>CM042262.1:8627011-9365036 GCA_023566225.1 Romanogobio albipinnatus | reverse complement strand
TGATTTAAGATTACCACGGCAAACAATTTTTTTCTGTGAATTTAGAATTTGTGCAGTTCAAACTGTTTGATAACTTTTCAATTTATGTATATTTCCTACGTGTTATAGAGGTAGGAATGGCACAAGTAGCCTACATATGAAATGTATTATGGTTTTTAAATTCACTTAAATTAAAAGTTCTATTTTTTGAAGCCTAATATCGTCCAACGCTTTGTATGTGCTCTTCAACAAATGTTTGTAGAAGCGTCTGAATGCCTAGGTGCTTGATTTTATACACCTGTGGCCATGGAAGTGACTGGAATACCTGAATTCAATGATTTGGAGGGTGTCCCAATACTTTTGGCAATATAGTGTATATAATTCAGCACAATATCAGTAAGAGGTCAAATGAAAACCTGGAAATATCACATTTAAAGAGATATTTCACCCCAAACTAAAAATTCTGTCATAATGTACTCACCCTCATATCGTTCCAAATTCATACTTTTGTGTATCTTAGAAATGCAAAACAAGATATTTTTAATGAAACCTGAAAATATTCTGTCATTCCATTTCAAGTCCAGGTAACCAAAACTTGAAAGATCCAGAAATAAGGGTCTGTGATTGACACACTGGAACAAACATTTTTTTTTTTTATTGCACACACAAGCTTCCCGTTTACCAAATGTAATGTACTAAACATATGCGTGTGTATGTGTAAATAAAAATAAGAAGAGTAATGTCCGCACACTGAGTTTACAACTCCAAAAACATTTATTAATAAACAGCACAACATTTCGACTGTCGGGTCTTTATCAGGAATAAAAGCCTAAATGAAATCTGTTCATCATATACATCAATCATATCTCTTCACAAGACCTTTAAAGGATTAAATTCGTTTTACCACACCTTAATAACCTTTTGGATCTTTCCAGTTTTGGTTACCTGGACTTTCATTAGAAGGGACAGAAATCGCTCAGGTTTCATTAAAAATGGTTAATCTTCTAAAAACAAATTAAGATCAAGTCTTATGGGTTTAGAACAACATCATTGCAGAAATGTCATTTTTGGGTGAACTTTAATTCTTGTATATTTACTCATACAAGAATTAACATACACAGCATGTTCAGAGAAAATGATCCTTTGATTAAATTAAAATTGTTAATGTAACAACTATTGTTTAAGCAGACTGGATTGGTTGAAGACACAAAATAATGCACAAGTTGTTTTAAAAGTCATTTTTATCAGTTCAGGTCAGCGTGGTATTCTTCAGAATGAATGACAGCTATGTCTATAACACACTTTATTATCCGAACACATCTGGTTGATTTATAAATAAGTGAAATGTTGATGGTGAGCCTGTCAAATTCATGGCCAGGGCATATTTCACCCAAGAGGGGAAAGGGGGAAAAATCTGTAAAATGGGCTTGATTTTCGTCATGAATCAAGCCTATTTTAGCACTATAAAGATTTTTTTTTGCATTGTGACACGCATGAAGCAAATTTCAATTTCTATATGTACAGATAAAAATCATCAGCATAAACAATAGCCTTCGTTTTCTTTTCGAAATTGCCTTCCTTTTAATTCTGGGGTGAAAAGTGACCCAGATCACGTTCATAAAGTAAAGTGCTACAATACTGAGCTGGACACAATAGATACCGATGAAGCTCGAAAACAATCCAGTATTGAGAATAAATTTAAATAAATATTCAGTCACAGTTGTAGTGCTGAATGCCCGTTCAAAATAAATAAAGGGCAGACAGGCAAAACAATTTCATAAAATTAACGCTTCAACAAATTTGATCATGTAAACATAAAACAATTTACATCAAGCTTCATGCTCTCGATTAACATTAAATGGTGAATCTGATGTTCTGTAGTGTTGGCCGATTAGAGACGTTAGATTCGATCACATGCTCCTGCCGTTCACCGCTGCGGGTTAGTTTACAGTAGAAAGTCCTGGTCGAGTTGGGACAGCTACACATGAATCGATGCTTGAATTGAAAGTGTGTTGTGGTTCAGCCCTCCTGTCCAAAATCCTCTGTGAACTTCTTCACCTTCAGCAGGTCTTCTTTGTTGACGGTGGGGCGTGTGGTGGCCAATGAGCGCAGCATGTCAGACTACAAACACACAAACAAACTCAGTTACGTAACAGCACATACATGACCTCTTATTGTTATTGACAAAACCCCAGAAAATATTAAATCACCAAAATATTGAAAACTGATCTCACCATGCACACTATGGGCTCCAGTAGTTTGTCACTTGGCACATCCATCCAGGTCATCTCTATGGCATCAGGGTCACCGGGAGAACACGGGGTCAGGAGGTCATCCACCATCACAGAACTGTTACTGCGAGATGGCCCTCGGACCTGATGAGCAATGAGAGCAAAATACCCTAAACAAACATCCAACTCAATGTTCAAGAACTATAGAGACACCCATGTGTCTTTTAGTTAGTCAATTGTGACCCGGGACCACAATAAGTTGCACGGGTATATTTGTGGAATAGAATTAAGAATGGGGGGGGGTCTACTAATAATAAATGTTTTATATATTTACGGTAGGAAATGTACAAAAAAATATTTTTTGGGATTCTTTGATGAATAGAAAGTTCAAAAGAGCAGCATTTATCTGAAATAGAAAGCTTTTGCAACATCGTAGTACAGTTCCAATGTTTTGGGTCAGTAAGAGTTTCTTTTTGGGGGGGGGGGGGGACTTAAAGAAATGAATACATTTATTCAGCAAGGATGCATTAAATTGATCAAAAGTGACAGTGAAGACATTTTTAATGTCACAAAAGATTCTATTTAAAATAAATGTTGTTCTTTTGAACTTTCTATTCATCAAAGAATATTGAAAAAATGATTTACACAACTGCTTTCAACATTGATAATAATAATGAATGTTTCTTGATCATCACATTAGAATGATTTCTGAAGGATCATGTGACACTGAAGACTGGAGTAATGATGCTGAAAATTCAGCTTTGAATATATTTTAAAATGTAATTTATGTGATGCAAATAGAAAATTATTAGAAGTTATTTTACATTTGAATATTTCACAATATTACAGGTTTTTTTTGTTGTTGTTGTATTTTTAATAAAATATATGCAGCCTTGGTGAGCAGAAGAGACTTCTTTAAAAACGGTAAAAATCTTACAGATGAAAATCTTTTGAACGGCAGTGTAGCTGAAACGTCTCGGTTACGTATGTAACCCTCGTTCCCTGAGGAGGGAACGGAGACGTACGTTAGTGACTAACGAATGGGGGTTTCAATTATCTCCGAGAATTCAACAGCGCCCAATGGCAGTGCCAATGCCATGGGCATGCGGAATTTGCATGCGTAACTCCGCCCCACCTCGTGGGTATATAAGGAAGTACGCTGGCAACATCGCATTATGTTACTGCTGCAGGAGCCAAGACTGAACTCCGCGTTCCAGCAGCACAGCTGACGTGGCAGAGGAAACGTACGTCTCCGTTCCCTCCTCAGGGAACGAGGGTTACATACTTAACCGAGACGTTCCCTTTCGTTCAGTCACTACGACGTACGTTAGTGACTAACGAATGGGGGTTCCAATACAACAACGCCACTCAGCTGTCATCCAGTGCCCTGCGTAAGTGTGAGTACCCTGTCGTAAGACTAGTACGGACGAAGGACTCCCACTTATCACAGGATTACCAAGGTACACTGGGAAGCATATCCCAGTGAGGGAATGCCAAGATGCCTACCCGTAGGGAGTACTTAAGAATACACATATGACCCGCTAAGGGCTGCATATGGAAGATCTCTAGGGTACCAGCCGAAGGTGGATTTTTAACCCTAGGGGTGGCAGGGACTTGCCGAGGGAAAGACACCTGCTCGCTGAGGAGGCTTACGGTGGGAATACTCGTGTGGGGGTCGCCGGAGGGGAACCATGCACACGGAGCACCTGGTCGGACATGAGGGTCTGGGCTCGAAAGGGCAGACTGAACTGATGTCGGCGTCAGCAGTGCTGGAGGAGCTCAGGGCTCTCGGGGAGCTCACCTGAGGAGAATAATCGCACGTATCCAGTCCGTGGAGTGGAATGGCGAGCAAGCGAAGACACCTGAGCCTGGCCCATTACCGGCCACCCGTAGGGACGAGTACATAGTCGGACACTGGCTCCACTCGGAGATTCCGGGTGGAGTGTGCCCTGACCCCAAGGGGACATGGTCGACCTTGCTGCTGGTAAGCCAAAACAATGGTGTCCACTATCCAGTGAGACAACCTCTGTTTCGAGAGAGCACTTCCCTTCCGCTCTCCACCATAACAGACAAAGAGCTGGTCTGAGGTCCTGAAACATCGCGTACTGTCTACATAGGCGCGGAGAGCGCGTACTGGACAGAGCAATGCCAAGGCTGGGTCTGCCTCCTCCAAAGGCAGCGCTTGCAGGTTCACCACCTGATCTCGGAACGGAGTGGTAGGAACCTTGGGCACATATCCGGGCCGGGGTCTCAGGATCACGTGAGAGTTAGCCGGGAAGAACACCATGTGACGAAGAGGTTCCACTTCAACGCATAGAGACGTCGCGTAGACTCAGCTCTAGCGGAAGTGATGGTAGCGACCACCGCAGGTGGAAGACTACTCAAACCTGCCGCGTCCCGTCCAGAAGCCACACGTGGAGCTTCCAGAATGCCGGACGCGGGTGCCAAAAGGTGCCCCGTCTCTGAGTGAGGAGGTCCGGTCTCAGAGGAATAGGCCAGGGAGGGGCTGTCGCAAGGAGTAGAAGTTCTGAGAACCAGGTCTGGCCGTGCCAATACGGGGCGACCAACATGACCTGCTCCTTGTCCTCCCTGATCTTGCACAGTACCCGTGCAAGGAGGCTCACTGGGGGAAACGCATACTTGCGTAGCCCGGGCGGCCAGCTGTGCGCCAGTGCATCCGTGCCGAGGGTGCCCTCGGTCAGGGAATAATACAGGGAGCAATGGGAAGAGTCCTGGGAGGCAAACAGATCTACCTGTGCGTCGCCGAACCGTTCCCATATCAGCTGGACCGTCTGGGGGTGGAGTCTCCACTCTCCGGGGAGAGGCTGAATCCGTGAGAGCTCGTCGGCTGCACGGTTCAGGTCTCCCGGGATGTGGACAGCACGAAGGGACCTCAGGCGCTTCTGACTCCACAAAACGAGATGGCGGGCGAGTTGAGACATACGGCGGGAGCGTAGACCACCCTGGTGGTTGATGTACGCTACTACAGCCGTGTTGTCTGACCTGACTAGTACATGTTGACCCCTCAGCAACGCTCGGAAGCGGTGCAGGGCGAACCGTACTGCCAGTAACTCGAGGCAATTGACATGCAGAAGGCGCTGGGGTCCTGTCCAGGAGCCCGCGGCTGCTTGTCCATTGCACATGGCACCCCAGCCCGTGGATGATGCATCTGTTGATACAACAACATGCCTGGAAACTCGTTCTAAGGACACTCCGGTCCGTAGAAAACTGAGGTTCGACCACGTGGTGAGAGTCTGTAAGCAGGCCCGAGTCACTTGTACCCGGAGCGTGCCAGACCGCCATGCCCATCTCGGGACTCGATCGCGTAGCCAGTGCTGAAGCGGTCTCATATGTAGCAATCCGAGCGGCGTTACCGCGGCTGCAGATGCCATATGCCCCAGGAGCCTCTGAAATAGTTTCAGTGGAACCGCATTCTTGCCCTCGATCTGACGAAGGGAAGTCAGCAGAGACTGCGCGCGCTCGCTCGAAATCTGCGCGCACATGGCGACCGAGTCGATATCCATACCGAGAAAAGAGATCCTCTGCGCGGGGCAAAGTTTGCTCTTCTCCCAGTTGACCCGAAGGCCCAGACGGGCTAGGTAATGGAGCACCAAATCTCTGTGTCCGCAAACCTGCTCTTGAGAGTGACCCAGTATGAGCCAGTCGCCGAGGTAATTCAGGATGCGAACCCCGTGCTGCCGAAGGGGCGCAAGGGCTGCCTCTGCAATCTTCGTAAAGACGCGAGGGGACAGAGATAGCCCGAATGGTAGAACTGCGTACTGATATGCCCGCCCCTCGAAAGCAAACCGTAGGAACGGTCTGTGTCGAGGTAGAATGGAGACATGGAAGTAGGCGTCCTTCAGGTCGATCGCTGCAAACCAATCGTCTGGACGAACGCATTCGAAAAGGCGTTTCGCTGTCAACATCTTGAACGGAAACCGGTGAAGGTAACGGTTCAAGACGCGCAGGTCCAGGATTGGTCGTAGCCCACCGGTCTTTTTGGGTACAATGAAGTACGGGCTGTAAAACCCGGAGTTCATCTCGGCTGGAGGGACAGGTTCGATCGCACCCTTCGCCAGTAGGGTGGCAATCTCCGCTCGCATGACGGGGACATTGGCCCCGATCATAGTGGAACGGACTCCCCGGAAGCAGGGAGGAACCTGCGCGAACTGAATCGCGTAGCCGCGCCTGAAGGTCCACGCGACCCAGCGGGACAGCCCTGGAAGCTGAAGCCAGACTCCCAGAAACTGCACCAGCGGGGTCATTCGGAGCACAGACGTACCCGGTGTGGGCTTGCAGCGATGCAGCGTCACCGGCCCGGACATGGGAGGCTGAGGGGCGTCCCGGTGCGGGGGCACGGTTGACTGCTGCGTCCTGACAGAGGAGACCAGGGAAGGACGCACGTTCCACTGGGGTCTGCTCTGCCAGGAGGCTGGCGACAGAGTGGGATGCGAGTGGCGGGACCCGTGGGTGGCGCGCACTGTCATCACCGGACTCTGTGGGCTCAGGGATGGGAGTGTTAATTCTTTCTTTGACCGAATTAGGGTGCTGCTGACCCGTGGGCCAGCAGCTAAACAAAGGATTCTCCCCCGGCCCTCCACCGGGGGAAGGAGTGGTCCTGCTACCATCTCCTGGAAAGAATACTCCATCCCTGCGATTGAGAACTGTTGGGCAAAGTCCTCAACCGCCCCGCCGAAGAGGCCGGCCTGGGATATGGGGGCATCGAGGAACCGGGTTCGCTCGGTGTCCCGCATATCAGCCAGGTTCAGCCATAGGTGACGCTCCTGGACCACGTTTGTGGACATCACTTGACCCAGGGAGCGTGCGGTCACCTTCGTCGCCCGGAGAGCGAGGTCGGTGGCGGCACGCAGCTCATTTAAGAGCCCCGGATCAACTCCACCCTTGTGCATGTCCTTGAGGATCCTGGCCTGGTAGACCTGAAGGATCGCCATGGCATGCAAAGAAGCGGCAGCCTGCCCCACGGCTCTGTGCGATTTCGCCACCAAGGTTGATGTGAATCGACAGGCTTTGGAGGGGTGCTTAGGATCACCGCGCCAAGTTGAAGCGCTCTGAGGACACAGTTGCATCGCAACAGAACGTTCAACTGGGGGGACCCCAGTGTACCCTTTGGCCGCCGCCCCATCGAGGGCGGAGAAGGCGGAGGAAGTCGCCGAACGGTCACGGGAAGACAACGGGGACTTCCAAGACCGCGTGAGTTCCTCATGAAGCTCAGGAAAGAAAGGTATTGGGGGCGGGGACTGACGGTTGTCAGCGTACGCTCCCAAAAACCAATCATCGAGCCTGGAGCGTTCGGGACAGGGCGGAGGGTTCCACTCCATCCCTAAGCTCGCGGCTGCCCGAGACAACATGGCTGTCAGCTCTGGGTCCGACTCGGGCAATGCTGGAACGCCCGAAGGCGGCAGCACAGCCGAGTCATCATCATCAGAGGACTCGAGCCCACCTTGTGATGCGGTGACCGACATCGCATCCTCCTCCGGAGCGCCAAACGAGATGCGCAGGGGGGCCGAAGCAGGCCCCGCGATCTGCGTCTGAACACTCGCGGGTTGCAGTGTGCAAGACGTGGGTGTGGCCCGAGGCATGAGCGTCGGGGCTTTGTTCCACACCGTAACCGTCAGGTCACCCTGACCACCAGCCGAAGTACTGGGCCTCTGGGACTCAGTAGATCGGGGTGTGGTAGAGGGGACTCTCACTTCATTACGAAGGTCATGGAGTCTTGACCGCAACACCGCGATGGTCATATTCCCGCAGTGGGAACATGACTCATCCACAAACGCTGCCTGGGCATGCTGAAAGCCCAAACATACCAGACAGTGTTTGTGCCCATCGGAAGAAGATAGCAACCAGCCACACCCAGAAGTACACGGACGAGACATCCTGAAAAGGACGCATCACGTGTAAGCTCTTTTATGAGAGGAAGCTTCGCAGAGTACGCCGAAGCGCCCAGGGACCACACACCAGCTGTCTAGCGGACCACTGGGCGCTGTTGAATTCTCGGAGATACTTGGCTTCTAAGCGAAACCCCCATTCGTTAGTCACTAACGTACGTCGTAGTGACTGAACGAAAGGGAACAACCGTTTCATAACTGATGACCTTTAGAAACCACCGATCACTGTCGTTACCTTTTTGAAGTGTGTGGCGGACTGCACCTTCCTGACAGGCTGCATGAGAGCATCTCGTACTATGACGCTTATGTCAGCTCCAGAGTATCCATCTGTTTTGCGGGCCAACTGACGCAGATCTGCCTCCGTCAGACTGTGAGGCGTGTTACCTAGATGTAAGCGGAACATGGCCGATCTCGCAGGCTCCTCGGGGAGTGGGATGTAGATGCGCTTCTCAAACCTGCACAGACCACCGGGAGTATTTTACAACACGCAGATTAAAGACTGTGGTTTAAACATGATCATGTAAAGCATTCATCACACTGACCTCCTGCGAATAGCAGCATCAAGGACCCAGGGAATGTTAGTAGCTCCGAGAACTAATATCCCATCACTGCTATTACCAACACCTGCCAAAGAGACGCCAGCAAACCATTAGACAACTTAAGACAAATGAGTTTATGCTACTTATGCATACATTTTCAATGTGGGTCAATTATTTTTGCATTATTTAAAAAAAAAATTTTTTTATCATGTTTAAAATGTATGCGCTAAGAACTAAAACGTATAAAATTGTATTCCCGGGTCAGTTTCGACCCGCTGGAACGTGAGCTTATAAAACAGTCATAACTATAAAACTATATTGTATCTGATCAGTCTCATGAAATCTACCGTGTTTTACTATATTACTACATTTACCCCTTTATTAATAAATTAAAAAATTCCATTAAAATTTCAACATTTAAAAGAATCACTGTGATGCAACATTTTGTTTTTCATAATTCATGTGAAATTTAATTTGAGTATATTATATGAAATGTATAAGAACATATAAACTTATAATTACCAGTATTAAAGGGACAGTTCACCTAAAAATGAAAATTCTGTCATTAATTACTCCCAACCAATAAGGCTTTCGTTCATCTTAAGAACACAAATGAAGATATTTTTGATGAAATCCGAGAGCTCTGACCCCTCCATAGACAGATATTTAATTAACACTTTCAAGGCCCAGAAAGGCAGTAAACACATCATTAAATAGTCCATGTGACTCCAGAGGTTCAACCTTAATGTTATGCCGCGACGAGAATACAAAAATAACAACTTTATTCAACAATTTTTTCTCGTCAACGTCGTTCTTCTATGCTATTCACGTAGTAAACCCAGTACTGCGCTTCCAGGTTCTTCATCAGAACGCCAGCTTACCATTGGCCGATGCTGTTCACGTGAGCACAACGATGCATGCATGTGATGCTGATGCAGGAGCTGACCAATAATGAGCCAGCATTCTAACATAGAACCTGGAAGCGCTACTACGTCAACGGCAAAAGGTGAATTCAATTGAAGAGAAGAGATTGTTGAATACAGTCGTTTTGTTTGTATTCTTGTCGCTTCATAAAATTAAGGTTGAACCATTATTTTAACAATGTCTTTACTGCCTTTCTGGACCTTGAAAGTAGGGCTGGGCCGATAAATATCATATCGAATCGCGATATAAAATTGATGTCGATAACGATGATAAGCTCTGAACATTTTTACTCAATATGGATTAATGTAACAACCAATCACATGGCGGAAATAAAGCGACAACAGCCAGTCATTTATCCGCACGGGTCAGAGCCGGGGGGTGAAAACTTATTACATTTGAAGATCAAGGTAAATTGTACTCAATTTGTCTTCTGGGAAACATGCAAGTATCTTCTGTTGCTTCTGAAGGGCAGTAATAAATTAATAGATATTTAATATTTAAACAATATAGAAAACATTTGGACATCTTCATCCTGTTCAAAAGTTTTCACCCGCCAGCTCTTAATGCGTTGTGTTTCCTTCTGGAGAACCATCACAAAACAAAAAAAACAGATCAGGGTAATTTTAATAAATTCAGTAATTTTTTTTGTCGTGTGGACTATATATAAACATATTTTATGTAAAATATCTTATTCAGGACAGTACTAAATAGAAAATAACCGTTTTATTTAGTTAATATTGTTCACATTTTCACAGATTCTACAAGCGGTGCACATACTTTTTCTTGTCACTGTAGTTTGTGTTAATTTCATCTTTTGTCTATTTATTAGGGATGTCAATTTACACAAATTCCCATGATCGATCATGTTCCTCACTAAATGAATGAGAAGGGTTTTAATCTAAATAAAGAGCTAGTAGGATTTTAAAATGAGTCGATGTGATTGATCATTTAATTAAGTTTCTTATTTAATAATCAAATAAAACGAGTAATAAAACATGTCCGAATGAACGTGCTCTTCTGCATCGCTGTCTGCATCGAGCTCGCAGCATCCTCAAGGACTCCTCTCACCCAGCCCACAGACTGTTTTCTCAGGCGTTTCAGGATCCTCCGGACCAGGACCAGCAGACTTAAGAACAGTTTTTTCCCCAGAGCTGTCTCTTTGCTGAACTCAAACCCTCGCTGATCCACTTCCCTCATAAACTGCTAACTCTCCTACCTCACATCTGCCTTCACTTTGTTATTTACACTACCGACTGTTTATTACAGTAACAACTGTTTACTTATGCATCTTGCACTACCATATCTTAACTGGATAATGCTCATTTGCTCATTTGCACTGCCGACTGTATTTATAGTACCAACTGTTTACATTTGCATTTTGCACCGTACTTCTAACTGCAATATGCAACCACTTTCCACTGCACTTTTACACTTTTTTTTCAGATAGCTCTGTCCATAATTTATTGCACTACCTTAATCCACTGCTATTCCTCATATTAGCCTAACATATTATTGTATACCTCTATCTGTAAAATTCTGTTTATAGTAATAGCCATCTGTATATTATATTCATAATACATATTCACCTGTAAATTCAGTTCTGTTTATAGTAATAACCATCTCTCTATTTATATATATTCAGTACATATCCATGTCCTGCACTTACGCAACCACTGTATATATCCTGCACTTGCTGCTATTGCACTTCTGGTTAGACCTAAACTGCATTCCGTTGCCTTGTACTTGTGTAATGACAATAAAGTTGAATCTAATCTAATCTAATCTAATCTTCCTGGAACAAGGCGCTGAACACTGCAACTAAACCCAATAAATTCCCAACGATTTATTTCAATAGTGTTCTCATTAATGTTATGTAATATGACAGTCCTAATTAGGGGCCAAGCACCGAAGGTGTGAAGGCACCTATTGAAACCGTTCCCGTTCCTATTATTATTATTATTCTTCCGTTTCTTCTTCTTCCGCCACGAAGTCTATGGCAGCCCATAGAACCGTATGGTAAAAAGTTGTGAAATTTGGCACACTAATAGAGGACAGTCTGAAATGTCAACATAGCAAATTTGGAGTCTCTTACTCATTTCCTCTAGCGCCACCATCAGTCCAAAATTTGACTCATGTTTATGCTAATAACTTTTGAACCATAAGGGCTAGAAACAAAATTCTTTTTTCCTCTGATTCCTTTGCTGAAGCCGATTCGACTGCACCCTATGACGTCATTTTCCGTCATAATAATTTTCCCGCCATTTTGAATTTTCCGAAAAACCTACTTTTGCGAACTCGTCCTAGACGGTTCATCCGTTTTGCACAAAAATTGAACCAGATCATCTTCAGACCATGCTGACAAAAAATCTTGCAAATCAAGTTGATTCGTTAAATCGTTTCTGATAAACGCGCAAACAAATTTTATGTAGCGGTTGCAAAAACACACATAAGGCTATATCTCCGCAACGCTTTATCGTATTCAAACCAAACTTGGTACATGTCATCACAAGCATGACCTGAGGCAACGTGCAGCGTTTCGGCGCAGTGCCACCTACTGGTCCGGAGATACAAAAAATGGCTATTTTTGCTTATAACTTCTGAACTGTTTGTCCAAAAATCATAAAAGTGGTCTCGTTAGATTCAGGACGTCATGTCGAGTCGTCTGATATCCAATTTTACCATATCGGCCATTTTGGCTGTCGGCCATTTTGAATTATGTGCTAAAATACTGTATTTTATGATCGCATGAACGGATTGTTACAAAACTCAGTATGGGTCATCAGCACGATATCCTGAAGTAGCCTGAGAAGTTTCGAAACAGCGCCACCTAGTGGATCATTTTTTTTTTCAAATGCTTATAATTCTGGGTGAAATTGACTTATTTTCATGGGAGTCACTTTTTTTGTCTCCTGAATCCTCACCGAGTCCAACAATACCAGACTTGCTAGGTTTCGGCATACGGTTTGTGCAGCGTTGTAATTTAGCGCTTTAAAAACATTAGCTGATATCTTCGAAACCGCTAGTCCGATCGAGACGAAACCAGCGTCAGAAGTTCGGAAACATAGGTCGATAGCTATACGCTAATGCCCAAATGTCAAAATATTGATAGTAAGGGGGTGTAAAATCCAATCAAAGTCAGGTGTCAGTCATTTTTCATGTGTTTTATCATATAAATGTCTATAACTCCAAAACGAAATGAGATATTTTCACCACAATTGACACAGACATATATGGGCTCACTCCGAGGACACATAAAAGAAATGGTAGGATTTTGCCACTTGGTGGCGCTATAATAGAACAAAACATGAAATTCCCATTGACTACAATGCAGTATTATGATATAAAATGCTATACTTTACAAATGAATTGTTGTATCATTACGAAACTTGGTATGTACCGTCAGCACCATGCCTTTAAGGTCCTTAAAAGGTTTCAAAACAGCACCGCCATGTGGTCCATACTTATAATGAAAAGGCCTCTTGAGGCTATATCTCTGCAATGACATATTGACACTATATTGACACCCTGCTTTGATTTATTGACACCAATCTTTGCATGAGTCATTGTTCCCTTATTCTGACCACACCATATCAATTTCGTAACTGTGCCACCTATTGGTTGAAGGTGATAAATCATTAAATCATTATTATTGACTGTATTTATCATTTTACAGCTATTTTGCCTAAAATCACCTTAATAGGTCTTTAATTGCTCATTGCTGCAGTTGATCTGACATTGCCAGCCATTTTGGCATGTCTTGTCTTCTTCTTTGCGCTTGGCCCCGATAATGGCTGCTTGCAGCTATATTTAAAGTTATTATTAGTCATGCGTTTCTGTAGCTGATCACCGGCGCGCTTTACTACCTAGTTAATTCTTAACCAAATGCATCCTATATGAGATGAATCAGAAAACACAAAATAAACACAATATTACAACCATAGACAGTAAAAGAAATGGACACAGCGACCCCATAGGCTTCAACGGGGAAAATTGAAGTCACTCACTTCCTGATGGCTGAGCGTACTGCGCAGCCTCGGACTGAGCTTGACGATGTAGATGTGACGTGAGCAACCTGTCTGACAGTTGTATGTCTTCTAGTAGTTGTGCAACGTAAAATCTGAATCACCGAATCTTGTAGAGACAGAGAGAGAGCAGGAGCAACTTTTGATGAATGAAGCAGGATTTGCGACATCTCTATCGCCGTTTATGCCTCCACGTCCCCCAGTTTGCCTCATAGACAGTAAAACATAGAACCTTAGCCTACTTTTTACAAAAACGGCTTCCACGGGGCGATAGTGTAAGATACAAGGTAATGGAGTATTTTATACATTGTCGTGGACAAATGGACAAATGGAGTCTTTAAACGCCTGAGATGTAAAGATATTCGCTGTCAAAGTGAGGCCAAAATGAATGGGAGTCAATGGAATGCTAACAGCAGGTGATGGCTTGGTTAGCAATGGCTGCCCCTATAGAAGGTACGCTTTCCAGGGGCTGGATTACCCCCTTGATTACAACTTACATTTGCACAAAACCAAAGGCTGTGAATGCACATGCACACTTATAGTCAAGATGAAGGTGTAACTCCAGCTGTGGTCTGTATAATAAGCAAAATGGTCCCAAACATTTATCCTTGCGTCTTCTTTACGTGTTTTGCGGTTAAGCAGCACACACGCGCATAACCCGCGCATAATTGACGATCGATACGTTTTATCGATTAAAAGTATTATTTTCTAAACACATGTAATTAAAACATTTTCAAACATATTTTTCAAAGTAGAAAGTATTTTTGACAAATACCATGAATACTGTGTGAACAAATATTAATATCAGGTTAACTAATGTTGCCATTTTATTTTATTAAGAAACTGAAAACTTCTGTATGCAATGCCTTTTTAATGTTATTTTAAGTAACTAAGGTAGTTTAAAAAAATAATTAAATCCAGAGACATGACATGAATGAAATGACAACTGCTAAGAAACAGAGCGGCTTGACTGAGTCAACTAAACTGCTTTTGACTGTTTCTCACCCTGCATCTGCACCAGGAACTCAGTCTTGATCCTCCGAGCAGCTTCACTTTCATTCTCATTTCTGGATCCACAGAGAGAATCCACCTCATCTATGAAGATGATGGACGGCTTATGCTGGCGAGCTAGATCAAACAGATTCTTCACCAGTCTGTAAGACAAAAGTCATTTAAAGAGGCCTGTACCTCATGCAGACTGTCAGCAAAGTGAGCAAAGACCGAAACTCACTTTTCACTCTCGCCGAGCCACTTAGACATGAGATCAGAGGAAGACACAGAGAAGAAGGTGGAGTTATTGGCCTCGGTGGCGACAGCTTTGGCCAGATAAGACTTTCCTGTGCCAGGGGGCCCAAATAGAAGAATGCCCCTCCATGGAGTGCGTTTGCCTGCATCACAATGTATACACAGATTGTAGAATTTTAAATAAACCGCATCTTGAATCTTTAAAATAATGAGCATAAAATGTTAGGTGACAATGTCAATTTTTTTTTTACATATTCATTTATAACAAATCTTTCTGCAATCATTTGGTATAAGAAACATACACTACCGTCCAAAGTTTGGGATTGGTGAGATTTTTTTTCATGTTTTTGAAAAGAAAGAAGTCTCTTATGCTCATCAAGGCTGGATTTATTTGAAAAATACAGTAAAACCAGTTATGTAATTTATTATGCAATTTACACAAATCAAATGTATTTCTGTGATGGCAAAGCTGCATTTTTAGCTGTCTTCCGTGTCACATGATCCTTCAATGCTGATGTGGTGCTCAAGAAACATTTCTTATTATTATCACACTTGAAAACATCTGTGCTGCTTAATATTATTTGGAAACGTTTTCAGGATTCTTTGATGAACAGAAATTTAAAAAGAACAGCTTTTACTGGTCTCCAATGTCATGCTTGCTTAATAAAATAATTAATTTCTTTCTTTTTTTTTAAACTCATACTGACCTTGCAGAACATACAGTACATAGAGTTGGGTCTTGTATGACCGATCAAATATTGTTTTACGGGAGATTAAAAGTCTATGTGAGATTTCAGGATGGATATCATATAATTTATTGTTTGTACACGTATCCCACTCTTCCTGAGACTTATATAATGATTGACAGTAAGTCTAAGGTCTGAGAGGGGATTTGACATTCTTCTACAACCAGATTAATAGCCTCCTTTGCAGCCGTGCCAACAAAAACAGAACCATTTAAATATTTAAACCAGGAGGTCTTCAACCCTGCTCCTGGGGACCCGTGCTGCATCAGAAATCGCATACTGTATAGTAGGTACTACATCTGGCTTGAAACTTACTTCGCGACTGTTACTAGCCTAATTAATATCAATTTAAAACATTATTAAAGACAAGTCAACAGTGAGTAATAAAATAAGCAAACAATAACACAAATACAATAGAACAAAGATACAAATTAAACTTTCAGGTAGGTTCTGTACAGATCTACAGAAAGGTCTACACCTTCGTCCCAGGTTGGTGACCTCAAAAACCCTATCATTTACACAAACCTGCCCCCGGGAACACACAACAAAGGGGGTGAGCCCATGTTGGGCTGAGTTGATGAAGTGTTGTTGCCATGCCGTCGAAATTTCTGTTATTTCTGTTACACAGTCCGCCATGTTTATACCCTTGCTAGAGGAGTTGGTCATAAAATGTCTCATATCTATTTAAACATTATAACCGTTTTGTTTTTGGCTGTAATAATAAACTCCTGGCATCTGAGCCACTGATGATGCAGTGGATTAATTTCATTTGTGAAAGGAATGTGCCCAAGAAATGAGCTACATTTGTATAAGTTTGTGTGAATTATTGTACACTGAACTGCTTTGCAAACGAGGGTCAAGTGAGGGTCATTCTCAAAGATGGATCAAATCCAACTCTAGTGATCCAACTTCATATCAAAGACTATAGATATAGAAAGACAGTTCACTCCTATTACTCATGAATGGGATAAACTGCAACACGCAATATGGCGGAATAGTCGCGCCTTCTGAAGTAAAAGAGACAATCGCTGATTGGTAAAGTCATTGCGTCACTGCCTTTAGAAGTTCTGGTTCCCCTAGAAACCTGAGATTCACGCTTGAAAAAGCTTTTTTAAAGGGATAGTCCACCCAAAAAAAGAAAATGACCCCATGATTTACTCGCCCTGAAGTCATCCTAGGTGTATATGACATTCTTCTTTCAGACAAAGAAGTTATATTAAAAAATATCCTGATGTTTCCAAGCTTTATAATGGCAGTGAATGGAGCCGTGTGGAGCCTAATAAAGGCCTTCTGAAGTGTAGCAATGGGTTTGTTTAAGAAAAATATCCATACTTAAAACTTTATAAAGTAAAATATCTAGCTTCCACTAACTGTCGTACACATGTTCACGAGAGACTGGCGTTCCAGCGTATGACGCAATCGTAGCATAAGTTCCGGTGATTAATCAGATCAGACTTGGTCTTGGATACCTGAAATAGCTGCCCGGAGACGTTGCAAATATGGCCGCTGAGTGAACACTTTCCTTGAAAGGAACTTTGTTCATATCCAGAACACTAAGCACTGCACTAATGTGTGTTTTTGCAAATCACCTTTCTGAATGTGCTAATGTGGCTAAAGTTATCATTGTCTCTTACTGTATTCACAAAGACCAGAGCATGTTATCTTTAGCCCAAAATGCTCATCGCCTGTACAATTCAGAAGCGCAGTTTTATTTAAAATAAAACTAATAACAGCTCTGATCTCTGTGAAATACAGTCAGAGAAAAAGGTCACTTTAGCCACCGTATAGCATCCTAACCAGCACATTCACAAAAGCGATGTACTAGCATGTTCTGAAAATGAAGTTGGGCAAACAGTTGGTAATGATCTAGGTTTGTGAATTCCTCTCTCTGTGTGAGGTTCTCCACACTCCAGTTGTTAATGTAATTTATCCAAACTAGTGTGAAAGGCTCCGCCCTATTCTAAAAAAGCGGGCGGGGAGCCGCAGCGAATTTGCATTTAAAGAGACACACATGCAAACAGTGTGTGTTTTTGCTGCCACCCAAATAGGGGCTTTCAAAACATCCTATAATAAATAATATTTGGTGTATTTTTAGCTGAAACTTCCCAGACACATTCTGGGGACACCTGAGACTTATATTACATCTTGTGAAAAAAACATTATAGGACCTGGGGTGCCCAATCCTGTTTCTCGCCTCCAGCCCTGATCAAACAACTGAAGCAGCGAATTAAGACCTTCAGGAGCACTTGATAATTACAGACAGGTGTATTGGATCAAGGTTGGAGCTGAACTCTTCAGGTAGGTAGATATCCAGGAACAGGATTGGGCAGCCCTTTAATAAAGCAATCAAATGTAAAATAACACTGCATAGGCCGAATAACATTTCTGTAGCATTATTTTTCTGTTTAACACTGTGAAGCTGCTTTGAAACAATCTGCATTTTAAAAAGCGCTATATATAAAGAAAAGTTGACTTGACTTTAAGCCTAATATTGACAGCCTACATACTGTACACCTGCGTTAAACACTCTACTGTTTACGCTCACTTAAGACATAACTAGGGGTTGCACGACTACCAATTTCTGCTAGTCAATTTCTTATCAAAACAATACTCGAGTTACTCGACTACTCTTGGTTCATGCTACTGTAAACTAAAAGAAATTAAATAGTTCTTATCAATACATGTTTATTAATTCATTTAGCTTAATGCAACAATTACATAAGTAAACTCTCAAAACATTATATTTTAATTTTCATGTAACAGAGTAAAGCCAAATAAATAGCTCCACGCGACATTGCAATCCTAACATTTGCGTCGTATACTATACGTGCATGGCTTTCCAGAGTGCAGCATTCGATGGAACGGTGTAACTGGGTTCAAATAAGTTGATATCCTGAATCCCTCTCCTGAAACTGCAGAGAGTGTCTGCAGTCTTATATCCTTCACTATAAAATAGTCATTGATTTTGAAATGAACTGATGATAAATAAAATGCAGCTCATATGTTATCTGTTGCTTTTGTTGACGTGAACTTTGTTAAATGTGCATATAGCGCAAGAATTGAAGATCGGATTCATATTTGTTTTGCGGAAAGGTGTAAGGCAAGACAAACTGTATGTTTTTTATTTTTATTTTGTTTATTATTAGTTTAGATTGTATGGCCCGTTTCGTTGTATGGCCCGCAGCATCAGCCTGCCTCAACTTGTCAAAAATGCCTTTTTACTGTGGTGGTGATAGTAGGCTAAACGTTTAAACTAACATTGTGATGCTTGAAGTGTTTTATATCTATGGATTTTATTATAAGCAATGGTTAACTCACTTTCGGCCAGCGGCCGCTTGGTCTTCATTTAAAGGTGCCCTAGAATGATTTGAAACAACATTTTAAATTGTTCTCTGGTATCTACATATGGCTTATTTAAGGTCAATAATTGTCCAGATACGGTTTAACAGGTCCATTTACAACTCTAGAAATCTTCCCCAGGATGAAATGGTCTATTTTTGCCTTATTTGGAAGGGTCATGAATATTAATGCACACACTTAAAACATTTCAACAAGTTAACAACAAATAACTAAAGCAGCTCTATGCACTTTAAGATAGATTCTATTCTGTGGGATTTCCTTCCTTATAATGGCCGTCGTCAATAGCAACGCATAACGCATAAATAATAATAATTTTGTGTAAATATAATCTCTAATATTATCTCTGTAAATATATTCTCAAGAAATATTCTCATCAGTGTTCAGCAATGATGCACTTAAATCAGCATATTTTGTGTAAGAGCCCAAACAGTATCCTAGTGAAATAATGCATATCCATATTTCCATATGATTTGACAGTTAATTAAATATCAAAATGTGTGCATCATACCTGACACCTAGATGAACACTTTACAGTCAGTTTTATGACTGTCATTCTCTTCAAATGCTATTGAAGTTTGAAACGTGTATAATGTTTACCAATGTTGTATGTAACTTTAGAGACGGTCCCTAAATTCGCCAACTTTATGCCAATCTTATCAGATGCACTGTGGTTCTGCTGTGTTTGTTTGAAACTATTTTCGCTGCTGAAATAGAACAAAAACAGTCAACCACTGTATGATGAGTGAATCTCCTGCGTACATCCCACATTTATCTCTGCTTGAGTGCATTTTCAGCGCTCTGAACAAAACTCTGGCTAATCTGAACGCCTCTGATTATGAGACATTGCATTCATAAACTCAATAGAAACACGTGTGAGTGGTTATAACAGATGGCTTTTGAGAAGATTTTAATAAGTTCAACCGCCAAAGTGGCTATAGTGTGCAGCCGAAATAACGTTACACCCGCAAATGGCGGTTGTTAATGTCAAGCCCTGATTATTATCCCTTAATGTCACCCTAGTCTTGACTGAATTTGTTCGTTCGCTTCACGTTATTATTTCCCAGACGTAGTTTTGGTATTAAGGTCAAAGTCCACTTGCCTTGTGTTCGTAGTTTTGAAGTGTTCCCCCTATTACATCGACTTTCTTCTGGCGTGTTCTGCAGACAGGATGACCATCTTCGATTAAGTTTCCCTCAGGACTTAAAAGCCTAAATATAACCACGCCTCAGATTTGGTCCTTTGAGAAGGCTGAACAATCTCCCGGCGCTGTCACTGCCTTCTGCCATTTCTTCTCATTCAAAAAACAGCGCTACGCCTGCACCAGACTGAAGCTGACTTGACAGGATTTACCGCCAGTTTTCAAAATCGTGATAATCACAAGTGGTTTTAATGATAATTAAATTTTAAATGATATTACTAACTGTCACTAAATTTTATTGTGGTTTATCGTGAAACCGGTAATCGCTTCATCCCTACTGCATTGTTAGAATTCATAAAAATGTTACCCGACAACTATACTCGCCAAAGCAGATTTTTACTCGCATTTGGAGCTTGGCGAATGTTAACTTTAGGCCCTGCTAATCAAACACACCTGAACTAGCAAATCAAGCTCTTCAGGATTGAAAAATAAAATAAAAAATAAAAAATAAACATTGCAGGAGCAGGGTTGAAGACCGCAGTGTGCTTATAATCGTCCCCGGTCTCTCCTAATAAAAAACTCTACATAATTGATTTCTAGGACACAGACTGACCTGTGAACAGATGTGGAAATTTGATGGGTAGAATGACAGCTTCCTTCAGGGCTTCTTTCGCCCCCTCCAGTCCGGCCACATCATTCCACCTCACATTGGGCTTCTCCATTACAATCGCACCTGAAAACATCAATTAAACATCTCACCATTATGATCATTAACAAAACACCAGGAATGTACTGTTTTGCATTAACACAAATGAAACATAGACATACAGACTCACCCATCAGATGCTCCTGGAGTTTCTTTTTCTCTGGATTTTCTCCCTCACTGTCACTGTCACTTCTACACACACACACACAGTATCAGTGTTGAGCGATGCACTATACTCAAATCATCAACAACATCTAGCTGAACAAATAACAAACGAAAGCGTACTTGTCATTGCTCTGTGTTTCCTTCACTGGCTTCTTGCCCTGTTTGTCCTTGTTTTTCAAGTAGTCCTTGAGTTTCTCGGCTCTGTCCAGATACTGCATACACTTCCCACGTATGCTTTCCTTTGCCTTGTCACTATGTGCTTCATCTGAGACACAAAATTATCAAATGTGCCTCTTGAAATCAAATAGTAACACTTATTTTTCATAAGTTATAAATCTCTCATTTGCTATTTAACATTACAGTAGCCCGTGAGGCCCAGGTGACATCCACCGAAAAAGTTTCAGAACCATTTGATTTGACAAACTTGTTTTTCAAATATCACGCACTGATTGAAGGTGCAATGAAGTGATTTTTTTTATTTTTATTAAATCAACACCTAAAACTATTTTGAGATTATTTTCTAGATGTCTGTTCTTTGCTGAAAAAATATTGCATTTGTAAATAATCCTGGTTGTGTAAATAGGATAAAAAACAAAGATGAGCACCAAAACACCCTCGTAGCCAATCAGCAGTCGGGAGCGAATCTGCTCATGATGGGGGAGGAGAGAGGGCAAGAGGGAGATTTGAAGAAAGACTGTAAAGAGGGATAGCTGAGATTACCACAGAGTAATATCACTGGGAAAAGAAGGGTTACGATCAGGCAAAAGCTTTAGGACCCGCGTTAACATTAATTATTACAAGCGTAACCAGTTACAGTTACTGAGAAAAAATGTAATTAAATTACAGTTACTTATGAAAATATTAATGACTACAAAAGAGGTTACATCTGTTTTCTCTAAAAAGCTAGGATATGTTGAATAATGCATGAACCATGATATGTCCTGGTATTTAAAGGCTGTTTAGTAAAGCGATGCTATTCTGATGCTTTTGATTGGCTCGTTTGAATTTGCAGCGTCTGCCAATTACATCAATCCACATCGCCGCTGAAAGCCTTAAGCTACAACCCGTCTGAGAGTTGCCACCATGGCAAGTGATAAAAATGTGTTTCAATGCTGAAAAATAGAAAAGTAATCCAAAAGTAATCAAATGTAATCGGTTACACTACTTTAATGAAGTCATTGAAATAGTTACACTATTTATTACATTTTAAATTGGGTAACTTGTAATCTGTAACCTATTACATTTCCAAAGTAACCTTCCCAACACTGGTAACAGGACAGTTTTGAGTGTCATTGTTGTCATCTGGAGCACCGTGAGTTTTCCCGGTGGGCCGGTTTATGGCAATATAAATAATAGTATATATAGTAGGCCATTTACCAATAGCCAGACGCTCATTTGACCTCTAAGATCATCACTCAATATTTCATACTTTATCCAATGGTATATAATTACTAAATAAATAGTTAATAACTTAAAACATAGGCTGTTTATGCTAATAATAAATGATGTTACGTACATTTTAGACACAATATTGTCAACATTGATTGTTTTTGCTCCAAAATAGTCCCAAAAAGAGTCACAGCAGAATGTTTGCGTCTCCATTCATCACTTGCTTCGTTCCTGAATAAATCAGCCGTTTTGAACAAATAAGTGAACAGTAAACAGTATGCGTTAATACATCTAAATGCCATTTCAGATGCAGTTTTAGTGGATTTTGTCTGATTTAATTCGATTGGTAACAGCCCTATAATGTTATTATTCCAATTGCATTTATCCTCAGTTTTCACGTGTCGTCACACGCTTATAGGAACGCCCACCTGGAGGGCAAAACAAGGCTCTCCTCCATTGCCCGCTAGTCATTTTCACCAGGTTTGTAGTCAGTATTAATGCGGTAAGACAATGATATTAAAAGATCAAATTGAGTTTACACCTTATTGATGTTGCATACTTTGTACAGGAAAGCAGACGAACACAGAATATTAGTGCAACACGAGGTTTCTCATTAGGTGTTTTCCCCATCGAAACCCATCATAAAGAAAACACGTTGCGTTCATATTCTTGCCTCATCTACTCGCCTGTATATAGTATGCATCATCAAAAAGGTGTAAACTGAATTTGATCTTTTAACATCACTGTTTTAGTTCATTACAGCACTTTAAGGGTGGGCTGCACTAAGGATTCTAGCTTTAGCCTGTCTTCAGTTCAACTCCGTCTGCTGCTCGATCGGCTCTATAACGGTTTTACTGTGTAATTTATCTGTGTTTAAAATGAAGTGGTGCAACGACTCGATTTAAAATAAAACCCACATCAACAAATCCTTTAAACTTCGCTAAATGTAATCCTTATTGGTGCAGCTCACCCTATAGTGTTTTTCACGTTAACCGTTTTAAAAACGTCCCGCTGTTTTCAGTGATTGAAACACTGCAGCAGGTGCTGTATATGGATCATAAGTGCATATTTAATACCAAAACGTGCTTCTTGTTCACATATTTTTGTTTTAAGATGGAAATTTGACAGGCTTGTGCTGCCGTTCTATGGAGTTCTATGGCGGTTTTGCCCTCCAAGGCTCCGCTCGACAGTCACGTGACTGAAAACTATGGATTGAATAGGCTAAATGTAAAAAATAATTTAATAGAAGGGGCCCAGTCCACCCTGCTCGGAGCTGCTGTGTTACTGCGGTTGTTGCATAGCGTGTTCATTATTTTGGACGGCGGAGCGATGAAGGGAGGGGTGTGTTTGTTTGGGTGTCGATTTACAAATATCAACAGTGTTTCTCAGAAATTGCTTAATGCACCTTTAACCGTTTCGTTTAATTTTGAATTACACTCAGCAGATGTAGTTCACCAATTAGACTGACTCACATTTGATGGCGTGCAGGAAATACTCCACGGCATGCTGGTAGAGTCTCAGTGCCTCCTCATAGTTCTTGGCCTTGTCCTCCTCTGTGGCTTTAGTCACCAGCTCAATCGCTTTCTGAACAAGAAAAGACATTAAGAGTTACTGATTTAAATAGAGTTATTGAAGCCTCTGTGTAATACAGAACAAAATATTACTTATACGGTCATTTCAGGCCAACTCAGCCAGAGGTCTGTGGCTCAAATTTTTGTTTTTAATCTTTATTTAAATAAAAACAAATGAAGATATTTACTAAGAAAAATATTATTTCTTCAAGGGTGTTTAAAATCACATTTTCCAGTTAATATTTTAAACAAGTTTTCAAAGAAAGTGTGTGTTATTTCTACATATCTTATTAGATATGGCATTTCATGCTTTTCATCTTCAGAAACATCTTTCTTCCTCTCCATATTGCATGAAAACGGTGAGTTCAAGGCACCTAACTCTTTAAGTAGGGTTTCTATTTACCCAAGTAGACCTGGCAAACTATGTTGGAGAATTACGCTGATTATATGATATAAACAAGATTATGTATCAATAAGATTATGACTAGGCCTTCTGCCTTCTGTAATGAGAGGGTCTTGGAAGAACATGGAAAACTACTGGGAGATTGCATCATTTGGTGTATGGGCACGGAAGTGAGGCCTAGGTGACCGGTGGAACGTTAAGAGAATGGTACCTCACACGTAAAAAGGAGCTCTGGTGTTTCTCCACAATAAATCTTAAAAGATGCAGAGTTTTGCATTTAAGTGTTGCGAAATCATAAGGTGGTATTGTGTAATCGCAAGGTGGAGTTAGAGGAGAAAGGAGGGCTGGAAGGGTGTTCAATGGATGAGGGGAGATAAGAAAGCAGGATAAATGATGAGTTTTACTATGGAAAGATCAGATGTTCAGCTGGCATCTCACTTTGTTGTTCATGCAATAAAGTTAATATCTTCTGAGACCAGGGGCCTCATTTATAAACGTTGCGTATGCACAAAAGAAGGCGTACGCCGCTCTCTACGCAATAATTGGTATTTATAAAAAGCAAACTTGACGGGATAATGTACGGACCTTCACGCAAGCTCTGACCCAGGCGTACCCACAAAAACAGGTGAAATGAGAAATGGCGACACCGTAGCAGATGGAAGAAACACGTGAAAGTGTGTGAAACTGTAGACCGTTGTGTAAAAGAAATGGCAATACTGCCTCTCATAAATAACATGAAGACTTCACAAAGCAAGTCTTACAATTAACAGCCTACACGAACACCCGTTTGATCGATCTGCAGTGTAAAACAAACAAAATCAAACGAAAATTACAACAGAAATGTAAATTAACACATTAGCAAAAAGAAAAGTGAAATATGTTCTGCAATAATATTGACATGTTATGCAATTCATCCTCGTAAATAATATGGTAAACAGAACGAAATAGCTAATGTACGAAACTGATATTCTCGTCAATGTATCCATCTGGCGGAGCAGATATAGATGCAATTATACAGACAGACAGACAGATAGATAGATGTATTAATTGTCCACTGGGGAAAGTTGTTTTCATAGTAAAATTTCTTCATCAGCTACGGAATCATGGTATTCATGCATATAACTTTAGTTTTATTTTTGATAAAATAACGTATGACGTATGTCTCAACCATTCAGAAAGCTGCATGACATTACATTTGCACTGAACTATTTCCCATTTCCACATAGATTATAACCGACATCTGTAGCTTGTCAGATGAAATGAAATGGATGGAAATAAAATGCCCCATCACAATGCGTAATGACGCACAATGGCTGATCTTGCACTCTTAGAAGATGTGGCAAATGGAAGGAATCGGAGTGAACGCATCTTCAGACAGCAAGAAGACTTGCTGGCAAACGAGGACACACTCTAGCGATGGAGCGCAAGACGCTTTTTTGCCTCGACTTTGATGTCCGACCATTTCTTTTTTATTTCAGCCATGGTCCGAGGTTGTGAGGCTACAACATTTACGGCATCTGCAATCTTTTGCCACTCAAGTGCCTTTTTGGCATTAGTAATGCCCACACTGTGCCCTCCAAAACAACATTTTTCTCCTCTTTTCCACCTCGCCAACGATAACTTCTACTTCACATTGAGTGAAGTTACGTTTTTTTTATTTCCTCTGTGTTTGCCATGATTTCGCAATCGATGAATATTAACTTGTGGGCGTTTCACGGACTATTTATGGGCAACTATGGGTTTGACATCAAGCCGCAAAAGCTGCGCTACATTTAGAATTGATTGTGATTTATTAAGGGAAAACTGCGTAGGATGTGCGTGTGCACGGATTTATAAATCAGAATATTTTTGTGCATACGCACGTCCTATGTTTCATCCGTACGCCACTTCTGACGCAAATCCTAAGCAAAGTTTTATAAATGAGGCCCCTGGAACTTCGACTCAGAGATTGAATTCGACTTCTTCCAAATATCTTCAAAGGGAACTTAGAATATTCCACAACAACTATTTAACAAACCTGTCTTAGATTCATACCAGTTATCTAAAAAGATATGGACACATTTTCTTTGAAAAACTAAAATCTGAATGTTTATTTTACTGAAATCCTACTGATACTGATATATTGCATAATAATTTGGAACACAGTGTAGTAAAACAATTGTTTTGATGCTGCTTTGGGAAATAAGGCAAACTCCTACTTTAAACATAATTTGTTTATCAGACGTTCGGACACAAAAATTGTAAAATAAAAATGTATTCCTGGAGCTATACTGACAGACCCATGTGTAAAGATGTATTTTCACTTATCACACCATGTTCGTTCACTGGCCAGAGGAGAACTGGTCCCCGACTGAGCCTGGTTTCTCCCAAGGTTTTTTTAACCATTCTGTCACCTCTGGCTTGCTCAGTTGGGGACACTTAATATTCAACAATATTATTGATCTGACTGTACTGACGCTGTGAGCTGAACTGGACGATTACATCATTTTTTGCAGAACTGCTTTCTAGATGAAATTAACTAATTTAATAATGAATGAACTTTACAACAGAACTGAATCAACACTGAACTGACTTCAGTTGAACAACCGCCGAAATGCTTCCCATTCCTTTAAAGCTGATTTGAAACAATCTGTATTGTATAAGGAGCTATATTTATAAAGGTGACTTGACAATTAAAAGTCAATTCTAAATCAGAAACATTGAAGAATTTAGGTATTTTCAATGCTATCAGCTAAACTGATATTAGGCATGGTAAAACATGGTACTCGCGGTAAATCAAGAAAACGAGATTTAAACAATAAGACTGTGTTGAGCTACAGTGCATCCGCAAAGTATTCATAGTGCTTCACTTTTTTTATGTTAAAGTCTTATTCCAAAATTGATTAAATTAATTATTTCCCTCAAAAGTTTACAAACGATACCCCATAATGGCAACGTAAAAGAAGTTTGCTTGAAATCTTTCCAAATCTATTAAAAAAACAATCACATGTACAAAAGTTTTCACAGCCTTTGCTCAATACTTTGTTGAAGAACACCTTTGGCTCCAATTACAGCCTCAAGTTTGATGCTACAAGCTTGGCACACCAATTTTTGGACATTTTCTCACATTCTTCTTGGCAGGACCTCTCAAGCTCCATCAGGTTTGGATGGGGAGCAGCAGTGCAAAGCCATTTTCAGATCTCTCCAGAGATGTTCAATCGGGTTCAAGTCTGAGCTCTTTCTGGGCCACACAAGGACATTCACAGCTGTCCCGTAGCCACTCCTTTGTTATCTTGGCTGTGTGCTTAGGGTCGTTGTCCTGTTGGAAGAGGAACCTTCGATCCCAGTCTGAAGTCTAGAGCACTCTGGAGCAAGATTTCATCAAGGATGTCTCTGTACATTGCTGCATTCATATTTCTCTCGATCTTGACTAGTCTCCCAGTTCCTGCCGCTGAATAACATCCCCACAGCATGATGCTGCCACCACCATGCTTCACTGTAGGGATGGTATTGGCCAGGCGATGACTGGAGCTGTCATGTGCCGTTTACTGAGAAGTGGCTTCCGTCTGGCCACTCTATCATAAAGGCCTTATTGGTGGAGTGCTGCAGACATGGTTGCTCTTCTAGAAGGTTCTCCCCGATTGCTCAGTTCTAGGAAGAGAGTCCTGGTGGTTCAAAACTTCTTCCATTTACCAGAGGCCTCTGTGGTCATTTGGACCTTCGATGCTGCAAAAATGTTTCTGAACCCTTCCACAGATCTGTGCCTCGATACAATCCTGTCTCGGAGGTCTACAGACAATTCCTTGGACTTCATGGATTGGTTTGTGCTCTGACATGCACTGTTAACTGTCGAACCTTATATAGACAGTAGGGCTGTAATCAACCAAAGAAAATCTTGGTCGACTGAGGTCCTGAAATTTTCGACTAAAAATCGACTAAAAATGACGTTAGGAAAAAAAACGTTAAATTAATTAGCTGCACACTGTGCGCAGTACTTGGTAGCCTTGTTGTCTGCCTAAATGAATTATAAATAAACATAAACACTAGTAGGCTATTTGCAGTATATTAAATCGTTTTTGACCTGATTATTTTGCACTGAAATGAGTCTGACACACGAGTCTGTCGGCTCTGACAGCGTTGCATCACGAGCACCATCATAGCCTATGATTTCCGTTGTCAACTAGTGATATCATCACAAGAACCTTTGAGGAATATGCAACATAATTTAGACAATTGTTTTTGTCATATGTATTATACTTACTGACAAACACTATCATTTCAGCCGCTCTGTGCAGATCGAACACAGGATCGGCTCAGCTTCGCGGCTGAGACACGAATAGACTATTAACTTAAAGCGTTTACTCTTAAACACAAAAGGCACGTCCACTTTAATAAAAAATGAATATTTATTAAACAAGCCAGATCAAGAGCAGAAAAAACGCTCTCCCAATTAAATAAATAATATACAGCAAACTATAGCCTTCTTCAATCTGTCTCTCTCTTCTCTAGCGGGTTGGGCTAATCCAAGTGGAAACAAGGGGGTGTTCTGAAGACAGACTGTTACCTGTGAAACAGGGGTACTCTGAAAACACCCCCATTAGCAATTAGTGCTTTCCACCTGATGAAATGAACGCGGCAAAACCGACAGTACAGATCCACTTTTGCAGCACAACTGAAGCGTGGTGTTGTGACGCTTCCCCTCATGTGTATGTTGATGGGCGTTCCTCAAGTTTACCGCTATGGGCGTGCGTTTGAGCCAGCGGGGAATGAAAAACAAAGGACCAGCGAGAGACTTCTCTTCACCAGCGGGTTGGGCTAATCCAAAAGAAGTGGAAACAAGGGGGTGTTCTGAAGACAGACAGTTACCTGTGAAACAGGGGTGCTCTGAAAACACCCCCATTAGCAATTAGTGCTCTCCACCTGATGAAATGAACGCGGCGCGGCAAAACTGATGAAATGAACGCGGTAAAGCTAACGAAATGAACGCAGCAAAAAAATCGACCAATCAGAATTTTGGTCGAGCCAGAACGTATCGACTAATAATCGACTAATCGACTGGGAGATTACAGCCCTAATAGACAGGTGTGTGCCTTTCCAAATTATGTCCACTCAACTGAATTTACCACAAGTGAACTCCAATCAAGTTGTAGAAACATCTCAGGATGATCAGTGGAAACAGGAGCACCTGAGCTCAATTTTGAGTGTCATGGTAAAGGCTTTTGTACATGTGATTTTTCGTTTTTTATTTTTAATAAATTTGCAAAGATTTCAAATAAACATCTTTCACTGTGTCATTATGGGGTATTGTTTGCGGAATTCTGAGGAAAATAATGAATTTAATCCATTTTGGAATAAGGCTGTAACATAAAATCTTTTGGAAAAAGTGAAGCGCTGTGAATACTTACCGGATGCACAGTTTGGATGCATTGGAATGTATCCAAACAGTTGCTCACCTGTCTAATAAAACGCATAATCATTAAAGCGCCTTTGGTGTTTCCAAGGTTTCTAAAAAATAAAACGGAAATCGAGAGTAACGCGGGTATGATGTCACTGATGGGCAATGCATGGACACGGTCCGTGTCCTGGTTACAATTACTTATTTCTCTGGATTTAAACATTCTTGGGAACATTTGGAATAATGCAAGTACACAAGTCAATAAAATATATAACATTGTTCTAGTGGGTTTTTTTTTTGCATATTTTAATCCAAAAATCTTACATCGTGTGCCTTTAAATCAATAAGGATTGGGGAGAGACATCAAGTGACAAACAAATGAACTAATAGCCTTGCAAATTGCTCTTATTTTTGGGAGGAAATCTGTGTACATATTGAGTAAAACACGAGCTTCAGCAATTCTATATACAATCACCTTAAACTGTTTTACCTTTATATTTGGCCTTTTTCCAAATATTCAAGAGTGTGTGAGAACCCTACCGACAGCTTTGTAGATTTTGTATGATTTCTTTTTTTTCTCTCTGAGTGAATTCTGAGTAAATATTGATACTTATTTAATTTCAGCCACTGCATGTACTGTGTACATTTGATTTGCTGTCATTTAAATGGTAGACAGACAGCCTGACAGATTGATAGGCCTACTGGTAATATATCTAGTCAAAACATTAACTCATTAATGCAGTGTACATTTGCAAATACATCTCGCTTGATAGCGCTGCAAAATAAAGTTCAGTCTTATTTTCAACGTCTCATAAATTAATATAAACTGAAGTGAGGTTTTGTATATATGGCTCCTTATGTCCCTTTAACATATTCTTCGCCGATTTCTGCTATCATGTTTACAACCGTTCAAAGCCCGTGTCGTGTGTGAATTACGAAGGGCCAGTAATTACAGATGGTTTGTCCAGTAAATGTGTAGTTAATAATATGATTATATGAGGATGAGCTAAAGCTAAAGCTAATGTAAACTCACCTGCAGTGTTGACGTTGTCATTTCATCTCACGCGCCAGCGGTTTCACTGCAGTGTCCTATTGTTACTACTTATAATATATTCAAATTGCTCGTTAAATAATGAGAACAATACAATAGTTAATTTAATGAAGGTTCATATGTGGTACAAGTAAGCATAAAAACGGAAGTTGTTACCATCCAGTGTTCACTACTGTACTGTCCCCCGGAAACAAAAGCTGTACACGTTTGTTCCATAGCTTAATATAATATAATTTAAAAAATATAATACAATTAAAAAATATAATAAAACGTAATATAATATAATTTGTATAATATAATTTCCTTAATATAATAATTTAATTTAATATCATATAATTTAATATAACTTAATTTAATATAATATATAGTATAAATAAAATATAATATAACTTAATTTAATATCATATAATTTAATTTAATATAACTTAAAATAATATAACATGATATAATATATAGTATAATATAATAAAATATATGTCATTTAATAACTTTATTTAATATAACATGATATAATAAATATTATAATTTAATAAAATATAATACAACTTAATTTAATATACAGTGAGGAAAATAAGTATTTGAACACCCTGCTATTTTGCAAGTTCTCCCACTTAGAAATCATGGAGGGGTCTGAAATTGTCATCGTAGGTGCATGTCCACTGTGAGAGACATAATCTAAAAAAAAAATCCAGAAATCACAATATATGATTTTTTTAAAACTATTTATTTGTATGATACAGCTGCACATAAGTATTTGAACACCTGTCTATCAGCTAGAATTCTGACCCTCAAAGACCTGTTAGTCTGCCTTTAAAATGTCCACCTCCACTCCTTTTATTATCCTAAATACAGCACCTGTTTGAGGTCGTTAGCTGCATAAAGACCAGTGTTGGGCACGTTACATTAAAAAAGTAATTAGTTATAGTTACTTCTTACAAATAGTAACTGAGTTAGTAACTGAGTTACATCATTATAAAAGTAACTAAATACCAGGGAAAGTAACTACCGTGTTACTTTTTTTTTTTTTTTCAAATGTTCAAATATGTCAAATAACTTGGATGCCCCCAATATTAAATATGTTAAATGAATGAATTGGACACTAAATAGAATAAATTATTATTATAAAACATTGTACATTAATGTACACTATTGTAATGTTGCTGTGGGACAATGTGGGAGACACCTATCAAATTCAATATATTATTGTAAATATTATCAGTAGGCCTACTATAGTGTAAATATTGTGTAAATATTATCAGTACTTTACTATTCCTCTGGTAGTGGAGCTCGTGTTATCACCTGGGTTTTTAGCCACTAATGTTGTGGCTGTGATGATGTGAGGTGCTTCATTAGATTAGAATTACTGGCCACCGACATGGAGAGATTCTTTCTTCCTGGGCATAAGCTGCACGTTACATAAACATTCTTACCTTTCACCTCAATGAGGGAAAAGTAGCGCTTATACTTCCAGTTTGCGAAAGCTACCTTTGAAGTCGTTGGACTTGCCATCGCTGACTGTGCATATGCGTGTGCGCCATAGGTGTGTGTGTGTGTGTGTGTGTGTGTGTGTGTGTGTGTGTGTGTGTGTACTCAACCTATCAACCTCAACCTTGTCTCCCACCCACCAATCATCATCAGTTATGTGTACCACCCAACCCACCCCCCAACACGCATGGCTGGCGCGCGCACACGCACACACACGTTGCAGGTCCGACTGACAGAGAGCCTGTTCGGATGAAAACAGTGAGCTCAATTATAGTAACACCACATTTTTTTCTCACATTATTCACAAAAAAATATTCCGTTAGTAACGCCGTTTATCTATAACTCCGTTATTCCCAACACTGATAAAGACACCTGTCCACCCCATACAATCAGTAAGAATCCAACTACTAACATGGCCAAGACCAAAGAGCTGTCCAAAGACACTAGAGACAAAATTGTACACCTCCACAAGGCTGGAAAGGGCTACGGGGAAATTGCCAAGCAGCTTGGTGAAAAAAGGTCCACTGTTGGAGCAATCATTAGAAAATGGAAGAAGCTAAACATGACTGTCAATCTCCCTCGGACTGGGGCTCCATGCAAGATCTCACCTCGTGGGGTCTCAATGATCCTAAGAAAGGTGAGAAATCAGCCCAGAACTACACGGGAGGAGCTGGTCAATGGCCTGAAAAGAGCTGGGACCACTGTTTCCAAGGTTACTGTTGGTAATAGTCAAGTCAAGTCAAGTCAACTTTATTTATATAGCGCTTTTAACAATGTAGATTGTTTCAAAGCAGCTTTACAGTGTTAAACAGCAAAATAATGCAGCCTAATTTTATTCAGCTGTATAGCCATTTGATGTCATCAGTTCATTTCAATTTCCATACGGTGACAGTGTGGGCTTTAGATCATTAATTAGATCAGTAATTTAGTTTACATGGTTAAATTAGTTTATTAATTAGATTTATTTCGATGTTTAGTTGAAAAATATAGTGGCCTCAACTGAGCACGCCAAGCCAGAGGCAACAGTGGCAAGGAAACCAAAACCCCATTAGGTGACCTAATGGAGAAAAATAAACCTTGGGAGAAACCAGGCTCAGTCGGGGTGCCAGTTCTCCTCTGGCCAATTTACAAACAACGTATTATTATTATTATTCTGGCTGCTTTACAGGTAAGAGGTCATAATAGATCGGAATATTCAAAGGACCGGAGGCAACACGCTGGAGACGGGTTTATTGAGGATGATGTTGATTAAATAATTATTAAAGTGCAATATTCGAATGATCGGAGGCAACACGCTGGAGACGGGTTTATTGCGGATGACATATCGATTTAAGTATTATTTAATGATAATATTCGAACAATCGGAGTCATCACACTGGTGACGGGTTTATTTAGATGCCGTGTCGATGAGGCAGTTGCAGGGGGAGGATAATTGACACGGTCTCTGCAGACACTTCGGGGTCCTGTGTTGGTCTTCTCTGGTCCACCATCTGATTAGGATACGGCCCAGATTTGGCTGACTGCAGTAAACCTCGGGATAAAACAGAGAGAATATCATTAGCGTAGATGCCATTCTTCTGATGATGTAACGAGTACATCAGGTGTTATGGGAAGTGTTCCCGGTTCCGGCTGACCTAGTTAATGCAGCCTAACAATCAATTAATTGATAAAGTGTTTTATGTGTATGCCACAGTAAAGAGATGTGTTTTTAGTCTAGATTTAAACTGACAGAGTGTGTCTGCTTCCTGAACAATGCTAGGAAGACTGTTCCAGAGTTTAGGAGCTAAATAGGAAAAGGATCGACCGCCTGCAGTTGATTTGGATATTCTCGGTATTAACAACTGGCCAGAATTTAGAGATCGCAGTAGACGTGATGGAGTATAATATGTTAAGAGCTCGCTCAAGTATTGGGGAGCTAAACCATTTAGTGCTTTGTAAGTAATAAGCAAGCTATAAAGCTGTAATACACTAAGACGTCATGGTTTGAAATCATGCATGGCATGGAAGGTTCCCCTGCTTAAACCAGCACATGTCAAGGCCCTTCTTAAGTTTGCCAATGACCATTTGGATGATCCAGAGGTGTCATTGGAGAAAGTCATGTGGTCAGATGAGACCAAAATAGAACTTTTTGGTCATAAGTCCACTAAACGTGTTTGGAGGAAGAAGAATGATGAGTACCATCCCAAGAACACCATCCCTACTGTGAAGCATGGGGGTGGTAGCATCATGCTTTGGGGGTGTTTTTCTGCACATGGAACAGGGCGACTGCACTGTATTAAGGAGAGGATGACCGGGGCCATGTATTGCGAGATTTTGGGGAACAACCTTCCTTCAGTTAGAGCATTGAAGATGGGTCGAGGCTGGGTCTTCCAACATGACAATGACCCGAAGCACACAGCCAGGATAACCAAGGAGTGGCTCTGTAAGAAGCATATCAAGGTTCTGGCGTGGCCTAGCCAGTCTCCAGACCTAAACCCAATAGAGAATCTTTGGAGGGAGCTCAAACTCCGTGTTTCTCAGCGACAGGCCAGAAACCTGACTGATCTAGAGAAGATCTGTGTGGAGGAGTGGGACAAAATCCCTCCTGCACTGTGTGCAAACCTGGGGAAAAACTACAGGAAACGTTTGACCTCTGTAATTGCAAACAAAGGCTACAGTACCAAATATTAACATTGATTTCCTCAGGTGTTCAAATACTTATTTGCAGCTGTATCATACAAATAAATAGTTAAAGGGGTGGTAAACCACAATTTCATTTTTCTAACTTTAGCTAGTGTGTAATGTTGCTGTTTGAGCATAAACAACATCTGCAAAGTTACAACGTTCAAAGTTTAAAGCAAAGGGAGATATTTGCTTTTAAAGAAATCAATTTCTAAGGACTACAGCAAACGGCCGCTAGGGACTACTACACATTCCTCCAGGGTTGCTGACATCACCAGCCCCAATATTTACATAAACCCCTCCTCCGAGAATATGAAATAAGGGGGGGGCGAGGCCATTTTGTATCGCCGCGGGGAATAGTTGTTGTGGTTAGTAGGCTGGAGTGTTGTTGCCAATGCCGACGAAACGCTGTTATTTTCATCCGGATTGCAGGTCCACTTTGTTCAGCCTTCCTAGGGACGGGGGTGCGTTGCAGTGCGTTTAACATACAACATGTTATATGCATGTGTGTATGAGACAGAGGGGAACACAGTCGCATTTGCAGCAGATACATGCTGCCCATCATAAATCAAAGCACGAGACAGACAGGGGTCGGAGGAGAAGACCGGAAAATGTGACATAGTGGACAATATTCGTCTGTATTTGCAATACACGAGCCGCGGTTCAGCTGCACGAGACAAACACTGCCAGTGTGAGAAGGGCGTGCACGGCTCCTGCTGCACATTTCACGGAGGAAAGCTTCCACAATCTTCACGAGTTTAATGCAAGATTCGGACAACGGCTTGTCCTGAAAGATGGATTTAAAAACAGAAGCTGTTTACGGGCCACAACCTGTTAGTATGATTTATTTTTCGTTTATGTGTTTTCCTGTAATAGTTCGTATTGTTAATTGTACGTTGTAGCAAGGAAGTAAACAGATGACAACGCTCATTTGGCTCTGCAAACCAGTTTGTTAAATGCTCATTCATACTTAACGTTATCCTAAACTTTTTAAAATCTCAACAAAGAGCTTGGCATTAGTGTGAATTATTCTTTGATTAGAGGTTTTATGTATTGTTTATCTACAGGCATGCAAAACATGGTTGTGTGTTTGATTTGGATACTATAGTAAAGCCAATGTTTAGTGTTCGTTCTTGCGACAGATATTTGGCAAATCGTTCTAAAAATCCAAAAGTAACAGTGCTGTACTACCCAAAGCACAGGCTACTGCTAAAGGTAAGGGGCGTGATGTTTCCGACAAACGTGCACTAGGCGATTAGCGAATCACAACACACTGGGCCAGCTAACCAATCTGAGCCCATTGCATATTTTTGAGGGACCGACTTCATAGAACCCGGAAACCATCAGACCGTTTTTACAAAGAGGGACAGAGCAGTGTAGAATAAAGGTAAAATATATGAAAAATAATGCAATTTTTTAAAAACGAAGCATGAACACGTTACAGTGTACCCCACAAACACAATCAAGCCTTCGAAAGACTGTTTTACCACCCCTTTAAAAAAATCATATATTGTGATTTCTGGATTTTTCTTTTTAGATTATGTCTCTCACAGTGGACATGCACCTATGATGACAATTTCAGACCCCTCCATGATTTCCAAGTGGGAGAACTTGCATAATAGCAGGGTGTTCAAATACTTATTTTCCTCACTATAACTTAATTTAATAAAACAATTCAATAAAATATAATAAAACTTAATTTAATATAATATAACAACATAATTTAAAATTATATAACTTAACATAATACAATAAAATATAAAACACTCATTTAATTAAGGTATTTTATTTATATGTGACATTTACATACAGACATAATGCATAGCTTCTGGTTACAGGCTTTGAGTTATCATACACATACAAACATTAGCATTTTTGCATTTGATTGTGTACTGCAAGCTGCCAAGTGAACTTTGGTTTAAACATTTCCTCCTCAAAACAAAGAAGAATCAAGCTATTAACTCAAAACACTAAACAAATAATGAAGTGAGGCATGATCTACGGGTTTATAAAGTACATTCATAGTCTGAAGTATTGGTCATGTCAAATATCATGCAGATGACAGGTCCAAACATATCACTTACACAAGTGCAATTTATTAACCTGGCCAAGTGTTTTTAACACAGCTTCATAGTTAAGACACTGCACAATGCAACTGGTCTCAGAAAGAGGTCTGACATCATAGCATTAATGAAAATAATATGGCGCACATAAGATGGCCAAAACTATGATGGATCACCAACCTCAGAGAGGAAAAGAATAATCAATAATTACAGCCAAAAGGGTCACATCTTCTCCGCGTGAATAAAAACTCTTTTCAAATATTTATTGTATTAGTACATACAATAGACTATAAAAGTTTAAGGGCACTTAAACACGTCACAGAGGTTGTATGTGTGGTCCTTTAAAAAAGAGGACCTAACCACCTAACACCTACTTGTGGAGTGACCCTTGTGCTAAAATATTGCTTCTGTTTAACCTTGTGCAATGGTTATGAAGGAATGCGACATTATTACCTCCACACAGTCTTATTGTTCATATTCTTTTCCTACATAAACATACTGCCTCCATTGTGCGTGCGGTCTAACGCAATGAAACGTTTGAAGGAATGTTTTCAGTAACTGTTAAACTATGGCATCTGTGATTGCTTTTGCAAAGTCTAAAGGCTGAAAAGATTGGTTACTATAGGAGATAATGTGCTCAAACTCAGTTTGCATTACATGCATTACATAAACAACCTATATGTTAATAAAGAATATATACTGATGCTATAATTGATATTACTGATAGACAAAGCGAATTTGCCAAAACAAACCACATATCAGTGCTAATAACACGGTCCCCACACCTTCTGACCAATGGATTTCCACAACTTTTTCAGTTGTTTTATAAAGATTGTACTCACAAAAGGCTAAGTTGTTTAAGAGCTAATTGTATCTAGAAAAAAAATACTCTTACTATAGAAATCATTTCTCCATGATTTCTTTCATTTCAAAGTTGCAAGTTTCCAAACATAGAAATCTGTAAATTTGCTGATATTTGAGAGTTGGGTATCCTGTAATAAGGACTTGGTAATCACGTGGTAATTATTTTAAAAAAATTTAATAATAATCAAGGCCTGGAGCTGGCTTGGTCATAAACGAGAATTGTTTTTCTTCATGACATGTAAAGAACAGATATAAAACATTCCTATATGTTGATTTCGAAATATTCATTGAACTCAATCCTATTCAACACCTTATAGAGGAGAGCTTTTGGTCAGTCATGAGGGAATGCATTTAAAGCTTCATTTTCTCCATATTTGCATGAACAGCAGTCTGTTACTGCCATATTCAAATGACATTCATTTAGATTATAACACATAGATGTAACAGTCTTTGCCATGCAATACATATAAACATAAATACAGGAGTGAAAAACAAACAATAATACAAGAATAATGTTCATTTTGGTTATTTTGCAAAGCTTTACTGTGATCTTGCGCCTGAAAAATACCTGTAAAAGCTTGTTGACTCTAGATGAGAAGGCACGACTGGTGTTCCTGATCAGAGGAAAATAAGTTTGTATTCTGCTTTAGAAAGCCATACACACAACAACTGAACAAATGTGTCAGCTAGAAGACAAGTTGAACTATGAAAACACTGCTTGAGTAATAGTAGCGGTCAATAAACCAATGAAATAAATGAACCTCAATCATTCCCTGTTGATTTTACGTGAGCAGTCCCAAACGAGCCAGTTTGGCTGAGAGAAATGAATGGAGCACAAAGACCACGGGCTTCGGTCCCGAGTGAAGCTCAAACACCTACAAGAGAGAAAAAGAGAAAAAGAAACTTATAAAATGATCTTCACATTCATTTCAAATTGTCCAGTGACATCCTTAGACATGCGATTCTTTTAAATTCAAATGTTGATTGTGAGTCCACACAAGACAAGGTTATTTTCGTAAACCAAAACTGAAACTAAAACTAAACCTATTGGTCAAAAAACATTTTCGTAAACCGTTCGTGGCAGTGAAATGGGAAATGACACAAGGTAATGAGACGCACGTTGAACTCCTTTTAACTTAATCTCACTGCTTTTAGAATGACGTTTCATATGCGACGAGAGACGCAGGTGCAACAGCAACTATAGTAGTAAGTACTACTGTGTGTTTGAGATTTCATGTTTGCATAATATTGACAGGCTCAAAGGTGTTATCATTGTTTTTACAAATCATTTACTAATAATAATATTATTATCCGTGTGGAGACATTTCCCCACAACGTAGGGAATTCCAGGACACACACACACACACACACACACACACACACACACACACACACACACACACACACACACACACACACTTAATTATTTAATCACACTGTTAATCAAACAACATTTGTGTTGGCTGTAGTCAGATGACTTTAGCTGTGGTCACACTGCTAGCCAACATTGTACAACTGAAGAAATTAAAATAAGCTTTTAAATGTTTAATAATATTTCATCTTTAATGAGTTTGTCTGGAATTTATCATTTTAACTTTTATATTTTTACAATGCATTTATTTGGTTCTTTGTTCAATCTCAGACCATTGTTTGTCGTATAGGTCATAGTTTGTCTCTTAAAGGTGAAGACCCAACTTTATGCTCCGTTAAACATATTTTGTTGGGTTATAACATATACTGTCCTGGGCTAAAACAAGAATGCTCTTTTATCAAGTTATTTCACTTAAGGACATATTTAGTAAGATTATGCATGAAAATAGGGATGCTCATATTGACCGTTTAACCATCAACCGATAGTATGAATTTTGACCGATTAATGCTATCAGTTAAATTTTTTTTGCTGCATGGTCACCACATTTTTATAAGAAACAATATCGAGTCTATTAAACACGAAAGAACAACAAATATATCGGTGAGAACACTCGTTTTAACAGCATACATACACCGGGACTGCATTTGACTGCATATCACAATTTTCCCAATGTTGATTCTTCTTGCAATTGTAATGCAATGGACTGTGGCCTACATTAAACCTTTAAATAAAAGGTTTACACAGTCATATACAATAAACGAGCTTGCACAGCGACAGGAAATAAAAATTAACGCAAAAAACCTGCCTACCTTACCAGAGCATGTCAGCAAAGCAAAGCGGAGCTTCACTCATGAACCGCTCACCGGTAAAATGACGTGCGCTCAAATCCCGCTCCGACATGACATTTCTCTGTACTGTAGTTTACTATACTTGTAGCCATTAAAACACGAAATTAGTTTCAGTTTAAATATTATTATGTTATTTTTTTATTTCATTTACGTTGAAAAGTGAACAGGACACATAAGATGCATAATGTCAGAAGACGGGGTCTTCAATAAGTTCAATAACACTTCAATTGGCTTTCAACAAAACAAAACTTTTCTTTAAAGTGAATTTCGTTTTTTATAAATTGTATCTTAATTTTAATCTATGTTTAATCAACCAAATTGCCCGGATTTAATAAATAATAAGCAAATAGTATAGCCTATAACAGACAATAACATGGAGGCGGCGGCGCAGCGTGAACAACGGCTTAAATGAACTACTAAAAAAGAAAAAAACTTTTGGGGGCAGCCCTAGCTATTTATTTCAGATAGACCTATATTTTATACAGCATGTCACAAATTGAGTTCTGGGTTGAGCATGCGGTGCCGAGCGGAATGAGCTTAAGAAATGAACGGAATCGTTTTAAAAAACATAATTCAACAAATAAATAATACTTTTTAACGGGCCACTTAAAATGTTTATTACAAATAAATTATTACATTTTAAAAATGAACAAAAATTTGCATTGCATTTGCAATCCTTTGCAGAACCCCGGGCACCATCTTATCAGTTAACGGTTAATAATAGGATAATGAGCGACGGTTGTCGGGCGGGAAAATTAACCGTTTTGAGCATCCCAACATGAAAAGGTTTTGGATTTTTTTTAAATCAAAAGTTGATTTAAAAAATCTTGTATAATATGACTTGCTGTATTTGTTTGCTTGGTTTTATTGAATTTATATGATATTTGTATTTTTGTAATTTAATTTTTGCCATGAATATAGCCTTAGATGCTGACATGACATTAAATAAAACAATCTGTGTTCCATTATTTTATAATAATGGTCTAATGGTCTTAATGAGTCACGGGTGTGTTTTGCGCGTAACGTGCAATAAACCAATCAGAGTCTCATCTCCCATTCCCTTTAAAAGCCAGTTGCGTTTGCACCATGGCGGATTCGCTATTTACATGGCGGAATTTGCAAGTGTAACAGTTGCAGTAACAGTAAAATCACTATTGTTGGAATAGACCATTAATGTAATATAATTACACTGTTCATCCGAGTGATTGTGTGTTCTTCAGTGAATATTTTGTGCTTTTGTTTTTATTATCATCACCATACATTGTTTAAGTATTGACTATCACATTAAATTTGACATCCCTAGCTTTTAATCCAAATCACCATCGCACGTTAGCATTTCGCTAGCCTGTTAGCTTGTCATCTCTGCACCCGGGTCTCCTGTTTTCTGAGTTCATTAAACAACCGTGGTGAGTTGAATTAGTAAATAGTGTCCAGCAAACAATTGTGGTAAATTGGATTAATCAACAAACACGGTAAGCCATGTCATCTTCTCCTGTCATTGTCACTTGCACGGCATGCTGCATGTTTAGTATAGGCTTCTCCGTTGGCGAACAGGGCTTCATATGTGATAAATGTAAGGAGATAGTTAGGCTGACGGAGATGATTTCAGAATTAGAAACATGCATCCATACTTTATCTAGTAGTGAGGATGTAATGCGAGGATGCTTAGTGAACTCTGTACATTCTTCGGTTCCGGCTGCAGGGCCCCCGCAGCAGGGAAACTGGGTGACAGTGAGATGGCATAGTCGCGGATCTAAAAAACGTTTTTCCGTTCCGGTTAGAACATCAAACAGGTTCTCCCCTCTCAGTGAAGCACCCACTGAGTATCCTGTTGAAAGTGCCTTAGTCATTGGCGATTCTACTACACGGAACGTGAAAATAGAGACACCAGCCACCATAGTCACATGTTTACCTGGAGCCAGAGCGCCTGACATCAAAATCAAAATTAAAAGTGCTGGCTAAAGCTAATCGTAAATTCTCTAAGATTATTATTCACGTCGGCACTAATGATGTTCGACTTCGCCAGTCGGAGATCACCAAAATTAACATTAAAGAGGTGTGTGAACTTGCTAGTACGATGTCAGAGGCTGTTTATTGTTCTGGACCACTCCCTGTTAAAAGGAGTGATGAGATAGTTAGCAGACTACCATCACTCAATAGCTGGTTGTCTAAGTGGTGTCCGCAAAATAACATAGGGTTCAAAGACAACAAGTTTTTGGGGCAGACCTGACCTGTTGAAGAAGGATGGCATCCATCCCTCATGGGGTGGTTCCGCTCTTCTCTCTAGTAATTTTGCACATAGTCTAAGAGCTAAACCTTTACTCACTAGGGCCCAAGTCAGGAAGCAGACCAACTGGCTAAACCGACCGTCTGCTAGCGGTCTCGCATCACCAGAATCAGATAAATCCCAGCACATAGAGACACTTTCACCTAGATATTATCATATAGAGACTGTCTGTTCCCCGAATTAGTAAATACAAAAAAACATCAAAACCATTCAACAGTAAAAATGTAATTGATGTCCAACAAATAAACAACAGATATAATACAGATGAACAATTGATAAAGCTTGAGTTGCTGAATATTCGATCCCTTTCCCAAAAAGCGCTTATTGTTAATGATATCATTACAGATAATAATCTAGATGTGTTGTGTTTGACAGAAACCTGGCTAAAACCTGACGACTACATTACTTTAAATGAGTCCACCCCCCAAGATTATTGTTATAAACACGAGCCGCGTCTGAAAGGTAAAGGGGGAGGGGTTGCTGTAATTTTTTTATAATATCTTCAGTATTACTCAGAAGTCTAGTTTCAAATATAATTCCTTTGAAGTTTTGGTGCTTTATGTAACGTTATGTAGTGTACATGATAAAACCCGTTTAACATTTGTGTTAGCTACTGTATACAGGCCACCAGGGCACAATACAGACTTTATCAAAGAATTTGTTGATTTTCTATCAGAGTTAGTACTAACCGTAGATAAAAGTACTAATTGTTGGTGATTTTAATGTTCATGTAGACAACAAAAAAGACGCATTGGGATTAGCATTTAAAGACATTCTAAACTGGAGTTAGGCAACACGTGTCAGGACCCACTCATCGCCAAAATCATACTTTAGACCTAATTATTGTCACATGGAATAAATGTTGATACCATTGAAATTCTGCAGCAGAGCGATGACATCTCTGATCATTACCTAGTATCATGTAGACTTAATTTAGCTAAGGTTGCAAAGCCGCCCCCCTCGCTTCAAAAATGGCAGGACAATAACTGCCGCCACTAAAGATTGCTTTTTAAATAATCTTCCTCATCAGTATCATCTCCTCAGCATCCCAGATAGCTTAGAAGAACTCGATGTTGCAACAGAAACTATTGACTCTCTCTCTTCCAGTACTTTAGACACAGTTGCTCCTCTGCGCTTAAAGAAGATTAAAGAAAATAGTCCAACGCCGTGGTACAACGAGCACACTCGGGCCCTTAAAACAGCAGCCAGAAAAATGGAGCACAGCTGGAAGAAAACAACAGATAGGCCGTAAAAACTGCTAGATCTGCTTATTTCTCGACTCTCTTGGAAGAAAACAAACACAACCCTAGGTATTTATTTGATACAGTGGCTAAATTAACCAAAAATAAAGCTTCAACTTCTGATGATTGTAAACAGCACAGCAGTAATGACTTTATGAACTTCTTTACATGTAAGATTGATAATATTAGGAAGAAAATTTTAACCATGCAGCCGTCTACTACAGTATCACATCAGACAGAGCATTGTAGTGTCACTGAGGAAAAATTACACTCATTCACTGCTATAGGAGAAGAAGAATTGGCTAAACTCGTTAAATCATCAAAATCAGCAACATGTATGCTTGACCCTGTACCGACTAGGCTATTAAGAGATATGCTACCAGAGGTCATAGATCCTCTTCTTAATATCATTAATTCATCTTTGTCATTAGGATATGTACCGAAAACGTTTAAGTTGGCTATTATTAAACCACTTATTAAAAAACGCAACTTAATCCAGCAGAATTAGTCAATTATAGGCCGATCTCAAATCTACCCTTTCTGTCAAAAATACTTGAAAAGGCAGTGTCTTCACAATTATGTTCCTTTTTAGAAAGAAATTGTATCTTTGAGGATTTCCAGTCAGGATTTTGACCGTATAATATTAATAATAATTAATAATAATTTATTACATTTATATAGCGCTTTTCAAGGTACTCAAAGCGCTTTACATAGAAGGGGGGAATCTCCTCAACCACCACCAATGTGCAGCATCCACCTGGATGATGTGACGGCAGCCATTTTGCGCCAGTACGCCCACCACACACCAGCTGATTGGTGGAGAGGAGACTGAGGGATGAAGCCAATCGTATATATACGGGCATGATTAGGAGGCCATGATGGACAGGGGCCAATGGGCAAATTTGGCCAGGAATGCCGGGGTTACACCCCTACTCTTTTTTATCGATGGGCATCCTGGGATTTTTAATGACCACAGAGTCAGGACCTCTGTTTAACGTCTCATCCGAAGGACAGTGCTTGTTACAGTATAGTGTCCCCATCACTATACTGGGGTGTTAGGACCCACACAGACCACAGGGTGAGCGCCCCCTGCTGGCCTCACTAACACCTCTACCAGCAGCATCCTAGTTTTCCCAGTTGGTCTCCCATCCAGGTACTGACCAGGCTCAGCCCTGCTTAGCTTCAGTGGGAAACCAGTCTTGGGCTACAGGGTGATATGGCTGCTGGTATCATAGTACTGAGACTGCTCTCATCAGAGTTACAAATGATTTACCTCTTATCATCTGATCGTGGCTGTTTCTCTCTATTAGCGTTACTCGATCTTAGCGCTGCATTCAATACTATTGACCACAGCATTCTTTTGAATAGACTCGAAAATTATGTAGGCATTAGTGGAATTGCTTTGTCATGGTTTAAATCATACCTATGTGACCGTTATCAGTTTGTAGCAGTAAATGAAGAGATGTCACACCGATCACAAGTTCAGTATGGAGGACCGCAGGGCTCAGTGCTAGGACCGTTGCTCTTCACCCTGTACATGCTACCACTGGGAGATTTCATTAGGAAGCATGGCGTTAGTTTTCATTGTTATGCTTACGATACTCAGCTCTATATTTCTTCACGCCCTGACGAAACTTACCAATTCACAAGATTAACGGAATGCATGGCTGATATAAAACATTGGATGACCAGTAATTTCCTGCAACTCAATTCAGAAAAAACTTTTAATTATTGGACAAAATTTTTTTAATTATTGGACAAAAAAGCTCCACAAGTAGTAACCTAGAATACTGTCTAACACTTGATGGCTGCTCTGTCAAGTCCTTGTCGTCAGTGAGGAACCTGGGTGTGCTCTTTGATACCAATCTTTCGTTTGAAAGCCACGTTTCTAGCATCTGTAAAATTGCATTCTACCATCTTAAAAATATATCTAAATTACGGCACATGCTCTCAATGCAAAATGCTGAACAGTTAGTTCATGCGTTCATGACCTCAAGGCTAGATTATTGTAATGCTCTACTGGGTGGTTGCCCTGCTCGCTTAATAAACAAACTCCAGCTGGTCCAAAACGCAGCAGCTCGAGTTTTTACTAGAACCAGGAAGTATGACCATATTAGCCCAGTTCTGTCAACACTGAACTGGCTGCCTTATTATGCCTTATTATAATTGCATACATTTTAAAATCTTGCTTATTACTTACAAAGCACTAAATGGTTTAGCTCCCCAATACTTGAGCGAGGTCTTAACACATTATACTCCATCACGTCTACTGTGGTCTCAAAATTCTGGTCAGTCGATAATACAGAGAATATCCAAATCAACTGCAGGCGGTCGATCCTTTTGCTATTTAGCTCCTAAACTCTGGAACAGTCTTCCTAACATTGTACGGGAAGCAGACACACTCTGTCAGTTTAAATCTATGGCATACACATAAAACACTTTTTTTTTATTTTTATGATTGTTAAGGCCTGTTCACACCGGGACGATTTTCGCGCGCGTTTATCGCCGACGTTTAACGCCTCGTGACTAAACAATGGGCGCCAATGTGAGTGTTCACACCGACGCGTAAAACGTCAGGCGTAAAAGCGTCATTTTTAAAAAAACGCCTCGGGTTCGTTTTTTTTTTTTGACGCGGCGCGTTAAAAACTGGCCGACCAATCAGATCGGCGCTTTTGTTCACGTGCCTGGAGCTGCTGAAGTTACAGTAAAACACGACTTGGTGCCGCTCAAGCACAAAACGGTCTAGCCGAGCACACATTGGCGAAGAAGACTCCAGCAGCTCCAGCGATGAGGACATTGTTGTTCTGTTGAACGAGGAAAGACAACAGAAAAGACGCAGATTTTGGATACATCCCATTGTTAAAAAAAGAGAAGAACATGGGGAGTTCTATCGACTGATACAAGAGCTAAAAATGTATCATGAACGTTTTCGGGGGTATTTTAGAATGTCCGTCAGCGAGTTCGAAGATTTACTTCTTTTTTTAACTATGGGATGTATCCAAAATCTGCGTCTTTTCTGTTGTCTTTCCTCGTTCAACAGAACAACAATGTCCTCATCGCTGGAGCTGCTGGAGCTGCTTGAGAAATCCATGTTCTAGTATGTGAGAAAGTTATGTGTGTTTCGGCTAACATGTAAATACTCTCTCTCTTCTTCTTCTTCTGTGTGACAAGGGATGCAGCGAGCGCAGCGCCACCTTGTGTACCGGGCTATTTCTGTTTTTCAATAAGCGCCATCTAATGTCAGGGAGTGAAATTGCACGTTCACTCGGCGCATCGCGAGTGAAAATCGCTTGGGTGTGAACACTCAAGACGCGCCGAAAAACGTCACGAAAAACGCTGGCGATAAACGCGCGCGATATTCGTCCCGGTGTGTACAGGCCTTTAGGCTGCATTAACTAGGTCAGCCGGAACCGGGAACACTTCCCATAACACCTGATGTACTCGTGACATCATCAGAAGAATGGCATCTACGCTAATGATAGTCTCTCTGTTTTATCCCGAGGTTTACTGCAGTCAGCCGGATCCGGGCCGTATCCAGATCAGATGGTGGACCTGCGCCCAGACATGACCAACGCATGACCCTGATGTATCTGCAGAGACTGTGTCAATTAGCCTCCACCTGATATTGCCTCGTCGACACGGCATCCTCAATAAACCCGTCTCCGGCGTGATGACTCCGATTGTTCGAATATTGCACTTTAATAATTATTTAATCAACACATCCTTAATAAGCCCGTCTCCGGCATGTTGCCTCTGATCTTTCGAATATTCCGATCTATTATGACCTCTGACCTGTAAAGTTGCCAGAATAATAATCATACGCTGTTTGTTAATTGGCCAGAGGATAACTGGCACCCTGACTGAGCCTGGTTTCTCCCAAGGTTTATTTTTCTCCATTAGGTCACCTGATGGGGTTTTGGTTTCCTTGCCACTGTTGCCTCTGGCTTGGCTTGCTCAGTTGGGGACACTAAATTTAAAAAAAAATTTCAACTAAATATCCAAATAAATCTAATTATTAAACCAAATTAACCATATAAACTAAATTACTGATCTAATTACTGATCTAAAGCCCACACTGTCACTGTATGATAATTGAAATTAACTGATGACATCACCGTTTTCTCCGGAATGGCTATACGGCTGAATAAAATTCTGTTGCATTATTTTGCTGTTTAACACTGTGAAGCTGCTTTGAAACAATTTGCATTGTTAAAAGCGCTATATAAATAAAGTTGACTTGACTATTATAATTTTTAATTTAGTTGCTTTAATTGCTGCTTTAAAATAGCAAGCAATCATTACGTACAGTAGATATTCACTATATTTGTTTTCATAAGTACATTTTGGCCATTGTCATTTTACATTTTATACTACATATTGTTTGGAGGGCAGCATTGGGCAGAATGCGGGATAATATTGTTTAAATAATGGATTAAAATAAAAAAAATGTATGTATAATTGGTTTATTTTTCATCTGATTAATCAGAAAAAATAATTGACAGATGAATCGATTATCAAAATAATCGTTAGTTGCAGCCCTATGAATTGTTTTGAAAATCTAGTTGTTCCGAGTCGTGAGACCATGCCAGCAAAAATGTATTAAAAGCTTTTTGATAGCCCAAACCTTTCTTGAATAACACAACAAAGTAATAAATATGCGTTGATGTGCCAAGATAAATCTGAGGCTGTAACTGCAACGCTTTGGCATATTGACACCAAACTTTGTGTGAGTTGTCACCACACACTGATCACACCACACCAATTTGGACATATTGGTCAAAAGTGAGAAGCAATTAAATAAAATTACTAGTGATTATATTTATGATTTTTCAGCAATTTTGCAATAATCTAAAAATGTCTTGAATTACTCATTGTTGCATTCGTCATATGCTCCCAGCCATTCTTGCATATCTCCTAGTTATGCTTTTTTTGTGTGCTTGGCCCCTTAATTGCAGCTTGCAGCTATATTTTAAAATGTATTTATTTCTTTGATGACAAAGCTGAATTTTGATTAAAACAGTTTAGACAAACTGGAAGATTATACCCACAGCTAATCTTCCTTCAAATTTCAAGCAATGGAGATTAACAAATCTAGTACTTCTGAATCTCCAATTTTGATCTCCAATGTATGTATTATATACACCGATCAGGCATAACATTATGACCACTGACAGGTGAAGTGAATAACACTGATTATCTCTTCATCACAGCACCTGTTAGTAGGTGGGATATATTAGGCAGCAAGTCAACATTTTGTCCTTAAAGGGTTAGTTCACCCAAAATTGAAAATAAAGTCAGTAATTACTCACCCTCATGTTGTTCCAACCATGTAAGACCTTCGTTCATCTTCGGAACATAATTTAGTATATTTTTGATGAAATCTGAGAGCTGTCTCACTCCTCCATAGGCTTTCAGAGGGAATGAAACTTGATGGCCCAGAATAGTAAGTAAAAACGTCATTTAAGGAGTCCAAATGACTACAGTGGCTCTGTATTAAGTCTATCATGCGACGAAAATACTTTTTGAGCGGAAAAACAACAAAAATAACGACTTTATCCCACTATTTATCCCACTATATACTCTCTGACGAGAGTTCGCGGGAGTGCCACGACGCGCGAACTCTCGTCAGAGGCTCAAATTGAACAATAATAGTGGGATAAAGTCGTTATTTTTGTTGTTTTTCCGCTCAAAAAGTATTTTCGTCGCATGATAGACTTAATACAGAGCCACTGTAGTCATTTGGACTCCTTAAATTACGTTTTTACTTACTATTCTGGGCCATCAAGTTTCATTCCCTCTGAAAGCCTATGGAGGAGTGAGACAGCTCTCAGATTTCATCAAAAATATACTAAATTATGTTCCGAAGATGAACGAAGGTCTTACATGGTTGGAACAACATGAACAACATGATTTTCAATTTTGGGTGAACTAACCCTTTAAACTTGATGTGTAAGAAGCAGGAAAAATGGGTAAGCGTAAGGATTTGAGCAAATTTGACAAGGGCCACATTGTGATGGCTAGATGACTGGGTCAGATCATCTCCAAAACTGCAGCTCTTGTGGGGTGTTCCTGGTCTGTAGTGGTCAGTATCTATCAAAAGTGGTCCAAGGAAGGAACAGTGGTGAACCGGCGACAGGGTCATGGGCGGCCAAGGCTCACTGATGCACGTGGGGAGCGAAGGATGGCCTGTGTGGTCCGATCAAACAGACGAGCGACTGTAGCTCAAATTGCTCAAGAAGTTAATGCTGGTTCTGATAGAAAGGTGTCAGAATACACAGTGCGTAGCAGTTTGTTGCATATTGCGCAGACCAGTCAGGGTGCCCATGCTGACCCCTGTCCACTGCCGAAAGTGCCAACAGTGGGCATGTGAGCATCAGAATTGGACCACAGAGAAATGCTAAACTAACAAGTCTGATCCATGGAGGCCCCACCTAACATCTTACAGGACTTAAAGGATCTGCTGCAAACATATTGGTGCCAGAATACCACAGCACACCTTCAGGGGTCTAGTGGAGTACATGCCTTGACGGGTCAGGGCTAGGGATAGGTCATAATGTTATGCCTGATCGGTGTGTATAAATTATTCAGAATTTGACGTCCATGACATAAATGATAGGTAAATACGATATGTCATACCATTTCGCCCTCTGGAGCACCAAAGTCCAGGTAAAGATTCCTGACTCCATCATCTGCAGACATCTTGAGCCGCTCAAAAGGAAAGTGAAACAGCACAGGTTCGCCAGATTCCCGTGTAACAGTGAAACCTCTGTCATAATGCAGGATCAGACGAACGTCCTGTCCGTTCAACACACAGCCTGAGGGGTGCAGACAAACACACACAGATATGAACCATGATAGGGTGAATTAATGTGACTTTATATTTTATGGGCTGGCTGGAACTCAGGAAGGAAAATACTGAATATTTCCAACATTTCCTTCAGCCAGCTATTGTTCCAGACCACAGAGGAAAAGATCTCTCAATCCAGCTTTTTTCCCCCACTCAGTTATCCCTTTGCTAAGCCCCGTGGTTACTCAGACAAGTGTTACAGAACATCCCACAGGAATGAATTTGGACTTTCAAAGAAAAATGCAATTCTCAATAAAATGTCACTTTAATTTGGTTCTTGTAAGATTAATATTAGTGGTGGGCCGTTATAGGCGTTAACGTGCTGCGTTAACGCGAGACTCTTATCGGGTGATAAAAAAAAATATCGCTGTTAATCTATTCTCAAATTTGGGAATTTGAAGCGCGGATGTACACCTAGCGGAATTGCACTGTAGGGGGCAAGAGAACGAGTCTTCGAACCTGTGTGTGTGCCTACTAGTGTTGTCAAAAATATCCATATTTCGCTATGTATCGATACTGAACCATCTGAAATGATACAATACTCATTTTCTACAGTATCGATATCAGCTGCGCTCTCCTCTCCAACCGACAGCGAGTTGACACGCACCCGCCTCCTCTCATTCAGTCCGTTTAATCCTCTGAACATGGCGAACGGGTGTTCTGCTGGACTTTTGTTAGTATTGGTGTGACCTGTCTGAATTTCGTGTGGGGTTGCACATAACGTTAATTCTACTAATTCCCGCAGATTTCGCGCTCGCATCTGAAGCGCACACACACATACTGCAATAAAGCCGCCTCTGACATACAAGTGCAAAAATGAGCTCCTTTTTCCAGCTTATTAATGGTCAAATACACTCAAAAATGTCTCAATGCCCATCTTGGTGAATTTTAACATAAACACAGTCGTAACCAGCTCACAGGAACAGTGTTTGGATATGCGTGCGTCAGGTCTTAAAGGGACAGAAGTTATTTATTATTCAAACTACAAAAAGACAAACGATCACTTACGAGCACACATATTCTGAATGCCTTCGGCAGAATTCAACTGAGCCATTTTAATATAGATTAATTTTGGAATTAATATAGATTAAAAAAAATTATCTATGCCCACCACTAATTCATATTCATTCAGTGAGTATAACACTATAAGAACACTTTAATTAATTAAAAGTATTCTGACTTTTACTTCATTCATTTATTGTTAAACTACAAAAAGTATTGTGATTAAAAACTGCATTTCATTGCAATCGGTATGATATAAGACTGTGAACTTATTTAACTCATAAAAAGTTAAATAAATAAACATTAACCTATTAACATTTCAACCGAGTTGCTGATTGGATGTTAAGATGTGGGTGTTGCACTCAAATGAACACAAGCTTGTAGGGGCGGGGTTTAAGCGGACTAAATGATTGGAGAAGTCCTGCATATGTCACCAGAGAGAAAGTTTAACCAGAAGATCAAGTTTTTTGAATATTATGAGGTCGAAATAAAAAAAAGGAAACTTACATTAATCATTCACAATAAGATCTATAAAATGCATTTAGGAAAATTGATAGAATTTTAATTTCATGCCGAAATTATTCAAATTGTCATAACTTCTATGGACTTACATAAATGACAAAAACAATAAAAATGTGTCTAATAATAATACAGAGATGACCATGTTTGCTAAAGTAGGATTGGGCTGTAAATGTTTTAAGGCGGGTCTTAGTGAAGGGTAGATGCCTTTCTGATTTGTATATTCACACACACACACCTATGGAAACCTCTTTGATGAGTTCAGCAGCCGAATGTCCACCCTGCACCAGCGCACGTGTCCATGTGGACAGATCCCAGTGTGTCTCCACACGAAACACATGAGACTCGATCCCTCGACCTGTGCCTGTACGTGTAGCGAACACCAAATCTCCACCCAGAGCCGGAGAACTGCGGACGCTGCCTGAGTGAACAAGCCTATAGACAGAACCAAATACAAAACAGGCAAGGCAGAACAGCATGAGTTTATTCAGAGGCAAAACTCATTTATATTTAATAAGGCCATGTCCACACTAATACGTTTTCATTTGAAAACGTATATTTTTCTCTCCGTTTTGGCCTTCCGTGTTGCAAGTCAACGAAAACATAGCTTTTTGAAAACGCTCTCCAAAGTAGATAGATTTGAAAACGCTGTCTTCGTGTTGTAGTGTGGACTGTGAAAATGGAGGTATTTGAAAACAGTGACGCATGTTTAATCATGTGACGCATATTATACCAATAGGCATTCATGTTTATGTTCAGGCACCCATTGTGCCTGTTATGTGCTATGTATAAAATATGTTACTTCGCTCACTCTTCATATCGCAGTCCTGCAAAGATGACACAATTTACTCGCAATTGCTGGTTTGTGGCAAAACATTACAGCAGTTGCATTTTAGACCAAATATATAATGGTGAGTGAGTGCGACCTGGATGCATCAGTGAAGGGGAGATATTTTGCTTAATAAAATGATCCTGCCAGAAGAACTGTGTGATAAACTGATAATGTCTTGTTCTGTCTGTCATCTCAGTGAGCTTGCACAGTAAGGTGAATTTAGCGTTTTCCGACGTTTCAGTGTAGACAAGAAACTTGATAACGCTAGTGTGGACGGAGAGCGCTTTAAAATGAAAACGCCGTTTTCATCCGGATTAATGCCTAAAAGACTGGGAAGACAATACACATTTTTAAAAAAGATACTAAGTACCCTGTTTTAATGAAAAGGTCACAGAGAGGGTGGAAATACAAAATTACGAATGCTTAAAACATAGCTAAAGCTAAAGTTTTACCGTGTGGCGAGTAATGGGTGTGTTAAGAGAGGAGAGGTCCAGCTCTCATGCGTCCACGGCACTGACTGGAACAGCAAGATGTCTTTCTCTGTGAGTGCCATGATGACTCGTCTGTACTGATGCCGCCCGCCATCCAGCTCAAGCTAAACACAAACACAACAATCAGCCACTGAATTCATAATCCATACAGTTTCCTTATGCAAAAGGTAGTGTTGGGTACCGTTCACATTTAACTGGTACCGGTACCTGAAATTCGGTGCCTGTACCTTTAGTAATGTTTTCCTCAATAACTGTAAAGAAACTGTAAGTCATTTATAGAAGCGTTATTGATATTATGCCAGAGCTGCCTTGGTCGCTGTCTGCCATGGTCCTGAATGTTTGTATACTGTAATATGTACCCGTGAAAACAATTGTAGGCTACTAGCTACTTAATTAAATTAATTCATAAAAACAACCATTTTAATGTCCCCCCCCCCACCAAAAGTCTTGTGTTGTCTATTTCTGGTAATCAAATGCAGACAGAGATGGAAACACGCGACCGTTACGCGCACTTCAGTGTGTGTTAAATGAAACCGCGCGTCTGCGCCATTCATTCAGAGACACACATGACATCCAGGATTCGTATTTAAATAGTCTTTTTGCGGTTTAATAATCACAGACACTATAGTCTATAACCAGATGCGTTCTCAGGTACCAAAATTTGGCACCAATTAATTTAATGTGAATCGGTACTCTGTAATACTGACCTAATTTGTTCGGTCCCCTTAAAAGTACAGAGTTCGGTACCCAACCCTATGCAAAGGAGAACCAAATCTCTCTCAACTAATGCTGTAAACTATACAGGCAACTGCCTTACTTGGAACATTACTATATGCAAATGTATTAATTGAACCAATCTAAATAAACAATTTGGATATACAACTACTGTGTATCTAAATTTACCTGCATACACAACAAAGACTATAGATATAGAAAGACGGTTTACTCCTATTATTTATGAATGGGAGAAACTGCAAGGCACAATATGGCAGAAAACGTCCCGCCTTCCAAATAAAAGAGCCAATCGCTGATTGGTAAAGTCATTGTGTCACTGCAGCTGCCGTTAGAAGCTCCGGTTCCCATAGAAACCTGAAACTCACGCTTAGGACTACAAATGGGCTGGTTTAGCCCGAAAAATAAGCTTTTTTAACACTATTTGAGCATTGAATACATGCCTTCATATATAATGCTTTTAAACAATGTGTATTCAGCTCTTTTTTGAACATATAATTATTAGGCATATTTCTTTGATTGACATCATGCATTGATATAGTCAGATATTTTCTTTCACTGCAGCTGCCGTGTTTATTCCTGCCTTGTAAACGTTTCATTTCATGATCATTTTTCAAAACAATTTCATAACCTTCAAAAGAGAAGTGAACTGTGCAGTTCTCTCGCGAGAAGTTAATCAAACTGATGCTCTCCATGTTCCATTTGATTGGCTGTTTGCTGCACGTGTCACACTTTCAGGTGTACACGCTTCAGAGGTAATCGCAAAGTCTGAATCAAATCGGAGTTGACAGAATGCTTGTAATGAGCGTTGTGAGAGCGCTGGCTGAACCTGATCTAAACCAGGTTGGATTTATCAACTCTAAACATATTAAACCTACTCTGAAACTCAGTTTGTTCAGCTAGCTTCGTGCAAAACGCCTCTGTACGCATACGTAAAAAAACTAAGTATACTTTGGGATTAACCCTACCTATAACTCCATCCCTAAACCTAATTAGGTCAAGCTCCACCCATTCGGTCCACAGAGGTGGAGCTGGACTAGGTCTAACTACACCCATGAGGTCCAGATCCCCAGATGTCATTTGACGCGCAGTGAGCACTTCTTGAGTTTTTCCAGCAATTAATGTTTTCACTGTTTATATGGTAGGGGGCGCTGTTACAGATCTTCTGAAATATTCTGGGGCTGTTGATGGACTTGATCTACTCTCTCTATGTTTTGATCATCGTTCTGAAAGGGAGCCAGAGGAAGTCTTTGACAAAAACACTATTTTCTCAGCTTCAAAATATTCTAAATAGTTGTTCTAAATGACACTTACCCACATTCAAGTGGGCAAATTTTCTTATTTCTTTTGATGCATTGACTGTTTACATATTCATAAAACAAAATATGAAAGTTTTGTGAATATGATCAAAAATACTGCCACTGGCTTACAACTTTTTTTGTGAACGCTGGTGGGGAAAGAGAGAAGCCTACATGTAAAATGTAGATTTAAAGATGCAGCATGTAAGAATGACAGCTAGTGGTCGAAACGAGTACTGCAGTCCCCAAAAAAATTGTTTTCCCCGACCCCTCCACCTTAGACTCGACGCTCACGTAGGTTGCCAGTTTGAGGACACGCAACAGGAACGAGCGAGCAACAATGGAAGGCGAGGAGGCTTACACACTAAGTTCATGAGATGATTAGGGCCTTATAATTTCCTCGATCACGGAATCGGCATATTAACGCGGAATCTAGTGTTAACGCGGAATTTCCCGGAATTTTACATATTTGGAATGAAATGCTGTTTTGTGTGGGAGAAGAACGTATGTCTGGGGAAAATGCAGAGCGGGGGAAGCAAATCTGGGCGACACAACCCCTCCCGTCATTTCAGCTCCCCCTTCAAAGCAATGAAAGTATGGAGAAGCGGCTCTCCACGGCTCTGCTTTCGTCGGCAGAAACGTTAAGAAACTCAACGCTAAGCCCTCAGTACCTGAGCTGAGCAGCTCCCTCGCGGGGAGTGCTTGCTGTATTTTGCCTTGTTTTTAATGCACTTTAGTGTACTGTATGGAAAATAATGCCTTAAATGAACTTGAGAGAAAATGAGATGCGCGGGTCAGCGCGTCTGATCCGCGTCATGTTCGGCAGAGGTAGATCTTTAATGACAGACATTATCAGTGCTGCTGTCACTTTATGTTCAAAGAACAACTGGAACAGAGAAGATTGTAACTTTAAAGATGATTAATCTATATTTCACTTATTATTTATGCAGTTAAGAAAGGTGTAGATAACTTTATTACATTTCTGTGTAGACTATGTCTGACAGGGAAGGCCATGGGTAAATATAACATTTATTATAATGGGTTTATGTAAAGATTGTTTTAAGTTCAATTAAATTAAGTTATTTTTTTAAAGCCTAATAAATGTTGAAATTGGTAGCTTTCAGTTATACTGTAATGTCATAAATGTTTCATATAGACATTAATATCAGTTATACTGGCCTTCATTCATAAAAAGATGCTATTACAACACATATTTAAAATATGCTGTCTTTAAATTGTTTCTTCATTAATTTGGAGAGTAACTGAAATTATTACAATATCAAAATATTAAAAACTCCAATGTTTTTAATTGCAATGAATCATGATTAATTACAGAAAAAAATGTGATTAATTCGGTTTTTTTTATTATCAATTCACAGCACTAATATTTTCTCTGTTGCGTTCAGTGCTTTCTTCCGGAAACAACGGACCATATGAGATTCCAAGTCACAGTTCATCACTTAGCACTGCGTTCGTGGCTCGACTTGTCTATTTTGAGCCTTGTTAGTGGTATTAACTAGCCATTTAATTTGACTTATTCTATGCCCCATATACTAGCGTTATAAGCAAATCTGTTTTTAGAGATAAAACTCTTTACATTCGATTTTCATGAAAACGCATCCCAGAGAACAATCTACTCGGTAACCATGTGTTTATTTTATCAGCTATTATTTGTACATGAGAATCACAAAAGGTTTTGTAAAGTGACCCATTTACTTCACATGTTTTGGAAGCTGCATGTCAGGATTGACCTCAGAATGCAAGAGGCATTTGGTGTGTGTTTGAGATACCTGCTCTGCCAGCCAGCCGATGTGTTTGAGCGAGCAGTGTGTGTTGGCATTAGGGTTGCTCAAGAAGGAGTTGATGTGGGCCAGCATCTGTGGCAACAGGGCAGCAATGTTTGTGTGAATGGCCGTGAACCAGGAGTGAGCAGTGGCCCCGTCTTTACACCGCAACACCACAGTGTGCTGGCCGTCCGGAGAGTGAAGCTCCAACAATCTGTACGAAACAAAGCATAATGTATTATTAGTAATAATATGCATTGCTAAGGACTTCATTTGGACAACTTTAAAGGTGATTTTCTCAATATTTAGATTTTTTTATACCCTCAGATTCCAGGTTTTCAAATAGTTGCCCCTCAGCCAAATATTGTCCTATCCTAACAAACCATACATCAATGGAAAGCCCCTTTTCAGCTTTTATTCAGCTTTCAGGTGATGTGTAAATCTCAATTTATTTTTTTAAAAAGTTACCGTTATGACGTTTTATGGTCTAGGGTCACAAATAAGTAAAACATTTCTGTGTATTTATTTCACTATTTTATATTAATCAGCAAATACTGTCATTATTGTAATATAATGATTCATATTTGGTTGAACTAATAATTCACAGCAAGCTAGTGTTGATTTTGGGGTGAACCTGGATATGTTTTCATGAGATTCATATCCAAACGCAACTGTTGTCTTCACAGTAGAATGACAGTCAAAATGCCAGGAGCAAAATGCTGCTTTTGGTTACTTTTGAAATTTTACACACACACACACACACACACACACACAAATACACACCTGTTTTCTAGGTCAGGCATGGTAAGGTTTCGGCTGATGAAGCTCATTTTGAGCGGGATGACCTTTCTGTCACGAGTTACACTGCTCTTGGGCGAATCATCGCTGCTGCTGAGGTTTGGAGAGTGAAGACGTCCATCCCAAGGCAGATCTGCACTCATAGAGGACTTCTTAAAGAGTGGCGACACCTCCCTGATGTACTTCACTGCACACAAAACATACAGCCTTAACTGAGAATTCAATATCAGACACATCCCAAAGAAAAAGACAGCATTAATTGACAAAGCTCTTGTTTCATCACATATAGGTAGGGATGGGTATCGAGAACCGGTTTCATTTAAAGGTCCCATGGCATGGATATTTTTTATTATTTTATAATGTTCCCTGAGGTGTACTTATATTGTTAGTATGATTTTTACATCACAAAATGTCATAATTTAGAAATAAAAGGCATTTTTTTCTATCTTGATATTAGATAGAAAATCTCTGGCTTTAATGCTCTGTTTCAAGGGGCGTATCTGCTGTGAGACTTCAGTGAAAACGCCCACTGTTGTGATTGGCTGACATCTTTGCATTTGAAATGAGTATTAGATTATGTGGCAGAGGGGGCATGGTTTAGCGAGATCTGCAAGCACTGCCAGAGAGAGAGACGGACTGCATGTGGACCAGAGAGATGGAGAGCTGGAGAAAGATTGCTGAGAAAGTTATATTGTACGGAGTTGTTGAGAGCGCAAGTTTATTTTGCTTGTATCAGAGAGCTCTGAACAAACAAGTCCCATTCACGCCGACCCTGTCTTCTTCCTCCTTATTTTATGAACTTTGTAACATGTGGAACCCCTCTCGAATACTTTTACTACGGTTTTTTTACCATTACAGCTGAAAGGTTGCAGTGATGAGCATTGAGTACACTGTCTGTACACAGAGACAGTCTGTTGACCGCGTGAATGCAGTGATCTCATCATTGCAGCGCGTTTTCTCTCACGAAATGCTTTGACCACGACTAACAGCAAACACAACATCGATATGAATACAGTAAGAGCTTCTTTGTGCAGCATAACAGCGTCATTCGCTATAACGGCAGTTTGGACAAGTGTGCAGATACACTCGCGACGTGCGATTCACAGCTCCAAACATTATAAAGAGAGTGTTCTTTGATTGCTAATCTAGCATCTAATTACAACATGCCCCACCTGCAACTGGGATTTAGTGTCTTCTGATGGTTAAATAAGTAGCCTATTAAAGAACTCTCTCAACCGTTAAATTACAGATATAAGATTAAAATAATATCAGATTTGTCTAATTTTAAATAAACAAAAAAACAGAGATTAAAAACGAACTTAAGAAATGTACTTTTACTATGGTTAAATAAATGTTGAGTGATATCTTCTGAAGATTTTAGAATTGTGGCGCAAGTTTCGTCATGCTGATGTGTGGAAAGTTTTAAACCATGTGTAACTAACCCCGTGTTACATCACAACTAGAGATGCACTGATGTATCAGTGTGTGTGTGTGTGTGTGTGTGTGTGTGTGTGTGTGTGTGTGTGTGTGTGTGTGTGTGTGTGTGTGTGTGTGTGTGTGTGTGTGTGTGTGTGTGTGTGTGTGTGTGTGTGTGTGTGTGTGATTTATGAGGACACAAATTTGTATAATGCCACGGGTATTACACTGGTATTACGACGTAAACGCATTAAATATTATTTCAGATGTCCTCTTATTTAAAATAGCTTTAAAAACATACTAAACAATGTTTTATTAAAAATGTAAAAATGCAGAATGTTTCCTGTGATGGGTAGGTTTAGGGGTAGGGGTAGAATGTACAGTTTGTACAGTATAAAAACCATATTATACATTTCGCTACTCTAAACATTATTTGTAGCACACCTCTCATCAATAATCGCAAATAGCACTGTGCTTTGTTACTTCTAGAAAGAAACAGTGTCATCTTTCAAATTCTGTCCATTTTATCACGAAATTCAAACAATGACATACCTTTTGATATTCAGGCATGTTTTTTCGAGATATAACTTGTATTAAAGTGGAAGAGATGAGTCATCTCCATGAGTCATCTCTTCCACTTTAATACAAGTTATATCTCGAAAAACATGCATAAATATCAAAAGGTATGTTGAAATATACAGTACAACTTATCAAAATCCATATCATGACTCATGTAATCACTCAATCAGTGTTTCAATCACAGAAAGACGTCAATAAATCAGCTGGTAAACAACAGGTCACTTAACATTGTATTTAGACTACCTCAGAAAAGTCCTCTGATGTTCACAGTTTGTTAGTTAGCAATAAAAAAACACTAGATAGGAGCTTACTGTTAATAATACAGTATAGGCATGCTTGAATAAATCTGTCATGAAGACAAGTGCTTGTGAAAAATACCTTACATGTGCAATTGAGCTGTATATAAACATTTCATTTTTTATTTGGGTGTAATTAGCCTATTATAACTGAAAATAAATAGCAGTTTAATATAATAATAACCTTTGTTGTTAATTGCATCCAATATTATTGCGTACCAAATGAGAGTGTTCTCTGTAGGGATGGGCGATATGGCCTAAAATCCATATTGCGATTTACATTGCAGCCTCTTGCGATAACGATATATATCACAATATATAAATAGTTTAAGTTTAATATAATAAGTTTATTATTTATGATGATAATCATTATAAGTAAATAATACATCAAAATTTAAAGGTTGTATGCTGTTTAAAAGTAAACATTTTTTATAAAAAAGATCAAGTGAAAAATAAGCAACCATCTAGGCATAATTATTATTATTAGTAGAGACAAATTATTATTACAAAGAGACGTAGCTAAATCTACTGTAGGCCACAACAGTAGCCCAATATATTCTGTCAATTTCTTCACGTTAAACCAAACTTTTATTTTGACGGGTTGCTGTGAAGACCTTTGAGTGTCTGTGTTCATCTGCGCCCGTCATTCACACAGAGCATGCAGGAGTAATATTTAAATAGTAATTTGCAGTTTAATATTCACAGACACTAGTATATATTCGGCTACAGTCTGGAGCCCTGCGCTTAGATAAACACGGAAGCGACTGAATGCAGCTGCGGGTACCGAACAAATATACTCAGGAGTCGGTACTACCGGTACTACCACTACTGCTGGTATCGTCATATTTTTTTTTATTTCAGTACCGACTTGGTGCCGAAGTACCAGTACTTGTGACATCCCTATTAGGCAAATACTTCCAGTATTAGGCAATTATTTGAGGTTGTAGAACAGATTAGTCGTGTTAACTCTCTTAGCCGAAGCTGTTGCCCCACACACTCTACAGACAGAGTATAGTTTGCTGTTGCTCGTTGGACGGCTTAAATCCGAACCAAGTCCAAATAATGGATGTTGCACCGGTCTTTTTCACCAGCTCCTCCGTTTCACTTTCAGCTATGTTTACTCAAGATGACAAATATGATGATGCGTTGCGGCCAGTTGCAGCTCGTGGCTCTAAATTTCACGGGTAGATTGAGTCAACATGCATTATCGTGAGAGTGCAATAGAATTAAAATTTCTATAGTAGGCCAATTTTGTATCGTTTATACCGCCATTACTAGTTCTCTGTATATTTTGCAGCATTATTTTGGAGAAGTTTATTTTCCATACAAAAAAATATTATATTATATTATATATATATATAATTGGCACACACCAAAGACTTTCAATTAATTTAAGCTCTGTACTCAGAGGAGCCGATTCATGATTCTTCATGCTCCCACCCCAACTAGGGATGCATCAAAATTATCGACCGAAAATGGTATTTTCGTTTTTTGGCTAAAAGCGAAAAACAGAGGAAAATATGATCCGAAAATATATATGTGATCCATACGAACCAGGCCCCACAGTTCAGCAGGCATGTGTTTTGCAAATTGATTGCCAATCTTCACCATCAATTCTGTACCTGCACGCTACACACTCCATCAGTAGCTATGTTTCCATCCACCTATTTTTATGCGCATTTTGGGATATCGCATCAAAAAAAATGTTGAATGGAATCGCCAAGATGCGCATATATTCTAAAAATGCGCATTAAAAACATATGCGCTCGTTTGAGTCGGATAAATATTCTATCCGATACGAAAACATGCGCATAAACTACGATGGAAACGCATTTACCGCATAAATTCCTTGATGCCCATGAAGAAAATCATGTGACTTTCATGATGTAACAGCATAACTGTACTAACCAGCGGAAAAATCTTGTTTGCAAAGCATCTGAAATGCTGTTTTGGTCATTCAGAAGTCTGTTGTCAAAGATGCTCGGTATATTTCCCTCCTAGAACTGTCTTACACGACTGCGTTCCCAAACAGCACATCTGCCTCTAAAAGCATGACAACACGTTTATTGAGATGCACGAGTTTCTCTGAGACGCAAATCTTGTTATAAATAACAAAAATGATTATATATGGTGGCTTCTCCTATGTTTCTTAGTTATTTTTTTAGCGGTAGTTTATCAGGAAGTGACGATTATGTTCTCTTCGACTCACTGGATGGAAACGGTGCTTTATTCGCAAATGTTTTATGCGATATTGCATTTTTCCATCTTTGGATGGAAACATAGCTATTGAGGGTTAGAAGAACCATTACCAAACATACAACATGCTAGAAACATAATAATCACTGCAATAATGATCCAATCATAGACTCTTAAGCATTTGCCAATTTAAATTCAAACAGCAGTGTATATTCAGTGTTGGGGTAAGTTACTTTTAAAATGAATGTGTTACAATATTACATTACTCCCTAAAAAAGTAACTAACTGCTTTACTTAGTTACTTTTTATGAAATTTACTTGTAGTTACTTTTTATGATATAAAGTATGACTGTGTTTTTGTGTGTTTGCATGCATTGGAAAACAGGAAGATCCAAAAGCCACATTAAAATCAATAAACCTACATAAAACACTTGAATTCTTATTATATTTAGATGCTTGGATAGTGGACACGTTAAGCTAACTGTTACAGAAGCTTGAACAGTTCAGGACTGTATGAAGAATACACACACACACACACACACACACACACACACACAAAAATGATACTAGAGCAGAAAGCTCTTGGCTGTGCCAAAAAACGTTTGAGGAATTCAGTTTGGATGGATGCATGTAAGTATTTGCAGGACAATAATAATGGTGGCTGTGTTCTTTTTCGAGCATCCACGTTATAGTAATTGCATTAAATGGATAATTTTCCCAAAGTCTTCCTTTGTTACTGAAGAAAGTAAGTCTGAGATGGCATGAGAGTAAATTATTTTCTTGAATTCTCATTTTTGGGTGGACTATATCCTTTTAACGGGCATTAACACTGACAGCAATTTGAACTGCACATTTACATTTTATAATAGTGGCCAATTTCTGGCAACATGCGTTAGGTTCCGTAAAAAAATAAAATGTTTAACGTGCCCCTATTATGGCATTTGATAGGTTCCTATTTTTGTTTTGGAAGTTTCCAACAACAGGTTTACATGCATGCAAGTTCAAAAACACTTTCATGGTCTTATAATATGCATTTATTTTGACCTTATTTGCTCAACGACTCCCAAAGGATTCGCTCAACGATTGATTTTTCCAAACCCCTCCTTTGCGTGATGCTAATATGCGGTGATTGGTCAGATGACCCAGTCAATTGTTGTGATTGAAATACTGCGTGCAAGCGCGAGTTGTAAACGGAACGCCCATCACCATTACTGGATAACGGCTTGTCAAGTGTTGAAAATTTTATACAGTGTATGTGCCGCACGAGTCCTGAAAAGTGAAGCCAAAGCGTCTCGATTGCCCCCAGGTGGCTGGATGCAGTATACGTCATAAACCCCGCCCTTTCCATGTAATGTAATGGGACATAGACAAACTAAACAATCAAATTACACTTCAAATTCATTTTTTTCCAAAGATGGTTTCTGTCATTTCAGGCTGTTTTTTATCAGGCTGATGTTAGTTCAAGTGTTGGTTCTTTAAAAAAGTTTTGTTTTAGTTAGTTATTTGATGCTATAAAATCAGGGGTGTGACGTCATGATTGCTGTAATCTGATTAATCTTGCTGTCTGTCTGCATTTATAGTTCAATCGCGGCAAGTGTATATCACCAGAGATTAATCTCGATGGCACTCGCAAGGAAATGGATGAGTTAAACATTACTAAAAATACATACCGAGTTACTAAAACAATCTTTTTCATAGAATATACTTGTTTGTTCACAGTTTGAAATGTTCGTGTTTCCATTTGTTTAATTTCTAGATCTGAGGTGAATTATCCATTGTTGCTTTTAGTATGACCACGCTGCAAAGCTGGGAGCACTAAGTGATATTCAAGGTCATATTACACACTTATACTTAATATTAAATAATGCACATAAACATTACCTGAGATTATCATTGCCATTTTTTGCGTTGTTTTTCCAGCCACGACGTCGCTGAAATAGAAACGTTTCTAAAATAGAATCATCGCGTGTTGCCGTCGAGGCTGGTTGGGACAAAAACTCTGATTAACATGGAAAAGATACCTTTTATTTAGGACACAGTGTTACTTTTGAGAGACAATAACTTTATATAAGGTGCACTTTCAGATTTAAAACTTTGCAGGATGTTTTCATTCACATAGAGCTATATGTTACACTACATGAAAAGTAATTTTCAAAAATCCATAATGCGACGAGAATACTTTTTGTGCGAAAAAACAAACAAAAATAATGACTATTCAACTATTTCTTTCTAGCAGTGTCAGTCTTTCCATTGCACTTTCGAGTTCTACGGCAGCCGATGCTGTTCACATGAGCACCACGACACATGCGTGCAAAATGCACTGTATTTAAAAATTTGAACTGCGCAGATGACAGGCTAGAACGACATAGTTGAATAAAGTTGTTATTTTTGTTTGTTTTTTGCACACAAAAAGTATTATCATCGCTTCTTAAAATTAAGGTTGAACCACTGGAGTCACATCGACTATGTTTTTACCTTTCTGGACCTTGAGAGTGTTAATTAAATAAGCTAGCTGTCTATGGATGGGGGGGGTGTAAGAGAGCTCTCGGATTTCATCAAAAATTACGAGTTTGCAATGACATGAGGGTGAGGAATTAAAGGGTTAGTTCACCCAAAAATGAAAATTATGTCATTAATTACTCACCCTCATGTCGTTCGACACCCGTAAGACATTCGTTCATCTTCGGAACACAAATTAAGATATTTTAGTTGAAAGCTGATGGCTGAGAAAGGCCTCCATTGACATTCAGTACATTTACACTCACAAGACCCATAAAAGGCACTAAAAACGTTGTTACAAAGTCCATCTCATTACAGTGGATCTACAATAATTTTACGAAGCGACGGCAATAGTTTTTGTGCGGAAAAAAAAAATCTAAATAACGACTTTATTCCACAAGTTCTTGTCTTCCTTGTCTGTCTCTGCCGTGAACTCACGAAGCACCACGACGCATGCGCGAGAATATCACGCAGAACCGGCGTTCAGACACGTGACCCAGAAGCGAGGAGATTTGTTTACAACGAGCAGAGGAAGACGCGCCGTATCTAAGCTGTTGATTTCTACATTGATCGTGCTTTAGGTCTCGGCGCAGAGCTCAAAATGGGACTAAAGTGTGCATTTCATGGATTCCCGAACGCCGGTTCTACGTCATATTCTCGCGCATGCGCCGTGGTGCTTCGTGAGTTCACGGCAGAGACAGACAAGGAAGACAAGAACTTGTGGAATAAAGTCGTTATTTTGATTTTTTTTTTCACTCAAAAACTATTGCCGTCGCTTCGTAAAATTATTGTAGAGCCACTGTAGTGAGATGGACTTTGTAACGACGTTTTTAGTGCCTTTTATGGGTCTTGTGAGTGTGAATGTACTGAATCCCTATGGAGGCCTGTCTGAAGCCTTTCTCAGCATCAGCTTTCAACAAAAATATCTTCATTTGTGTTCCGAAGATGAACGAATGTCTTACGGGTGTCGAACGACAGGAGGGTGAGTAATTAATGACATAATTTTCATTTTTGGGTGAACTAACCCTTTAATGACAGAATTTTCATTTATTGGTGAACTATCCCTTTAAGCAGCAAGAAAGCTACTTTACAACTGTTACAAAAAAACTTTCAAAAGCTATGGTTAGATTAAAAATAAGAAAAAGAAAAATTGCAGATCAATTAGGTCAATAACCCAAGGGTTGCAGGTTCAAACTCTAGAAGAGTGATTCTTGAACTACCAACATTTCACCCCAAAGCATGGCACTTTACACCAGGTTACGCAGGGAGACTGAGCATGTCATAAAAATGTTGTCTTTATTGCAATAATGCTAATTATGGCTGGATAAATTTCTCTTAATTTATCTCAGAATTACAGTCTGTGCCAGTATCCTGCTCCTTCTTACTTTCACCAATCATAGCTGACTTAATCACTCATTGCCACTTCATTTCAGTATAAATTCACAACATCTTGATCATATCCTTTTCAGTTTTCCAGAGGAATAATCCAGTACTGGTACTGTGCAGCATCATTGGATCATTTCTAAGCCATTTAAAGATCTCATTAGATCCACCAGGACCATCAAATTTAGTTCTTATTCTAATTAGGCCAGTGCCACAGAGGATAATGTATGTGTGAGCAGACCCCATCGCATGCGGCACTGTTCCACATATTTCACCGTCAGTCTCCACATCTCTCACCATGATGCAGGAGATTCAGCAGTGCTGTAGATCAGTGTTTGTGTTGCACTGTGGTGGTCTATTTGATTTGGAATGTGTATATGCATGGTTTACAAAATGATATGAGAGACTAATGAAACCATTTTCCTTAAGGGTGTGTTCACACTTGTAGTTCGGTTCGCTTGGTCTCCGGACCAAAAAAAAATAAAACATTTAGTCCTGGTCTGCTTAGCGTTCACATTGGCATTTTTAACACCAAACCTAAAGATACTGAACCTGAAGGTATATGATTACGTTCACAACCTGATTGGCCAGCTTTTATGACGAATATTTCAAGACTGAACTTACCGAACATCCATAACAATGCTGTGTGCTGGGATAAATGCGCTCGTTGTATGCGTGTAGCTAAATATGATGGTATTTTGACCAGCGGAGAAGCTTATAAAATGTTACACACACAAACAAAGATCTGCTACGAGGAGACACGGTTCTGACGCCTGTACCAAACTGTGATGGGAAACATCGAGATTATGGTGAGAAAAAAACAGGTATGCTTGAGCATTCTGTCCTTCTTAGGGTCGCATCTTTTGTGTCCTGTTTTTGGTTCATTTACATGTCTTTGGTCCGTGTTGCGTTCATATTTAATTTGAACCGCACCAGAGTTGGTTTGGAAGCGGAGAGAGACCCATCTTTTCAGCGTCTCTGTCCTCTTGTTTGGTGCGCTCTAGGGTTCAGATTCACACTTATTCAAATGAACCGCACTAACATAGCAATCGCACCAGGGTTTGTTTTAATCCAACCAAACATGCCAAGTGTGAACACACCCTTGTAGTTCAGTTTGCTTGGTTCGTTTGGTCCGGAGCAAAAAAAAACAAACATTTAGTCCTGCTCCTCTTGGCGTTCACATTGGCATTTTAACACAGAACCTAGGGCTGTGCGATATTGAAGAAAAATGTGATATGCAATACCTTGTTAAATAATGCGATATTCGATACGATATTGCTTTAAGTGAGTAAAATCTATTTAAATTAGGCTATATTAAAAAAAAAAATTTTTTAAACTGAGAATGATACCATTTATGTGTTATGTTGTAGAGATGTTTCTTTTCCCACAAAGAATGTGAATGTGAAATACCATTTATGTGTTTCACATTCACATTCTTTGTGGGAAAAGAAAGCATCGCTACAACTTCTGAAAGTGACCAGCAGTGTTTTAGCTAAAATTAATATCACAAATCTGACAATATAATTTTAACATCAATGTTAACAAACAAAAAATGTAATGCCAATATTTAAAATACCAAAAACTCTTTGCTTGGCAATATGTAGTTATATCAACCTAAAACGAAACATCAAGTTAAGAACTAGGGGTGGATGATTATTTTTGTTATTTTAATTTATCTTTGTTATTAAGATAAATTCCGTGTGAATGAGTGTATGAATGGGTGAATGTGAGGCAAATGTAAAGCGCTTTGGATGGCCGTAGGTCTGTTAAAAAAGCACTATATAAATGCAGTCCATTTACCATTAAAAATAAGAACTAAAAATGGTAGTCTTCACATGAATTAAATATACACTGATTCATAATAAAGCTCCAAAGGTTATTCAGCCAAGAGCAAGAGCGATTTTCTCTTTTCCGTTTGTTGTTTGACAGACAGCGGCAGGTTTCCTGTATTAGCAGGTTTACTGGGTTAGCAGGCTGTCACTTTAAGACCTAATGCACGGATCCTATTGACACGCATTCGGTTTCTTTCCCCAACTGATATCATTCACTTAAAGCATAACCGACTGTATTTACATGAATACTCACCAAGACCATTTTGACATAACTGTGTATGTATTTAACAGTTTGAGTGTGTAACAAGACACGAAACAAAACTGAATCACACGCTTTCAGAGAGGCAGCTTGTGCGCTCGTTTTGGTGTGTCAGACAGCGCGAGACTGCAAGGAGTAGTTTTCGCAAGTTATTGCGTTTAAAAACTCTTTTAACATCAAGCAAGTCACATAAGTAACAGTCATGTTCCCAGTCTATTCTCTGCTATATGCGTCAACCTAAAACATACACTTTTCACATTTCCTATTAAAATCATTCAGATATTGCATGTGGTTGCGATATGTACACTTGAGATATTTCCGATATATTGTGCAGCCCTAACAGAACCTAAAGATACCAAACCCTTAAAGCATAAGAATGCATTTACAACCTGATATTTTGACATTTTGAAACGGAACTTACCGAACATCCAGAACAATGCTGAGTGCTGGGATAAATGCGCTCATTGTATGTGCAAGGCAAAACAGCAGCAGGAATCCCTCCGTTACACACACAAAAAATCTGCTGTGAGGAGACGTGGTTCTGATGCCTGTCCCGAACTGGGATGGGCAACATTACAACTATGGGTGCTTTCACACATGAGCGTTTGTTTCGGAACCTGGTGCGTTTCTCCCTGGTTCGGTTCGTTTAGGCATATGTGAACACGGCAATCGTGCTCGGATCCGCACCAAACCAATCGCTCCGAGACCACCTGAACGAGGTGGTCTTGGCCGAATTGTGAATAAACTCGAGGGCGGTTCGCTTGAGGTGTGAAAGCAATCAGACCCAACGGACCAACTGGTATTATAATTCACAACAGGAGATGTGCTACATAAATAGGAGTCGTGTCTGATTCTGTGAGACAGCACATTAGTTATCACAGTTGAAAACCAAAAGAGCACCTCTTCATCTTAAAATGATGTGTAATTGCGCTTCTCTGTTAGCCTGACGTCGTCATACTCAATTCTAGTGAGAATTTGAGTCTGATACTGCTCCGTTGGGCTGTGATTATGGGGCGTGTTTAAACCGAACCAGGAAAGACCTCAATTGGATAGACCTACAACCAATCAGAGCAACGGAGCGATGCATAACGTTAGTTGTCAAATGTCAACAGAACTCAACTGCACTGTGTTGCCAAGTCCGCGGGTTGAAGCGACCCCAATTATGTGATATACAGACCCAGGAATGCGAAATTTAGCAGGCCGTCCAGCCAAAATAACACATATTTTACCCCCAAAATGCCATTTTTCCCGGAGAACCCCCCCACCCGGAAAGCTATTGGGCTTGTATTTGGCTAGTTTTGAGTAGCAATTGGGCGATTTTTGCTGTAAAAACTTGGCAACCCTGTCTGTGCGCGCTGGAATAAGTCACGTTAGAAGAAGATGAGTGTAAACGATCTTTGCCGGTGTTGTAAAAAAGAATTTAAGGATACACAGAGTACTTACCAACACGATCATCATTTCTGAGAGAAATAGTAAAGGTGAATGCATATACGAACAAGTTCTCCGTTTAGGATTAGAGCAAATTCAACCCAAGCGGTCTTTGATGACGTGGATGATTACGTCACTGTTTATCATTTGTCCATCATCGTCTAAAGCCCGCCCTGACAATTTCATTGGTCCGAACAGTTTCTGTTCGGGCATAATTACTTCTCTATGGATCAAGTCCAGACCGAACTGCCCGTGCAAAAAATTTTGTGGGCAGGGCTAAGTTCGTCTGGCATCCAGGCTACTTCTCTCTGGGAGAACGCTGTCCCGATGAAGCCCTGATTCCTGCAATATAACATTCGCATAGTGTTTGCGTGCGTCTTGAAACAGTTAACCTCTAGACAGCGCTGGAGATCCAGAGAGAGCACGTTTGACTTTGCTGCAGTAATAATATGAATGTAGTATATAATTTAACAGTGAATGGCGGCTACATTCGTACAGTGTTTGCGTGTGCCTACTGTCTTGACAGTTACAAACAGGCCCGTCGCGACAAGGCAGGCAAACCACGCAATTGCTTGGGGCCCCGAGCTGGCCTGGCCCCAAGACAATGGCAGATTAAGAATAAAATGAAACGACAAACTGTGTGAGCACCCCTGTTATGTGCAATGACACTGTTATCGGGATCCCCCTCAAGGGGGCCCCTCTCAGTAGTCGCTGACCGCAGCCAGCCAACCACGTCATCTCTGCTGCCGGCAAAATACAAAACCTCCTCGGCCGTCATCATGAAGCGGAATTATGCTTCAGGAAGCCAGAAAAGAAAAAAGAGAAAGGAAGAGGAGGATAAGAAAAAAACAAGATAGTGGTAAGTGATAAATTACACTGGATAAAATAGCTCTACTTGTCTTGTACAGAAATGGTGTAATTTTGCAGCAGGTAGGCTAGCAAAAATATGTTTATGTTAGCTACCTGCCCGACGGCAAATGCTGCTTGTAACGAACAGTTAGTGCAACTTTTTTTTTCGAACGGACGGAATATGGTTAACGTACACACTGTAATATGTTTTTTAACGGGATAAGGAAGACGCAGATCTGTTCCAGAATCACTGTTTATCGTATTTAATGACATTGCTATAGCTTTGTAATAGGTTTTGATGAAAGTGGCATAGCATGCTATACTAACTATTATTTATGCCATGCATAAATAACCTGGAATAGTAACAAATTGAGTCCCTGTTTCGGAACAAAACAAATTATCTATAGGTGTGAAAAGGCCTTATGACAACAAAAAAGGTATGTGAGCATTGATTCAGTCCTTTTTAGGGTCTCATTTTCCCGTATTTGGTTTGTTTACATGTCTTTGGTCCGTGTTGCGTTCATATGTAATTCAAATTGCACCAGAGTTGGTTTGGAAGCAGAGAGAGACCCATCTTTTCAGCGTCTCGGTTTGGTGCGCACCAGGGTTCAGATGGCAGTGTTCACATATGAACCGCACTAACAGAGCAATCGCACCAGGGTTCGTTTTAATTCCAACCAAACATGCCAAGTGTGAACACACCCTCAGAAAAACTGACATGTACTGTACTGTTTATACATTCAAACTAAATCAAAATTAAATCAAGAGCTTGTTATTGTTGTTGTGTTTGCTTTAACATGGTTATCGACACAGATTTGAAATTGAATCCATTAATTAAATCTGTGTCAATACCCATGTTTAAAGCAACAACAAAAAAAACAACAACAACAACAAAAAGCATATGGTATGGTCAAACTTGATTTTGACCATCAAGAATCGATTGGATTGTAGAAAGTGGGTGTTGCAAACTAAATGAATGTTGCTGTTTTTGATTAAAGATAACAAGGACACATTTAATACTAAATAAATCAAATGTGTGCACAGAAAAATAATGTATAATACTTCAGCATTCCATAAAAATAGGGACTGTAACAAAAAAAATTATTTAGATTTTGTGGAGACATTAAAAATGATGAAAATCGAGAAACCGAGATGTCTTTTCACAAAAAAAGATTGGCTTGACAGCCAAGCAAGTACATTAAAGTACAACTGTCTATATCCCATTCCCACACATTCACGTCTGGTGTTTGCAGAAACATTCATGAACATTGCTATTGGAGCAAGATAAATGATCTGCTTATTACCAGATTCATGCACTTCTATAAGTTTCATGACTTCTGCAATTAATTTTCAAATGTTAATGTAACTCGGACCTCTCATCAACCTGAATTATCTTTTAAAGTAGTAAAATTACTAGTTGAAAACAGTATGAACACAAAACAATGACTAAACTAATTATAAACTGTGACATTATCAAACGTTTTGTGCGGGCCTGCTGAATCCCCGCGGCTCGAGTGATCGTCTTACCCTCCAGCGTCACCTCCTTCCCAGCCTTCTTCAGCGCCTGCACCGCCGCGTCGTGCGTGGCATCGCGGAGGTCGCTGCCGTTGACGGACAGGATCGCGTCGCCGACACGCAGGGCTCGACTCTGATCCGCGGCTAAACCGGGAAAGATCTTTGATATGAGGATGGGCATACGGTTCTCCCGACCCCCTTTAATACTGATCCCCAGTCCGCCGGACTCCTGCTTGACTATACGAACCCTCCGAACCCCCTCCGGCCCCGCCGGGTCACAATGACCACTGGACTCCGAGTCTGAGCCGGTCCCGTTGACCCGACCCGGGCTGTCATATTGCCCGCGGCTTTGATAAACATCTCGGTTCTGCTCGTTGTCATTGGAAACGCCGTTTCTTAAATGAGAGTTGTGCTCCGAATAGCCCGCGGGCCCGCTCGGTTCGCCCTCCGCCGTCAGTGTGAGAGTGTCCCGTGTGAGTTCCGCGGAGACCCGAACCCAGCGATCACTCAACAGCAGGTCCAGATGACCCTGTTTTTCCGCGCGGGTCCACACGGCCATGATCAAACTTTAACTCATCATAAAGTTTAAACTCACTCGACACACCCACTTACACGCACATTTCCCCAGGGGAAGCGGGAGGAACCGATTTAATGTCCGTTAATAAGTTAAAACACCGGTGTATTTCTGCAGCGGGTTGAATTTGTGATCACTGCACGAAGAAACTATAAAATAAAAAACATCCTTAGATCGGACAGCGGAGATAACCATTAGATTTGTATGTAATTAATTATTCATGAGAGGGGCGGGGAATTAAAAGTGTTTCTCTTCCCTCCCCACTAAAGCCAACAGTCACAACAAGCCACTCAAGTTTGTGCTGTGCAGAGATTTCAGGCACCAAGGTGAAAATAGTGCTGCTTAATTCTGGTTTAATCTCTCTAACGGACTTATTAATGGACTTATTGTTTTATTTACCAGGCCTTTTACCTTTGGTATAGCTACCCAAAAAAAATCCCTGCCTCTCTCATTGATAATTAATTTGATTAAAATCTAATCTTTTTTTTTTTTTTAAACACCAATAAGATAAAATACACTACACTCTAAAAAAAAAAAAGGTTCTATATAGCACCAAAAATGGTTCTTCATCGTAATCATAGAGGAACCACTTTTGGTGCTATATAGCACCATATCTTAACATGTTCTGTATATGGTAGCGGTGCTATATAGCACCTTAGTCAAAGAACCAGTGAAGAACCTCTGAAGAACCGCTGAAGAACCACTGAAGCACCAAAATTGGTGCTATATAGCACTTAAAAAGGTTCCCCTATGATTACGAGCCAAGAACCATTTTTGGTGCCATATAGAACCTTTTTTTTTTTAGAGTGTTCAATTAATGAAAAAGGATTAATTAATAATAATAATAATAATAATGCACTAAATAATTAAGCTGTCAAGCAACTAATTATTTATTAGGCATTAGTAGGTCTTGATACTCGAAACTGATTATATTAGCTATTTTACAGTGTCTTTAATGGTGCCAGAACTCAATATATAAATAAATTACATATTTGGTATTCGAGTATTCAATTATTTCCTCTTCTAAAGCCAAACCCAACCACGGTCACTATCGATTTTTATCTTCGACAGAAGAGAATTAAGCTTTGTTGTGTTGAAGTCAAATGTTTGGTAAATCTACTGGTCAATATGACACATATGTGTCAGCTCTAAATAATATTGACTCAGTAAAATATGTTGACTCTTCTCATTTGCTTCAAAGTGTTATTCATATTCTAAATGGCTCACCTCAACTTGCCCATGTAAGCTACAGATTTTGAATTTATTTACAGTTAATAATCCTTCTCAAGCCCACAAATTAGAATTTTTTTCTTTTCCTTTGCGCAAAATATGTTCATGCTGATGGTTTCTTTAGATTTTAGGGTAAAATGTGGCGTGAAGATGTTCTTGACATGTCAGAGCATCCCCAAAAATGCAGCTCTTGTGGGGTGTTCCCAGTATCTCTCAAAACTGGTCCAAGGAAGGAACAGTGGTGAACCAGCGACAGGGTCATGGGCGGCCAAGGCTCGTGCACGTGGTTGTTATAAGAAAAAAAACACATTGGAGAGAGCAGCAGTTTTGTGGCATTTGGTTTTATTGCAGACTTGCAGACCTTACAAAATAAGAGTGAGTTAAATATGAGCTTAAGCTGTGGATCAAAAGGCCACTTCATTCTATTGAGAATAAGATACTATTATCTACTTCATTCTGACCTGACTCGGTCCCAAGGTAATTACATAACACTCTGGTGCTAAATAGATCAAATCCCAAAGCATAAAAATACATTTGCTATTAGAAATATGCATTTACTGATGTTCTGTATAAGGACATCTCCTAAGCATGGACAGTCCTGGATCAGTTATATATATAATACTTTTCAAGCTAAAATCAAGCAAAAGGATTGTCTTTTACCATAAGCCTTCAACACTCTCAGAAAAAAAGGTATAAAAGCTGTCACTGGGACGGTACTCTTTCAAAAACTACACCTTAGTACCTAAAGAGTGCATATTAGTACCTCAAAAGTACACATTGGTACCAAAAGTGTATGTATTAGCTCAACTTTTTAAAGGGTACCATCCCAGTGACAGTTTTTGTACTATTTTTTTCTGAGCGTAAAGCATTGCCTCTCTTAATCTATACAGACAGTATTGTGGATAGATGTACATAGTGCAGGAGGGGGTGATAAGGCAGAAATGATTCTCACGTGATCCACATCTCTATCGTCTAACACTAGCGAATATTTCTGAGGGAAAACCGCAGCTTAGAGTTTGTATAGAGCATGTGAAGAGTGTGTGTGAGGTTTTAGCTTTGGAGATAAAGCTGAGACTCAGACATCTGTTGATACATTCATTTACTCGTCCAATTGAAACCAAGTGGTTGTGGACATGTTGAGGTTGTCCGTTTATTTCGTTTTGGTGTGTTGTTGATGAAGTCCAAGCTTCTGCGACTGGAGGAAATGACATCAGCCACAAACTTTGTGCAGTCGGAGCACACATCTCTCAGGTTGCAGCCAGCAGCGTACAGGTGGGGAAACTCTTCCTCGACAGAGTGTCTGGAGAGAGAACACAAAGGCCTACAGAGAAACAGACACAGCCAAGAAATGATGTTAAATGACACGTCTTCTGCATAATGACAGCTAAGTTACTATGAACTCAGTTTAACAAGTTAAGCTCAAATCACATTTCACATTTATTTATATAGTGTTTTATACAATAGATTGTTTCAAAACAGCTTCACAGAAAATACAAGTATGGTAACACTTTAATTATAAAGTGGCCTTGTTATAGCAATTATACATTTAAGTACTGAGTAATATTAATTAACTACATGTACTTGGTTAGGGTTAGGTCTAGTTGCACACAATTATGCATAATTAGTAGTCATTACTAAGGTAACTAAATGTAACAAGGACACTATAAAAAAAACAAAGTGTTACCAAAAGTATTAATTGTTCAATTATAAAACATTTCCATTCAACTATAAAGCTGCTCTACAATATACAATAGTGTCTTTATTCAGTTCAATAACAATTTTATGACTGAATTTGTGGCATACTGTTGATTAAAAATTACTTATTAAAGCACAAATCAAGGTTACAGTGAGGCACTTGGGGGCCATTTTTGGAAGAGTTGAAAGCAAAATTGTAAAGCGTAGATTTTTTTTAAAGCACTTGTGTATTATTTGAGCTGTAAAGTTATTCTAGTCCTTCTTATGGTTGTTTTAGGGTACTAGGCATTACATTAAAAGTTGTATGTATAAATGTTGTATAAATATAAATATATACACACAATTATATTTTAGCACTTGATATACAGTCCTGCTTGAAAGTTTGTGAACCCCTTGCGGAATCTGCGAAAATGTGAATAATGTTAACAAAATAAGAGATCATACAAAATGCATGTTATTGTTTTTATTTAGTACTGTCCTGAAAAGGTTATTTTACATAAAAGATGTTTACATATATGTGGCGAGGGGGGCGTGGTTTAGCGAGGTCTGTGACGGGAGAGAGAGTCAGAGGATGAGTGGCACGTAAGTGAATCAAGTGCAAATGATAAACACCTGCCTCTTGTTTCAGTAATTGGCGTGGAGAGAGAGGTTATAAGCCATGCAAGAAATGGGGACTGGAGAGAGAGAAGCTGGACGTGCACACAGACACTAGGACACGAGGAAAGAGAGCAGCAGAGAGGAACTGCCTGAACAAACCGATGAGTTTTGAGTTTTTGATTTGTGCGATGTGCACGACTGTTATACGACAAATAAACTTGAGTTCCGTGTCCCAGCAAGCCAACCCCTTGTCTTCTTCCTTACCTTATACGAACTTTGTTACAATATAGTCCACAAGACAAAAAATAGCTACATTTATCAAAATTACCTGTTCAAAAATGTTATGAACTATTGATTCTTAAAAGGTCCCATGACATGAAAATTTCACTTTATGAGTTTTTTTTTATATTAATACGAGTTCCCCTAGCCTAGCCTGTCTATGGTCCCCCAGTGGCTAGAAATTGAGATAGGTGTATACCAAGCCCTGGGTGTCCTGCTCTGCCTTTGAGAAATTGAAAGCTCAGACGAGCCGATCTGGAATCTTCCCTATATGTCGTCATAGACTTGGTCGGCATTACTGGGAACGCCCACAAAAACGTCATATTCGCCATATGCCATGGGGGAAAACAAGCCATTAGAATGAGTGCACGTAGATCTTGTTAGATGCTTAATAATGATTAATATTTATTTTTGCTTGGTGCAGTCCCAAAAGGTTGTCATGTGGAATTCTGCACCTCTAGTAAGTAAAAAAAAAAAACCCTGATCTGAAGTTTTAGAGTAAAGATAAAGCGTCTAACAAGGTTGGTCTACGTGCATTCATTCTAATGGCTTGTTTTCCCCCATGGCATATGGCGAATATGACGTTTTTGTGGGCGTTCCCAGTAATGCTGACCAAGTCTATACGGGGAAAGGTTACCTCCTCTTTCTCTGCTTTGCCCGCCCAGAGAATTTGGAGAAAATAGATTCAGTTTATTTTTTACATTTAATTCAGTGGCAATGTCAGCACAGGCTTTACAAACAGACTTTTACCATATGGATTCGACAGCACCGCCACAAACAGTGAGTAAGGCCCCATTTAGGCCGCATTTACACTGCATGGTTCAAGTGACCCAATTCCGATTTTTTCCTCTCATGTGGCACAGATCGGATATGACATGTGAACGTGTAAGCAGGAAAAAAACGCATGAATTACGATATCCTCAGATCGGATTCAGGCCTCACTCATATGTGGTAATAAATCCGATATGATTCGGATACGTGCATTTGTGTCTGCCATGTAAGCGGTCAAATCGGATATTCCCCAGTAAATGCGCGTCGTACGTCATTGAAAAAGGGACGGAGGCAAATGACGTCAACTCAGGTGGACACAAACTACCTGCGATCAGTGGCGCAAAAAGTGGGTATGCGCTATATGCGGCGCAGCACCTTGGGGGCGCCAAAGCAATGGGAATAATAATTTTTTAAAAATTCTATATGTAGGGGTTGTTGCGCGTTTCTAAATAATTTCTGTATTTCCTCAATGTTATATAACATTTTAGAGGACTAACAGGCTAAAGTAGGCGCCCTCATAAGATTCCATAATAGAATTTTGGATAATAATGGAATATCGCTAGTTGGCGCGCCTGGCACCGCGTGTTTTTGCGTTTTCGCCGTTCTTAACGTGCGCTTTGGGGTCAAGGGTTTCCGACGTTAAGAATGCGCACTTATATGGTAAATCACGCGTCAAGGACGCGCGCTATGAGTCGGACAAAACGCATGTTAACGTGTAGGCTAAACAGGTAAATCATACAGTCAGTGCAAACTTGTGTTTGAAGCAGGGCTCTGAACCGGTTCAAGGAACGAAAACGAAAACCGGAAACGAACGAAATTTTAAGAGGAACAAAAACGGAAACGAAATCAAAATCAATTTGAATCGTTCTGAACAGAAACGTTAATTTGAAATGACCATTAACCGGTTAATAACGTTATTTTATCGTTCTCTTTAATATTTTAATTTGGCAGTGACCAATCATGAAATGAGTAGTACAGCATGTGACGTTGACGGATCAAGCGTGAGTGAAATGCCCGCGCACCATCATCTACCGGTAACGCAAGTCAGTGTGAGCGCGCATTTTCATGCCTCAAGTACATTTCTTTCCCCGCTGAGGTCTACAATGAATGTGCAGGTATTGGAGGACATTCTTTTCGAACGTTTAAATAAGCAGTATGGACTTTAAGCTCAAATAGACTGATTTAGGATAGTTTATGGATTCCGTTTAAGCCTATCCAAGAAGGCTATAGCATCTATCAAACATTTTTCCTATAGTCTTTCAGATTGCCAATACAGGACAGGTCAATGTTTTCTATATAGACGGTTGATGCTTCGTATTAAATGGTATGTTATATTGCATTAAATGCAAGCTTTATTAGCTGACTGAATTTGATTATGTGATGCAAGAACGTGTTGCGCAGTGTTTGCTTTGAAATTAGCAGTTGACGGTGCATTAAAAGAGCAATGGTTATCCAGTTTATTTATTCTTTATTCATGCATTTTTTAAAACAAGTCGTGTTGAAAAAAAGTTATGTACAAAGAATGTTATCACTCTTCTGAAAATAATTCGGCATTAGAGGCCACTTTCGATTGTCTAACGCTCCATTAAAACAGGTCCGCTGTTTATGCCTTGTAATTAATGCATGTATTTCTGGTTTTAAAAATGTTATTAAATAAATATTCAAGTTTAATTACCATGTGTTATATTATTATTGAGTGAAAATAAGTCTATTTATACATATTTGTTTAAAATTTATACATATTTGTTTAAAGTATAGGCTTAATTAAATAACGTTATTAACCGGTATTTTTTCATATCAAACCGTTTTCGGAACAGTAATGTTTATTGAGGAACGCAAAAACCGAAACGCTATAATATCGATTCTGCTCGGAGTGAACCGATTGATATTTTTTTTCGTTTTTAAGCCCTGGTTTGAAGTATCGAAACAGACGAAAAGAACGTGCGCTTTCCTTGGTGTTCTCAAGATTGCATGCTCACTTTTTAGGGCGCACCTCTTATAAAGTAAAGTTACATATTGTTAACCATCTTTTTAAGTAATTACACTATTTACCACTATACACTATGGCTGTTATAATAATTAAATTAAATCAGTATCAACAAAATCCATTTTACCATTTATCAAAATCCACTTACACTGTAATTACAATTGCTTAAATAATGTAATGAGAATTTCAGATTTATGTTCTAAATATAATATTTTAATTATAGAAATATGAAATGTTGAGAAAAGGTAATTATTCCAGGCCTATGAAACTATAAAACTGCCAGTAGCCTATAGTTGGCGGCGTGAATTATGCGAGAACGAGACTGATACTTTGTTTGAATCTATTTTTGTTGGAAAAATAGAGCAAAACTGTAAAAAAAAAAAAAAAAAAAGACCACTTGTTTATTGAACTGTAACCCTCGTTCCCTGAGGAGGGAACAGAGACGTACGTTAGTGACTAACGAATGGGGGTTTCGCTTAGAAGCCAATTACCTTCGAGAATTCAACAGCGCCCAATGGCAGTGCCAATGCCATGGGCATGCGGAATTTGCATGCGTAACTCCGTCCCACCTCGTGGGTATATAAGGAAGTATGCTGGCAACGTCGCATTATGTTACTGCTGCAGGAGCCAAGACTGAACTCCGCATTCCAGCAGCACAGCTGACGTGGCAAAGGAACGTACGTCTCCGTTCCCTCCTCAGGGAACGAGGGTTACATACGTAACCGAGACGTTCCCCTTTGTTCAGTCACTACGACGTACGTTAGTGACTAACGAATGGGGGTTCCAATACAACAATGCCACTCAGCTGTCTTCCAGTGCCCTGCGTAAGTGTGAGTACCCTGTCGTAAGACTAGTACGGACGAAGGACTCCCACTTATCACAGGAATACCAAGGTACACTGGGAAGCATATTCCAGAGTGGATAGGCCAAGGGAGGACTTAAAGAATGCACATATGACCCGCTAAGGGCTGCATATGGAAGAACTCTAGGGTACCAGCCGAAGGTGGATTTTTAACCCTAGGGGTGGCAGGGACTTGCCAAGGGAAAGACACCTGCTCGCTGAGGAGGCTTACGGAGGAAATACTCGTGTGGGGGTCGCCAGAGGGGAACCATGCACACGGGGCACCTGGCCGGACATGAGGGTCTGGGCTCGAGAGGGCAGACTGAACTGATGTCGGCGTCAGCAGTGCTGGAGGAGCTCAGGGCTCTCGGGGAGCTCACCTGAGGAGAATAATCGCACGTATCCAGTCCGTGGAGTGGAATGGCGAGCAAGCGAAGACACCTGAGCCTGGTCCATTACCGGCCACCCGTAGGGACGAGTACATAGTCGGACACTGGCTCCACTCGGAGATTGTAGAATCTGGCGAATGTGTTAGGTGTCGCCCAACCTGCAGCTCTGCAGATGTCTGTTAGCGAGGCGCCATGCGCTAGAGCCCTAGAGGAGGCCACACTCCGGATGGAGTGTGCCCTAACCCCAAGGGGACATGGTCGACCTTGCTGCTGGTAAGCCAAAACAATGGTGTCCACTATCCAGTGAGACAACCTCTGCTTTGAGAGAGCTCTTCCCTTCCGCTCTCCACCATAACAGACAAAGAGATGGTCCGAGGTCCTGAAACACTGCGTGCTGTCTACATAGGCGCGGAGAGCGCATACTGGACAGAGCAATGCCAAGGCTGGGTCTGCCTCCTCCAAAGGCAGCGCTTGCAGGTTCACCACCTGGTCTCGGAACGGAGTGGTGGGAACCTTGGGCACATATCCGGGCCGGGGTCTCAGGAACATGTGAGAGTTAGCCGGTCCGAACTCCAGACACGCTTCGTCAACCGAAAATGCCTGCAGGTCCCCAACCCTCTTAAGAGAGGCCAAATGCGGTCAGCAGAGACGTCTTCATCGACAGAACTTAATATCGACCGACCGCAAAGGCTCAAGGGAGGCCTCTGCAGAGCACCTAGGACTACTGAGAGGTCCCAAGAGGGAACGAGAGGAGAGCGAGGAGGATTCAGTCTCCTCGCCCCCCTCAGGAACCTGATGATCAGGTCGTGCTGACTTACCTTTTTGTCTCCCAGGAGATCGTGGTAGGCAGATATTGCGGCCACGTACACTTTAAGGGTGGAGGGAGACAGCCTTCGCTCCACCCCCTCCTGGAGAAACGATAGCACGGACCCGATCTGGCATTTCCAGGGGTCTTCTTGGCGGGAAGAACACCATGTGACGAAGAGGTTCCACTTCAACGCATAGGCGTGCCGTGTAGACTCTGCCCTAGCGGAAGTGATGGTAGTGACCACCGCAGGTGGAAGACTACTCAAACCTGCCGCGTCCCGTCCAGAAGCCACACGTGGAGCTTCCAGAGCGCTGGACGCGGGTGCCAAGGGGTGCCCCGTCTCTGAGTGAGAAGGTCTCGTCTCAGAGGAATAGGCCAGGGAGGGGCTGTCGCAAGGAGTAGCAGTTCTGAGAACCAGGTCTGGCGTGCCAAAACGGGGCGACCAACATGACCTGCTCCGTGTCCTCCCTGATCTGCACAGTACCTGTGCGAGAAGGCTCACTGGGGGAAACGCATACATGCGTAGGCTATGGGAAGATTCCTGGGAGGCAAACAGGTCTACCTGTGCGTCGCCGAACCGTTCCCATATCAGCTGGACCGACTGGGGATGGAGTCACCATTCTCCAGGAAGTGGCTGAAGCCGTGAGCTCGTCGGCTGCACGGTTCAGTTCTCCCGGGATGTGGACAGCACGAAGGGACCTCAGGTGCTTCTGACTCCATAAAACGAGATGGCGGGCGAGTTGAGACATACGGCGGGAGCGTAGAATGCCCTGGTGGTTGATGTACGCTACAATGGCTGTGTTGTCTGTCCGGACTAGTACATGTTGACCCATCAGCAACGCTCGGAAGCGGTGCAGGGCGAACCGTACTGCCAGTAACTCGAGGCAATTGACATGCAGAAGGCATGCTTTCCAGGAGCCCGCGGCTGCTTGTCCATTGCACATGGCACCCCAGCCCGTGGCGGAGGCATCTGTTGATACAACAACATGCCTGGAAACTCGTTCTAAGGACGCTCTGGTCCGTAAAAAACTGAGGTTCGACCACCGGGTGAGAGTCTGTAAGCAGGCCCGAGTCACTAGTACCCGGAGCGTGCCAGACCGACATGCCCATCTCGGGACTCGATCGCGTAGCCAGTGCTGAAGCGGTCTCATATTTAGCAATCCGAGTGGCGACACCGCGGGCCATATGCCCCAGGAGCCTCTGAAATAGTTTCAGTGGGACCGCACTCTCGCCCTCGATTTGACGAAGGCAAGTCAGCAGAGACTATGTGCGCGCTCGTTGGTAGGCAGCACGCACCTGCGACCGAGTCGGAAACCACACTGAGAAAAGAGATCCTCTGCACAGGGCAGAGTCGCTCTTCTCCCAGTCGACCCGAAGGCCCAGACGGGCTAAGTGCCGGAGTACTTGGACTCTGTGTCCGCAGACCTGCTTACGAGAGTGACCCAGTATGAGCCAGTCATCGAAGTAGTTCAGGATGCGTACCCCGTGCTGCCTGAGTGGCGCAAGGGCTGCCTCGATAGACTACGTAGAGTCACGAGGGGACAGAGCTGCCCGAATGGGGGGACTGCGTACTGAATGTCCACCCCTCGAAGCAAACCGTAGGAACGGTCCGCGTCGAGGAAGGAGACATGAAAGTAAACGTCCTTCAGGTCGATCGCTGCAACCAATCTACCGGACGAACGCGTCCGAGGAGGCGTTCGCTACCGACATCCTGAATGGAAGCCTGTGAAGGGATCGGTTCAAGATGGGCAGATCCAGGATTGGCCATAAGGGCATTAGGCCCCATCATGGCGGGCGGACTCCCCAGAGCGGGGAGGAGCCTGCGCGAACCGAATCGCATAGCCGAGCCTGATGGTCTTTACGACCCAGTGGACAGTCCTGGAACCGTAGCCAGGCTCCCAGGAACTGACCAGCAGGGTCACTCGAACCACAGACGTAACCCGGGGGCCAGCAGCGGAAGGATTTTCCCCCGGCCCTCCACCGGGGGAAGGAGAGGCCCTGCTACCATCCCCTGGAAAGAACTGGAACCCATCTCTGAGTTGTCCACCTCCAGCCTGGCGTTTAGCCAGGCTGAGGAGCGGACTGGGCGACATCCTGCAACCACCTCCACGGCGCGGCCCGGTGAAGGCTGCTGCTGGGGCCGGACGGGAGGAAGGAGGGCGCCCTCGGCGGCAAGCGGACTGAGGCGACTGAGCAGTACGTGTTACAGCCTCAGTCTGCTCTGGGGCGGCCGAGAACCGTTGGGCGCAGTTCTCAGCCGCGCCGCCGAAGAGGCCAGCCTGGGATATGAGCGAGTTGAGGAGGCGGGCTCAGTCAACCCCCCCATATCACCAGGTAAGGCCAGGAAATTCTCCCGGACCACAGCTGTGGACATCGCCCGACCGAGGGAGCGTGTGGCCACCTTCACCACCCAGAGGGCGGGATCAGTGGCGGCACGCAGCTCAAAAAAGAGCCCTGGGTCAGCTCCACCCTTGTGCATGTGCAAAGGGGCGGCGGCCTACCCCATAGCACTGCAGGACACGCCAACGAAGTAGACGAGCCCACAGGCTTAGGGAGGGTGCTTAGGACAGTTACGCCACGTCAAAGCCCTCTGTGGACACCGTAGTGCGCAACAGAGTGTTCAACAGTGGGGGGGGGGCCCAGTGTACCCTAGGCAGCGGCCCCATCAAGGGCAGAGAAGGCGGAGGAGGCCACCAAACGGTCACGGGAAGCACGGGGACTTCCAGGACCGCGTGATCTCCTCATGCACCTCGGGAGCGAAAGGCATTGGGGGCGGGGCCCAACAGCTGTCGGGTGCCGCCCACAAAAACCGATCGTGCAACCACGAGCACTCGCGACAGGGCGGAGTTCCACACCAGCGCGAGGCTCGCGGCTGCCCGAGATAACATGGCTGTCAACTCTAGGTCAGATCAGGCAGCGCTGACACACCCGGAGGTGGAGCACAACCTAATCGTCATCCCCAAAGGACTCTAGCCCACCTTGGGATGCGGCGATCGACATCTCGCTGCTATCTGGAGTGTGAACGAAACGAACGAGGCGTCAGAGACGGGCCGCTGTTTCAGTCCAGCACTCGCGGGAAGCGATGTGCGAGAGGGGGGCGTGGCCCGAGGAACGTATCGTCGGGGTTCTTAATACCACAGCACCGCCCTCAGGTCACCCTGGCCACCAGCCAAAGTACCACCTCTCTCAGAGACGGTAGATTGGGGTGTGGCAGAGGGGACTCTCTCTCCTCGCGGAGATCACTGAGTCTCGACCGCGACGGTCACGTTCCCACAGTGGGAACATGACACATCCACAATCACTACCCGAACGTGCTGAAGCCCAAACACGTCAAGCAGTGAATGTGCCCATAGACAGCAACGGAGATCGATCGCACCCGAAAGTGCACGGGCGAACCGTCTTGAAAAAGACGTGCAAGCTCTTTTTGTGAGAGGAAAGCTCTGCAGAGTGCCGAAGCGCCCAGGGAAAACACACACAGCTGTTGCAGATCACTGCACAGATCAGCAGGCAGGCAATGCAAGATCGCTGGAATGCGCCGTCACACCAACACCCTGGAGAACCGCTCGTCTCGAAGACTGAAGAGAAGACTTCAGAATTCAGGCTTATAGGAGTGAAGAGATGCTCTTGGCTCCAAAGCAGAAACATAATGCGATGTTGCCAGCGTACTTCCTTATATACCCACGAGGTGGGGCGGAGTTACGCATGCAAATTCCGCATGCCGATGGCATTGGCACTGCCATTGGGCGCTGTTGAATTCTCGAAGGTAATTGGCTTCTAAGCGAAACCCCCATTCGTTAGTCACAAACGTACGTCGTAGTGACTGAACGAAAGGGAACTCATAATTTCCTCTTTAATTACTTTCAAACGAATGTTAAATTTTTTGTTCGTTATTAAGCCTATTTTTAATGAAAATACAACAACAATAAAATAGTACAATAAAAAAAACTCTTGTATATTAAACTTTTGTTAAAAAAACGAATAAGACATAAAATTGCTATACCCGAATTATAACAAATAAATAAAAGATATTTGGAAATTCCCCTTTAAAACTGAATTTGTGTTTTTTGTTATTAACAAAAGTGATCTTGCGCTTGTGCCTCCGCTATCGTCCTGCCAATCATCTCGCTCGCGCCTATAATTACAGTTACAGTAAAATTGAAATTCACCATCATCGGTTCCCATCCTCAGCCGATCTGCATGACAGTTTTTGCAATGACCATCAATACTACATTTATGGGCAAGTGAAAACGCACGCCATGTCACAATTTAGGGGGCTCACCAGCGCCTCTTCTTCCTGAGGACACTGAAGGCTCACCAGCGCCTCTTCTTCCTGAGGACACTGAGGAAGAATCACCTCTCCTCGGCTATCCTGGTGAACTTCTATCGCTGCGCAATAGAAAGCATCCTGACCAACTGTGTGGCAGTATGGTATGGGAGCTGCTCTGTTGCGGAGCGCAAGGCACTGCAGCGGGTGGTGAAAACTGCCCAGCGCATCACAGGGACTCCACTACCTGCCATCGAGCACATCCAGAGGAAACGCTGTCTGCATCCGTGCATCGAGCTCGCAGCATCCTCAAGGACTCCTCTCACCCAGCCCACAGACTGTTTTCTCTCCTGCCCTCCGGCAGGCGTTTCAGGATCCTCCAGACCAGAACCAGTAGACTTAAGAACAGTTTTTTCCCCAGAGCTGTCTCTTTACAAACCCCGTTGATCCACTTCCCTCATAAACTGCTAACTCTCCTACCTCACATCTGCCTTCACTTTGTTATTTGCACTAGGCAACCAACTCACGGCACCTGCACGTCCTCATCACGGGCTGATTGGTCACAGCTGCAGCCCGTCATCAAGAGGCTGTAAAAGCCGCTACCGCTCTCACTTGAGGAGACACCCGTCTCCTCAACGTGCTGGCACTAATCCTTTGTCTCTTACCTCACAGAAGGCAGCGAGTGACCGACAGCCCGACTGAGCACGTCTGAACACCCACCTTCACGAGCACGAGGACTTCACTGGAGCACCAGCCGCGAAGACAGCATGCACCTTTGTTTCACCGTTTTCACCTATTTCCAAAGTATTGTCAATAAACCCACCCTTCGGGGCTCACTTTCACAGAGCGACCTTGTTGTGTGATTTCTCACCCGTGACTTTATATATATATATATATATATATATATATATATATATAAAATTGTTGCTGCATGCCCCTCTGGCACTGGGTAGTTGCGCCCCTGCCTGCGATCACATGATATTAATCCTCTTTTTTCTCCGAGTGCACTGTTTTGCTGACCTTTAAATAGGCTATAGTGTGGAAAGCAAAACACATAATCAATTGCATATCGCGCCATTTAGGCTACTTCCCGGGTCAGAACGTCTTGGGCTGTTTCGCCAGTGTATAGTGTAAATGCAAATATCGGATACAGGTCGCTTTTAAAAGATGATGTAAGCAGGTCGTCAAAAAAAAATCGGATGTAGTCACCAAATCGGAATTGTGCATCAAGACCTGCAGTGTAAATGCAGCCTAACAGTGTTCATTAACGCCTGATCTGTGATCAGTGATTTCTGATGTGTAGCTAATTATTCAAGTTCACACAGACTTTCTAAATCGTTTAATGCTGCATGTATCAGTGAATCAAGCCAGTGACTAAAAGATCAACTTCACATTGTTTCTTTAAGTAGCATGAAACAAATCTGTTATTTAAATTGTGATTAAACTACAGAGAGCAATCAAAGAGCACTGTCTTTATAATGTTCGGAGCTGTCAATCTCACGTTGCGAGTATATATGCACTTGCCCAAACTGCCGTTATAATGAATGACACAACGAAGCTCTTACTATATTCATATCGATATTGTGTTTGCTGTTAGTTGTGGCGAAAGCATTTTGTGAGAAATATAGCATTGTTTTTTGTGGACTTACTGCGGCTAAGAAAATGCTTGCCTTACGATGGAAACCCCCGCACTCATTAACGTGGACTCACTGGATGCATTCCTTTTTGGACCTTGCGAGCATGGAGCTCTCAGTGGCAAGATTACATGGAGCCTCTCAAAGGACTATTTCATCTTGGTCAGATCTCATTATAAAAATTAAGGAGCTTCTTTAATATTTTTTATATCTCATGTTTTATTTTTACTCATTGTATATTGTATTTTGATTTTAACTGAGTATGCTTTGATTGTATATTTGGGAGATGGGGGGGTTATGGTCGCCCTGGGAATGTGGGGGGGGGGTGAGATATATTCAGAGTGACGCTTATTTACACTCTTTGTTTCTGTATAATAACACTCTGTAACTCAATAAAAATTTGATCAAAAAAAAAAAAAAAGAAATATAGCATTGCAATGACGAGATCATTGCATTCACACGACAAACAGACTGCATGTGTACTCAATGCTCATCACTGCAACCTTTCATGTGATGGGAAAAGATCTAAAAAACAATGCTATAATCAACACTTTCACGATTCGTTCATCTCGACAGCTGTAATAATAAAAATATAATACGCATTTCAAATGCAAAGATGTCAGCCACAACAGTGGGCGTTCACACTGAAGTCTCACAGCAGACACGCCCCTTGAAACAGAGCATTCAAGCCAGAGGGCTAATATCAGGATAGAAAAAAATGCCTTTTATTTCTAAATTATGACATTTTATGATGTAAAAATCATATTAACAATATAAGTACACCTCAGGAAACATTATAAAATAATTTAAAAACAAATCCACATCATGGGATCTTTAATACTGTGTCGTTACCTGGATGATGTCCCTTGTTTATCCGGAGCAGTTAAACTGCCTAATGTTCAATGACCCCCTCAGAAATGTTTAATGTTTTCACACAGAAATTGCTAGTAAATATAACAATTACATAGAAACTGCAACACATTCAATCAAACATTAAACTTTGAAGTAGAAAATCTGAAACTGTATTTTCTTGTAAAACACACCACAATAATATTTGTTATTGACAACTTAGAAAAATATATTTTTTACAGAGCACTAATTAGTGAGTGGGATTCATGGAGAGACAGAGTTGAGTCAGAATAGGTGGCTATCGACAAGTGTCAAGTCTCTTCCTTATGCAAAGTTGTGTCTTTGTGATAAACACTTGGTTATCACCAGAAACTACAGGCCAATATGTATTGATTGTTAAACTGATTTTATTCCACGTCAAATGCTTACTGGACAAGCCCTGACTACAGTACTAAATACTGGAAGTATAGGCATACTGTTGGTGATTTAGTGATTCAAACAGTGGGGCTAATAACAAACAAGCATAGTTAACTTTTTTTTCAGGATGTCAGCACAGACAGTTCCCAGTGTGGAATGTGGCTGCAATCCTTTAACTTAGACACAGTATATATTTACTCACTTATAGACACCACTCTTGTGACTCTTCGCACTGCTGTGAAATCCCACAGTGTACACTGGAATGTGTGCCATCTTTTTGTAGGGAATCTTCATCTGTTAAAAGGACAGAATTAAGCAAAAATCACCCATGGAGTTTGTAACATTGTTTCTACTGTTGAAATAACAATGTGCATTTAGAATTAATTGAAAAAACAGAGTATAGCAAACAATTTCAAACAGGAAGCCCTAAAGCAGTGGTCCGCAAATAGTGGGAGAGCAGGCGGGTAATAATAGAATAGAATGCCACTAACCATATAATCCTGCATAGTTAGAAAATTAAATAAACGTATCAACTTTAGGAAGATATCATTTGTCGCTGACGTCAAAGGCTGTGTGTCCAATCAAACAATCTATCATATTTAACTGTAAATTCATCTATTACTGGCTAGTAGGCATTTTAGGCAGATGCCAACATTGGAAAGGTTGTGTGTCCCATCCTCAAAAATACACAGGATAAAACAAAATATGAGCCATACACATTAAAGGGTTAGTTCACCCAAAAGTTACAATTCTGTCATTAATTCCTCACCCACATGTAGTCCCTTCGTTCATCTTCAGAATGCAAATTAAGATATTTTTTATTAAATCCGAGAGCTCTCTGACCCCTCCATAGACAGATATTTAATTAACACTTTCAAGGTCCAGAAAGGCAGTAAAGACATCATTAAAATAGTCCATGTGACTCCAGTGGTTCAACTTTAATTTTATGAAGCGACAAGAATACTTTGTGCGCAAAAACAAACAAACAAACAAAACTTTATTCAGCAATTTCTTCACGTCTGTGTCAGTCTTCTATGCTGTTTACATTGGTCAGCTCCTGCATCAGCGTCACACGCATGTGTCATGGTGCTCACGTGAACAGCATCGGCCAATGGTAAGCCGGTGTGCTGGCGTATCTATGACGTAACCTGGAAGCGCTGGACTGTATTTACTACATCAACAACACGTTTCAACTAAATATTCAAATAAATCTAATTAGTAAACTAAATTCACCATATAAACTAAATTACTGATCTAATGCCCACATTGTCACTGTATGATAATTGAAATGAGCCGATGACATCACCGTTTTCTACGGAACGGCTATACGGCCGAATCAAATTCTGTTGCATTATTGTTATGTTTAACACTGTGAAGCTGCTTTGAAACAACACAACAGAAACAGGAACACAACAGAAATAGTTGAATACAGTCGTTATTTTTGTTTGTTTTCGCGCACAAAAAGTATTCTTGTCGCTTCATAAAATTAAAGTTGAACCACTGGAGTCACATGGACTATTTTAATGATGTGTTTACTACCTTTCTGGACCTTGAAAGTGTTAATTAAATTGCTGTCTGTGGAGGGGTCAGAGAGCTCTCAGATTTCATCAAAAATATCTTCATTTGTGTTCTAAAGATGAACGAAGTCATCTTCGTCTTACGGGTTTGGAACGACATGAGGGTGAGGAAGTAATGACAGAATTTTCATTTTTGGGTGAACTAACCCTTTAAATAGGGGTTTACTTGCCGTTATAATGCTATAATCTATAATCTAGCTTCAATAGGTGCAGAAAACAATGTTAAATAAATATGTCAATAAATAAATGTCAACAAAAAAGAAAACTATAAATATGTCATGAATCAAAGAAAAAACAAATTTGCCAGCTGCAAAACCACTGGACTAAGTGAACCAAGGATCATTCTGCATGAACTATGTGGATGGCCAAGGTTGTAAAGTAACATCTTTATAACATGGATCACACGAAACATAAAAAAAAAAAAATCTAAATAGTCAATATTCTATAACAGGGGTGTCAAACTCAGTTCCTGGAGGGCCACTGTTTGGGCAAATTCCAATGGGAAGCGAGCATCCCTAGGCTGAAGGGCCCTTGAAGTGGGGACTTTGGAGGGAGCAGGACAATCGTATATGGGGATGATTAGGAGGCTATGATGGACAGGGGCCAATGGGCAAATTTGGCCAGGATGCCAGGGTTACACCCCTACTCTTTATCGAAGGACATCCTGGGATTTTTAATGACCACAGAGAGTCAGGACCTCGGTTTAACGTCTCATCCGAATGACGGTGCTCTTTGACAGTATAGCGTCCCCATCACTATACTGGGGTATTAAGACCCACACAGACCACAGGGTGAGCACCCCCTGCTGGCCTCACTAACACCTCTACCAGCAGCTACCTAGTTTTCCCAGTTGGTCTCCCATCCATGTACTGACCAGGCTCAGCCCTACTTAGCTTTAGTGGGAAACCAGTCTTGGGCTACAGGGTGATATGGCTGCTGGCCAATTTTTCACTGCGTGTCTTTATTACATCCTGTGTGGACTGGCGCAAGCTGCTAGTAAATCTGGCCCTAAATTACTTCCTTGAACAGACCATTACATGTTCCCTTCGCTAAGGGCCCTTCGTGAAGGGATTTAGTTGTTCACTTTCGTTTGGAACACCCCTATAAATGGCGTCCTCTTCCCATAGTTCCCTTCAAGTATGCAAAAACGCAGTTTGGAATTTGCCCACTGTCCTGCAGAGTTTAGATCCAAACCCTAATTGAACACACAAATCAGTTAATCAAGGTCTTTGAACTTCCAGGCAGGTGTTTTGGAGCTGGTTGGAGCTACACTCCAGGACACTCTGCAGGACAGTAGCCCTAAAGCAGCGGAGTTTGACACATGTGCTATAGTGCTACATGAGATTTAAATAAATAAATATTTAGTACCTTTGCACTGCACGAGTTACAGACAGACCTAAAAGAGAAAGAATCACAACTGAATGTTCAAAACAGTGACACAGACCAAGTTAATATTCCTTGTTCCAGTTATTATCTGTGATTTATGATATAAAATATTTATGAAAATTAAACCGAGACCTTTTACACAGGAGGCACGTGGACGGCCATGAAAAGAGTGGAAACTTTATTCGACAACAGCAGCATATCTGAAACACAGATGAACAAAACAAAGACGAACACTGTTTTCATTGGGGTGCTGGACTGATGTTAATCAAACTATCCATGAATCATACAGACATTCACACCTTGCCCTTCTTTAGATTATTATAAAGCTCTTTGTTCTGCATGTATTTCTCCATCTCAGCCTTGACAAGTATCCGGCGCACGTTGATGACCTCATCCACTGTTAAGGCCAGACTGTCGACTGGATGACAGAATTCCTCCTGTGTGGGAGGGAGATAAAGAAGAAGACTCTGGTCCTTCAGTCTGTAACAATTTTACAATAATGTAGGCAATGGATCACTATGGGGGAAGTTGTTAAATGCTTCCCGTTCATTTTAAGAAACAGAAATAATTGTCTGTGGTAATCAACAGCATGTCACAGATGCTACACACTTTATTCCTTTAAAAACTGGGGCAAAATACCACTGACCATCCACTGACGTCTAGAGATCCCATGGGATGCTGCAGCACTTCCTGCATCATCATTGCTTCGGTCATCTGAACTAAAGGAGTGAAAGGTGGACGGGGGCATCCTGTCAAGCACAGGAAACGAGGCTGGAGAAAAATAAAGGGAAGAAACAGTGGAGAAGAGAGAAAGACAGTCAGGCATCTTAACTTAATAATTCAGAAAGGATGCATTCATTTCTCTCTCTCTCTCTCTCTCTCTCTCTCTCTCTCTCTCTTTCTCTCTTTCTCTCTATCGTCTATCTGTTAAATCTGCTCATGCTAAAAACATTCTAGCTAAAACATCTATTGGAGGCTACATGGCTTTCAACTTCACACTTTTAAAACTACTTCAAATTTAACACTATTTAAAACCTTTGAACTTCAAGCCTTTAAAGGTGCAGTGTGTAAATTTTAGCGACATTGAGCAGAGAGGTAGTGAATTGCAATCGCTCACTGCTCACCCCTCCCTTTTGAAGCACATAGAGAAGCTACTGTGGCCGAAACAGGACAAAGATTTCATCGTCTGAGACAGGAGAAGAGTGACTAGGGCTCTGTAGAGAAGTTTGTCCGTTTAGGGCTACTGTAGAAACATGACGGCGCAAAATGCTGATTTCACTGTAAGGGGACCCACGGTGTATGGAGATGGATATGACTCATTCTAAGGTAATAAAAACATAACTGTTCATTATGTAATGTCTTTATACACCACTGACAACCTATGTATATTATATTACATTTATGTCAATAGATTTTCATAAATACTACACACTGCACCTTTAAAATTACTTTCAAGTCAACATCAAAGTTTGTCTTAACAAACCTGATGTGTGTCGACAGTTTAATATTAAAATACTTAAATGTCAGTCTTTAAATAAACAGTCTTTAATAAATCCACAGTATGAGAGTAGCACACAACATCCAAACATAGACGAGACCCGAAAACAACGAACAGAAACAACTTAAAAACAGGTGCAAATGAGGTGATTAACGACAGTAGCTGACAGTGGTGAAGACTCAAATCAGAAACCATGACAACAAACCAGTGGCGGGAAATACAGCTTGCATACAACATTCTTCATTCTTTCAAGCAGATATATTTATTTGTATAAATTAAATATAGATTAATCCTTATTAAAGCTATTAAAGTTATTTAGTCAAGAGCATTGAGTGATTTTCCCTTTTTCTTTTGTTATTTAAGTAACATTAATGACGGACAGCAGCAGTTTATTAGTCCCTTTAAGGCTGAATGCACGGATCCAATATACTGATATACACTCACCTAAAGGATTATTAGGAATACCTGTTCAATTTCTAATTAATGCAATTATCTAATCAACCAATCACATGACAGTTGCTTCAATGCATTTAGGGGTGCGGTCCTGGTCAAGACAATCTCCTGAACTCCAAACTGAATGTCAGAATGGGAAAGAAAGGTGATTTAAGCAATTTTGAGCGTGGCTTGGTTGTTGGTGCCGCTCTCAAAAGTACTCATGCACTGTCTTGAGAGGTGGCTTTCTATGTATGTGCACTAGGGGTGTAACGGATCGCAGTTGATCCGTGATCCGTACGGATCACGACCCACGGTTCAGCACGCACGTGACCCGCGGATTTATTGTGCTTTTTTTTTTAAACTTGTGGATTAATCTGAATTGTTTAGCGATCGCAGACTAAAAGACAGTTTTTCTGCCAATATTGCTTTTTAAGTGATCTCGTTCCTTTAAACTCGATGCTGAGTTTCAGAGAAACACATGTGTTCACGTGAATAGGGCATGTTAATCAGTCAGCAGTGGCTAGCGGAGAAGTAGAAGAACTTGAAAAGCCTCCCGCATGATTCAAATCGCATGTATGGGAGCATTTTGGCTTCCCCGTAAAATATAATGATGACGGAAGAAGGGTGTGGACAAAACTGTAACAGTATGTAGGCACTGTGGCACGAGAAAGCCGTATGAAAGTGGCGCATACATCGAGCATATGGCACCTGCTGACGCCCGTTTCACAGATACTCCGTTTGCCGTGCGTATGCGGTGCATATTTTTTCCGTACCCTTGTTAACGGATAGGCTACAGCTTTCACTGCACGCGGCTTCGGTCCGTCAGGTGCGCTCCAGGAGCGCGTGGCCATACAGCTGTGCTGCGATCGTTTCCGCACAGAGTCTATTTTTTGATGTGCTGGCGCTGAATTAAAGTGACAGCGCATCCGCTTTAAAACAAACATGTATCGATGCAAAAATCTAGTAATTCCACCACAGATGCATAATGTAACGTCTACTTGGTTTTAAAGTCAGTAAAGCAAGGAAAACGGCCTTTAAGTAAACAAGGAGAAATAATGGAGAGCACCTGTCCTTTCTTGGAGGTGCAAAAACAAAGTTCTTTATGACCTGCAGGATTTCTTGTAAAAAGATTTAAAAACGAAAGAACAGCGTAAGTTAATTTAAAATGTTTGTTATTTTAACATAGTCTATTGTCTGTTTTGCAATTTGCATGAGCAACGTAATATATACATCTAAAGTAGGTATTAGGCTATATAAATACAAAGTAATGAATTCAATAAAACGTTGTTTAAGTGTAGTGCGTTTAAACATGATATCTATAAAATAGTGTATAGGCCTACAAAGAGAATTGCAATGCTGACAAGTGTGAGAGGTCTACTCTCTCCCCAGAGAATGTTGACATCATAATCTCTTTAAAAAAAAAAAAAAAGAAGAAGAAGCTCAGGCCCATTTTCACGTCTCAGGTTGTTTTTAGTCAAATTTGATTTATTCAGATGGTTATATATTTATTTTATTTTTGTTAACACCAAAAGTTCCTTGTTAACCTATAAACCATATAGGTTATGTTAACACCAAAAGTTTTCATGTAATAAATGGAAAGCAAATAAAAATAGTCTCCTCCCCCTTTTATTCTGATCCAAAAAATGATCCGATCCGTGACTCATGATCCGTAGTTCGATCCGAACCGTGAGTTTTGTGATCCGTTGCACCACTAATGTGCACACCGAACTGAATTGAGCTCTCATTCACGTCATCACGCTTTTTCAGATTTTTCCATATTTCTGGTCTTCTGTTTCTCCAAGACGTTTACGTTTACTCTGACGCACAAAAAAAGTACATGACGTTCATATACTTGTGTAGAGCATGTGTTGGGCATAAGGAGTAACTATAGCTAAAAATAGCAATAGAGGACTGCAGGCATGACGGCAAAACCTGGAAGACTAATCCGCTAGTGGTTCCCTCAAGATTTTCCTATGGGGTTTTAATGGGGTTTTTCAGTTTATGAGTAAAATAAGTTCTGTGGTAAACATAACTTGACGATACTTGAATGTTTTGTTCTACAATGTAAACTGCACACACTTACACTCCAAACCTTCTTATCTAGTAACTTATTAGAAACATACGTTTTATAAAATAAGCATAACAGCTTCTAAATTTGCTTCTTTGATATGGGTGTGTGTAATTTACGCCCAAGTGTCGTCAAGATGTTTGCAACATAGTGTAGCTTTGCAGATACCAGTTTGTTTTTGCAAATCGGTTTGTTCAGAGGGTTCATTTCAATTAACTGGTTCAAAAACAAGTTGTCTTGTTATTAAAGGATTAGTTCACTTTAAAATGAAAACTACCCCAAGATTTAACCTCATGCCATCCTAGGTGTAAATTACTTTCTTCTTTCAGACGAATACAATCGGAGTTTTATGAATTCAAAACCTGGCTAATCCAAGCTTTATAATGGCAGTGAATGGGTAGAAGTGTATCCATCCATTATAAAAGTGTGTGTGTGTGTGTGTGTGTGTATATGTTTGTGTGTGTGTGGGGGGGGGGGGGGGGGGGGTAATAAAGGCCTTCTATAAAGGGTAATAAAGGCCTTCTGAAGCAAAGTGATGCATTTGTTAAATTTGTGAAGAAAAATATCCATATTTGACACATAATGTAAAGTAAAAGATCTAGATTACGGCAGACCTAGGGGAGAGTGGGGCACAACCTAACGCTTTTTGACTTTCTCAGTTTGTGTAAATCCACTTCAGAGTATTTATTTTTTTCCACATTCATTTCACACGGCTAGTACAATTATGTGGTTTTGTTTCATTGATACAGTGTATACTTTTTTCTTGATTTACCCAGAAAGAATGGAAGTGAAATGTGACAACATGCCCCATAGGTAACATGACAGCTTAAAATGTTACCTGATATAATAAATTAAAAAAATCCAAGAAAAACTAAAATATTTTGTGAATAAAATACAAATATTACCTTTTTTAAATAAAACAAATATATACTAATTTTTTGAGTTTGACAACAAACACACTGCTAAATACAGCTATGCAGCATAGTTAAAAACATTATTAACCTCTTTCTCATGGGTTCTCAATAGAATTTATAAAAGTATAGAATATAATAGCGTAGTTCTAATAGGAGCTCATTGTAACGCAGCGTGATAACATGCCCCACCTGCACAACTGGGATTTAACCCCGGCTCAGTTCTTTAATGTTGATATAACAGCAGAAGACACATCTTAACTCTTAAATAACAGATATAAGATTGAAATAATATCAGATTTGTCTTATTTTAGAGATGAAAAAACAGAGATGAAAAATAAACTTAAGAAATGTACTTTTGCTATGGTTAAATAAATGTTCAGTGATATCTTCCGAAGACTTTTTAATTCAGGCAGAATTTTTTCTCTAAATAATGTTGATATGGCAACTAGTAAATACACTAAGTTTCGTCATCCTGGCATGTGGGGAAAGTTTTAAATCATGTGCGTTATAACTTACCCCGCGTTAGGTTGTGCCCCGTTCTCCCCTACTACCCGTATTCAACTTATGAAGAAAGTATAACTGCTGCGATGATAACGTTGGATGTAGCGCAAGCGCTTTGAACTGCTGTCATGGTACTGTTTGTGTTTTGGACTTTCAGTTTGTATTTTGATTCTTCCCGTATTCCTTTGTTCAGTTTCCTGCCAATCCTTTGTTTCTATGACAACCATCATTTATAAACAGCTGTGTGTAGTCATTTACCTCATTTGCTCTGTGTATTTAAGTCCTTAGTTCTCACCCAGTGTTTGTTCGTCTTTGTCAATGCTAACATGTGTGTTCTCTGAGAGTTTTGGTTATTAAAGTCTGTTTCCAGTTCTTCATTGTCTTCATGAGTTTTAATCAACACGTTATGTGACAACTGCGAGAGGCGTTACACTTTCTGCGCAAGATAAATATGGAAGGCGAAGCTAGATATTTTACTTTATATGGATATTATATATGGAAATATGGATATTTTTACACCTAGGATGGCTTGAGGGTGAGTAAATCTTGAGGTAATTTTCATTTTAAAGTGAAGTAATCCTTTAAGTTAAATAAAATAAATAATGTGTTTAAGCATTATTGTTTTGTATTTAGTGTAAATGAATGTGTTCAAGTTTAATGTTGACATCCTTTGTTTTTTTATATTAAAAATATAATTACATATTTGTTGAAATTTGTTGAGCTAATTTTACGTCTTACAGATGTTTGTCCAGGTCTGACCTTGATAGATATGTGGTGGTCCGACCCCCGTCAGCGTGTGTGATCGAGGTCTCTCTCCTCTTAGGGGCCCGACCCCTGTGAGCTGAGGTAATTCTGAGCGGGATGATATCATTTCCCCTCTGAGCTCCTCCAGGTCATGTTCAGAGAAGGAGCGATCTCTCTTCAGAGGTGTAGGAGAGCTCTCCACCCGCCTGATATCCATTCCATCTGGAGATTCTTCATCCTTCATAAAAACAGAGGTGCAATTATTTCACTTAAAATTACAACTCAAGCTAATTAAGTCAGGGAGAGCTACCAGAGTTTTCCAACAAACCAGCTTGTAAAATTCTCATGTGAATCAGAAGTTTTGTTGGTTTTCTGTGCAACACATCCTTAAAGGGAAATTTTCAAAGAATGAAAATGACCCCATGATTTACTCACCCTCAAGCCACCCTAGGTGTAGATGACATTCTTCTTTCAGACGAATACAATCGGAGTTATATAAAAAAAAATGGTTAATCCAATGGTTAATCCAAGCTTTATAATTGCAGTAAACGGGGGTCCACGAGTTTGAAGCTCATAAAAGTGCATCCATCCATTATAAAGGTACTACAGACGGCTCCAGGGGGTTAATAAAGGCCTTCTGAAGCAAATTGATGTAATTGATGTAAGAAAAATATCCATATTTGAAACTTTATAAAGTAAAATATCTAGTTTCCTCCAGACCGACTTCCACCTCTCGCAGTTCATATGTCACGTCAGTTACACTTTTTCCATAAGTTGAATACGGAAGGCATTCTGCCGGAAGCTAGATATTATACTTTATAAAGTTTTAAATATAGATATTTTCTTACACAAATCCATCGCTTTGCTTCAGAAGGCCTTTATTAACCCCCTGGAGCCATGTGGAGTACTTTTATAATGGATGGATGAACTTTTCTGAGCTTCAAATTTTGGCCTGCCATTCACTGCCATTATAAAGCTTGGAAGAGCCAGGACATGTTTTAGGCTCAATCCCATTGCTACCCCTTAGGCCTTCCCTTTCCCCTACCCCTTCCTTTTGCGTGTTCACGTGAAGGGGTCAGGGTGTCTCGATTCTCTTTTGTCTGGAGTGGTACGGGTAAGAGGAAGGGCCAGATAGCCCTTCGAATTAAGATTTTTCAGGACCACACTTTGAACAAAGGAGTATGAGGAGTTTCCCTGCATACACCGACTACCGTGTTGTTACAATGTGTAAAGTGATGTTGCCACTTGGGATCGATCACTGGCTGCCAGTTTCTCCGTAGCTTGCTAAATGCACTATTTGAGTGATGTGAACACAAATTAATAATAGTTAAAAAATATATATATCTGGTCATCCTTCATAACACAGTCGATATTTACATCACATATTCTCTGTAAACTCTTGCATTACCAAGGCAATGACTGACTTGTTTATATTACATTGCAAAAAGCTCCATTATCGTAGCACCACAGTAGAAAATGAAACCATACCTGTACCAGACGGCTTGGATCAGCACGGAATAGAGCGGTTAATAAACAAAGAGAACCATTTGGCACGATGGAAAAGTGGCTTCACTAGTCTTGTATGTTCTGTATCGTCTTCGGAAACTCTAAGGCTCATACGTTTTTGAACTGAAAACAAGCGTTGTTTTATTAAGTTCAAATACAGCGCAAAACTACGTTGGGAGAGTAATTTGTTAAAGGTCCCATGGCATGGCATTTTTCTATTATTTTATAATGTGTGTATAATGAGGTGTACTTATATTTTTAGTATGATTTTTACATTAAAAAAAGTCATAATTTAGAAATAAAAGGCTTTTTTTTCTATACTGTCATTACCTCTCTGGCTGAATGCTCTGTTTCAAGGGGCGTGTCTGCTGTAAGACTTCAGTGAAAACGGCCACTTTTGTGATTGGCTGACATCTTTGCATTTGAAATGAGTGTTAGATTATGTTGCGGAGGGGGCGTGGTTTAGCGAGGCACTGCACGCACTGACTGCATGCATGTGCGAGCGAGCGAGAGCGAGAGCGAGAGCGAGAGCGAGAGCGACAGGGCACTCCACGGAGAGCTGGATAAGTTTTATTGTACTGAGTTGTTGAGAGCGCTGTGTTGTGAGTGCGAGCTTATTTGTATCTGAGAGTTCTGAATAAACAGTGACCAAAGACAAAACATAATATGCAGATAAGTCCAATAAACATCTATGGATTAATTTATCTGTTGTCTGTGTGCGTTTCTAAAGGGGATTTGGAAAAAGATGCGATAATGGTTTGAATATGTGTGTGTTATGTATGCTACTGAAGCGTTAACCTGACCCTTGTGTGCACCCAAGGGTAGGAAACAATAAACCAGGTGGATAATGGATCAAATGTGCGTGTAAAATGTAGTGCTGCCGTGATCGTGACAGAGCCCTCTGTCACACAAACATTATAAAGAGTAGTTTAATCACTTAAAAAACGGATTTGTTATTGTTATGCTACTAACAGAAACAATCGTTTTAGTCACTGGCTTAATTCACTGATGCATTACGCTTAGGGCATCAAGACGACGATCATTAAACGATCTAGAAAGAAAGTCTGAGTGAACTTGAATGATTAGCTACACATCAGAAATCACTGATCACAGATCAGGCATTAATGAACACTGTTACTCACTGTTTGTCGTGGTGCTGTCGAATCCATATTGTAATGTCTATTTGTAAAGCCTGTGCTCACATAAAGTGAATCAATTTTCTCCGAATGCTCTGGGCGGGCAAAGCAGAGGAAGGGGAGGTAACCTTTCCTGGTATGACATCATAACAGTAAAATTCCAGATCAGCTCGTCTGGGCTGTCATTTTCTCAAAGGCAGAGAAAGACAGCCAGAACTCGGTTTACACCCATCTAAATTTCTAGCCACTTGGGGACAATATTCAGGCTAGGGGAACTCATATTAATGTTAAAAAACTTCATAAAATGAAATTCATGCCATGGGACCTTTAAACATGCTCACGCCTGATTTCTGTTAGATATAGCCTGTTCATCGCTGTTCATACTGGTTCAATTTTACAGGACACTAATAAAAGAAACGGGGTATGATGACGTGTAATGGTATAGTAGTGGTGTCCCATTTCTTAGGGAAATATTTTCACCCCTGCCTTGCTCCTCTGTATCAAGGGGCAAGGGGAAAAAGTAGGTGTAGGGGAAGGGGAAGGCAAATGGGTATAAAATAGAATTGGGATTGGGCCTTAAAGGGATAGTTCACCCAAAAATGAAAATTGGCTCATAATTTACTCACCCTCAAGTAGGCATGTGCCAGTATCAAATTTTCATGTTGCGATTAATTGCTGAAGCTTTTATCTCGGTATACGGTATTATCACGATATTAAAATAAGTTGCAAAAAAATAGTGGTGTCATACTATAACAGGTTTAACAATTTTCTTATAAAAAAAGAACCAAACATTTAAATACAATAAAGCAATACACAAAAATGTATAAAGTAAGCAAATATTTAAAACAGATTAAAGTGCTAAAAATTATGTAAGGTGGAAAATAATCAAAGATATTTGAAATGGAACAAAATCATCTGCTTTGCTGTTAACTGCCATCGTCGTGATCAAAATATTGAAATTGACTCAACCCCCTCCCCCTTAACGCCATCAGAAGGGCCAGGTTGAGTTAGGAAGACAAAAGAATGACTGGCCGGCTGGCCAAATGGTTAACACCTTTGATACAATGGGGGAAGTTTTGTCTGATTGGTTACTTTCAAATGTCTCACGGTTTGGTCTGATTGGTCAGTTTTACAAGAGTCAGATTTGAATTTGGTGACTTCAGGGAAGAGGATAAAAGAGAATTGCATTCTGTAGCTCGCTTTTTTGGATTCTCTGGCTTTCTCTGAAGAGAGCTGTTCTTCAACTCTCTCTCTCCCTCTCTCTCTCTCTCTCTCTCTCTCTCTCTCTCTCTTTCTCTCTCTATCTCACAGGTAACATTCTAGGCAGAGGCCTACAGAGCATAATTAATGGTTTATGTTTACATCTATTTGAAACTATTTAGAGTGTAACCATAACTAGAATTTGTGTTTCCTTTTAGAAGAGATTTATGTCTAGGATGTAATTGACATTTTACGTTTACTTGATTGTTAATAAATTGTTACATTTTGATCCTTTCTGAATTAATCTGAAATGTGATAATGCAGGATTTCCAGTGGCCGCAGTAAAACAAGCAGCACTGGATGAAATTTCTAAACCAGCAAAACCAAATGATAATGATGACGATGATGCTGCGTTAAGATACAGGCCACAGAGAGAAACTCGTAACCGAGCCCCTGTGTTAATGCCTGAACATCCAAAACAACGAAGCCTGATAAAGACTCGCACAAAAGCTAACGACACAGCTAAGAAATCTGTTAAGGTCGCCGTGCTTAAAACTATGACTAATGCGAACGACGAAATCACAACGATCAGCCGCCCATTAACCTGCGAAGAATGCTCTAGACACAAACAAGTCGTTGGAGTAATGCCAAGAAAAGGGCCGTTCCAACCCTACTGGGAAACATTGATGTTACAGGCCACTGTGTTTAAGCTAGAAGTTAGAGACGTGTGGCAAATAGCACTTCTCACTCTCCCTGAAGAGCTCAGACCAAAACTAACCGAAGGCATGAAATCTGGCAGCATAATAGACCGAATCCGTGACGAAACGGACGAAGCCATATATGAACGACTAAAACAGGCATTATTAGAAATGAGGGGACCGACACACGCAGATTGGAGCAAAATACTAGAAATCCAACAGGCGAGTGATGAAACATTTGAGACATACGCCGAGCGGTTATGGGTAACGTACAGAGAACACTCAGGATTAGAAAATGCAGATCGAGACCATGACGCGTTATTACAACTTGTGAAAAATAATGCTGGCATCCCAATCCAACGGGCTTTGTCAAATGGTGTCGTCCCAGTCAAAAACACGTTCCAATCAATAGTAGACTGGGGCTCAAGAATAGAAAATAGATGGAAATCTAAACTAAATGCTGAAAAGTGCATGACTCCCATAATGCTTAACAGCAATGGGATTAAAAAGCATGTTCACTTCGTAGATGAAAATGCACAAGAAAGTGTGTCTATCTCAGCTCTTAAGGAGATGCAGGATGATTTGCAAGCATCGAGTCATGAATATACTAAAACTCCAGGAGAACGTAGCAGACAACCCAATGGCAAAGAGAACAGGTTTTGCAGATACTGTCAGAAAATCGGTCATGCCGAGGGAAAATGCTGGTCATTGGGTAACGGGCGACCTCCGCCGTATTTTCAGAAAAATAGGAAATTACTTTCTAAGGGCAAAGATCAGCGCTCATTTGCAGGTAAAACTCTCAGTGAGCTAACTGCATTGTTCAGGCAAGGCCTTCAGCTATTAACTTCACTTGCGAGCGGGCTAGCAGCCTCTTAGCAATGAGTTTAATAGTAAAACATCCAGATTGCAAGAATCCTGTTTGTATTTTCAAATTTGTAATTGTATAACACATTGTGCGCATTGAACACACATTATAGTTGTTTGTGCTACTAGATGCACATAGACTACTCAAGTTTATTCTTAAAAACACATGATTGCGTTACTGTAAGTGAGGAAACACTTAAGATAAAGGCTGTAGATGCTGCGCATTCTAGGCCATGTATCTTGTGTAAATTGGAATAACTTTAATACTGGAATTGTACAGCAATTTCAAGTTGCATGTGTCGATGTTGAATTTGTTTGTCTCCTATAATGCAAGCTCTGCTATTTCCCATATAGCTGCAGTAAACCATAAACAGGAACATAGAATTGCCATCTGGCTACAGTGTGAATTACAATTGCATTAACCATGAAAATGTCTTCATCGCAACAGGACTCAATAACTCTGACCTTTGCTATTCCTAATTTAAGCAAGTTATAATACTTTTCATTGGTTCAATTTCCAGTGCCAAAAAGGAGGGGAATTGTGCTGTTAAATGTGGCTTGTGCTGTTAAATGTGGCACAGATAATAGAAAACCAATTCATAACCAATTCATCCTTCACTCAAAATGACTGTAATGAAGTCTCAGATTGTGAAGGCTCGACTGCCAGAACAGTCTTAAGCGTTAATAAGAAACAACAGCAGCAATTAACTGTGTTTCTCTCTAAATTTGTTTCTCTTTAAATTTGTAATTTGTTTCCATCTCAGGATGACAATTGCAATTCCTTGGAGGACGGACGGCCAAAAGGCCCCCCTCCCCCTGCATCTCAAAACTTGAGATGTGAGAGATGGGTGCGAATATCTTTATATATATTTGATGGGGTCAATCACACCTCACAATATGTCTACATGACCTCCCAGTGAAAAAACTGGAATTAAATTATGCAACACAGATTGATATTGATTAGATTCCACCCATCTCCAAAACACAGAACACACCCTACACTCAAGACAACATCACCTGGAATAGACCAAATCTATTCAGTCTGAACACTACACATCATAAACGACAAAGATGACATAGAGTCTAAAAGTGTTACTTCACTAAAGATCTATTATTCATCTTTTCACACTAACAGATCCAGATAGCTACACACACACACACACACACTGTTACCAGGAATACCCATTATTGTATGACTACATATATTTAGATCTACATTAATTACATTGGAAGACTCCTGAACAACATACAGTGGTTATTATATATATGCCTTCATAAATGTGATTGATTTGTTGTTTTTCTTTTATGGTTTATTGATGCGTACCATCTTTTTTAATGTATCAATTGCACTGACTTTTGCTACATTTCCTTTGAGCAATTCAGACCAAAATGCTTAAATTCCACTACCACGAAAATAGTGGAAAGTTAGATGAACTTTGAGTTTTGATTTCCGAGTCTTGGTTACACTGAATATTTTGCTAATAGTCCTCATGAAAAGGGGGACTTAAAATCAACAATGATTTTGTTTTGTTATAATGCATTTTATTTCAATGTTCCCAGAAACAATGTACGAGCTTGTGGAATCTTCTTTTATTCTCAAACCCTGACCACTTTATTAAGTATATTGATTTAAGGGCTTATTGCCAGAGACTATTTTGATATGACCACATCAGACTTCTGACCAATGAAAAATGCCATGTATGCTTTTGTTCTTTGTTGTGCTTCATCACAGAATACCTGCAGCAAAAGTTCGCTCCTGTGTCCTGCCTCAAAAAGAGTGACTGTTCTTGAGGTGTGAAGTATTCAATGGACGTTTTGCATATCAATGATGAAGTTCTCATGCAGCGCTACAAGAACAACAAAGGCTGAAAACTGATCAGCTGCTTTTGCAACAAGTCTGGACGAAAAGTCTGAAGAATAACATCTACACACAACAGAAAGCATATCTTTGTGGACAATGCCACCTTTGGACTCAATGGTTGTGGCCAATGGTGCCAAACGGGGAACTGTAAGGTGGAAAATAATCAAAGATATTTGAAATGGAACAAAATCATCTGCTTTGCTGTTAACTGCCATCGTCGTGATCAAAATATTGAAATTGACTCAACCCCCTCCCCCTTAACGCCATCAGAAGGGCCAGGTTGAGTTAGGAAGACAAAAGAATGACTGGCCGGCTGGCCAAATGGTTAACACCTTTGATACAATGGGGGAAGTTTTGTCTGATTGGTTACTTTCAAATGTCTCACGGTTTGGTCTGATTGGTCAGTTTTACAAGAGTCAGATTTGAATTTGGTGACTTCAGGGAAGAGGATAAAAGAGAATTGCATTCTGTAGCTCGCTTTTTTGGATTCTCTGGCTTTCTCTGAAGAGAGCTGTTCTTCAGCTCTGTAGTGGACAGCACATTCCAGGGCCCAGTTTATGGCCGGGCTCCTCTCTGTCCATAACAGTGGACAAAGGTTTGCTACATTTTGATTGGATCTTGGTAGACTGACACAAACAAACTGTCCAACGCCATCAAGATAAAGATGCTTGGACAACAGCCAGACACCTCTTAGAAGTCAAAAAGACCACCTCTTGTACCAAGCCTAGGAAGGACAAGACATCTCATTGGTCCACATGCAGTTTCTGCCCTTCACCCAAATCCCTAGTGTCCTGGTCTATGACTGCCATAAAAATTCCACAGGACCTTAGCAGTAGTGGGTGAAAGAAAGACCACATCCAAATCCATTCATAACTATGTTTGGAAAACTTAAGACTGATGTAAAGTACACACATCCATTTCATACTTATTCAGAGAAATAAGTATTCTCAGTGACAGCTATTTGTAATGCAACATCTTACACAGAGTCAGCTGTTAATGAACAAATCAATGAATGAACAGTTCAATCTTTTCCCATCATGTTTGGTTTCTATTTGTTTAGAATATTGCCAAGGGTATTCTGATGGTGGTTTGGAAAGTGAGAAATGCATTGGTAAACTTTAAAGACACTTTAAAGACTTCTAACTGTGTCCAGTATGCAAATGAGTTTCACAGGAGAAAGGAGGGTGAGTCTCACGGTGGACCCCCTCTGATGCCAGCAGCCAATCGCAACACTGGAATGGAGAAGTGCCAAATTGCAATCTCCTCCTATTCGGAAAAAGGATAAAGGTACCCTTTCAACAGACACACCTTGTTCTGAGTCTCCCTTCAAGAGAGACATAACAGATACACCGTAATGTTCTGAGTTTCTCCTTGAGAGAGACAAACAGTTCACCAAGTTCTGAGTCTGTCCCGCGAGGATAAGACTGTGACAGAGCAACCAAGTTCTGAGCCTCTGGTTCATCCAGAGAGACAACAAAAGATCCAAGGATCTGAATCTACAGCTTGTGAGGCAGCAACAGATATGACCACATTCTGAGCCTCCAGCCTGTGAGGAAAGAGACATTAACAACCAATACGTTCAGAGTTTTAGTCCAGCGAGACTACAGCATGTCCCGAGTCTCCATGCCAGAGAGACCAAAGCGGATTGACCAAGTCCTGAGTGTCTGACCCACAGAGTCAGAAGACACACAGAGACATTTGCAACAAGGTTAAGCTCAGGAGAGCAAACCTTCACTTCGAGGTTCCTTCGTCTGCGTGTTCCAGATTAAGGACCTTCTGCACCTACTTCAGGGCCTCATCTGCGTGTTCCAGATTTTAGGACCCTTTGGTGCTCCAGGAGATCAGCATCCCACAGATCTTCGTGTTCAAGACTGTTGAAACGGATTCCAGCTCCTTTCCCACTGCATTGTCACCCAGCACAACCAGTGGAAGAAGTCACCTCCATCGGACTGCTTACTCAACCAAGTGGAACGTAAATATCACTTAACCAAACCTCTTTCCAGAAACCTTGGCATTGTTGTATATATCAGTATATGATTTTCTAATTTACATTAGAGGTAATTTAACTGATGCTAGTTAATAACAAATAATCTTTCGTTATTTGTTTGATGCATAATAAGGTTCTTCACCTTTGTTTCAGAGAAACAACAGTTTATCTTTCCATAAGATAACGCAACCCTTCCATAGCCACACTCAACTTAATCACATGTATTTTATATATCTTATGCACTTTATTCTTTTATCATTCATTGTATTCATTTAGTAGTGGTGTTAGTTATTCTTGTTTATCTTTTGTTAATAAAATCAATTTTATTACAATTGTGTCTTACTTGTGCTGATAATACAGAAAAGGCTCTACAAGTTAGAAATCTCACCAATCTTTCAGATAAATCAGCTGACCAACTCTCCCCACTTTACATTCAATCTAAAATGATTGAACCGCCTCCCGTTTGAAGCGTTCTCATAGAGCCAAGGTAAAAGACCTTGATTAGTGTCCCAAACTAAGAGAGGGGGAAGGTGGTCATCTGATGTACTCATAACCACACCTTAAGTGACGTGTGATCCAAAAATCACAACGTATGCGGTGACGTGAGTACCAATCACTACCTTACTTAACGTCCTTGGATGGACGAAGGTAAAATCACTACATAATTGGCGTCCCTTGTTTGGGCCCAAAAGTGAAATTATTACAGCTCTCTCCCTCTCTCTCTCTTTCTCTCTCTATCTCACAGGTAACATTCTAGGCAGAGGCCTACAGAGCATAATTAATGGTTTATGTTTACATCTATTTGAAACTATTTAGAGTGTAACCATAACTAGAATTTGTGTTTCCTTTTAGAAGAGATTTATGTCTATGATGTAATTGACATTTTACGTTTACTTGATTGTTAATAAATTGTTACATTTTGATCCTTTCTGAATTAATCTGTAATTATTAACTATCTCCAATGTGGAACGGTATAATTGCAACAAAGGGTTAAAACGGAATGATTAAATGTATGATTAACTATCAAATATAGATGACCAAACAATCGGTTGGGATTCTCTTCTAAATGCGATAACTATGATAAATGGAGTCAGATAAAGAATACTATAATCAAATCCATTCTTCCAGCTGAGATACTGAACGCGTGATGCCTTCACCGCGGTTCGCTACCGATCCTTGGAGCGAATTCATGCGGTTTACAATTATAAAGAACAATAGGTAACACTTTACAATAAGGTCTCACTAGTTAATGCATTAACATTATCAAAGAATAATAACTGTATGCTAAAAAAATGTAGCTATTCGCTCTGTTAATGTTAGTTAAAAAAGCAACTGTTAGTGTCAGTTCAGGTCCATTAAACAATACAGTTACAACTTTTAATTTTAATAATGTGTTATTATTTTGCTGAAATTTACATTGAACTAAGATTAATAAATGCTTTAGAAGTATTTTTCATTGTCAGTTTAATGAATGAACTAATGTTAAATAATGGAGACTTATTCTAAAGTGTGTGACTGAACAACAATCAGAACATATTCAAACAATATCTAGGGCATGTAATTTAGCCCAGATTAAAATATAAAATGTTTAAGTTTGAAAATGAATAGCCTTAAGTCTTTGTTATCGTATGAGCGCCATATCGTTTTGTTTACGAGGGTTACTGGGGAAACGGCTGCATTTCTGCGGTTCCGTCAGCGCCCTCTGCTGTCAGAGAATGAATGTGCACTTCAGTGCATCTCCTTCATTCCTTCCGCCATGTGCTCGGCTCATGCACGGTTTGTTTACATTAGTGCACATTCCTCTTTGAGGTATTGTTCATTTTAAACGGTTGATGGGTAAATTATTCGCTATATAAATGCAGTCCATTTACCATTTACCGACCCTGCCGATCGAAAGACTAACGCGACCAGGTAGGCTCGTCATGACGTCACGTACGCATCTTGAGTTTCACTTTCAACATTCAACACTTTTCCACGGAAGGCGGTGGGCCGGAAGTTTACTTGATAAAGTTTTAAATATGAATATTTTTCTTACACAAACGCGTCGATTCGCTTCAGTAGGCCTTTATTAACACCCCGGAGCCGCGTGGAGCACGTTATTTGACGGAGAGATGCACTTTTTATGGACTTCAAAAACAGAGCAACTATGAATCAAATTCTAATGCTTGGATTAGCCTGGACTTTTGTAATATAACTAAAAGAAGAATGTCATATACACCTAGGACGGCTTGAGGGTGAGTAAATCATGGGGCAATTTTCATTTTTGGGTGAACTATCCCTTTAAAGTCTTTAAAGTCAAAATTGAATTAATACATGCATTGTTGCCACACAGGAAAGAGCAAGATCATAGAAGAAATGCTGACTGCACTGAAATCTCACCTCAAATATACTCATCTCCTCCATTTCTGCCAGTGTTGGAGCTTTTAGAAGAACACGTGTGCGAGACGGTGGGCGGTACTGTGCTCCTGTGACTGACAGGTCAATGCAGGAAGTTGATTTAATGTCACATTGGCAGGTGTGTGCCAGACATGGTAACGAGCCGAATGCTGAAGAGTGGCAAAATATGGCTGTGAGTGATCTATCACACAATTGAATAGAATTACAGAAGTGTTTTTAAAAACTTGCATTGTTTAGGTGTAATGTGTGATTAACATACATCTCTGTGAACTGTGCGGCTCCACAGGTTTCAGTTTGTGATCCTGTCTGATCTCAGCCAGGACTCGATCATGGAGCGACTGCGGTCTCTGAGGGCGAGGAGGCAGGCTGCGTTCAGACACCTGCAGACGTCAGTACAGTCTTAAAACAAAACGGTACATACATTTTGGTTGTATTGTATTTGCTGATGGTTTAACCACTCTTTAGCCGCGTTTCCACCGCAGGAACTTTCCCCAGTACTAGGGACTATGGGGTGGTACTCAGTGTGTTTCGAACACAGGGACCAGGGACTTAATGAAGCTCCAGGTAAAAATTACCCCCTCAGAAAGTCCCTGCTCACAAGGTAGAACTTTTTCAAAGTTCAGGAACTTTCGGGGGTGGGACTTGGGTGCTGAACATGCTGATTGGTTCACGCACCATTTTGATTGGTTGACTCCACGCAGCATTTCATATCAACCACCATTTTATCTTCATGGAACTTTAGACCACGATGGAAACAGACAGAAACAGGTCTGGGGGATGGGGGGGGGGGGGGGGGGGTGTTCCTGGGACAAATTGTTCCAGGTAATTTTGGTGGAAACGTGGCTTCTCTTTTTCAGAGGATCTAGGATCATTTACTGAAACAAAACAGCAGCTACAGTGTTACAGTTAGTAGTACACTGAAGACATTCACCTTATCTTAAAATTTAAGGAAAAAATATTAATATAAAAATCACCATTTCAAGGAAAAGCAGATTGCTATGTTTGAGAAAGATGACATTTCCACAGTCAAACAAAATAATTCCTAAACACAATCAATTAACAATCAAAGAAAAATCTAGGCACTTTTAAAATACTTGCTAAGCTTTACACGTGTCCAAACCTGGCACAATGTGATTCATTTCCAGTGACAACGAGATTGTCTTGTCATAACTAAAAGCAATTTTTATATTTAAGTGTCTCTACCTACTATGTACTTACATTGAAAATACAGCACTTGATACAAATAACTTGTATACATTGTACATACATGTTACATTGTACTTACATTTAAAGGTGCTGTATGTAAGAATAACAGCTAGTGGTTGAAATGGGTACTGCAGTCAAAATATTGTTTGCCCTGCCCCCTCCCACACAGACTCGATGCGTGTTGCCGCGTGGGTTGCCAGGTAGAGGACACACAACAGGAACTAGTGCAATTGACAATGGAAGGCGAGGAAACTTGCACACTCTAGCGGTGTTTTTTTAGATGGATGCCAAGGTTTTTTTAAGTCAGGTAGAATCTGCGATCTCTGACCCAGTTTGTTCGCTGGCTTCCATGGCTGCAATACACTGTGTTTTCCGCCAACTGGCAACCTGGGGTGTCGAAACACTATTGGGTAAACTGGGAACCTGCGTCATCGCACAGACCAAAACAAAAACAGACATTCCAACACGGAATCCACATTTCAAAGTAGAATAACCGGCTGTAGCATTGCATATTTCCTAAATATCTGCAAACATATTATGCTAATTTTATGCTTTAATACAGTCAAAAACTTACATACAGCACCTTTTAAAGTACATGCATTTAATCACTTTTATATATAAATAGTAGTTAATGACACCTATAAAATGGAACGAAATTAACATTTAAAAATAGAGTTAAAAACAGCACTACCCATAATTGTGAAGAGAGATCAACCAATCAGATAAGTCGCCATTACCATGAAAACAGAAACCAGGCACAAGAATGTCCATTGCGAATAACATAACAATTAAAGTCTTCTTGTACGATCTCTTCACTATTTCTACATTTATATAATGTGAATATTTTACAAAAACACTTGCCATATTGACATTTTTTCAGTCGTTTAGTCATTTTGTACTTATGTTTTAATTTGATAAAAAAAGACCTCTTTAATTTGATAAAAAAAAGCTTACGCAGCTCATTGCCTCGAGTACACAAGTACAAGTAACTGTTCGAATAAACAATTATGTGGAGTGGAATGGTGGATGTTACCCAGCGCAAGACCGCAAAAATTGAAACCAATTGATAAAGTATCCTGCTGCTTGTTGTGATTGTGACTAGTAAGAGATTGCATTGTGAACTGTATTGTGTCTGGTTAGGCCATGGTGTTGCTGCACATTAGTTATAAGATATTATCAGCGACTAACTGGTTTAAGCGGGGGTCTTGATCTGATAAAGTCCAGAATCAGCTCATGAGCATTTCGTTTAACACACGTGGGAATATTTCCATCTACCTGCAGAAGAAAAAGAGGCATAGATTCATAATATTATAAGTATTATCAAATATAAAAACAATGGTTAATCATTGTCATGCAGCATCAGCTGAAAAGTCTTTCCAAAGCCATAATCTCACACATATAGTCGACTTACCGAGTTAGGATAAGATTAATTCGGGGGTAAACCACTTAAAATGTGCTTACTACAGCAGCCTCAGTGCCATTTCAGTGCCCTCAGCATGACTTAGCATAGTTAGAATGGACTCACCACAACTTTGCGAAGTTTATATTTGCGTGAACGAATATCCTGCATGAGCATCTCAAAAGGCGTGAGGCTGAACTCTGTGGGCAGAGGGTTAAACGGCTGTTCCTCCACCTTCTTGAGCTTCACGCCCTGCCTCAACTCCTTCATCAGCTGCACCCACAGCCGAGTCTAAATGAGCAAAAAACAAACACACAAAATCCATTATTACATTAACCATAGCTCATACACTGCTGGACATCACAAAGACAAATATGATTAAACAAAACTACCATTTCAGTTACTGTCCTAATAAGCACATATTTTACCCAGTCAGTGTGTTGAAGAGCATCAAGCTCAGAGGTGGAATTTTCCACCTTTGGTTCCTCCGTTCTGATCTTCTTCAGCATCTACAGGAAAAAAATCAGATACTTATCAGAACATAAGAAAGGAGGGTATGAAGCTTTGAATAATAAAATCACACACAAACTATATATTGTGACAAAAAAATGTGTTCTCTTACGAGAGGTTCTCTCGTATTGCGTAAGTTCCTTACGCTACGGGAAAGTATTCTTTCTTCGAGATTTCTGAAAAACCCAAAATTATCCTTAATTTTGTAACATTGTCAACGCAGTGCGGCAGCCTGGCAGACCATAGCAGGCTATTCCAGCGTTCTATTGGCTGCTCTGCTGGCAACTGCAGCAGCCTATCGGTGAGCCCACGTGACGTGGCGACCAATGAGGGCGCTTCGCGCCCACCTGGCTTCATTTGCCTACAGGTGGGGCGTGGCCACGTGTATATAAGCAGGGCTCACGGGCTGCATATTCGATTTTCTTATCTTCAGCGAAGCCCTTCGCATCGCTGGATCTGGAACCCGCCGCCGTGATCGTGCAGATGAGCAAGCAGAGGACAGCGCCTGAAAAAGCCGGCAGCATCGCGCCACCTTCAGCCATCCGTGCCTGCTCTGCTATCCGGCAGCATTATATCCTTTCATTGCACGTGTTCTCGCCGTTGCATCACACGTTTCATAAAAGAGCACGAGCGTTTTTATCAAAACGCCTCGTTCCACCTGCGGCTCGTGCCACGTGCAGCTCAGCACCAGAGACCGCCATGTGTCTGCGCTCTCTGTCTGGGCCGTGACCACGCCGCTGCCGCACTCCTCGCGGGCGAATGCCCCGAGTGCGAGGAACTCTCTATGTCGACCCTGCGGGCTCGACTTGAGCAGTTTTATGACAACATCACTCCGCTGTTCCCCCCCTCTGTTCAAGCCGCGCCGCCGCGCCACCGCGCCGCTTACAAGGGATGGTTGAAATGAAGGGTCTCGGAGCGAGCCTCCTCCCCCTCTGTTCAAGCCGCGCCGCTTACAAGGGATGGTAGGAATGAACGGTCTCGGAGCGAGCCTCCTCCCCCTCTGTTCAAGCCACGCCACCGTGCCGCTTGCAAGGGATGGTAGAAATGAACGGTCTCGGAGCGAGCCTCCTCCCCCTCTGTCCAAGCCGCGCCACCACGCCGCTTACAAGGAATGGTGGGAATGAACGGTCTCGGAGCGAGCCTCCTCCCCCCTCTGTTCATGCCGCGCTAATGCGCCGCTTACATACAAGGGATGGCAGAAACGGACGGTCCTGCAGCTCTCTTTACGTTACAAGAGAGCTGTTCCACCCTCGCGCACATTTCTCAGTCCCCTCATGAGTTCAGGCGACTGGAATTGTTCATATTGCTGTACACGAGCCTGTTAAGACACGCACGCCAGCAAACAAACGCCGTCATGAGACATGACGCTGACATATGCTCTCCAACGAACCCGCACTCCCCCCTGTTGGACCGCGCAGATTGCGCCGTTCACAAGGAATGAGAGTGCGCACGGTCACGAGCACGTTCAGCGCGCGCGCGCGCCGCACTCACCGGGAAATTAACTCACCGGGTGTTTTCGTCCCGCTGTGGCCGGACGAACCGCCATTCTCTAGCATTTCTCAGCCCCCTCTCCAGTTCAGGCGGCTGGAAATATTACTATTGCAGTAACGAGCCTGTCTTTTATGCACGCACGACTGCCAACAAGCACGAGGACGTACTACCATATGCTCGCGCTAACTGAACGCTATTGTGTCCCTCCCGGTAGCACAGTGGCAAAATCAGCGGCTGAAATGCTGGAGACCCGAGTTCGAGCCCAGCTCTCGCGACAGATAAAAATGTTTTACTGTCCGCTTCCCCGGGCTCGCGGCCAGCTTTTCTTACATACAGAAAGCTAACTCGCACCGCGTGGTTCTTGAGTATTTTTGGGCGTCTATACATAAGGAGAGAAAAGACGGTTAAGTCCCGCTGCGGCCGGACCACCGTTAAAACTCTGTTTTCCTGTCAGTCCCCACTCCTGTGGCTACTGCAGACGTTTTCCACGCAGCCTACGAGCCGGCGAACTCGCCCTCTCGCCTGTTTCCAACTGAAGCCCCTCCAAAGTCCTCCTAGCAGAGGGGGGAAGCGACGGTTAAGTCCCGCCGTGGCCGGACCACCGTCAAAACTCTTCTTCCTGTCAGCCCCCACTCCTGTGGCTGCTGCAGATGGCTCTCACGCAGCCAACGAGCCGGCAAAACTGCCCTCTCGCCTGTCTACAACCGCCGTTTTTACGACGAACCAGAGAAATCAAGAAGTTGCTTTATATCTGGTTGCACGGCTCACGCTGTATGTGTTTTCAAATGCAGTAAACGTGCCCACTTTTGTGTTCACCCCTGCACCCAAGCACCACAAATCCCGTGTCTCTCACTCACATAAAGCGGCCACCGGCCGCTCGAGTGCTAGAGTTAGGTCACGTGTCCGCTTATTTGCGCCCACGCCTAATCACCACACGCGCTGTCACACAGCCACTCTTAACCGGTCATGTTCCACGCGTAAGAGTTGTGCCCGCTCAAACGCGCTCACACATTTTCGCGAACATTCTGCCCCCGGCGCCATGCGCCGCGCCACACACCATTTGTTCTCCGCCCAAGGTGGCCGTAACGACGAGTGTAGGGCCACACACAGGCCACTCCCCGCTCGAAGCGGCAGAGATACAGTGTGTAGGGCGGCCAGCCATCGCGAGCGATCGGCTGGCCCACAGCACAGAGAGCGCGCGCACCGCGCCCGCCCCTCCTATACAGGTCGTCAAACCCGCGAAGCGCGGCGTTTCGAGCCCGGAGGCCGTTCTGTCCCGTGTGGCACACGCGAGAGCGTGGGAAGCCATTCCAGGTGTATCAGAATGGGTGCTGAAAACAGTGAAGCACGGCTACACTCTGCAGTTCGCTCGCCGCCCTCCGCGCTTCTGTGCGCGTACGGAGACGAGAGTGAGCGAGGAAGTAGCACATCTACTTCGAGCAGAGATAGCCACGCTGCTGTGCAAAGGGGCTATAGAACCGGTTCCCCATTCTATGAGCGAGTCAGGCTTTTACAGCCGGTATTTTCTCGTGCCAAAAAGGGACGGGTCGCTCAGACCGATTCTGGATCTGAGGCGTCTGAACAAAGCTCTTATGAGAAGATCGTTCAAGATGCTCACGACCAAGCAGATCCTCGCGCATATTCGCCCGAGAGACTGGCTAATCTCCCTAGATTTGAAAGATGCATATTTTCAAATCAAGATAACGCCGCGTCACAGGCCATTCTTACGATTCGCCTTCGACGGCCAGGCTTATCAATACACCGTCCTTCCGTTCGGCCTGTCACTAGCACCCCGTACATTTACGAAGTGCATGGACGCGGCCCTCGCTCCTCTGAGAAGTCGAGGGATGCGAGTACTGAATTATCTGGACGATTGGCTCATCCTGGCGCAGTCAGAGGCCGAGCTCCTCGCCCACAGGGCAATGCTGCTCAGCCATCTGGACAGCCTGGGGCTCACGGTCAATTGGACCAAGAGCTCATTAGTGCCCACGCAATCAACCTCATTTCTGGGTTTGAATCTGGACACTGTGGCAATGTCAGCCCGCCTGTCACCCCAACGCGCGCGCCAAGTTCGGCGCATGGCTGCGTACTTCCGGCCGGGCAAAATCGCACCTCTCAAGCTCTTTCAGAGGATGCTGGGACGTATGGCCTCAGCTGCAGCTGTGCTCCAGCTGGGCTTAATGTGCATGCGCCCGCTGCAATGCTGGTTAAACGCCCGAGTGCCTCACAGAGCCTGGGCGTCCGGAGGCTTCAGGATCAGAGTGACTCAGGGCTGCGTTTCAGCCCTAGAGCCCTGGTTAGTAGCCGACTGGTACCAGCGGGGAGTGACGATGGGAGCCATCTCACACCGCAAGGTCATCTCGACGGACGCCTCCACCACGGGTTGGGGCGCCGTTTTCGAGGGCTGATCGGCCTCGGGCCTCTGGTTGAGCGGGGAAAAGCTCCTACACATAAACTGTTTGGAGATTATAGCGGTGGAGAACGCGCTCAAGCAGTTGCTCCCGCTTATTCGAGGACACCACGTGTTGGTCCGGTCGGACAATACCACAGTGGTGTCCTACGTGAACCGGCAGGGCAGTGTCAGGTCCAGGTGTCTGGGCAATCTGACAGAACGCCTGCTCGTGTGGGCACACAGCTCGCTGCGCTCGCTGAGAGCTGCGCACGTACCGGGCCACCTCAACGTGGGCCCGGACAAGCTGTTCAGGGGCCTCATTCTCCCGGGGGAATGGTCCCTGCACCCCCAGACAGTCCAGCTGGTATGGCACCTATTCGGCAGAGCGGAGCTCGACCTCTTTGCAACAAAAGAGAACGCCCGCTGCCCGACGTTTCTGTCCAAAAGCGAGGATGCGCTGTCCCAACCTTGGCCCAGCCTCCCGCTGTATGCTTTCCCACCGATTTCCCTATTGCCCCAGGTCATAGCGAAAATCAGGGAGATGCACCGCCCGGTGCTCCTTATAGCGCCGCGCTGGGAGAACCAGATTTGGTACCCAGAGCTGGTGAAGCTGTCGCACTCACCCCCCTGGCCAGTTCCGCTGAGAGCAGACCTCCTCTCTCAAGCAGGAGGGTCAGTTTGGCATCCCCATCCAGAGCGATGGTCTCTGCATGTATGGGTGACCAACGGATACCCGTTGACCTGCCCGAAGGGGTTATGAACACGATTTCACACTCTAGAGCCCCCTCGACGAGGCGGTTATATAGTTCTAAGTGGTCGGTGTTCACTGAGTGGTGTGTTTCCAAGGGATTGGACCCACAGCAATGTGGGGTCCAGCGGGTGCTCTCCTTCCTCCAAGAGCTTTTGGAACTGGGCAGGTCCCCTTCCACGCTCAAAGTGTATGTGGCGGCTATAGCAGCGTTCGCTCAGACGACGCTAGGTAGCACGCTAAGAAGGAACGAGCTCATCATCCGTTTCCTCAGAGGAGCCAGACGGATGAATCCCCCGCGGCCCCCATCGGTTCCTATATGGGATCTGGCCTTGGTCCTAGAGGCCCTGAAGGCTCATCCCTTTGAACCGCTCGAGACTGTGGAACCAAGGTTCCTTTCGCTAAAAACCGCGTTCCTGATAGCTCTGGCTTCAGTGAAACGCGTGGGGGATCTACACGCGCTCTCAGTGAGCCCGACGTGTATGGAGCTCGGTCCTAATGACTCTAAGGTCATTCTCAGACCGAGGCATGGTTATGTCCCCAAAGCGATCGGCACTCCCTTCAGGGCGCAGATTATCTCCCTCTCGGCTCTGCCAGCATCCGACGAGGGGGGCGGTGGCAATATCCTCTGCCCTGTCAGGGCATTGAGGGTTTATGTCACACGCTCCGCCGCCTTCAGGCGTTCTGAGCAGCTATTTGTTTCGTTTGGTGGGCGCACTAAAGGTCTCGCCTCCTCGAAACAGACCCTGTCCAGGTGGATAGTGGACGCGATTGCAACTGCATATGCTTCCAAACACCTGCAGTGCCCGCTAGGTGTCAGAGCACACTCCACCAGAGGCATGGCCTCTTCGTGGGCTTGGGCCAGAGGGATTTCCATCCACGATATCTGTATGGCGGCAGGCTGGGCCTCCCCGTCTACGTTCGTGAGATTTTACAATCTGGAAGTTCCTGCCTTACAGGCGAAAGTGTTATCAGTTCAATAGGGCTGTTGGTTCTGCCCAGTTATTCTGCGCAGACATAGCTCACATACTGGTAGTAAGTTCGGTACTAGGCTCATGTGAATTTGAAGGAGACCGGCGGTGCCGTTCCCTCATTTACGAGACGAGCTGTTGTGAGTTTGAAGGTGACCGGCGGTGCCGTTACCTCACTCATATAACAAGATATTGTGAATTTGAAGGCGACCGGCATTGCCGTTCCCTCATTCATGAGACAAGGTGTGGTGAATTTGAAGGAGACCGGCAGGTGCCGTTCCCTCATTCATGGGACAGGGTGTTGTAACCACCCGTCGTAACCACCCGTCAGTTCGAATGAAGTGTCTGTATATGTGGTGGCCCGTTCTCCTTACCGGCCACCCTGCCCGAGCAGTGTTATGGTCCCCGGTTCCCTGGGATACATATGCTGTACGCGAGGCGCGCACGGCGTTGACAATATGTTCCCGTAGCGTAAGGAACTTACGCAATACTAGAGAACCTCTCGTAAGAGAACGATACTCGGTTACTTAACGTAACCTCGGTTCTCTCTAGAAGAGGGAACGAGTATTGCGTTCCTTGCCGTGCGCCCCGCGGGCTTTTACGCTTCAGAACTACGAAAACCGAATATGCAGCCCGTGAGCCCTGCTTATATACACGTGGCCACGCCCCACCTGTAGGCAAATGAAGCCAGGTGGGCGCGAAGCGCCCTCATTGGTCGCCACGTCACGCGGGCTCACCGATAGGCTGCTGCAGTTGCCAGCAGAGCAGCCAATAGCACGCTGGAATAGCCTGCTATGGTCTGCCAGGCTGCCGCACTGCGTTGACAATGTTACAAAATTAAGGATAATTTGGGGTTTTTCAGAAATCTCGAAGAAAGAATACTTTCCCGTAGCGTAAGGAACTTACGCAATACTTGTTCCCTCTTCTAGAGAGAACCGAGGTTACGTTAAGTAACCGAGTATCGTTTTTATCCTAAAACCAGTTAAGAAAAAAACCCATCCGCAGCTAATTCTAAAGTCAAGTCAATCACAGGGCTGATTGCCTAAACCACGCTGCAACAAAAACTAACCCTAAACTCAATCTTGATATAGTGTTGGTAGAGCACTATAGAATCATAGATATTTGTCGCATTTGGATTGTCACGGTATGTGTGGCTGTAGTGAAGCCAATCAGATACACAAAACAGTCTTTTAACTGTAGAATCTAGGAACTAGGAAACACGTAGGAGATAACATGGAGAAAACTGAACATTAAACCACATTACCATACATGCACTACACAACATCAACACAAGACAAAGGACAGACTGACAGGTGGCGATATAACCCTAACCGTAAAGCCATGTGGGCCAATCAGAAGCCTGGAAAAAAGGTTATCATTGGTTGCGGTTCTAACGTAACAAACTAACATCTCCGGTTTCACTGTCCACGCGACAATACTGCAACCGGAGTTTCTAAAAATCTTCACCCTGGCAGGAGTTTTCAAAAAAAACTTTGGTTTCAGTGACCGGATACTGCGTTTGTGTGTGGATGAATGGCCAAACCGCATAGAAAAAGCTGTGGTTTTGAAAATACCCGTGTTTGTGTGGACAGGGCCTAAGGACTTATAGCAAACAGAGGAACTAACGAGACTAATTAACAAGACACACCTGAACTAAAGACTTTAATCAAATCTGTATCTAAGGAGACAAACATGTGGGGAAACTGAGAGAACTGATACTAATTAACACACAAAGATTGACAAGAAAACTCAGAATAGAACTGAACAGAAAACACATAGAAAACAGATCAAAAACAAACTCTAAACAAGACCAAACAAAGCCAAAACGTGACATGGCTCCATTCATAGTTCTGACCTCTGAACTGAATCCATGAAGACTGAACTTTTCTTGACAAGGGACCAAGTGACCAATGAAATGACAATGTAATGTCTTGTTTAGTTTAACCCTTTGATGGTGTGATCAGTCCAGGCTGGTCCTTGAGCTTGAATTAGAACATTCAGTGCATCAGACTATATAAATGTTTTATTCATATCAGATACACATTGTGTAGGTATTCGGTAACTATAAAATTGACTCTATTCTTCTTCAACTTCACCAGGCACTCACTGTCATGTATTTCGGATGAATTTACTGTTGTAAATCCGACCGATACGATTCTCTGAATTGTGGCGCAAACTAACTTGGCGACGTCCATTGTGCCCATCGTTATAGATCAGCTAACATGATAAACAAGGTTTATAACAATATTAATAAGGTGATACATTCTAAAATAATGGTCACCTTAAAAAAACTCACGCTGGGAGGTCAGCTAGAATATTTTAAACACGTGTGAAAGCATTAATAGTTTTATTATCATGTTCTGTATAGTTTATAGGTCATGGTTTTCTTTGTCAAAGTCTTTGCCTGACTTCTCATTCATTTGTTTCTAGGGATTCTAATTAGTTCTCACATGTTCCTTGTGACCATTGTCTGTGTACTGTATGTAAACCCTTAGTTCCCACAGTTCATTGTTCAGTGTCTTTAACATTTGTTGTGTGTACTCCCAGTGTTGATTAAAATCTCTGTATCAATCATGACACTTACCTTAGTTTTGTTCATGATTTTCAAGGATGAAGGCATGTCATGCTACCTGTACCTGCTGCCATCTATCTATTTTGAAAGTGTTATTTAAATATCGGTCTATGAGGGGTCAGAAAACTCTCGATTTCATCAAAAATATTTGTGTTCTGAAGATGAACGAAGGTCTTACAGGTTTGGAACGACATGAGGGTGAGGAATTAATGACAGAATTTTCATTTTTGGGTGAACTAACCCTTTAAGTGTTTCATGTTTTATAAAAGATGCATTCATTAAGAAGAAATATGATCACAGACACGACCCATGTGAACACTATGGTTCTATCAGTATTGCTTCTCACCTCTTTGGCATCTCTTATCCTGCTGAGGAAGGTCTGAAGCTCAAGGGTCTCTAGGAAAAGTGCCCGACATACGGCCTGGTAGTGCTCTGGTGCCAAAGCTGGATTTGCCAGTCTGCGTGCACAAAGCGTCATCACCTGATGAACAGTATGAATGCCATGCACAGTGCCTTCTTCCTCCTCTTCTTCATCATCCTCTTGGCCACTGTAGCCCTCATCTTTAGCTGCATTACTGCCACAATGTTTAGTTTTGCTGCAGTCCTGACCACCGACCATAAACTCAATGAGCTGTTCAAGCTGAGGGGTCAATTCCCGTTCCTCACTGTCATCCAATCCCCAATCCAAAGCACGGTAGATTGCAACACCCATGGACTGAACCAGCTGCACACATGTAGGATGAAGACATGGGGTTTGTTAGGGGATGGAGACTGCAAATACGACATAATTATATAATGTGCCATAATAGTCTCACCTTTCCATCAGCAGCGGAAGCACAGTTAGCATTACTGTCATCTAGGGAAAAAAAGATTAGCAGAGGAAAACTGCCAATTACATTTCTATATATGGATTGCACTCAAATTTGTGCATGCTGTGTATATTAACTTGTCTTCTCTCTTTGCTTACCTCTCAGATTAGCAAAATGTATCAAAATTGATAGCGCTTAATGCATATTTAGTTTCTGGGTTATAGGTTAAAACATTTAATTATGTGAAAATTTGAAATGTCATTGATTCTTGAGATTAGGGACAAAACATGTTTTATTGTTTTAGATGTTAAAAAATAAAAACTAACACTACATTGTTAAAAATGGGTATATTTTGTAGACAAAGGTCTCAAATAATAAACCATGCAAGGGAACAGGTTTATTTCTAAAAACAAATTCTAAAAATAACTTAATTTGTGTCAACTCCGTCAGACACACTAAAAAGCATGCTAATTTAATTTAATTTATCCAAAACAGTGTAAAGTCTTCAATTATGTAATATTGGTGTTCAGTAAAGCTGTTTTTTTGTTTTCACACTATTATGAACAACCCAGTTTCTAAATTTCTTAATTCTCCTCCCTCCTTTTAATATTAAACATTATCACCAATGTTCTTAGGTAATTAATTAAGACATGTAGTTCCATTGATGTTTTAACATTTTTACGCAATAAATTGAAAAAAGAATAAGCCATTTCTTCCAAAATGGACAAAAACCTTCACCTGGCGGTGTTAAATACTGACGGAGATGACAAATACTCACAGTTTTGACAAAGGTCAAGCTGGGGCCAAATATACAGTATATGTAAATAGAATGAAACAGCATTAGAAGAATTCCCCAAATGCAAAAAAAATTTTTATCACATTATACAGACTTTTTGAGTGCACTTGTCAACCATCAGACATTAAACCTGACGGAGTTGAAGTCTGACAGAGTTGACAAAAAAAAAATTTTTCCACCTAAACCACGTGTTGTAGAGTGGAGCAATTTTGCCCACAGGTTGAATAGGATTGGTGCAAGAATTGAGCCTTTCGGGACTCCGCATGTCATGGATGTCCACTCAGACATATGGTGACCTATACTCACATAATAACCTCTCCCTTCTAAGTATGACCTGAACCATTTGAGGACTATCCCAGAAACCGTTTTCCAGCCTGTGAAAAAGTATGTTCTAAGAATCTGACTGTCAGAAAAGTTATAAATGTTGATGGTAAACACACAATGATGAAGGTAAAATTCAAATGCCGAGTTTAATAATAATCCAACAGGCAAATAACAGAAGGTACAAATGATACAAAGGCAAACGAGACCGGGCACTAAACACAGGAACAGGAATAACTTAAATACTGACACAGTAAAGGTAATTAACAATACATAGCTGAAAGGAACAAACTATCATAACTGTAATCAAGCTATCATAATCTGTAATGGAAACAAAGGATTTAAAAGGATTACAATTTAAAAGTCCATGAAAACTAAACTAACTGAGACTACTGAAGACATTATGCCCCCGCCGAGAAGGGGCGACCTCGCACCGCAACGGAAGAGGAGAGGGAGGGATGGTGGGGGCTTTGGAGGTGGACGAGGAGGTGGCGAAGGGATGGTAACAGGGGGATGATGACTAAACCCCAGTGGCGAAGATGGTAAGTGCCTGATGAAGCCAACCCCGAGCTCAGCAGTGACGACAGTCAACAGAGGGAGGAGCCAAGATGTTGCAATGGTCGATAATATCCAGGAGAAGACAGACGGAAAAGGAGCCTATGAATCTCAGGGTACAGACGGAGAGCCAATTGTCTTGAGCAATATCGCTGGCACTGGAGACTTAGGTGGAGTCGAGGCAATGAGCGTCTGAGGCAGAGCCAGAGTCGCTAAGGACTGAGGTGGAGCAAGTGAGACAGAGGCGGAGCCAGAGGGAAGAAGAAACCCGCTATAGCCGTAGGGTTGGAGAGACTGTGCGCAGCGGAAGGCTTGAAATCCATGGCGTAAGTAGAGTGACGTCTGACCAAGGGGGAGCAGATGGGACAAGGCAACCTGGTGAAGCCGCAAGGCCGAGGGTCTTTGATGGAGCCGAAGGTGGGAGGAGCCAAGTCAAAGCCGACAGGTCGACTGGTCGAGGTGGAACAAAGGGATGAGAGGCCGGAGGCGAGGCCACAGGATCCTCTCACTCGGGCGAGGCTCGTGGTTGCACGACCTAACGCTTTACGTCACAGCAAGGCATTCCCAGGGGAGACGAAGGGCTGCAAGAATCCAGCAGAGGAGGAATGGCTGAGCTTTGTGGCAAAGGTGATAGAGGTAAGCTTGATGTGATCAATAACGGTAACTCCACTTCCCAACAAGCCAACGAAGTAGTGCTGTCTTGAAACAGCAATGATTCAGAACAAACAGATATCACAGGCCATACCAGCCAACGATACAGTCTCAGAGTGATGATTCAGAACAGACAGATAATACCGGATGGGATAGAGTGGGAGGCAGTACCTCTGTATCCATATCATTCAGCTAGTCCTCGGTCTCCTTTTACACCAATCTTCCCTCAGCTGCTGATATCACTGGCTCACACCCCTGGTCAGACTTACTCTGGGGCTCTGGCTCCAGCAAATCGCGGCAGACGGTTTCACTCCATCTGCGGTGGGCACTTGCAAAGTCTCCGCGCTCGTGGGTGGTTGTGGGCTGGCCAGTCAACAGGATGGTGATAGTTCGCCCCGATCCAGAACAATGATTTCAGGGTCTCGTCGTAGGGGCAGGTGACAACGAGATGGCAGAAATTCTCCATGTAACTCAATAAATTGTGGTTCATCTGAGCAATTGCAGCAAATTTTGCAGCGCATTCAATCTTTGGTTAGCAATGTTGCTGGTAAACATATGAAAACAATGAAGGTATAAACTAATAATATCTGTAAATATGGAAACAAAGGAACTAATGAAATACAAACTAAAAGTAATTTTTTCTGAATGGGTTTAGGTTTAGTCTTAGTTATTTTATACACATTATACACATATTTTATTTGCAATTCTTATCAGTTTTAGTAAATCTCTGATACTGTTATTTTGACATACTGTAGCCTACTGAAAATGTAGGAAGACTAGGGCTGCTCTGTCAGTGCAATTACACTGTATGCCTCTCAATATGCAAGTTCACATACTTTCAGGGGGTCATTGAGGTGTAGATATATTCCAAAACCAGGTGAATCCTTTCTAAAATTCCCCCAAAACAAGATATGTAATAAAAATCATAACTTCCATAATAAAGTGAATGCCAAAAGGACTAGTTAGTGATCAGACAACAGTGACATCTGGCGGTATAATAATGGTATGGCAGAAGTGTTCCCACAAGCACAAGGTCTTCCTCAGGTCTAGATTGTTGATTGTTATTGTTGATACTTTATTGATCCTTTATTGACAGAAAATGTCATTGTCATGGCAGGGACGTGGATGGGATGGTCTCTGTGAAAGACATTAGGTAATCAAAGACATCTTCAAGTCTTTAGTTAGGTCCTTTCACTTTACCATTCAACTAAAGATGCCAGACGTGGGACTAATAGCTATATTCAATGACTGGCAGAAATCTCCAGACACCCATGAAGTGAACTGAATATTGCACACAAAACAAGTGAGAAGTGGCTTTAACTATACTGGCCAATCCGAATGGGGTTCAGTAAGTTCCTAGCCCTGGTCCTGGATTACTTGGGGGAACTCCAGGAGCAGGGTTGGGAACCACTGGAATAAAAAGCACCTGTTTGAGATAATATCCTTGAAAAAGCCACAGATGTGGAACACATGGCTAAAGATACTCTCAACTGCCTCCAGAAAGGCAAGAAAAACTATCAAATATGAGCTGTATGTCTACTGTATTTACATAGGGAGCTCAATAGCACAAAATGAAAACCAAGAGAAGAAATACTGGTAACACTTTAAAATAACAGGACATGAATAGTCATATACTAATACCTGAATTAGTAGTTACTTCAACATGAACTCATTAGTAAAGATTTGAACCAATGAAGAGCTAGCCTTAACTACGACAGGAGTCATAAGGATTCATGCATGAATAACAGCAGCCGTAACTACATGTTAGATAATGAATGTATTAATTAACATTTAGGGGTAAACTAAATCATTCAGGCTCAGTAAGAATACGAATATTTTATAAGAAATATTTTGTCTTCGAAAATAAATGTTCTATTGTCATAATTTAAACAATTTTGTACATCAGCAACTTTGTCATACACATTACTGAAAGGCACAGGATTAGTTTGTCATTAACTGATTGGATGGAGATTAGTTTGTCATTTTCACTGATCCTCCTCATCAAACATAGAAAACATTAAATCCACTAATAGTTTATCTTAAAATGTCTCAATCTGTTTTGTTATATTCTCTTTCCCATCAAACTCAACCTACTGGGACTTAAAACAGTTGCTGCGGAAACGGTTCCCAAAAAATAATCAAACAGGAAACATGCACTAAGGTCAGGGAACGTTTGCTGGGATCTTGGCCGTGATGATACTGTACCTCCGTTCTCTCCACACAACATCACTTAACTGGGCTGAATACTAGTTGTACTAGTACATGTGTATTTGATAGTACGTTTATGATAATTCATGAGCTGAATTTGGTAAGTAATTAACAGTGAATTCATCATGATGTGGCACCTAAAGGCATGACAAAATAATGCATTAAAGGGTAACTAAACCCTAAAACAACCTTTTAAAACAACCCACGCCCCCGGCACAATCTCACCACGCCCTAATCAATCTGTCACTGTGGGTCTCAGGCATAGACAGTAAAAGAAATGGACACAGCGACCCCATAGACTTCACTGAGAAAAAGTGAAGTCAAGTAGAAGCACTCACTTCCTGATGGCTGAGCCTCAAACTGAGCTTGACGACGTAGATGTGACGTGAGCAACCTGTCTGACAGTGGCAAGTCGTCTAGTAGATGTGCAAAGTGAAATCTGAATCACGTTGTTGAAATATTTTATCCCGTTGCTTTTGGCTCTCTATGGGCTTCTCCACATGCAGCAGGTGATGGCTTGGTTAGCAATGGCTGCCCCTATGGAAGGTACGCTTTCCGAGTGCTGAAGGTATGATTACCCTCTTGGTCTCAGGTGCAGGCCCCCCGCTCAGCCCCGCCCTCGGTTTGTCCCCTCTGTCTCCACTGGGCTCTGCCCATTTTTCCAGCATTTTTCAAATATTGCCAGTGGGTAGAGTTAGGCTCTGATCAGGGGTTGACAAGCAATTTAACAAGCCATTAGTTGATATTAGTGTATGGTTAGTTGTTAGTGTATGAGCTGAGTACCCCCTCAAGTAAAGTCATGACACAGACATGCATTAATAAGCCATGAGTTGATGTTATGCCTAGTTCAGACTGCCCGATTTTAGCCCCGATTCTGACTCGCCAGGTTTTGCGAAATCGCCGACAAATGCCTGAAATCACAGGCAAATCGGTGCTTGTGCACGCGAGTGACAATCATGCAGTGTGAATGATCAAAGATGCAAGCAGAGAGAATCGCCGATGAGTCGCCGATGCCCACAACATATTTGGCATGCTAAATATCTGGACCTGTTGGCGATTCAAACTCCTGCTGTGTGAAATGTTTTCTGACTGAAAAATACATCGGCGATGACCTACAGCCAATGAGAGGGCAAGATACAGGGCAGCGGGAGGTTCGGGGAGGAGTTATAGACCAGAATATCAGTATTTTATTAGATATATTTACAATTATATCAAACAGAAACAAAGCACAAACATTTGTTTGACCAGCCGCAACAGTAGCACATTGCAAAACTATGTATGTACCTCCAACTCTCTTTGCAGAACACTATCATTGCTCCCTGTGTCTCCCCAACCATTTCCTCCGCTATAATCTTTTTCTCCCTATTGATGCAAATCAGCGCACAGACAATTTGGACCGCAAGTTTCTGCACTGCAGTCTATATTTGTAATAACAATTCTAGTCTTGCGCGAGAACTCCGGTCTGGCGCACATGTGATCTCGCGTTGTTTTCTTCTCACTTCTCGCGTGTGTTTTGTTGTGAAACGTAATTTGCGAAAGGGACAGAGCTGTCGGTGATTCTTCCTATTGTACAGTGTGAAACCCACTGTCACCGATCCATCGTGCAGTGTGAACACAGCAGTGACTGAATGCTGGCCCAGATAGTCATGCAGTGTGAAAAGAGCAGTGATCCGACGAGTTTGAAAATTGTGCAGTCTGAACTCAGCATTAGTGTATGGTTAGTTATGAGTTAGTAATGATGTGCCCGCTCAAGTAAAGTCATGACACAATAGCTGCTTTTCCACCATCGGGCCAAACGGTTCTCATTGCGTAACCGTTCTATTCCGTGCCGATCCAGGCCAGCTGGTACGGCTCTGGTTTCATTTTCCACTGTGGGGCTGATAGCGGCCGCTCTTTGGAATGTCATTCAAAAGCGTCAGTCAACACAACGGTTTACTGATGATATGAGACGTAAATAACGATCAGATATTTCTTTTAATTTTATTATTCATTTGTGCTTACGTCGTTCAAATAAAGCGCTTAGCCAGAAAAAATGATAGCCAGGCAATGGACAAGTTACCAATCCTGAGCGCCAATGTGGCAGGCGGGGGCGTGGTTTAGCGAGGTCTGTGACAGGAGAGAGAGTTGGGAGCAGTGTTGCCAGATTGGGTGGTTTTGCATTTGATTGTGCGGGTAAAAATTGTTTTGGGTGGGTGGACAAAATTTGGGCGGGTTTTGGATCAGTTTGGCGGTTTTAAAAAAAATGATAGGCTAATTATTAAACACAACTTAAGTGTGCATGTACTCCATACAATCAGTCATCATAAAAAATATAAAAAACATACCAAAAGGAGTGGGAGAGTGTTTCGGACCTAAAGCCATGAATAACGCAGTCTTAATCGGATGTTAGCAAAGTTCACTGCAAATTCTGCAACACCGACATAAGGGCTCACTTCAAGGATCGCTTGAAGGACCACGCCAGAACCAACAAACACAAGATGTGATGCCTGCCCACAATTAAGGCTTTCACAGTGAGTAAAGCTAGTTTAAGTAACTCAGCGACCATTTGTGATGACCAGAAGCACCGTGAACTGCGGATAGCAACATACGTTGCTTGCCACACATCAGTTAATGCCGTGGACGACTTATCAGACATACTGAAGGATGAGATCGGAGCATTCCAGATGCACAGAACGAAATGTACGGCTGTCATTAAGTTAGTTCTTGCACCATATTTTAGAGAACAACTTCGACAGGACATTGGTGACTCGCCCTACTCCCTTTACTTGGGCGAAACAACCGACATTACTGTAAACAAGTTACTTTGCATATGTGTAAAATATCGTTCAAAGAAACTCAATCGGTGTGTGAGCACTTACCTGGGACTTGTCGAACTTTTGGACGCTAATGCTAATGGGATTGGGGATGCTATCATTGGCTTTCTGCAAGCTAACGCGCTGGATATAGCAAACATGGTTAGCATAGCAACAGATGGAGCAAGCGTAATGGTGGGGAGACATTCTGCGTATACGTTGTTCAAACAGAAACAGCCTAATTTACAATTAATCAAATGTGTATGCCATTCAGTGGACATTGTAGCTCACAAGGCAATGCAGTAGCTCCCTAGCAATATTGACTACATGATCAGGGAGACTTACAACTGGTTTGCACATTCATCTAAAGTCTTGGTATGCTGAAGCATTAAGAGTTCCTTTCACTGGAACTAAGGGGCCAAGCCCAACCCCTGAAAAACAACCCCCACACCATAATCCCCCCCTCCACCAAACTTTACACTTGACACAATGCAGTCAGGCAAGTACCGTTTTCCTGGCAACCGCCAAACTCAGACTCGTCCATCAGATTGCCAGACAGAGAAGTGTGATTTGTCACTCTAGAGAACACGTCTCCACTGTTCTAGAGTCCAGTGGTGGAGTGCTTTACATCACTGCATCCGGTGCTTTGCATTGCACTTGGTGATGTAAGGCTTGGATGCAACTGCTCGGCCATGGAAACCCATTCCATGAAGCTCTCTATGCACTGTTCTTGAGCTAATCTGAAGACCACACAAAGTTTGGAGGTCTGTAGCTATTGACTGCAGAAAGTTGGCGACTTCTGCACACTGTGTGCCTCGGCATGCGCTGACCCCGCTCTGTGATGTTATGTGGCCTGAGTTGCTGTTGTTCCCAATTGCTTCCACTTTGTTATAATATTATAATACCACTAAGAGTTGACGGTGGAATATTTAGAAGTGAGGAAATTTCACAAATTAACTTATTGCACAGGTGGCAACCTATCACGGTACCACGCTTGAATTCACTGAGCTCTGAGCGACCCATTCTTTCACAAGTCATTGTCTGATAAGGCAGTGAGGCAACAAGCCAGCTGCTTAGGTTTTCGGATGCAGCCATAGTGTACATGCAAACATGTCTTTAAGTTTAAGTTGATGTATTGATTTATCCGCATTTTAACACGTTTCCGTTCATAGAGATTTTTAGATGGATGCCGAGGCTTTTTAGGTCGGGTAGAATCTGCGATCTCTGACCCAGTTTGTTTGTTGGTTTCCATGGCAGCAATAGCCTATGTTTTCCGTCAACTGGCAACCTGTGGTGTCCAAATACTTTAGGGGAAAATTGGCAAAGTGCGTTATCGTACAGTCAAGTCAAGTCAAGTCACCTTTATTTATATATCGCTTTTTACAATGCAGATTATTTTAAAGTATCTTCACACACTGTTATCCCTGAAATTGTTTTAATTCAAATTATTTAGGTACAATAAACATAAACTCTAACAGTTTTTTTCAATTACTTAATGTTTTTTGTTTGCTGTACGATTTGCATGATTTTTTTCATTCTATTTAATTCTTTAAATTAAATGTACTTAACAGAGCCTATTTTAGTCTGTTGTCAATGCAACGCAATACGAGGAAGATGCTGATTGGCTCTTTGAACTGAAGTCAGGCATTGATTCAGCAGCACGCATTTTTATCAACGTTTGCTGGTGAGTAGGCCTTGTCACTTTCCATTTTGGTCTCAATAAGCTAATACATTATTAATCCCTAATAAATTAGATGTATAACAGTTAGCCAGTAAAACTAAATGTAAGTTTAGGCTGTGTTTACACTCAAAAAAATTATTTTACGATACTGTTGACTTTATTTAAACAATTTATTTTAATTCAACACTATTATTTCAGGTTTCTGGTTCAAATGTGACTGCTTCATGTTAAATTGACTTGAAACAGCTACTCTTTGACTTAACTTGAGGTTTTCATTTTGAAATAACATGTTTAATCAAGTAGCCCTCAAAAAATTATACTTTAAACTAACTCAATTATGGACAGTGGTTCCACACAACCACCTTATTTTTTAGTAACATTAAAGGTTTATTTTTAATCGATGCAAAATGAGAGAATTAAGTGATGATTGAGCATTAATGATGAACACCGGATGATAATGAGCAGAATCACTGAAGGAAAGAGAAACACAAGAACTACAGCCTTGAAATCAACTGAAGATAAAAGAAGACATTAAATCTCTGAAGATCTCAGCAGAAGAGAATTAAACAACTCCACAAACAGCATTAGCAGCTTAATGCGTTACTAATCAAATTTATTTCTGTTTCACCATGATGTAGATAAGTGTTTATTTTAGTTGGACTCTTGACCCTTGGCTCTTTAACATTAGTTTTTTTCCTTTGGCTGCTTTAACTGTGTGGTTATAAAACACTTTAGTTATGCCAAGACAAGCTAAAGAGAAAATATAATTGGGTGATTTTGGCTTCTTGATGATGATGACATCATCATCATGTAGGGGCTGAATCACTAATCTTGTTCAGACTCAAATGTTCTGGGGCCTATACCATTAAAGTGGTTTGGCTTTTAGCAGTGTTCATCTCCATAGTAACTTACGCTCCACGGCTAACCTGCTCCAGGGCAGGTTATGTTCTGGATAAGACATCAAACTGAAATTGGACCAATCAGCTGTGAGCAAAGTGACACACCTCTGATGCAATAAAGTCACTGCCCCTGTTTCTACTCCAAATTAAAGGTCACTACATAGCAAATGTTTTTTAAAGACTAAAGCGTTTGGCTTTTAACAATGCTTGTTTATAATAATAATAATTTTGAATGATTTATATATCATTTATGTAATTACTATACCCTTAATCAATTACACATGTATCATTTTAGTTAATCAATCATTAATAGGCACTTAAATTAATATTAATAGCCTTTATAAAGGTCATACAAATAAGATTTAAAATCAATAAATAGAGCTATAAAAATTACTACATGTGAGCTTAAATGTTTAATCCTCTGTAAATATCAACTAAACTAACTTCATAACTTTTATTTGCATGGATGTAGTAAGATTTTTCTTTAAGTTGTCCTCTTTTATAGACAGCTCTTTTCTTCTTGCTGTGTAAATTTGTTTAAATTCTTAATATTTTTCAATCATGTAATATTCTGAAGAAGAGAGAATTGAATCTCGTTGCTTCTTTCACGAGAAGTGAATCTCCACAGCGTGGGATTGGCTGTTCACTACTGATGTCACAGGCTTTGATCCTGAGTTTAGAAGTTTAGCTGAGTTGACAGAGAAAACGATACTCGGTTACTTAACGTAACCTCGGTTCTCTCTAGAAGAGGGAACGAGTATTTCGTAAGTTCCTTACGCTACGGGAAAGTATTCTTTCTTCGAGATTTCTGAAAAACCCAAAATTATCCTTAATTTTGTAACATTGTCAACGCAGTGCGGCAGCCTGGCAGACCATAGCAGGCTATTCCAGCGTGCTATTGGCTGCTCTGCTGGCAACTGCAGCAGCCTATCGGTGAGCCCGCGTGACGTGGCGACCAATGAGGGCGCTTCGCGCCCACCTGGCTTCATTTGCCTACAGGTGGGGCGTGGCCACGTGTATATAAGCAGGGCTCACGGGCTGCATATTCGGTTTTCGTAGTTCTGAAGCGTAAAAGCCCGCGGGGCGCACGGCAAGGAACGCAATACTCGTTCCCTCTTCTAGAGAGAACCGAGGTTACGTTAAGTAACCGAGTATCGTTCTCTTACGAGAGGTTCTCTCGTATTGCGTAAGTTCCTTACGCTACGGGAACATATTGTCAACGCCGTGCGCGCCTCGCGTACAGCATATGTATCCCAGGGAACCGGGGACCATAACACTGCTCGGGCAGGGTGGCCGGTAAGGAAAACGGGCCACCACATCTACAGACACTTCATTCGAACTGACGGGTGGTTACAACGGGTGGTTACAACACCCGGTCCCATGAATGAGGGAACGGCACCTGCCGGTCTCCTTCAAATTCACCACACCTTGTCTCATGAATGAGGGAACGGCAACGCCGGTCGCCTTCAAATTCACAATATTTTGTTATATGAGTGAGGTAACGGCACCGCCGGTCACCTTCAAACTCACAACAGCTCGTCTCGTAAATGAGGAAACGGCACCGCCGGTCTCCTTCAAATTCACATGAGCCTAGTACCGAACTTACTACCAGTATGTGAGCTATGTCTGCGCAGTCAAGTCAAGTCAAGTCAACTTTATTTATATAGCGCTTTTAACAATGTAGATTGTTTCAAAGCAGCTTTACAGTGTTAAACAGCAAAATAATGCAGCCTAATTTTATTCAGCTGTATAGCCATTTGATGTCATCAGTTCATTTCAATTTCCATACGGTGACAGTGTGGGCTTTAGATCAATAATTAGATCAGTAATTTAGTTTACATGGTTAAATTAGTTTATTAATTAGATTTATTTCGATGTTTAGTTGAAAAATATAGTGTCCCCAACTGAGCACGCCAAGCCAGAGGCAACAGTGGCAAGGAAACCAAAACCCCATTAGGTGACCTAATGGAGAAAAATAAACCTTGGGAGAAACCAGGCTCAGTCGGGGTGCCAGTTCTCCTCTGGCCAATTTACAAACAACGTATTATTATTATTATTCTGGCTGCTTTACAGGTAAGAGGTCATAATAGATCGGAATATTCAAAGGACCGGAGGCAACACGCTGGAGACGGGTTTATTGAGGATGATGTTGATTAAATAATTATTAAAGTGCAATATTCGAATGATCGGAGGCAACACGCTGGAGACGGGTTTATTGCGGATGACATATCGATTTAAGTATTATTTAATGATAATATTCGAACAATCGGAGTCATCACACTGGTGACGGGTTTATTTAGATGCCGTGTCGATGAGGCAGTTGCAGGGGGAGGATAATTGACACGGTCTCTGCAGACACTTCGGGGTCCTGTGTTGGTCTTCTCTGGTCCACCATCTGATTAGGATACGGCCCAGATCTGGCTGACTGCAGTAAACCTCGGGATAAAACAGAGAGAATATCATTAGCGTAGATGCCATTCTTCTGATGATGTAACGAGTACATCAGGTGTTATGGGAAGTGTTCCCGGTTCCGGCTGACCTAGTTAATGCAGCCTAACAATCAATTAATTGATAAAGTGTTTTATGTGTATGCCACAGTAAAGAGATGTGTTTTTAGTCTAGATTTAAACTGACAGAGTGTGTCTGCTTCCCGAACAGTGCTAGGAAGACTGTTCCAGAGTTTAGGAGCTAAATAGGAAAAGGATCGACCGCCTGCAGTTGATTTGGATATTCTCGGTATTAACAACTGGCCAGAATTTAGAGATCGCAGTAGACGTGATGGAGTATAATATGTTAAGAGCTCGCTCAAGTATTGGGGAGCTAAACCATTTAGTGCTTTGTAAGTAATAAGCAAGATTTTAAAATGTATGCGATGTTTAATAGGTAGCCAGTGCAATGTTGACAGAACTGGGCTAATATGGTCATACTTCCTGGTTCTAGTAAGTACTCGAGCTGCTGCGTTTTGGACCAGCTGGAGTTTATTTATTAAGCGAGCAGGGCAACCACCCAATAGAGCATTACAATAATCTAGCCTTGAGGTCATGAACGCATGAACTAACTGTTCAGCATTTTGCATTGAGAGCATGTGCCGTAATTTTGATATATTTTTAAGATGGTAGAAAGCAGTTTTACAGATGCGCAGAATCACTGGGCAGGACCAACAGCCCTATTGAACTGGTAACACTTTCGCCTGTAAGGCAGGAACTTCCAGATTGTAAAATCTCACGAACGTAGACGGGGAGGCCCAGCCTGCCGCCATACAGATATCGTGGATGGAAATCCCTCTGGCCCAAGCCCACGAAGAGGCCATGCCTCTGGTGGAGTGTGCTCTGACACCTAGCGGGCACTGCAGGTGTTTGGAAGCGTATGCAGTTGCAATCGCGTCCACTATCCACCTGGAAAGGGTCTGTTTCGAGGAGGCGAGACCTTTAGTGCGCCCACCAAACGAAACAAATAGCTGCTCAGAACGCCTGAAGGCGGCGGAGCGTGTGACATAAACCCTCAATGCCCTGACAGGGCAGAGGATATTGCCACCGTCCCTCTCGTCGGATGCTGGCAGAGCCGAGAGGGAGATAATCTGCGCCCTGAAGGGAGTGCCAATCGCTTTGGGGACATAACCATGCCTCGGTCTGAGAATGACCTTAGAGTCATTAGGACCGAACTCCATACACGTCGGGCTCACTGAGAGCGCGTGTAGATCCCCCACGCGTTTCACTGAAGCCAGAGCTATCAGGAACGCGGTTTTTAGCGAAAGGAACCTTGGTTCCACAGTCTCGAGCGGTTCAAAAGGATGGGCCTTCAGGGCCTCTAGGACCAAGGCCAGATCCCATATAGGAACCGATGGGGGCCGCGGGGGATTCATCCGTCTGGCTCCTCTGAGGAAACGGATGATGAGCTCGTTCCTTCCTAGCGTGCTACCTAGCGTCGTCTGAGCGAACGCTGCTATAGCCGCCACATACACTTTGAGCGTGGAAGGGGACCTGCCCAGTTCCAAAAGCTCTTGGAGGAAGGAGAGCACCCGCTGGACCCCACATTGCTGTGGGTCCAATCCCTTGGAAACAGCGCGTCAGCGCATCAGCGCGGCATGAACAGAGGGGGGAGGAGGCTCGCTCCGAGACCGTTCATTTCTACCATCCCTTGCAAGTGGCGCGGTGGCGCGGCTTGAATAGAGGGGGAGGAGGCTCGCTCCGAGACCGTTCATTCCTACCATCCCTTGTAAGCGGCGCGGTGGCGCGGCTTGAATAGAGGGGGAGAAGGCTCGCTCCGAGACCGTTCATTCCTACCATCCCTTGTAAGCGGCGCGGCTTGAACAGAGGGGGAGGAAGCTCGCTCCGAGACCGTTCATTCCTACCATCCCTTGTAAGCGGGGCGGCTTGAATAGAGGGGGAGGAGGCTCGCTCCGAGACCGTTCATTTCAACCATCTCTTGTAAGCGGCGCGGTGGCGCGGCTTGAACAGAGGGGGGGAACAGCGGAGTGATGTCGTCATAAAACTGCTCGAGTCGAGCCCGCAGGGTCGACATAGAGAGTTCCTCACACTCGGGGCATTCGCCCGCGAGGAGTGCGGCGGCGGCGTGGTCACGGCCCAGACAGAGAGCGCAGACACATGGCCTCTGGTGCTGAGCTGCACGTGGCACGAGCCGCAGGTGGAACGAGGCGTTTTGATAAAAACGCTCGTGCTCTTTTATGAAACGTGTGACGCAACGGCGAGAACACGTGCAATGAAAGGATATAATGCTGCCGGATAGCAGAGCAGGCACGGATGGCTGAAGGTGGCGCGATGCTGCCGGCTTCTCCAGGCGCTGTCCTCTGCTTGCTCGTCTGCACGATCACGGCGGCGGGTTCCAGATCCAGCGATGCGAAGGGCTTCGCTGAAGAAAAGAAAATCGAATATGCAGCCCGTGAGCCCTGCTTATATACACGTGGCCACGCCCCACCTGTAGGCAAATGAAGCCAGGTGGGCGCGAAGCGCCCTCATTGGTCGCCACGTCACGCGGGCTCACCGATAGGCTGCTGCAGTTGCCAGCAGAGCAGCCAATAGCACGCTGGAATAGCCTGCTATGGTCTGCCAGGCTGCCGCACTGCGTTGACAATGTTACAAAATTAAGGATAATTTTGGGTTTTTCAGAAATCTCGAAGAAAGAATACTTTCCCGTAGCGTAAGGAACTTACGCAATACGAGAGAACCTCTCGTAAGAGAACTGATGATTAGCATCATGGAACCAACAAAGCCTGAATATATTGGTTTGGTTTTATCAACTCAAAACTAATCCTGTTACCCTGAGTTTGTTAAACTACCATCACGGTACAGGCCCCTGTATAGAGATAATGTGTTATTGATTTTGTATTTACATGATGTTATTTATGTTACTCTACAACATGAGATCCAGCATTGTTATGGTAATTTAATAATATTCAGATTTTAAACCCATGTAGTGCTCAAAAGGTTTACATCTATTGCATTACTTATACACATGCAGACATCAAGAATCAGCGTATTAATCTCAACAATGGTGACAATGAAAAGCTTCATGCTGCAGTGCATGCTGGGTACCACCAATCAAAACTCCCCCATGGGTCCCAGCATGCATAGCGGCATGAATAAATTATGCATCTGAATTGTGACTAATTCTCTTTCATTCTTACAATTTGCTTTTACTTTTGCTGTTTTTTGTTGTGACATTTTAGTAGCTTGTTTTATGTTTAGAGTTGATCTGTTTATCTGAATATTTCATTGATTGTCACCATTGTTGAGATTCATATGCTGATTCTTGATTCTAGATAGACCTTTAAAGCACTAGAGAATTTCAAAATCCTGCATATTATTTAATTACTACAACAGTTGAGGATCTCATGCTGTAGAATCGCATGGCTTCCATTATGAACGTAAAATTAATAACACCTAACCTGTATAACCAGAACGTTAGACTTTGAATGAGATCGGTGATTTAGGTTAATTATGTCATTAAATGCCAACATCACCTGATTACATTTTCTCTTTGGTTTTCCTTGCCATAGCAAATGTGCTTTATAAATACACAGTAAAAGCAGTCAGACAAAAAGTTAAAGAGTCAAGGGCCAAGAGCCCAACTAAAACGAACACTTATCTCCATCATGGTGACCTAAAATTGAAATACCACTGAATTAAAAACTGTTAGTTCAATTAACTAAAAGTTTTTAATTAAATGCTGTTGAAATCTTAAGAACATTAAACTGGAAATGTTTAGATTTTTCAACAAGACAAAATTACCTTTTTTATGGCAACAAGTTTCCATAATTTTTTGAAGTTCAATCAACCTGTATAGGCTTACAGTGCAGTGATAACAGGGAAATAATGGAACAGAATTTGATTCGGCTGTACAGCCACTCTGGAGAAAACAGTGATGTCATCCTCCTCAGTTCAATTATCATATAGTGTCAATGCAGGCAGATCATTAATATAGTTGAATATCTACTGTCCCCAACTAAGCAAGCCAAAAGTCAAAGGCAACAGAGGCGATGGTGGCAAGGAACCCAAACTCTATCAGGTGACAGAATAGAGAAAAAAACCTATGGAGAAACCAGGCTCAGTTGGGGTACCAGTTCTCCTCTGGCCAACGAACAAACAGACCAAAACAAAACAGACATTCCAACACGCAACGCACATTTCAAAGTAGAATAACTGGCTGTAACATTGTTTTTCAGAGAAACGAGTATGTGAACTCAGCATGTTTCCTAAATATCTGCAATCATGTTATGGTATTTTTATGCTTTAGTGTAGTCAAAAACGTGCATACTGCACCTTTAATTATTAATTCAGTTCACCAAAGCAGTCGTCATTTATTCAAATTAAAATGCACTAATGAGTGTCCCACCAGAAACAAACCCTACATACTGTAGTTCCGGCAAGAAAAGTAGCTATGACTAAACATAAATAAACTATAAAAATCTGAAAACGGTTTAGATCAAATTAAATGTATTAGCGGTAGTTTTTAGTCTGTTTTCCACATTTTATTAGACAGATCTGTGTAATTAATTGCTAAATAATCATGTGCCATTCCAATAATTTACCACAAGGCTGCAGATGGCAGATTATGATACTATTAAATCACGTTTAATTCAAATTCAGAGTCCTTCTTATTTATTTCTATGAAGTCTGATTTATTTAGTTTGCCCCTAATGTTAATTAATGTATTATATGTACTAACTTGCAGTTAAGGCTGCTGTTATTCATGCATGAATATTTATGACTCCTGTCGTAGTTAAGGCTAGCTTTCCAGTGGTTCATGATTAGTTCATATCTTCGTTGAAGTAACTATTAATTCAGGTATTAGTACATGATTATTTATTCATGTCCTGTTTTTGTAAAGTGTTATCGAAATACTAAACATTTCTCATATTGTCATATGTATTTTTCTTTGTCTTTAATGGATGTGTGGAGCAGATGTGTTATCAGCAGATATTTGCTATCAGCAAGCTAGTTCTTTCAAGTATTCATTACTATTTCTGTTTAGTATTTCTTTATGATTTATACTTCAACCAATTGAGAGGTGAAGTGAATAACACTAATTATCTCTTCATCACAGCACCTGTTAGTGGGTGGGTTAAATTAGGCAGCAAGTGAAAGGATTTGAGTGAGTTTGTCAAGGGCCAAATTGTGATGGCTAAACGACTGGGTCAGAGCATCTCCAAAACTGCAGCTCTTATGGGGTGTTGCCAGTCTATCAAAAGTTGTCCAAGGAAGGAACACTGGTGAACCGGCGACAAGGTCATGGGTGGCCAAGGCTCATTGATGCACATGAGGAGTGAAGGCTGGCCATTGTGATCCGATCAAACAGGCAAGCTACTGTAGCTCAAATTGCTAAAGAAGTTAATGCTGGTTCTGATAGAAAGGTGTCAGAATACACAGTGCATCACAGTTTATTGCGTATGGGGCTACATAGCCACAGACCAGTCAGGGTGCCCATGCTGACCCCTGTCCACCGCCAAAAGTACCAACAGTGGGCATGTGAGCATCAGAACTGGCCCATGGAGCAAGGTGGCCTGGTCTGATGAATCACGTTTTATTTTACATTACGTGGATGGCTGGGTGCGTCGCTTACCTGGGGAACACATGGCACCAGGATGCACTATGGGAAGAAGGCAAGCCGGCGGAGGCAGTGTGATGCTTTGGGCAATGTTCTGCTGGGAAACCTTGGGTCCTGCCATCCATGTGGATGTTACTTGCAGACCATGTACACCCTTTCATGGAAATGGTATTCCATGGTGGCTGTGGCCTCTTTCAGCAGAATAAAGCGCCCTACCACAAAGCAAAAATGGTTTAGGAATGGTTTGAGGAGCACAACGAGTGTATGGGATGTGCTGAACAAACAAGTCTGATCCATGGAGGCCCCATCTCGCAACTTACAGGACTTAAAGGATCTGCTGCTAACATATTGGCGCCAGATACCACAGCACACCTTCAGGGGTCTAGTGGAGTCCATGCCTCGGAGGGTCAGGGCTGCTTTGGCAGCAAGAGGGGTACCTACACAATTTTAGGAAGGTGGTCATAATGTTATGACTGATCGGTGTATAGTTCTTTAGAACACATGCTTTTTTAAAGGTATTCGTTTTTTTTTTTACTTTTATCACCTAGAGTGCCTCATAAGCACCGGAAGCTTTGTCTGACAGGTCTGTGAGAGTGAAAGACAAGACAATGATTTGACCTGGCCTTTACTAAAGGACATCCCTTTGGAAATCCCCAGAACAGCAGGAGGTGACAAGAAAGGCTGAGTAAAAAATGAACAATAGAAATGTATCTACTTTATACTCATCATAGAAGTCTGTATTACTTCACAGCATAATCAGATCAGTGACACAATTTTTCACCATTTACTGCTGCTCTGGTGTTTGACAACGAGATAGCTGTCACTGAATCAGGGCTCAATAAGGATGGCCTGCTGGCTCGGGGCCAGTTTGAGAATGTTTCAGGCCACTTGACAGAACCATCACTTGCCTTTTTGCCCCGTGTTGCATTTACATTTAATCTTTTAGCAGACGCTTATTCCAAAGTGACTTACAAATGAAGAGAACAACATTAGAAATCAAATCAACAATAGGACAACAATCAATATGCACGTCCCAGTTAATCTAGCACAGTACATTATTTATAAATATGTATTTACAAAAATCTGAACAAGTGACCCAAGAAGGAAAAATTGTGTGTTGACCCCTGTGAATATCCTCTGGTTTTATCTGGCCAGGTGAGATCACTGCCTCAAGTCTCTCACTCTCAATAGAGACAATATCTTCCTGTTTGATCTTTCTTGTGCTGCCTTCACATGCTATCGGACATTTCCGATTTGAGTTTGTCACATTCAAGTGCTTTGTTGTTAGAAAGGATAGAATTGATAAATTATATATAAATGATATTTAATAAAATGTAGCATCCCATTCATTGACAACGATATAAACATTATCCGCTTTTATGTACAGTCAACATGTTATAGTCAGTCAGTTTGCTGAAGATTCTGGAATTTTAGTCAAATGAATGATGTTTTTGGATGTAAAATGGATACAATATGCAAGAAATGGTTATTTATATACATAAATATACATGACTGTAATGACAAGAGAAATCAATGTACTGGACATGTTGTGGTAAAAACAAATAAAACTTAACAGTCAGCACAGTAATAGTTCTCTTTTCTGGGATGTTTACTCAGAAACACGGGTATTAAAATTATCTCTGAGTTTTCGAGTCATTTATATGGCTTGAGAGGCTGTTCATGTCCGATTTCTGACTAGGAAACGCATATTTACAATAATTCTGATATGGCATTTGAAGGCTGCTGTTTTTACTTTTGCAATAGCATTCTGTATGTTCTTATTCTCGTTTTAATCTTCATCTCTACAATCCCTAAATTCACTAGCGTCCAGGACTGGCAGAAGCAGAACTGGTTGCACTGGATGGGCCTACGATGGTTACGCTATGTCGACCCGCTGAAGGAGATGACTATTGGATGAGCTTTACCCGTGCATATTTGATCCAAGTGACTTTACCGAACTCCTTAACTTTGTGTGGGGAAGATTTTTAATTGATGATGAGGCAACCTGTGAGTCAGTACTTGTGTTCTTATCCATCTGTGAATCAGCTGACTGTACATTGTCTCCCATTACGACTCAGCAATTTTGTGTTGTTGGATAGGCATTACGGATGGTAGGCATTCTCTTCTGTCTAAGATCTCCTCCCATGGCAAATGTGACTCAAATGAAGAGATAAAGAACACCAATCATAGTTTTAGTTTTTAAACATGATTCCAAATCATGCTAGACAAAGGATATGTTTTAAAAAAAATCATGGACAAACACAGGGAAAACACAGGGGGTAATGAAAGTTGGAATTAATCTACATTCACACTTACATTTACACATTTGCGGAATGCTGATATTTGCTGGGGGAAAAAAGACAAAAAAAGTATTATCTAGGACCAGGTTTTTTAACAAACTACACTCAAAAAACAAATCTTGTCTAAACATAAGATTTATGTATTTTAATTGCATATACATTTTCCATGCATTTGGATTACATAATTTTAACATAAACAAATTAATAAATTTAATATGATTCTTATATGTAAGTCATACATAATTGTAACGTAAGATTTATGGAATTGTATTGACAAACTGAATGTGATTCATATATGCCAGTTTTACGTAAATGAAACAGCTAAGATTTATGTAAAAGTGCACAGATAAAAACGCCCATGTTAAATAAACACTTCATAGTGTTCATGTGTGTGCTCACTACGGGGTTAAAGTACAATTGAAGCAGTGTTAATGTAACGGTCACCAGCTGGAGTGCCCTTGAGAGCCACCAGAGGGCACTCCACACATAAGACTATGATCACTCACAAACTACATTTCCCATAACTCACTGCCCGGACTCATCATCACTTATCACTGATCACATTCACCTGTACCTCATTCACTGATTGCATTCACTTGTGTCTCACCATCCTGTTAGTCTCTGTCTATTTATACCATGGTCTTTCATTCACTCACCGCAAAGTCTTGTTTAAGTGTTAAACTGCAATTCTGAGCACTCTCCTGATTTTCTTGTTTCTTGTTTTTTTGATACCTTGCCCTTTTGCCTGGATTACTCTCTTGCCTCTGGTCCCTGCCTGTTTTGTTTCTTTGTTTGGACTGCCTGTCTGTGTATGACCCTTGCCTGTACCTTGGATTACGCTTCTGGATTGCCTTCAAATAAAGCTGCATTTGGATTCTCAACCCTTCTGTCTCAGAGCAGTTCGTAACAGTTAAAGTTAATGAGAATTGAGTGATGATTGATCATTAATTATGAACACCTGATGATAATGAGCAGAATCACTGACAGAAACTACAACAGAACTACAACTGACATCAGCTACAGCCTTAGATAAAAGCAACTGACGATAAAAGAAGACATTAAATCTCTGGAGATCTCAGCAGATGAGGATTAACCAACTCCACAAACAGCATTACCAGCTTCACACATTACTAACCAGACTGACTTTATTTCTGTCATTTCTGTTTGAATTAAAATAATAGTTTTAGTTGCTTTTGTTGGGATCTTGACCCTTGACAAAACATGTTTTGCTCTGGCTGCTTTAACTGTGTTTACAAAGCACATTTGTTATGGTAAGAAAAGCCAAGAAAATATGTCATCAGCTGGTGTTGGTTGTTTTTTGCTGATGATGTTATCATGATATTACACAATAAATGATATTTGCCTCAATACTGATACAGGTAAATTATCAGTGCTGGTACTACTCGATCTCAGTGCTGCATTCAATACTGTTGACCACAACATACTTCTTGACAGGATAGAAAATTGGGTTGGGCTTTCTGGAATGGTCCCCAAATGGTTCAGGTCATACTTAGAAGGGAGAGGTTATTATGTGCGTATAGGTGACCATAAGTCTGAGTGGACATCCATGACATGCGGAGTCCCACAAGGGTCAATTCTTGCACCACTCCTATTCAACCTGTATATGCTGCCACTCAGCCAAATTATGAAAAATAACAAAATGGCTTACCACAGCTATGCTGACGACACCCAGATCTACTTAGCCCTATCACCTAATGACTACAGCCCCATTGACTCTCTATGTAAATGCATTGATGAAGTTAACAGTTTGATGTGCCAAAACTTTCTTCAGTTAAACAAAGACAAAATTGAAATCACTACAAACAAAGTTTCCAAACAAAGATGAAATTCTCAAGGTGAACGCATATCTTGCGGCTAAAGGTCTAATAACAAAAAATCAAGTCAGGAATCTTGGTGTGATTTTGGAGTCAGACCTGAGTTTCAGCAGTCATGTCAAAGCAATAACTAAATCAGCCTACTATCATCTCAAAAATATTGCAAGAATTAGATGCTTTGTTTCCAGGCAAAACTCGTTCATCCTTTTATCACCAGTAGGGTGGACTATTGTAATGGTCTTCTCACTGGCCTTCCCAAAAAGACCATTAGGCAGCTGCAGCTCATACAGAACGCTGCTGCCAGGATCCTGAGCAGAACCAGAAAATATTACCACATCACACCAGTCCTCAGGTCTTTACACTGGCTCCAGTTACATTTAGGATCGATTTTAAAGTACTATTACTTATACCTATAAATCACTCAATGACCTAGGACCTAAATACATTGCAGATATGCTGATTAAGTACAAACCCAACAGATCACTCAGATCATCAGGATCAAGTCAATTAGAAATACCAAGGGTTCACTCAAAGCAAGGAGAGTCTGCTTTTAGCTATTATGCCAGCCGTAGCTGGAACCAGCTTCCTGAACAGATAAAATGTGCTCCAACAGTAGCCACTTTCAAATCCAGACTCAAAACACATCTGTTTAGCTGTGCATTTACTGAATGAGCACTGTGCTTTGTCCGAACTGCTTGCACTTTAATTATGTGTTTCAATTTAACACTGTGTTTATTTTTAATGATACTTTTTTATTTTATTTTATTATTTTTTTTATTTTGTAAAACTGTCTGGGTGGAAGAGGTTGAGAGACGGGGGAGCGATAAATCGAAATCCCTCTGGCGCAAGGACGATCCATTTAGATCTGCTCTGACGGATAGATCTGTATAGCCTTGGTGGTGAGAGGAAGGACCGTGTAGATCCGCTCTGATGGTCAAACAAAGTAGAGATAGCCCTGGTGTTCCTGTCCAGGAAGATTTGTCTGTAAGGGTAATGTTTAAATGCACAGTTACCTGACAAATATTTTTTTGAGTACTCCCTCCAGTGCGAGGAAGACCCGTTCCAGAGATCTGCTCTGACGGGTAAAACATCTAGAGAACGCCCTCAAGTTAGGCCAAAAAGATTTGTCTGCAAGGGTACTGTCTAAACGCACAGTTACCTGACAAATATTTTTAAAGTAAACCTGACTCTCCATTTTCTTCCACCCCAGACAGGGGATTTCATATTTATTTTTTATTTATTTTAATTCCTATTATAACTGTTATACTATATATATTTTTATTTAATTCACTTACGAATATTTTAACTTAATTTCTGTGTAAAGCACTTTGAATTGCCACTGTGTATGAAATATGATATACAAAAAAACTTGACTTGACTTGACTTGACTTAGATTAAGCCAGCCCTGAATGCTTGTGGTGTGAACCGCTCCACAAATAGTGGAATTCAGGAACAAAATGTAATAACTTTATTGGTCAAAAACATAATTTGTATCATGTAATATATACACACACATCTTTCTTGATTAGTTTAACCATTACAGTAATAAAGTAGACATTAGAAGCATTTCAGCACCATAAAATAATCCCCTAACAGCTGTAAATATCAAACAAAAATGTTTCATTTTAAATTTTAACATTTAATTTGAAGTGTTAATGCATGTATATTTGTTTGTTTTTGTTGTGGGTCAAGGGGCTACGGAGCCCCTAAAAGGACATGGTATGAAAAATATGAGATGGGAGGAGAAATTTATTTGAATGCTTTTGCATTCACCTAAAAAACTTTGCATTCACTCTCAAAACTTTTGAGTTCTTTATAACCCACGAAGGAGGGGACGTTCTCACAAACTTGTGCAATGTTCTCTAAAAGTTCTCTAAAGGTGACGCAAATCCCGAACCTTTATAGAACATTAGAGACATTCCTAACACGTCCTCTTTTGGTTATGAAAGTGCTGCAGTTCAAGGATTCTTATAAGATTTTAGGGGGATGTTCCATTTTAGTTATTCTTTGGTCACATGGTAACATTACAAAGAGGACATTTGGGACATTAACAGAACGTTCCCACATGGTCCACTGTTAGTCAGATGGGGACGTTTCATTTGGGACTGCGATGCAACATATCTTGTTCAGTGCAGTGGTCTTTACACTACATTCCCATAACGTTTGCAGGACCTTTAGGGGACCAACCTAGAATGTTATTTTTGGTCCTATTTAGGTCCTTCCATCACGTTTACTAAATGCTTTCAGAACTTGTTTGAGCGAATATGTTTTGTGTACACTGGGATGCTTTGCATATGAGGGTCAGTAAAACACAGGATTTGCAAAAAAGTTGCTTCTCAAAGCTAGATCAAAACCAACAGTTTGTCCAACTTCATATTCAGAACATGTAAGTACCGCACGCTATATTTTGTGAATGTATCCAAATCACATTTGTGAATGTGCTGTTTAGGAACGCTGACGGCTAATGTGGCTAAAGTTATCATTGCCTCTGATTGTATTCACAGAGATCAGAGCTATGTCATTAGTTTTATTTTTAAGAAGTAATAAAAGTGCGCTTCTGAATTGAGATGAGCATTTTTGGGCTAAAGATAACAAGCTCTGTGAATACAGTAAGAGACAATGGTAACTTTAGCCACATTAGCACATTCAGAAAGGTGATTTGCGATTTGTCCTGAATGTTCCCTGAAGGTCCGCCAAATAATGTCCACATCGTGATGTCTCAGTTAATGTTCTGGGAATGTTACCAAGCAACGCCCTTGACACCAGTGGGGACGTTCTGAGAACATTCTGGGAACATCAAATTTCCAAATAAAATATGGTCCCCTAAACGTTCCGAGAATGTCCTGAATGTTCTGTGAAGGTCCGCGAAACAATGTCCCCCAACCCTTTAAAGAACTCCACATCATGACGGCGTGTTCTGGGAACGTTAGGCGACGTCCTTGACACCAGCGGGGACATTCTGAGAAAGTGCTGGGAACGTTACTAGGCAACGTCCTTGACACCAGCCGGGGACAACGTTCTGAGAACATTCTGGGAAAGTAAAATTTCTAGCTGAGAAGTTTTTCCCCCTTTTTTGGGGGAATGCAAAACTTTTACAAGAGAACTCAAAAGCATTGAAATTTAGAATTTGTCTCTTGTCAATTTTTTCCATCACCATGTGGGTCTAGGAATTTGGGTCAAAGGAAATTGCAAATGTATGTTCCCTTTCAGTCGGTCACGTTTGACGTACGTCGGAACTGACCAACGAATTGGGATCTGATCTCAGAGACCAATCTACTTCGAGTGTGTTAAAAACGAGCCAATGGAGATTGGCATGCGATCCACGCATTCCACGCTCCGCCCCGCGGTGCAGGTATAAATAAGGAAGTGGAATGCTTGATCGTTGATTTTTTACTTCGGAGCAGAACAGTGAATATTTCCTGTTTCTATGAAGAGTGTGACTATGAGTCTCGTGAGAGGAACGACTGCTGCTTCCAGTGCGGGTGTGACGACGCGTCTCAGCGGGTGGCCGCTTCAATGGAGATCGAGAGTTGGTTCGCTGGGCGTTTCCGTTTTGAGTGCACACACAGGCTTGCACCTTTGTACTGTGTGGTGCCGCGGTCATCTCCCTGAGTGCTTTAGCACATAAAAAGGGCAGTTTCCTTTCAAAGAGCAACACGGTTTGACCCTGCGTCTTTTTCAAGATGTCATTCAAACCTTGTGGTCATACAAACCTGTTTCTGGATGCGGTCGATTTCTGTCCCCGGTTGACGGTCACGTTCATTTTCTCACGTGTTTGGGCGTTCAGCACGCTGAAGCTGATGAATGACTCACTGCGGGAACATGACCATCGCAGTTTTACGGTCCAGACTCCAATACCTCGAAAGGGGTGGAGTGCCATTGCGTATTCCCCGATCTAGTGGCCCTCCCGCTGCAAAGCAGAGGGCTGCTACTTTGGCTGATAACTTTGGTGGTGACCTGAGGGTTACTGTGAGGGCATCCCCGACCGGTCAAACGGCTCCTCGAGGCCCCTCCCCCGATCGACTGACTCCTCCGTCCTCACTACCCTCGATGATGGTGCAGCAAAGGGTTACGTGGGAATCCCCCCAGTCGAGCGGTCTGTGGCGATGCAGCTGTGTCCCAAGACCGCTGCGGACTGGCGAGGTGCCCCGCGTCTCCCCTCCCGGGTGTATAATTTCTCGTCCGTACTAACGGGCAAGGCTTATACTGCCTGTGGGGAAGCCGCATCATCTTTGCATGCCATGGCGCTCCTGCAGGTCCACCAGGACAAGGCGCTAAAGGAATTGCACGAGGGTAGTTCCGACCAGGGTGTTAAGCAGGAACTGCATGCGGCGACGGACCTCGCTCTCCGGGCGACGAAAGTCACTGCATGCTCCCTGGGTCGAGCGATGTCCACCTTAGTGGTCCAGCAACGCCACCTGTGGCTGAACCTGGCAGACATGCGTGATTCCGACAAGGTCCGGTTTCTCAACGCCCCTGTCTGTCAGGCCTGCCTCTTCAGCGACGCCATCGAGAGCTTCGCCCAGCAGTTCTCGGTGGCCCAGAAGCAGACGAAGGCCATCAAGAACATTCTGCCCCGATGACCTGCTGCTGCCTCCACCCAGTCGTCGCCGGCAGCACCTCCACCTGCTCGTCTCCGAGGGCGTCCCCCTGCGTCCGCCTCCGCCCCTGCGAAACCCAAGCAGCAGCCTCCATCAGGGAAGCAGGGTGCCGGACGTAAGGGTAGCGCCCAACCCGCTCAGGGCCCAGCTAAGTCGGCAGGCATGCGCAAGCGCATGAGACAGCAGCCCAGGGAGAACAGGAGCTGCTCTCAGGGAGATGGTGTCCGTACCCCTCCCCCACCCCCCGGAGGAGGACCAGGGCACCGACTGGTACCTTAACATCTCTGCCGCTGGCTCTCCGGAGTCCAGCGGTACCCACATTTTCAATAAAAGACCAGTTTCCTTTCTCCCTGGGCCCCAAGAGGGCCAGGTTGGCAGTGTGTGACGCCCCGGGTCCCGCTTGTTCGGTCTCTGGGGGCTTGGCTACAGCTCCCCAGACCGTCTCGCTGGCTCATCCATACCATCAGACTCGGCTACGTGATTCAGTTCGCTCACCGGCCTCCCAAGTACAAGGGCATCCTCTTCACCTCCATGCGAAGCAGCGATGCTCAGGTCTTGCGGTCAGAGATCGATGTCCTACTGGCGAAGGACGCGGTCAAGCCGGTTCCTCCAGCCGATATGAAGGTGGGGTTCTACAGACCCTACTTCATTGTACCCAAGAAAGGTGGTGGGTTACGGCCAATCTTGGACCTGCGTATCCAAGATTGGGCCCTGCACAAGCTCCCGTTCCGTATGCTAACGGAGAAACGCATTTTCGAATGCATCCGTCCCCAAGATTGGTTCGCAGCAATCGACCTGAAGGATGCATACTTTCATGTCTCTATCCTTCCTCGACACAGACCCTTCCTACACTTTGCGTTCGAGGGGAAGGCATATCAGTACAAAGTCCTGCCCTTCGGGCTGTCCCTGTCGCCTCGCGTCTTCACGAAAGTCGCAGAGGCAGCCATTGTTCCGCTCAGAGAACGCGGCGTTCGCATCCTCAACTATCTCAACGACTGGCTCATACTCGCCCAGTCTCGGGAGCAGTTGTGCGAACACAGGGACATGGTGCTCAGTCACCTCAGCCTATTGGGCCTTTGGGTCAACCGAGAGAAGAGCAAACTCTGTCCCACACAGAGGATCTCCTATCTCGGTATGGAGCTGGATTCGGTCAGCCAGACTGTGCGCCTCACGGAAGAGCGGGTCCGTACGGTGTTGAACTGCTGGAATTCGTTCAAAGGCAGGACAGCGGTCCCACTGAAATTATTATTTTTTCTCCTGGGGCATATGGCATCTGCACCCGCGGTAACGCCGCTCGGATTGCTTCATATGAGACCGCTTCAACACTAGCTTCATGGCCGAGTCCCAAGGTGGGCGGTCAGTACCAGGTCCCAGTGACTCCTAACTGCCACCAAACTTTCAGCCCGTGGTCCGACGCTTCGTTTCTCCCAGCCGGGGTGCCCTTAGAACAAGTGTCCAGGCATGCTGTGCTCTTCACGGATGCCTCTTCCACGGGCTGGGAGGCCATGTACAACGGGCATGCAGTTTCAGGTCTGTGGACGGGATCTCAATTGCATTGGCATATCAATTGCCTCGAGTTGTTAGCAGTACACTTGGCACTGCGCCGCATCAAGGGGCCGCTACGTGGCAAGCATGTACTGGTCCGTATGGACAACATTGTGGCCGTTGCATACATCAACCGTCAGGGTGGTTTACGCTCCCGTTGCATGTTCCAACTCGCCCGCCACCTCCTCCTTTGGAGTCAGAAGCATCTGAGGTTGCTTCGTGCCATTCACATCGCAGGTGCGCTCAACCAGACAGCCGACGAGCTCTCACGCCAGCCGACACCTCTACGGAGCCTGTTTGCCTCTATTCCCTGACCGGGGGCACCCTCGGCACGGATGCACTGGTGCACAGCTGGCCCCGGGACCTGCGCAAATATGCGTTTCCCCCAGTGAGCCTTCTTGCACAGACCCTGTGCAAGGTCAGGGAGGACGAGGAGCAGGTCTCGTTAGTTGCGCCCTTCTGGCCCAACCGGACCTGGTTCCCAGAACTAACTCTCCTCGCGACTGCCCCTCCTTGGCCGATTCCCCTGAGGAGGGACCTTCTTTCTCAGGGACGGGGCACTCTATGGCACCCGCGTCCAGACCTCTGGAAACTCCATGTCTGGTCCCTGGACAGGACGTGAAGGTTCTAGGTGGGCTACCACAGGCAGTGGTAGAGACCATCTCTTCCGCTAGAACCCCCTCTACGAGGCGCCTCTACGCTTTTAAGTGGAACCTGTTCGTTGAATGGTGCTCTTCCCACCGGGAAGACCCCCGAAGGTGTTCGGTTAGTGTCGTGCTTTCTTTCCTGCAAGATGGGCTGGAGCGAAAGCTGTCTCCCTCTACCCTCAAAGTGTACGTCGCTGCAATAGCGGCGTATCACGACGCAGTCGAAGGTAAGTCCTTGGGGAAGCACAACCTAATCGTCAGCTTCCTCAGAGGTGCGAGGAGGCTAAATCCTCCTCGTCCAAACTCGTTACCCTCTTGGGACTTGGCTCTAGTGCTCAGAGCACTTCAGAGCCCTCCCTTTGAGCCTTTGCAGTCTCTGGAGCGTAAAATCATGTCAATGAAGACAGTGCTTCTGATGGCATTGGCCTCCATCAAGAGGATAGGGGACCTGCATGCACTTTCGGTCAACGAATTGTGCCTAGAATTCGGGCCGGACAACTCTCACGTTGTCCTGAGACCCCGGCCCAAGGTTCCTACCACTCCCTTCCGGGACAAGGTAGTGAACCTGCAAGTGCTGCCTTCGGAGGAGGCAGACCCAGCCCTGGCTTTGTTATGTCCCGTCCGCGTTCTTCGTGCTTACATTGACCGGACTCAAAGCTTTCGGACCTCAGAGTAACTCTTCATCTGTTACGGAGGCCAGCAGAAGGGAAAGGCTGTCTCCAAGCAGAGGTTAGCCCACTGGATAGTGGATGCTATCGTCTTGGCTTACCAGTCCCAAGACGTGCCTTGCCCGTTTGGGTTGCGAGCACACTCAACAAGGAGTGTTGGTTCCTCCTGGGCACTGGCTCAAGGTGCCTCGCTGACAGATATTTGTAGAGCTGCGGGCTGGGCGACATAACACATTCGCTAGATTCTATAGCCTCCGTGTAGAGCCGGTATCTTCCCGCATCCTCGCCCCCAGGGGCCAGTAGCGCTAAGTGCCCGTTCTAAGTGTCGGCTTGCAACGCCACTCCCGTATACGTGCGTCTATTGTCTCCAGTTGTGTTCCCCGGAAACGGCTAACCCTGTCAAGCTCCTCCGTCACCCCTGCGGTGAGCTGTCTGAGGCCAGGCCTGCACCCGTATGCTTGTGAAACGTGCGTGTAGGCTGGGTTCCATATGTAGCGGTTCCCTCACGGCTACCCCATATGTGTATTCTTCCACTGTACCAGCTACCCTACTTGGCTAGCCCCGTGTCTTTCCCTTGACAGAGCTTGCTCTGTCGTCTCTGGGCGTGTTCTTTCCCCCCTGGAATCAGACTGGAACCACCCCAGAGACTGCCATATGTTGCACTACTCTGCCAGGTTAGTCCTTATGTGTATTCCGCCACCAGTCCTTCAGCTGAAGGACATGGCTCCGCAGCGTACCATCTCCCGAGATGGGCACGCTTTCCCAGCGTTATCCAATAGTCACACTGAGTGGGTCTTGCAGAAACAGCAGTGACTGACCTCCCTGCTTGAAGCCCTGACTTCCATACCATCTAAGACGGTCCAGTGCGCTCAAGCAGGACGCTGGAAGGGCCAGCCTCCTGGCATTTTGGTAGGGATCCCAATTCGTCGGTCAGTGAAAGGGAACGTCTCGGTTACGTATGTAACCCTCGTTCCCTGAAGGAGGGAACGGAGACGCATGTCCCATCGCCAGGTGCTGCGCTTCCGCTAGGGGGCCAAGTCACTAGTTCGGCTCCTCAGCAGAAAAAAACAATGATCAAGCATTCCACTTCCTTATTTATACCCGCACCGTGGGGCGGAGCGTGGAATGCATGGGTCACATGCCAATCTCCATTGGCTCGTTTTTAACACACTCAAAGTAGATTGGTCTCTGAGATCAGATCCCAATTCGTCGGTCAGTTCCGACGTACGTCTCCGTTCCCTCCTTCAGGGAACGAGGGTTACATACGTAACCGAGACGTTTTCTTTCTCTTCAAACAAAACACTTAAAGGGTTACTTCAGTTCAGCGATTAGCATTAAGCTTTGTATCAGTAGAAACCCAGTAGTACAGTGTTTCCCAACCTTTTTTCAGTCATGGCACCCTTTGAAAATGTTCTCCATTTTGTGGCACCCCCTCGCATACGTTACGCTAGGGGTGTAACGGTACAGATTGCTCACGGTTCGGTTTGTATCACGGTTTTAGGTTCACGGTTTCGGTACGGTTCAGTATTTGCTATGTTCAGGGAAAAAAGGACTACTGTCAAATAAAAATAAAGAAAATAAGAACAAATAATTTAAATACAAGCAGCAGCACAAATAAACACTATTGAGCAAAGATACTAATAAAATAAACTATGCTTTTCAGGTTTTTCAGGTAGGTCTAACATTAGTTTTCAGGTACAGAAATTGATCAAATGTAAAATAGTATAGCATATTTGAGTGTATAAATTAAAGATTAATCCTATTAATCTTACAAAAGCTATTCGATCAAGAGCAGTGAGTGATGTCCTTGTCTTTTGTTGTTTGACATTAATTAAACAGACAGCAGTAAAGGCTACTGCCCCTTTAAGACCTAATGCACGGATATGCGTCGTCTTTCTCGACTGTATAAAGTTTACTTAAGGCATATACATGTCTGCTAGAATACTCATCAAGATGGACATGTTGACATACTTTTTGTGTGAGTTTGTCCGTTCAAGAGCGAGATTTGAAAGAGAACTCAATATTTGCCCTCTGTGAGACGTGTGCGCGCTTTTGAATGAGTGCACAGAGACAAATTTTCTCATTCGAGAATGAGAAGTCACTCTCTGACTTCTCATTCGCGTCTTATGGCACTACACCTGGGTGATGACGGCGAAAATGACTGGTTATATTCGAACATACGGCAGCACTCGCATGCATTGAACAAAGTTTACAAAGAGAGAATTATTTGAAAAATGTGAAGGAAAAAAAATTATTTGAAGGACTTTTACACGGCACCCCTGTTCTCGTCAGACGGCACCCCGGTTGGGAAACACTGCGGTAGTATATTCAAATTATCGTACTTTCCCCCCTCATATCCCCCTGAGACGAGAGAATTATGCATTTTTATTTCTGGAAAAAATCCTCTGATGACGCAAATATCGTCTTTTTGCATCATCTGAGGATTTTTTGGCCAGAGGCTAGAGACTACAGCTAGTAGAGGGAGTTAGTTCTGCATGTTTTCAACCCGCCCATAGGGGAGGGATCTCACTCACAGAATGTAAATGTACTTGGCCGCCAGAAGCGTCGCAATAGGGCAGGCAAGGCAGGCACTTGAGGGGGCCCCCGAGGGCTGATCATTTAAACAATCAGAAATAGTCATATAAATATGCAGCGACATCTCTGCATCCCCTTAGTGGTGCCCCTCTCTCGTTACGTTGGTAATGCTTTCGCTACCTCGCATCGGCCGCCTTCTTCAAACTGTAGAAAATGCAGGATTTGAGCGAACCAGACGGATAAGTTCTCTTCATGCTTAACAAATAAGCATGAAGAGAACTTATCCGTCTGGTTTGGCCGTTCGCTCTAATGTTAACCTTGATAAATATGCGTTATTATTCGGCACATATCCAAGTGTTTGTGTGGAGTGTGGAAGCTGAAGTATAGCGCGCTTGCATGACATGAAGGCGCCAGCGCGGTCACTGGCATTTTTTTTCCTTCACTGTTTCCTTAATGCTGGGTTATTTGGGAAGCTGAATAAGGTTATCTTTCCCTCACAACCAAAAACACACTTCTTTAGAGACATTGTTGATTTTGTGGTCTAAAAACAAAATGACAGCACTGCCGATGGCTTCCGTAACCGAACGAAGCTCGTGGATGGCCGCGCTCTTGCTCTAGCTCTGGTTGATGTGTGTGTGTGTGTGTGTGTGTGTGTGTGTGTGTGTGTGTGTGTGTGTGTGTGTGTGTGTGTGTGTGTGTGTGTGTGTGTGTGTGTGTGTGTGTGTGTGTGCGCGCTCATCCCTTTATGATGTCATACAGGGCCATACTCGGAAAAAAAATCCTGACGGAGTGTATTTGGCACAGAAAGACTCCATCATATGTCTTTTTTTTTTTTTTGACCATGTTAGCATGAAAATCCAACTCTTTAACAGTGTAAAAAAGTCAGAATGCATGAAATAGCATTAAATTATGGTCATGTGGTATTATTTTTTAAATCTATGTCATATAATAGGTTATAAATAAAATTATGGGTACAAGACAAATGTAATTCAAGCCAAGCTTTATCGGCCAAGCTCTGCCTGTGATACCATGAATCCATGCACATGCAAGCAAGTGTAGGATGAGGGTTAACCCTACAAACAAACATTGCAGCGCCACCTGGAGCTAGACTCTGTCAGTCCAACAACACTCCTACTGCAGAAGTATTTTAAAGTAAAACAATAGCCACGTTTAAACATGTTGTATCACAAATCAAATTAAAAAGCATTGGCTTCAGTAAAACAACAAGAAACACCCACTTCATAAATAATAAATTCTGCAAGCCATAGTGCAGAAGAATGCTTGAGGAATCAATAAGATTCACTATAAAATCTGTCTGGAAGGGGATACGACAACCAAACACGACAAATCATTTAAGTGCTGTCTCAGTGTTGGATTAGGCTAATGCGTAACTTTATTATATTATTTTAATGTGAACAATCTTTATAAATGTGTTTTATTAGTCATATTGTATTAACTTACCTTAGCCTAATTGCAGATATAATACATTCTGAATACATGTAAAATAGAATAAAATAGCCTATTAGGGACGAAAAATAAACGCTTCAACCTGTGTTATTCTTGAGCCTGTTGAAGGACACCGTTGAACAGTTTGTGGAAAGTTTTTTTAATAAATGAATGTCGAGTCCTTACCGCTGCTCTCCATATGTGTGGTGACGGTTCCGTCCCGGTGCAGGATGATCGACGACGGGTCCCGGATCAGAGACTCGCGGCCAGGCGGCGCCCTCAGCTCTCTGCAGCACTGGAAACACACTGCCCAAGCCTGCTCCTCATTGATGGGCTGCTCATAAGACTTCAACACCTCCTCCAGAGACAGTTCCCTGATCTCGCCTCTCTCCGCGGGAGCAGATACCCTTGAGTCTCCGTCCTTACCGCTTCTGTTCGCTGATCTGGCCATTGCGAGGCCCGAGTTTTAGCCTACAGTTTCCTCTGGGTCCACTTGAATCTGTCTGGAGACAGAATGATGATTCTGCTGTTCATTCCGGGAACCGCGAGAGAAGCGTCTGCAGAAACGTCAGTCAGTGATGGGCAGAGGAGCGGGGGCGGGCGGACATCTCTGAATGCGCAATTGTAGCAAAATATAGAACATAAACGTGAAAAAAAAAACGTATTAATATATTGCCTACATGTATGTTGTGCGATGCATCTTTCTCATCGGTCAAGTTCCCTGCATCATGTCTGGATGGGTGTCGTATTCTGCATCCTCCGCAAAGTGCTCTGACTCCACCCACACACTGGACCAATGGAGCACATGAGCTGAACTTAAAGAGGAACTAGTTGGAAAACATAAACAACCGAAGGTTATCTCGAATTTTTTAATATTGTTTAGGTTATAGATGAAAAAAAACGGTTAAGTTATGAAAGAATCTAAAAAGTCAAAACAAAACAAAGTGTGCTAGCTGTTGCTAAAAGGCTAGCATGTTGCTGGATCAACATATCTTGTTGATTCTGGAACAACATTCCTAACCTAAACCAAACCCTGCTCATAACTCATCCCTCAAGCCTAAACTTGACATTAACTGTAAACTTCAAATCTGACTGGTTGTTCCAGGAACATGTTGTAGGCCTACTAAATGGTTATTTAATGGTTAGCCTATTTAAATTAATTTGTGTAATTTCCCTTCACCACCAAACCCACACTCTAAAAAATGCTGGGTTAAAATCAAAGTCGGTTCGAAAATGGACAAACCTAGCAATTGGGATGTTTTAACTCAGTGAATGGGTTGTTTTAACCCAGCGGTTGGTTTAAATGTTTGCTTAAAACAACCCAAACATTGGTTTGTCCATTTTCAACCCAACTTGGGCTGTTTTTAACCAAGCATTTTTTAAGAGTGCATCCCAATTTCATAACTTTAAAATGTAAACAAATGGGAAACATTGTATTTCATAACAGCAAATAGGCTATACGTGGGAACAAATAATAAACATAGGCTAACAACTAAATTAAACCAGGGGCTGTATAAAGTAAAGTTAGTTTTAAGTATGTCAAAAGTCTATGACGTAATTGTACTCTTATTCCTAGATATAAGAATACGTGTGATTCATAAAGGTTCCTAAGTGCTAAGACTAGATCTCAGCTCCTAAATGATTTAAGAGATCTGGACAGGTATCCTAACCTAAGAGTAACAAGATGACAGCAGAGAGGAGGAGACCACACACTTGACCAATGAAAATATAATGTATTGGCGTTAAATGATGGCAGAGAGTTGATCAAATGATAAAAGTTTGTTTGTCAAGATATTATTTTTGTAACTGACTGTCAAAGTCATGTTAAAGCTTCTCCCACTCTACAAATAAATGCTCTGACTGCAGAAATGAAAGTAATAAATAGTTTTAAATAGCACTATATTGTGGCACTGACCACACCAAACATACAGTAATGGCCAAAAGTGCATGTGCAGCTTAAATATGAGGAAAATATTTTTATGAGGAATATATTTATATATATTTTAAAATATCGTTAGCCTTATAGCATAATTGCCTAAGTAATTTTTTGGCCAAATATGATCTGGGCAATTATGCTATGAGGCTAACGATATGAGGGAAGATCAAAACACTAAACTTGGTGGTATATCTGACAAAATTATTTGGCAAAAAAGTCAAACTACAGCAGGTTTTATAAAAACAAAAAAAGCTCACAGGAAAGAAGCATAGGCTACATTTACTACAACATAATCAGTTATCATTGTTTTTTGTGTTCATACTTTCTTTGTATGACAGCCTGGCCAAAAATTATATCCTCACATTTTGGCATGTTTCATTGTGTTTTCACAAATAAAACAATTGACTCCAGTCATAACTACGCAATATGATTACAGCATCTTTACCACATTTTACCTCATGTCGCAATCTGCGTTCCTCTCAGAGTGGTCTCTTGGTTGTTCCCAAGACACGGCTTGGTTCTATGGGTGATAGAGCTTTTTCATCCTATGCTCCTAAGCTTTGGAATTCTCTCCCGGCCGATATCAAGGAAGCAAATACATTAGTGACTTTTAAATCTCATCTCAAAACATTCTTATTTAGGATTGCTTTTACTTGATTATTTTTTTTAATTGTTGTATTTGTATTTAAAGTGTGTTGTTTTTCTCTGTTATGTATGCTTTTAGAAAGCAATTTTTAAAGGCGCTATATAAAATAAATGTATTATTATTATTTTTAATAATATTAGAATAAAGGGTGAATATGTCAATTTTCCTATAGGCCGGGCATCACTTTTGGCCTCTGCTCTTTGGCAGTTCATTGACTTTCAACTGATCTTCAAACCATGCAACAACTTTTATGATTGCGGCTTCCCTGGAGTTGTTGGAGCCATTGAAGGAACTCATGTTCACAATATTGTAACTGTAAAGGTGATGATACATGGGGCAACATTTTGAGCAATGTTGCCAAGCGATGTTGCTTGTGCACTTTTCCCATTGAGAATGGGCAACAAATTTCTACCTGGATACTTTAGATTGGTCATGGGCCCTGTGTCTCATTGCCCATTGACGGCAACATTGCTCAAAAAGTTGCCCCGTGTACAGTATCATCACCTTAACTCCAAATGTAAATGAGGAGACATATATCAATAGAAAAGGATTCCACAGCATCAATACTAATTTCTGATAATTTTGCACAATGCAAAGCAGTTTTTAAAAATACATTCAAATATTAAAGTTTCATTCTTAAATAAATGATTTTATTATAATTACAATAAATTGGTGTCGTGCTGCTGTGACCTCACCCTTGCAGGCTCACTATTGGCTGATTCAGTGGTTGAGAGGCGGCCATTTTGGGTTGACATCATTGTAGTCCTTAGTTCGCAACACTTAAAGGGTTAGTTCACCTAAAAATTAAAATTCTGTCATTAATTACTTACCCTCATGTCGTTGGACACCCGTAAGACCTCCGTTCATATTCGGAACACAAATGAAGATATTTTAGTTGAAATCCGATGGCTCAGAAAGGCCTCCATTGGAACAATGCACTTTACACTCTCAAGACCCATAAAAGGTACTAAAGACGTTGTTACAAAGTCCATCTCACTACAGTGGTTCTACAAGATCTTTTTGAAGCAACAAGAATAGTTTTTGTGCGCAAAACCCCCCCAAATAACGGCTTATATAAGGATGACCGATTTCAAAACACTGCATCATGAAGGTTCAAAGCGTTGAGTCGATTCAGCGGTTTGGATCGCCAAAGTCACATGATTTCAGAAGTTTGGCGGTATGACATGCGATCCGAATCATGATTCGACTCACTGATTCATAATAAATGACAGAATTTTCATTTTTGGGTGAACTAACCCTTTAAGAATCAGTGTTAGACTCTGCTGAGAGTTGCTTTTAGCTCCTTAATAAAAGTCTCTTAGACAAGTCCTACTTTTTACTAAGAATTGTTTGACAATTAATTCAAAGTTTAAGACTGTTCTAAAGAGCATTTCTGAAAATTGTATACATACGGACCTACATAAGTTATTTCTTGTGCTGTAAATCCTTATTTTAAAACAGCAACTTATAACTTTTACTGTCACCTCAGAAGGGCGGTGTTGGATCAGATATGATAATGATTTCACTGTTGCACTTTTCTTATTAAAACTTGTCGTTTAAATTAAACTGATGGAGTTATACACTCACCTAAAGGATTATTAGGAACACCATACTAATACTGTGTTTGACCCCCTTTCGCCTTCAGAACTGCCTTAATTCTATGTGGCATTGATTCAACAAGGTGCTGAAAGCATGGGTTTAGAAATGTTGGCCCATATTGATAGGATAGCATCTTGCAGTTGATGGAGATTCTTGGGATGCACATCCGGGGCATGAAGCTCCCGTTCCACCACATCCCAAAGATGCTCTATTGGGTTGAGATCTGGTGACTGTGGGGGCCATTTTAGTACAGTGAACTCATTGTCATGTTCAAGAAACCAATTTGAAATTATTTGAGCTTTGTGACATGGTGCATTATCCTGCTGGAAGTAGCCATCAGAGGATGGGTACATGGTGGTCATAAAGGGATGGACATGGTCAGAAACAATGCTCAGGTAGGCCGTGGCATTTAAACAATGCCCAATTGGCACTAAGGGGCTTAAAGTGTGCCAAGAAAACATCCCCCACACCATTACACCACCACCACCAGCCTGCACAGTGGTAACAAGGCATGATGGATCCATGTTTTCATTCTGTTTACGCCAAATTCTGACTCTACCATCTGAATGTCTCAACAGAAATCGAGACTCATCAGACCAGGCAACATTTTTCCAGTCTTCAACTGTCCAATTTTGGTGAGCTTGTGCAAATTGTAGCCTCTTTTTCCTATTTGTAGTGGAGATGAGTGGTACCCGGTGGAGTCTTCTGCTGTTGTAGCCCATCTGCCTCAAGGTTGTGCGTGTTGTGGCTTCACAAATGCTTTGCTGCATACCTCGGTTGTAACGAGTGGTTATTTCAGTCAAAGTTGCTCTTCTATCAGCTTGAATCAGTCGGCCCATTCTCCTCTGACCTCTAGCATCAACAAGGCATTTTCGCCCACAGGACTGCCGCATACTGGATGTTTTTCCCTTTTCACACCATTCTTTGTAAACCCTAGAAATGGTTGTGCGTGAAAATCCCAGTAACTGAGCAGATTGTGAAATACTCAGACCAGCCCGTCTGGCCCCAAACAACCATGCCAGGCTCAAAATTGCTTAAATCACCTTTCTTTCCCATTCTGACATTCAGTTTGGAGTTCAGGAGATTGTCTTGACCAGGACCACACCCCTAAATGCATTGAAGCAACTGCCATGTGATTGGTTAATTCGATAATTGCATTAATGAGAAATTGAACAGGTGTTCCTAATAATCCTTTAGGTGAGTGTAGATCTCCCTTATGACTAAAAACCTTTAGTGTTTGGATATACAATACTCTCTAAAAAAAGATGGTTCTTCAAAAGGTTTTTTACATGTAGAGGAGGCTTTTTGACTTCTCAATTTGTGTAAATCCACTTAAATAATAAAAAAAAAATTCCAGATTAATTTTACATGTCTAGTACAATTATGTGGTTTTGTTTCATTGATACAGTGTTTACTTTTTTCTTGATTTACCCCATAAGAATGGAAGTGAAATGTGACAACATGCCCCGTGGGGTACATGTGAGGGGCACATTGTAACATGACCATAAGACAGCTTAAAATGTTATCTGATATAATCAAAACAATATTCAAGACAAACCAAAATATTTTGTCAATAAAATACAATTATTAAATAAATTTAAATAAAATAATGGCATTTTGTTAATCACAAATAAACACATTTTTGAGTTTGACAACAAACACATCACTAAATACAGCTATACAGCATAGTTAAAAACAATAATAATTTATCATTTCGGTGACACTTTGCAATAAGGTTCATTAGTTAACATTTGTTAACTACATTAGTTAACATGAACTAATAATGAACTGCACTTATAAAGCATTTATTTATCTTTGTTAATGTTAATTTCAACATTTACTATGCATTATTAAAATCTTGTTTACATTAGTTAATGCACTGTAAACTAACATGAACAAACCATGAACAGCTGGATTTTTATGAACTAAAGTTAACAAAGATGAACTAATGCTAAACAGAGGTGTTGTTCATGTTTAGTTCATGTTAACTAATGCATTAACTAATGTTCACTAATACAACCTTATTGTAAAGTGTTACCATCATTTCTGAACATTGACTCTCAGTTATTATTCACCTTTTTCTCATGGTTTCTCAATAGAATTTATAAAAGTATAGAATATTATAGCATATTTCTAATAGGGGCTCAATGTAACGCAGTGTGACAACATGCCCCACCTGCAAATGGGATTTAACCATGGCTCGTGTCTTCTGGTGTTCAGCATTAAAGAAATATCTCAACTCTTAAATAACAGATATAAGATTACAATAAGATTTGTCTTATTTTAAATAAACACAAAAAACAGAAATTAAAAATAAATTTAAGTAAAAAATATACTTTTGCTATGGTTAAATAAATGTTCAGTGATATCTTCCAAAGATTTTTTAATTTTGGCGCAATTTTCTCTCTAAATAATGTTGATATGGCAACTAGTAAATACACTAAGTTTCATCATCCTGGCATGTGTGGAAAGTTTTAAACCATGTGTGTTACAGCTTACCCCGCATTAGGTTGTGCCCTGCTCTCCCCTAGTATCAGTTCTATTTTAACCGTATGGTCTTGAGGAACCCTTTATATGCTGAAATGTTTCTTTGTGTTAGAGTTTAGGGTTCTTTATTCCCTCCTTTTTGTTTTTCAAATCTGTAACTGTCGAAGCCACCTCATTAGTGATTTTCAGGAGCTCAGCCATCCATTACACAGACTGTCAACACACTCTCAACAGGTAAATTATTTCTTTCTTAGCTCTGGGACCATTTTTGGGATTTCCTCCTGGATTTGGCCTAACCCATACACTGTGAAACCCAACAAGTTCAGCTAACTCATTTCATTTGAGGACACCGATTACCTCAAACCATTTAGGTTTATAAAAAACGGCTCGGGCTACGTCTGTAACCCTTGTTCCCTGAGAAGGGAACGAGCACTGCGTCGGAACGACACTTCGGGGATACTCCCTAAGCACTAGCGAATCTGAAGTCCGTATAGAAACTAGCCCAATCTGATTGGTCGTGCGTGATGACGTCATCGTGACGACGTATCCGGAAGTATAAAGGGCGAGCCGGCGCATTGAAACGGCAGCTATTGCTCTGAAGCATGCGCTCCAGGCGTGCCGAGGTGTGGTGACACGACGCAGTGCTCGTTCCCTTCTCAGGGAACAAGGGTTACAGACGTAACCCGAGCCGTTCCCTTTCGAGGGAACTCTCACTGCGTCGGAACGACACTTCGGGGAACGAGTACCCACTAGCTCACACCGAGGGTAGCGCCTGCCCTAGTGTGAAACCGGAGACCGGGCACAACTAGGACTTGAGTACCCTAGCGCCAGCACCGTAGGGAGAACTTCTCCACTTCTTTCCTTCCGTGCCCCAGCTGATGAAGGGAGGCGTCTGTTGAAACGGTTTCCCGGCAACAAGACGCTCCCAACACTGGCCCTTGGGACCTTACCGAGGATAGTACCTGCCCTAGTGTGAAGCCGGAGACCGGGCACAACTAGGACTGGAGAACCCAAGCGCCTTCTGCGCCCCAGCCAATGAGGGAGACGTCTGTTGAAACGGTTTCCCGGCAACAGGGCGCTCCCAACACTGACCCCTGGGACAGAACCCAAGGTTTCTTCCATATAACTAGGGAACGAAGGCATCTGCGCGTTACCCTAATTATACGAAAAGGTTTCCTCTGGGGGAAACCCCTTGGTTTCCAACCACCACTGTCAAGGTCTCACGTGCAGCAGGTCAAAAGGTCTCACCTTGGACGCTGCTGCACTGAGCCCCAGCACTCAAAAGTGCTTCACAGTGAAGGTCTCTTACTCCGCTGTCACGTGAGGCGGGGGATGTAATGCCTGAAGAACCAAGGAACTGACCAATCCTAAATTCCCTGGTTCATCCGACTCCAATGGTCCGAAGGGGGCCTCAGCCAGCCTTCGAAAACCACTGCCAGATCCCAGGTTGGGAATTCTGGAACGAGCCACAGGCCGCATCCTCCGAGCCCCACAGGGGAACTGCACAACCAGATGGTGTCTACCCAAGCCCATCACCCAAAGGAGTGTGGAAAGCCTTATGGCAGCCACGGACACCCTGAGTGTGGACGGGGTTGGACCCACAGAGAAGCGATCTTGGAGGAACTCCAGCACTGAAGCCACCGGCCAGTTAACTGGGTCCACCTCACGCTCCCTGCACCAAGTGGCTCACCACTTGGGGCTGTACAGTCTCCTCAAAGATGGAGCCCTGGAACTGAGTAAGGTCTCTATCACCTCTGCCGACAGGCCAGTCTCTAGGTACCTGACCCCCTCAAGGGCCAGACCCAAAGACTCCAAATCTCAGGCCGGGGGTGAAATATTGAGCCCCCTGCCTGAGATAAGAGATCCCTCCTCAGAGGGATCTGCCATGGAGGACCTGCCAGCAGCGCTATGATGTCCGAGAACCAAACTCGCGTCGGCCAACGGGGTACTAAAAGTAGGCTGACCCCCTGTTGGCGGACCCTCTCCAGAACTCCCGGGAGCAGAGCAATCGGGGGGAATGCGTACAAACGCAGCCTCGGCCACGTCTGAACCATGGCATCCAACCCCAGCGGGGCTGGATGCGTGAGGGAAAACCACAGTGGACAGTGGGACGTCTCGTGAGACGCAAACAGGTCCACTTCCACTGGGGCGAACCTCTCACATATGGCCTCCACCACCTCCGGGTGGAGTCGCCACTCCCCGGGCCTCAGCCCCTGCCTCGACAGGATGTCTGCTCCCTGATTTTGGACCCCCGGGACATACATTGCCCTGATGGACAACAGTTTCCCTTGGGACCACAGGAGAATTTGATGCGCCAGTCTACAAAGAGGGCGCGACCTCAAACCCCCCTGATGATTCAGGTACGCTACAACAGACGTATTGTCTGTTCGTACCAGGACATGTTGGCCGCAGAGGTCCGGGAGAAAGCTCCTCAAAGCTTTGTAGACCGCCATCATCTCCAGGCAATTTATGTGCCAGGAGGAATGACGGCCCTCCCACGGGCCCCTCGCAAATCGGCCCTCCATGACCGCGCCCCAACCAGTGAGGGAGGCGTCTGTTGAAACGGATCTCAACACTGACCACTGCGCTCCCAACACTGACCCCTGGGACAGAACCCAAGGTTTCTTCCATATGACTAGGGAACGAAGGCATCTGCGCGTTACCCTGATCATACGGAAAGGATTCCCTCTGGGGGAAAACCCCTTGGTTTTCAGCCACCACTGGAGGGGTCTCATGTGCAGCAGGCCAAAAGGTATAACGTTGGACACTGCTACCATGGGCCCAGCACTCTCTGAAAGTGCTTCACAGTGATGCTGTGGCCTAGCCTTATTCGTGAGACAATCGCCAGTATGGTCTCGACTCGCGCGGGAGACAATTGTGCCCGCATCGTAGTCGAATCCCATACTATCCCTAGGAACGTAGTCCTTCGGGACGGCGTCAACACACTTTTTGTTGCGTTGAGTCTCAGCCCCAAGCACTTTATATGGGCCAGAACAACATCTCGATGCCGAACTGCCATATCGTACGACTGGGCCAATATGAGCCAGTCGTCGATATAATTCAGTACACGGATGCCCTGGAGTCTCAATGGAGCCAGAGCTGCATCCATGCACTTTGTGAATGTGCGTGGGGAAAGAGCTAGACCGAAGGGAAGCACTCGATATTGGTACGCCTCGCCCCCGAAAGCGAACCTCAAGAACTTCCTATGACATGGAAGAATGGAGATATGGAAGTATGCGTCCTTTAAATCTATCGTGACGAACCAGTCCTCGAACTGGATCTGACTCACGATGGTAGGAATCGTGAGCATTTTGAATCTGAACCTCCTCAGAGACCGATTCAAATACCTCAGGTCAATAATCGGACGCAACCCTCCATCCTTTTTTAGGAACAATAAAGTACCGGCTGTAGAACCCGGACTCCCTCTCCGGCGGAGGAACACGCTCTATGGCTTCCTTCGCCAGCAACGATTTTACTTCTAGTTCCATTACCCGAACCCGCTCTGGTACCACTGCGGTCCAGTTCAAACCCCTGAAACTTGGAGGAGGATGACCGAACTGCAGTCTGTAACCATTCTCTACAGTACGCAGGACCCATGTAGAAATATTCGGAAGGCATTTCCATGCGCCGAGATAATCTACTAAGGGAACCAGCCTCTCGAGGCTGGCGTCGGGTGTTACACGAGCCTCGTTCCCAACCCCCTGAAGCGGATGACCGGCAGGAAGTAGTTGGGAACGATTCTCTGTGTGCGGACGCGTGAGCTACCCAGCCGCAGGTCTTTCTAGAGGCGGCTGGAGCAGCGTGCGTTCGCGGGAAATCGATGTGGCCCGAAGCGTCATAGACGGCGGGATTCCACATCGATTTCCCCAGAGCGCCCCAGAAAAGCAACCTCGATTGCCCTTCTGCGGGGGGGACCGCTCTTAGAAGCCCTGCCGCAGCTAGGGCTTCTTCCCAGCAGCCTTCCGCGCCCTGAGTACGTTTCTTAAATCGCCTCTGGGAGCGGAAGACTGCTGGTGAGTCTGCTGGAGCGAGCGCCGCCTCTGTTGCCAGGCTCCAGGAGGAGAGGCTCTAGAGGCGACGCTCTCCCTCTGCAGCTGACGGTGCGAGGAGCTGGTTGACAGCTGGGGCTGCCCGCTATGGGCCGCCCTCCCTGGCTCCGAGCGACGAGGGACGAACTGTCGGAAGGCCGCTGACTGACTTCTCGCCTCCCGATGTTTGGCGACAACGGCCTCAACCGCGTCCCCAAACAACCCGGAAGGCGAAATCGGGGAGTCCAAGAGAAAGGACTTGTCCTTCTCCTTCATCCCCGATAAGTTCAGCCATAGGTGCCTCTCCACAGTCACCAAGGAGGCCATTGACCGGCCGACAGCACGAGCTGTCTCCTTGGTGACGCGGAGAGACAAATCCGCAGCCTTCCGGAGTTCTAAAATATCCTCCGGAGAGGGTCCCTCGCCCTCGTCGAGCTCCTTAAGGAGATCGCCCTGGTAGGCCTGCAAGATAGACAAAGTGTGCAGGGTACTACCAGCCCGACCAGCCGCCATATAGGCCTTGCCCACCAAGGATGAGGTGTCCCTGCAGGGCTTGGTGGGCAATACCGGGGCTTTGAGGGACGATGCGGCCTCGGGTGAAAGATAGCTCGCTAAAGCCTCCTCCACCTGAGGCATCGCCCCATACCCTGCCTCGCGAGCCCCCAGGACATTAGCATAGTCCAAAATAGGGGGGTTGGAAACTCGCGAGGAGAAGGGTTTCTTCCATGATCTACACACCTCGGTGTGCAGATCCGGGAAGAACGGAAAGCCCCGGCGAGGCGTTTGCACCCGGCGAGGAAGGAACCGGTCATCCAGCCTACTGGTTGGCTGGACCTCCGGCGCCTCCTGTGGCCAACTGATGTTCAGTTTGGCCACCGCACGGGTCAACACCTCGACCAGCTCCTCTTGGGCGGGTGGATGAAGTACTAATAGACTTTCTACTTCACCACCCGCCACGATACCACCCTCATCTGGTTCCTCAGAACCAGAGAGGATCAGCATCTGATCCTCCACCCTGGGGGAAGAAGCCGCAGTGCGGGCTTCCACACGGGGAGGAAGATCATCGGCACTGTCAGAGGAGGATTGGGAAAGTGCCGCAGCAGTCCCAAAACCCTCTGACAAGTCCCGCTGTGAACCCCATGATCTGCGACGCCGCGCTGCCTCAACAGCCGCGGGTCCAGAACCACGAGGTTCACAAGGCTGGCCGCCCTCATCAAACACGGCCAGCCGAGAACGAAGCAGTCTGAGCGGGAGCAGCTCGCAATGTTGACAGGCGGCTCCCTCGAGAGCCGCCCGAGCATGCTCCACACCCAAACACTGCTCACAAAGCAGGTGTGCATCCGAGCCAGAGATGTAACGTGGGCACGGATGCACACACTGCCTGTAGTTCTCACTCATTCTTTCTTTCTTTTTTAAATTATTTACTAAAAAAGAACTCTATCACACACACACTTCTTGGACAGACAACAGTAAATAGACAGACTTGTCACACAGAGCGCTATGCTGAAGAGCAATAACTGCCGTTTCAATGCGCCGGCTCGCCCTTTATACTTCTGGGTATGCCGTCACGATGACGTCATCACGCATGACCAATCAGATTGGGCTAGTTTCTATACGGACTTCAGATTCGCTAGTGCTTAGGGAGTATCCCCGAAGTGTCATTCCGACGCAGTGAGAGTTCCCTCAAAAGGGAACAATTGTTATGAGTACTCTGCACTTATTTTAAGTCCTCTAAAAAAAGGATATTTCTTAATATACATTTGAACTTTACACTGCATTCAAATACTTGATATAGCTGAACCTTCCCTATATTGAATAAAACAGCTGAAATTACAAACTTTAAATTAACTCAGAGTGCTTGCAAATAATGCTAGCTCACAATAGCACACACAAAGTCAAATCTAGTAAGTTAAGCTAACTCATTAACTTTGAGGACACTGATTACCTTAATTCTTTTAATTTTAGAAAACAATAGTTATGAGTACTTTTAACTTATTTCAATTGAGTTCACTAAAATAAGACACTCATTGCAATCAAGAACTACAACTGACTTAAGCCACAGCTTTAGATGAAATAACAGAAGATAAAAGAAGACATTAAATCTATGAAGATCTCAGCCGAGGAGGATTAAACAACTCCACAAACAGCACTACCGGCTTCACACAATTTACTTACCAGACTGACTTTATTTCTGTCATTTCTGTTTTAATGAAAATAATAGTTTAATTTAAGTCACCATGATGGAGATGAGTGTTTGCTTTAGTTGTGCTCTTGACCCTTAAATCTTAAACGTTAGTTTTTTGCTCTGGCTGCTTTAACTGTGTGTTTAGAAAGTACATTTGTTGAGGTAAGGAATACCAAGAGAAAATGTGATTAGGTTATGTTAGCTGTACAATGATGTTGGTATAATCATCATGTAGTGGCTTCACTACATGATGTCACTGATCTCACTCAGAGTCTAATGCTCTGGTTATAACAGTATTGTGTTGTTTTTGTATTATTCATAATTGTGGCTACATGATTCAACAATACGAGTTCCAGCACTGTTGTGGTAATTGAATAATATTCAAGATTTTAAAAGCATGTAGTGCTGAAAAGGTTTTAATCTATGGCATTACTTAGACACACACAGACATCAAGAATCTGCGTATGAATCTCAACAATGGTGACAATCAATGAAACGCTTCATGGGTCCCAGCATGCATTGCGGCATGAATAAATTATGCATCTGAATTGTGACTAATTTTCTTTAATTCTTACTATTTGCTTTTACTTTTGCTGTGTTTGTTGTGATGTTTTTGTAGCTTGTTTTATGTTCAAAGTTGATCTTTATCTGAATTTTTTTTTTTGATGGTCACCATTGTTGAGATTCATACTCTGATTCTTGATGTCTGTGTGTCCAAGTCCTGTTGTAGATTAAAACCTTTTGTGCATTAATTTTATTCATTTAAATCCTGCATTTTGTTCGATTACCACAACCATCCTGGATCGTGTGCTGTAGGATCACATAAGTTCTTTTATGAAAAATACAAAAAAAATAACACAAAATCTCTACAAGAGCATTATACTCATTAGAGCATGATTCTGTCACTACATGACGATAATATCCTCAGCACAAAAACAACCAAAACCAGCTGATCATATTTTCTCTTGGCTTTCCTTACCATAACAAAAAACTCAGTTAAAGCAGCCAGAGCAAAACCCTTTTGTCAAGGGTCAAGATCCCAACAAAAGCAAACACTGAACACCATCATGGTGAATAGAAACAAAACTATTATTTTCAATATAACAGAAATAAAGTTAGTCTGGTTAGTAATGTGTGAGGCTGGTAATGCTGTTTGTGGAGTTGTTTAATCCTCCTCTGCTGAGATCTACAGAGATGTAATGTCTTATTTTATCCTTCAGTTGATTTCATCTAAAGCTATGGCTGAAGTCAGTTGTAGTTCTTGTGTTCCTCTTTCCTTCAGTGATTCTGCTCATTACCATCATTAGGTGTCACCACCAATATGCAATTATCACTTATTTAATCCCTTAACAATACAATTATTATCCAATTATCATGCTGGGAACTAGAAATCATTCAGTTTGAGTTCTGTTTCCGTCATTGTGTCCACACAACATTCGGTAATATTTGAGTGCAGTGAACTCCTTTTATTTTAGTACATACAACTGTTAGGTTTTACAGTGGCATAAAAAGAGCACCAGAAAGGGTTCTGCAATTGTTACAAGCCAAATAACCCTAATTTGGTACTGTTTAGAACCAATTTTTCTTAAGAGTGTAGGTTGCACATGCCATGTACTGTATTTTGTCTTGTATAGGGAGGGATATGCGTTAACCTGTATTATTAGACCAAAGATCATCTAATAATTTGTCTAATTTGTCATCCTGCCAGGCAATCAATCAATAAAATTATAAATGAATCAGTTGTAACATACACCGTCTGGTGCTACTTGGACACGTCATCAGTGATGATCCCGGGGTCAACAGGTGTTTCGGGTCTTTAATCAACAGTCTTTAATCACCCAGGTGATCCTCAGTCCCCGGCATGTGTCCAAATGGTGTGCTAATCCACGGGTCCCCCCTCCGGATCCACAGCCATCGTGAGGCTTTTTCGGCAGCCTCGGAGATGTTCTTTATGGCTCGTCTGCACAGTTGTCCTTTAACTCCAAGGAGTTTGAGTGTTCGGAGCAACGACTGTCCAGCAAAGCCCCTGCAATCAACCTCCACTGGCTCGCTGCATACTTTCCAGCCGCTGCTCCTGAACTCCTCCACCAGCTCTGCATTTTTGGCTCTCTTGCCCTCGTTTACCTCCTTCAATCTGTCTTCCCAGGGGACAGTAAGCTCCACTATGTTCACCTGCCTGGTCGACTCCGATGTTATCACCACGTCTGGGTGGAGTGAAGTGGTCGTGATGTGCTTCGGGAACTTAAGCTGTCTTCCCAGGACTACTTGGAGGTGCCAGTCTCTTGCATTGGAGAGGAGCCCACCTGGTGAGCGTAGCTGCTGTTGTGCCTTCTCCCCAGATCTGACAAAGGAAATGGTATGCTTGGAGGGATACTGACACTTACTGCTCTGTATCGCTGCAGTGATTGTATCTGCCAGAGCCCTAAGGACCTGATCATGGCGCCAGCGATACCGCCCATCCCCCAAAGCCTTTGGACAGCAGCTGAGGATATGCTCCAGTGTGCCACTCCTCTGGCACAGTTGGCATGCTGGAGAGTCTACCAAGCCCCAGCAGTGTAGGTTGGATGGGCTAGGTAGAAGGTCGAACACAGAACTGATGAGGAACTTGGTGCGCACTGGTTCAGAGCTCCATAACTCTGCCCAGGTGATCTTGCGCTGTTCTGCGTTCTCCCACCTAGTCCAGGTGCCTTGCTGCTGCATACCAACCATCTTTGTCAGGCAAACTTCCTCCACCTCTGTCCGCACCTCGTCCTGCACCAACAGACGCTTCTCCCTCCCTCTTGCTTTATCGTAGCGTGGCTTAGGAAAACTGCCCAGGCCTGCACGTCCCAGCGCCACGTTACCAACCAGGACACCATGCCTCAGCCGTGCTTCCGCTCTGTCCACCACTTCCTGTGCCTGTCATTTCCTTCCTGTCTTAACACAGATTCCAGCTGAGGAGACTTTGGCATCAGAGTAATCTCGGTACATCAAGATCTCCCGGGCACGTGTGACCTTGAACTCCTCGGATAAGCTGCTGATGGGAAGCTGCAGCTTGGTGGAATGACTGTAGAGGGCGATGTTACTTAGGGACCGTGGGAGTCCTAACCACCTGCTGAGGAACTGACTCTCTCCAGTGCTTCTACCGTTGTTGTGGGTACCTCATATATGAGAAGGGGCCAGAGAAGCCTTGGCAGGATTCCATGCTGGTACATCCATGTTTTGTGCTTTCCTTGAAGCCCTGAAATGTCGACTGCAGTGAGCCAGTTTGTCATGTCGTTCCTGGTTTGTTGGAGAGCGGTTGTGTCCTTCAGGGAGCTGTCAAAGATCTTCCCCAAGCTCTTGACTGGTCTCTCTGTTGTTGATGGTATTTGTGACCCCTCCAAGGTAAAGCGGAACCGGTCGGCCACTTTGCCTTTCTTTAGGACCAGGGACCTAGATTTGGCTGTCTTAAAACTCATCCTTGCCCATAGGATGAGACGTTGGAGCCCCTGGAGAAGCCATCTGCACCCCGGAACTGAAGCTGCTGTCACGGTTAGGTTGTCCATAAATGCTCTTATGGGTGGCTGCCGAGTACCAGATCTAGACATGGGACCCCTACATTCCACCTCTGCTGGTTTGACGATCCTGTTCATGGCTAGAGCAAAGAGTGGTACCGAGATTGTGCAGCCGGTAATGATGCCCTTCTCTAGCCATTGCCAGGCAGATGTTACCGTTCCTGACAAAACTCTCAATCTGAAACTGTTGTATTAGTCCAGAATGAGGTTGCGGATAGTCTCTGGCACATGATGTCTTGTCAGTGCTTCATTGACCAGCTTGTGGGGAATGGACCCGTAGGCGTTGGTAAGATCCAGCCAAAGTACGGCAAGGTCTCCTCTGGTCTCCTTTGCCTCCCGGATCAACTGGCTCACCACTTCTATGTGTTCTAAGCAACCAGGTACTCCTGGGACTCCCCCCTTCTGCACTGAAGTGTCTATGTACCCGTTCTACAGGAGGAACTCCATTAGCTGTTGGGCACAATCTTGAAGAAGATTTTCCCTTCGACGCAGAGCAGCTGATCTTGACCTCTCGCCGGTTTGGTCGCGATGGAGTAGTTATGCCACGCTTTTCTATGACACCAAACCACTCTGCGCTTATGCCCATTGTGAGGGTGCACATGGTATGGAGTTTCTGTTCAACATTCCCCTTGCATGTTGACTCCAGGATCTTATCGAGGTCCTCATTGAACTGGTGCCAATCCTTCTTGTTAGTGGCAGGCCACTTCACCCAACGCTGTTTTGGCTTTCTGCTTTGCGAAGGGGCTGGTGCTGCTTGGAGGTTCCGGGCGCTGTGGTGTGGCTCCGGGCCTGGCTCCTCCTCCATCTGACCAGGTTCTGCAACCGGCACTCCAGAGACTGGATTACTGGCTACTGCCCCTGTGCGTTGCTGCATTCGCCCTCCCTTAAGGCAGGCCATCTTTGACTGATAGATCTTCAGACCTGTTGGGTTTTTGCAAACCTTGCCGCAGATACATCCTGTGCTTGTTGTCGGTTGTCTGTTTGCTTGGGTCATAGCCTGAAGGTCCGTCCGATTGGGATTCTAATCCTTCCCCCCTCTCGGGAATCCCTGGGGGTATTTTTCCGAAGGGTTTTTTGTAGCTTGCTTGGGTGCTCCTTCACAGGAGCTGCAGTTCGGGCTGCTAACCCTTACTTGAATCTCTATTTTGATATATTTTCTTTGTTCTACTGCTAAATATAACTTACTCATCACCATACATTGTTTAAATATTGCCTATCACGTTAAATTTGACATCGCTAGCTTTTAATCTAAATCCCCATCACACGTTAACATTTCGCTAGCCTGTTAGCTTGTCATCTCTGCACCCGGGTCTCCTGCTCTCTGAGTTCATTAGTTGGATTAGTAAATAGTGTCCAGCAAACAATTGTGGTAAATTGGATTAATCAACAAACACGGTAAGTCATGTCATCTCCTGTCATTGTCACTTGCGAACAGGCCTTCACATGTGATAAATGTAAGGAGATAGTTAGGCTGACGGAGAAGATTTCAGAATTAGAAACACGCATCCATACTTTATCTGAGAGTAGTGAGGATGTAACAGCTTTAGATACTGATTTGGATGCGAATAGCTTAGTGAACTCTGTACATTCTTCGGTTCCGGCTGCAGAGCCCCGCAGCAGGGAAACTGGGTAACGGTGAGACGGCATAGTCGCGGACCAAAAAACTGCTTTTCCGTTCCGGTTAGAACATCAAACAGGTTCTCCCCTCTCAGTGAAGCACCCACTGAGTATCCTGTTGAAAGTGCCCTAGTCACTGGCAATTCTATTACACGGAACGTTAAAATAGAGACACCAGCCACCATAGTCACATGTTTACCGGGAGCCAGAGAAAGCAAATTTAAAAGTGCTGGCTAAAGCTAATGGTAAATTCTCTAAGATTATTATTCATGTCGGCACTAATGATGTTCGACTTCGCCAGTCGGAGATCACCAAAATTAACATTAAAGAGGTGTGTGAACTCGCTAGTATGATGTCAGAGGCTGTTTATTGTTCTGGACCGCTCCCTGTTAAAAGGAGTGATGAGATAGTTAGCAGACTATCATCACTCAATGGCTGGTTGTCTAAGTGGTGTCTGCAAAATAACATTGGGTTCATAGACAATTGGAAGTTTTTGGGGCAGACCTGACCTGTTGAAAAAGGATGGCATCCATCCCTCCTGGGGTGGTGCCGCTCTTCTCTCTAGTAATTTGGCACATAGTCTTAGAGCTAAACCTTGACTCACTAGGGCGTAGGTCAGGAAGCAGACAAACTGGCTAAACCGACCGTCTGCTAGCTGTCTCACGTCACCGGAGTCAGATAAATCCCAGCACATAGAGACTCTTTCACCTAGATATCATCATATAGAGACTGTGTCTGTTCCCCGAATTAGTAAATACAAAAAAAACATCAAAACCATTCAACAGTAAAAATGTAATTGATGTCCAACAAATAAACAACAGATATAATACAGATGAACAATTGATAAAGCTTGGGTTGCTGAATATTCGATCCCTTTCCCCAAAAGCGATTATTGTTAATGATATCATTACAGATAATAATCTAGATGTGCTGTGTTTGAGAGAAACCTGGCTAAAACCTGACGACTACATTACTTTAAATGAGTCCACCCCCCCAAGATTATTGTTATAAACATGAGCCGCATCTGAAAGGTAAAGGGGAAGTGGTTGCTGTAATTTATAATAATATCTTCAGTATTACTCAGAAGTCTAGTTTCAAATATAATTCCTTCGAAGTTTTGGTGCTTTATGTAACGTTATGTAGTGTACATGATAAAACCCGTTTAACATTTGTGTTAGTTACTGTATACAGGCCACCAGGGCATAATACAGACTTTATCAAAGAATTTGCTGATTTTCTATCAGAGTTAGTACTGGCCGTAGATAAAGTACTAATTGTTGGTGATTATAATATCCATGTAGACAATGAAAAAGATGCATTGGGATTAGCATTTAAAGACATTCTAAACTCTATTAGAGTTAGGCAACACATGCCAGGACCCACTCATCGCCATAATCATACTTTAGACCTAATATTGTCACATGGAATAAATGTTGATACCGTTGAAATTCTGCAGCAGAGCGATGACATCTCTGATCATTACCTAGTATCATGTATACTTAATTTAGCTAAGGTTGCAAAGCCGCCCCCTCGCTTCAAAAATGGCAGGACAATCACTGCCGCTCCTAAAGATTGAATTTTAAATGATCTTCCTCATCAGTATCATCTCCTCAGCATCCCAGATAGTTGCAACAGAAACTATTGACTCTCTCTTTTCCAGTACTTTAGACACAGTTGCTCCCCTGCGCTTAAAGAAGATTAAAGAAAATAGTTAAACGCCGTGGTACAACAAGCACACCAGGGCCCTTAAAACAGAAGCCAGAAAAATGGAGCGCAGCTGGAAGAAAACAAAACTAGAGGTCTTTCATAATTCATGAAAAGAGCACATGATCACATACAGAAAGGCTGTAAAAACTGCTAGATCTGCTTATTTCTCGACTCTCTTGGAAGAAAACAAACACAACCCTAGGTATTTATTCGATACAGTAGCTAAATTAACCAAAAATAAAGCTTCAACTTCTGATGTTTGTAAACAGCACAACAGTAATGACTTTATGAACTTCTTTACATGTAAGATTGATAATATTAGTGTTACGTGTCTGTCACTGTGTTTACTTGTGTTTTGTAACGTTGATGTGTGGAGTAAAAGTTATGTGTGAGGTGCTCTCTCTCTTTCTCTCTCACTCTCCCTCTGTTGCTCTGTGCTAATTGTTGTGAAACAGGTGCAGCTGTTTATGTGGGTGGAGCCAGGAATCGCTTGGTGGATAAAAGCTTGGAGGGAAGACTGCTCGAGAAGTTCCCTCTCCTGCTTCCTGTCGTTGTACCAGCCGTGTGTGTGACGCTGCTGGATTAGAGTAAATGTGAATGTGAATTGCCCCTTTTCCCATGCAGACCTTTTGTTAGTGGGAGGCCCTCTTTTGTTTAATTAATATTTTATCCTGTTTATTCTGTTAGCAGGGAGGTCAGACTTGTGTTTTTCTTTTGTTATTTCTTTTCCAGGGAAGATCTTTAAAGAGTAGGTAGATCACCATCTTCTGTTTGTTGTTTTGGCCGACCCACTGATTTCAAGCCAACCCTTTTGTTCAAGTAATAAACAAACCCCCTCTCTGACTCAAAACTGGTGACATTGTGGTGTTTGTGGGAGCAGGAGACAGGACTCCAGGCGACACGTTACAACGTGTGGCTCTGTATGTTACGATCGAAGGCTGTGTTTGTGGAGCTCGTAACATTAGGAAGAAAATTTTAACCATGCAGCCGTCTACTACAGTATCACATCAGACAGAGCATTGTAGTGTCACTGAGGAAAAATTACACTCATTCACTGCTATAGGAGAAGAAGAATTGGCTAAACTCGTTAAATCATCAAAATCAACAATATGTATGCTTGACCCTGTACCGACTAGGCTATTAAAGAAGATGCTACCAGAGGTCATAGATCCTCTTCTTAATATCATTAATTCATCTTTGTCATTAGGATATGTACCAAAAACCTTTAAGTTAGCTATTATTAAACCACTTATTAAAAAAACTCAACTTGATCCTACAGAATTAGTCAATTATAGGCCAATCTCAAATCTACCCTTTCTGTCAAAAATACTTGAAAAGGCAGTGACTTCACAATTATGTTCCTTTTTAGAAAGAAATGGTATCTGTGAGGATTTCCAGTCAGGATTTAGACCGTATCATAGCACTGATACTGCTCTCATCAGAGTTACAAATTATTTACTCCAATCGTGGCTGTATCTCTCTATTAGTGTTACTCGATCTTAGCACTGCATTTGATACCATCGACCACAACATACTTTTGAATAGACTCGAAAATTATGTAGGCATTAGTGGAATTGCCTTGTCATGGTTTAAATCATACCTATGTGACCGTTATCAGTTTGTAGCAGTAAATGAAGAGCTGTCACACCGATCACAAGTTCAGTATGGAGTAACGCAAGGCTTAGTGCTAGGACCGTTGCTCTTCACCCTGTACATGCTACCACTGAGAGATATCATTAGGAAGCATGGCATTAGTTTTCATTGTTATGCTGACGATACTCAGCTCTATTATATTATACTCAACATTGGTGTTAGCTACTGTATACAGGCCACCAGGGCATAATACAGACTTTATCAAATAATTTGCTGACTTTCTATCAGAATTAGTACTGGCCGTAGATAAAGTACTAATTGTTGGTGATTTTAATATCCATGTAGACAACGAAAAAGACGTATTAGGATTAGCATTTAAAGATACACTAAACTCTATTGGAGTTAGGCAACACGTGTCAGGACCCACTCATCGCCATAATCATACTTTAGACCTAATATTGTCACATGGAATTAATGTTGATACCGTTGAAATTCTGCAGCAGAGCGATGACATCTCAGATCATTATTTAGTATCTTGTATACTTAATTTAGCTAAAGTTGCAAAGCCGCCCCCTCGTTTAAAAAATGGCAGGACAATCACTGCCGCTACTAAAGATTGCTTTTTAAATAATCTTCCTCATCAGTATCATCTCCTCAGCATCCCAGATAGCATAGAAGAACTCGATGTTGCAACAGAAACTATTGACTCTCTCTTTTCCAGTACTTTAGACACAGTTGCTCCTCTGCGCTTAAAGAAGATTAAAGAAAATAGTCCAACGCCGTGGTACAACGAGCACACCCGGGCCCTTAAAACAGCAGCCAGAAAAATGGAGCGCAGCTGGAAGAAAACAAAACTAGAGGTCTTTCGTAATTTGTGGAAAGAGCACATGATCACATACAGAAAGGCGGTAAGAACTGCTAGATCTGCTTATTTCTCAACTCTCTTGGAAGAAAACAAACACAACCCAAGGTATTTATTCGATACAGTGGCTAAATTAACCAAAAATAAAGCTTCAAATTCTGATGATTGTAAACAGCACAGCAGTAATGACTTTATGAACTTCTTCACATGTAAAATTTATAATATTAGGAAGAACATTTTAACCATGCAGCCGTCTACTACAGTATCACATCAGACAGAGCATTGTAGTGTCACTGAGGAAAAACTACACTCATTCACTGCTATAGGAGAAGAAGAATTGGCTAAACTCATTAAATCATCAAAATCAACAACATGTATGCTTGACCCTGTACCGACTAGGCTATTAAAAGAGATGCTACCAGAGGTCATAGATCCTCTTCTTAATATCATTAATTCATCTTTGTCATTAGGATATGTACCGAAAACTTTTAAGTTGGCTATTATTAAACCACTTATTAAAAAAACGCAACTTGATCCTACAGAATTAGTCAATTATAGACCAATCTCAAATCTACCCTTTCTGTCAAAAATACTTGAAAAGGCAGTGTCTTCACAATTATGTTCCTTTTTAGAAAGAAATGGTATCTGTGAGGATTTCCAGTCAGGATTTAGACCGTATCATAGTACTGAGACTGCTCTCATCAGAGTTACAAATGATTTACTCTTATCATCCGATCGTGGCTGTATCTCTCTATTAGTGTTACTCGATCTTAGCGCTGTATTTGATACCATCGACCACAACATTCTTTTGAATAGACTCGAAAATTATGTAGGTATTAGTGGAATTGCTTTATCATGGTTTAAATCATACCTATGCGACCGTTATCAGTTTGTAGCAGTAAATGAAGAGATGTCACACCGATCGCAAGTTCAGTATGGAGTACCACAAGGCTCAGTGCTAGGACTGCTACTCTTCACTCTGTACATGCTACCACTGGGAGATATTATTAGGAAGCATGGCATTAGTTTTCATTGTTATGCTGACGATACTCAGCTCTATATTTCTTCACGCCCTGAAGAAACTTACCAATTCACAAGATTAACGGAATGCATAGCCGCCATAAAACATTGGATGACCGGTAATTTCCTGCAACTCAATTCAGAAAAAACAGAATTTTTAATTATTGGACAAAAAAGCTCCACAAGTAGTAACCTAGAATACTGTCTAACACTTGATGGCTGCTCTGTCAAGTCTTCGTCGTCAGTGATGAACCTGGGTGTGCTCTTTGATACCAATCTTTCGTTTGAAAGCCACGTTTCTAGCATCTGTAAAACTGCATTCTACCATCTTAAAAATATATCTAAATTACGGCACATGCTCTCAATGCAAAATGCTGAACAGTTAGTTCATGCGTTCATGACCTCAAGGCTAGATTATTGTAATGCTCTACTGGGTGGTTGCCCTGCTCGCTTAATAAATAAACTCCAGCTGGTCCAAAACGCAGCAGCTCGAGTACTTACTAGAACCAGGAAGTGTGACCATATTAGCCCAGTTCTGTCAGCATTGCACTGGCTACCTATTAAACATCGCATACATTTTAAAATCTTGCTTATTACTTACAAAGCACTAAATGGTTTAGCTCCCCAATACTTGAGCGAGCTCTTAACATCACGTCTCCATCACGTCTACTGCGCTCTCTGAACTCTGGCCAGTTGATCATACCGAGAATATCCAAATCAACTGCAGGCGGTCGATCCTTTTCCTATTTAGCTCCTAAACTCTGGAACAGTCTTCCTAGCATTGTTTGGGAAGCAGACACACTCTGTCAGTTTAAATCTAGACTAAAAACACATCTCTTTACTGTGGCATACACATAAAACACTTTTTCAATTAATTGATTGTTAGGCTGCATTAACTAGGTCAGCCGGAACCGGGAACACTTCCCATAACACCTGATGTACTCGTTACATCATCAGAAGAATGGCATCTACGCTAATGATAGTCTCTCTGTTTTATCCCAAGGTTTACTGCAGTCAGCCAGATCCGGGCCGTATCCTGATCAGATGGTGGACCTGCGCCCAGAGAAGACCAACACAGGACCCCGAAGTGTCTGCAGAGACCGTGTCAATTATCCTCCCCCTGCAACTGCCTCATCGACACGGCATCTAAATAAACCCGTCACCAGTGTGATGACTCCGATTGTTCGAATATTACCATTAAATAATACTTAAATCGATATGTCATCCGCAATAAACCCGTCTCCAGCGTGTTGCCTCCGATCATTCGAATATTGCACTTTAATAATTATTTAATCAACATCATCCTCAATAAACCCGTCTCCAGAGTGTTGCCTCCGGTCCTTTGAATATTCCGATCTATTATGACCTCTGACCTGTAAAGCAGCCAGAATAATAATAATAATAATACGCTGTTTGTTAATTGGCCAGAGGAGAACTGGCACCCCGACTGAGCCTGGTTTCTCCCAAGGTTTATTTTTCTCCATTAGGTCACCTAATGGGGTTTTGGTTTCCTTGCCACTGTTGCCTCTGGCTTGGCTTGCTTACAGAATTTTTAATTATTGGACAAAAAAGCTCCACAAGTAGTAACCTAGAATACTGTCTAACACTTGATGGCTGCTCTGTCAAGTCTTCGTCGTCAGTGATGAACCTGGGTGTGCTCTTTGATACCAATCTTTCGTTTGAAAGCCACGTTTCTAGCATCTGTAAAACTGCATTCTACCATCTTAAAAATATATCTAAATTACGGCACATGCTCTCAATGCAAAATGCTGAACAGTTAGTTCATGCGTTCATGACCTCAAGGCTAGATTATTGTAATGCTCTACTGGGTGGTTGCCCTGCTCGCTTAATAAATAAACTCCAGCTGGTCCAAAACGCAGCAGCTCGAGTACTTACTAGAACCAGGAAGTGTGACCATATTAGCCCAGTTCTGTCAGCATTGCACTGGCTACCTATTAAACATCGCATACATTTTAAAATCTTGCTTATTACTTACAAAGCACTAAATGGTTTAGCTCCCCAATACTTGAGCGAGCTCTTAACATCACGTCTACTGCGCTCTCTGAACTCTGGCCAGTTGATCATACCGAGAATATCCAAATCAACTGCAGGCGGTCGATCCTTTTCCTATTTAGCTCCTAAACTCTGGAACAGTCTTCCTAGCATTGTTTGGGAAGCAGACACACTCTGTCAGTTTAAATCTAGACTAAAAACACATCTCTTTACTGTGGCATACACATAAAACACTTTTTCAATTAATTGATTGTTAGGCTGCATTAACTAGGTCAGCCGGAACCGGGAACACTTCCCATAACACCTGATGTACTCGTTACATCATCAGAAGAATGGCATCTACGCTAATGATAGTCTCTCTGTTTTATCCCAAGGTTTACTGCAGTCAGCCAGATCCGGGCCGTATCCTGATCAGATGGTGGACCTGCGCCCAGAGAAGACCAACACAGGACCCCGAAGTGTCTGCAGAGACCGTGTCAATTATCCTCCCCCTGCAACTGCCTCATCGACACGGCATCTAAATAAACCCGTCACCAGTGTGATGACTCCGATTGTTCGAATATTACCATTAAATAATACTTAAATCGATATGTCATCCGCAATAAACCCGTCTCCAGCGTGTTGCCTCCGATCATTCGAATATTGCACTTTAATAATTATTTAATCAACATCATCCTCAATAAACCCGTCTCCAGCGTGTTGCCTCCGGTCCTTTGAATATTCCGATCTATTATGACCTCTGAGCTGTAAAGCAGCCAGAATAATAATAATAATAATACGCTGTTTGTTAATTGGCCAGAGGAGAACTGGCACCCCGACTGAGCCTGGTTTCTCCCAAGGTTTATTTTTCTCCATTAGGTCACCTAATGGGGTTTTGGTTTCCTTGCCACTGTTGCCTCTGGCTTGGCTTGCTCAGTTGGGGACACTATATTTTTTCAACTAAACATCGAAATAAATCTAATTAATAAACTAATTTAACCATATAAACTAAATTACTGATCTAATTATTGATCTAAAGGCCACACTGTCACCGTATGGAAATTGAAATAAACTGCTGACATCAAATGGCTATACAGCTGAATAAAATTAGGCTGCATTATTTTCCTGTTTAACACTGTAAAGCTGCTTTGAAACAATCTCAAAGCGCTATATAAATAAAGTTGACTTGACTCTATATTTCTTCACGCCCTGACGAAATTTACCAATTCACAAGATTAACGGAATGCATAGCTGATATAAAACATTGGATGACCAGTAATTTCCTGCAACTAAATTCAGAAAAAACTGAATTTTTAATTATTGGACAAAAAAGCTCCACAAGTAGTAACCTAGAATACTGTCTAACACTTGATGGCTGCTCTGTCAAGTCCTCGTCGTCAGTGAGGAACCTGGGTGTGCTCTTTGATACCAAACTTTTGTTTGAATGCCACGTTTCTAGCATCTGTAAAATTGCATTCTACCAACTTAAAAATATATCCAAATTACGGCACATGCTCTCAATGCAAAATGCTGAACAGTTAGTTAATGCGTTCATGACCTCAAGGCTAGATTATTGTAATGCTCTACTGGGTGGTTGCCCTGCTCGCTTAATAAACAAACTCCAGCTGGTCCAAAACGCAGCAGCTCAAGTTTTTACTAGAACCAGGAAGTATGACCATATTAGCCCAGTTCTGTCACTGCACTGGCTGCCTATTAAACATCGCATACATTTTAAAATCTTGCTTATTACTTACAAAGCACTAAATGGTTTAGCTCCCCAATACTTGAGCGAGCTCTTAACAAATTATACTCCATCACGTCTACTGCGGTCTCAAAATTCTGGCCAGTTGATAATACCGAGAATATCCAAATCAACTGCAGGCGGTCGATCCTTTTCCTGTTTAGCACCTAAACTCTGGAACAGTCTTCCTAACATTGTACGGGAAGCAGACACACTCTGTCCGTTTAAATCTAGACTAAAAACACATCTCTTTTCTGTGGCATACACATAAAACACTTTTTCAATTAATTGAGTGTTAGGCTGCATTAACTAGGTCAGCCGGAACCGAGAACACTTCCCATAACACCTGATGTACTCGTGACATCATCAGAAGAATGGCATCTACGCTAATGATAGTCTCTCTGTTTTATCCCGAGGTTTACTGCAGTCAGCCGGATCCGGGCCGTATCCAGATCAGATGGTGGACCTGCGCCCAGACATGACCAACACAGGACCCTGAAGTGTCTGCAGAGACCGTGTCAATTAGACTCCCCTGAAATTGCATCGTCAACTCAATAAACCCGTCTCCGGCGTGATGACCCCGATTGTTCGAATATTACAATTTAATAATTCTTAAATCGATATGTCATCCTCAATAAACCCGTCTCCAGCGTGTTGCCTCCGATCTTTCGAATATTCCGATCTATTATGACCTCTGACCTGTAAAGTTGCCAGAATAATAATCATACGCTGTTTGCTAATTGGCCAGAGCAGAACTGGCACCCCGACTGAGCCTGGTTTCTCCCAAGGTTTATTTTTCTCCATTAGGACACCTGATGGGGTTTTGGTTTCCTTGCCACTGTTGCCTCTGGCTTGACGTGCTCAGTTGGGGACACTCAATTTTTCAACTAAATATCCAAATAAATCTAATTATTAAACTAAATTAACCAAATAAACTAAATTACTGATCTAATTACTGATCTAAAGCCCACACTGTCACTGTATGATAATTGAAATGAACTGATGACATCACCGTTTTCTCCAGAATGGCTATACGGCTGAATAAAATTATGTTGCATTATTTTCCTGTTTAACACTGTAAAGCTGCTTTGAAACAATCTGCATTGGGTTTTTTTTTAAATAATTTTATTTATAACAGTTTTTATACAAACACAAAACAAACAAAGTTGCATAAAACGTATACACTAAGTATGTTATACATAAAGTAAACAAAAAACAACAACAACAACAACCCCCCACCCAACCCGCACCAGACAGAAAGAAAAAATGATACATAAACTTAAAACATTAACAATGGAGTGACGAGATAAAATAGAGAAGTTATCCATATTATAGGCTCAAACATATTTCAACTCTTAGAAAGATGCCTAAGGAAGGGGCCCCAGACTTTATCACATTTTTTAGAAGCATCTATTTAGAAAAACGAATCCTAAATAAGGTTGACTTGACTTGACTTACTACCCTGGGTGCCGTCTTTCCGTGCTGTCAGCCCAGCAGTTGCCATACTATTCATGGGCGTCATCCGGTCTTTCCCAGAAGTTCTAACATACACCATGTCATCAGTGAAGATCCTGGGGTCAACAGGTGTGTCGGGTCTTTAATCAACAGATACCCTCGCCCGGACAACCCTGCCTGGATCAAAGTAAGAATAGTGTAGAAGCCTCTAACCCTGCCTTAAACATTAACTGTATCCCTCAAATTGGACTGGAAGGTTGTTTCATGCTCAACAAGGATGTTGATCCGGGAACATGTTCTGCTTGGTGAAATCACATTCACCATTTATGTGTCACATCATTATACTTGTTTGAGTTGGTTAAAAGAGTGTCTCAAATCGCTCACTTATGAAGTTCATTTCAACAGCAGGGTTTATGTTGCCCATGTAGGCAGTGGACATAAACTCAGGAGACCTTTTTTAAGTTACGGCAAGGCAACCAGATTTTTGCTATAAACATTGGTTCAGGATCACTGCAACCAACATGATATAGCATAATGTGACGATGTAAGAGTTTACATGTTATAGTCCTTGAATATAATACATATTATATATATATATATATAAACTCTGTTTAACTCTAGGGGAGTTGGAAAAGGAACTTTTTTTTTTTTTTTTTTAAGTGGAGTATTCATGAAAGCTTTAGCATAAGTTCTGCGGGAAGACTTAATTGTCACGTCACTTCAACTTTTTTATCTATCCAATCACATTCTAATACTTGGGTATAAAAGATCGGTACTTACTCATGTCTGAGTTCGCAGATGCTGACGCTCCAATTCACCGCCATCCTCCCCACCACCTCCAAGTCAAATCCTTCCCTACATCCACCCCACCACCACCAGGATGGTCCCTTCCATACCTCACAGGGGGGGTCGGCTGCACCTCTGCCTTCGTCTTCAGGCAGGATATGCAGAGTCCGGACCCTCAGATTGCGAGCTACGGACGGGGCCTATGCCAAAGTACTTTATTGCTTGCTGGGTTGTTAATAAATGGATAATTGTCACAGTATTTATTCTCCCGAGTCTTTCTGGTAGAACTTTAATTAAGATTACAAGCGGTTTGGCACTGCAAGGACGATCAGCTGTCCTTCACTGTCTTAGGCGTCTAACATTAAGTCAAGTCAAGTCACCTTTATTTATATAGCGCTTTTTACAATGCTGATTGTTTCAAAGCAGCTTCACAGTGTTAAAACAGGAACATATTGCAACAGAATTTGATTCTGCTGAACAGACGCTCTTGAGAAAATGGTGATGTTATCAGCTCATTTCAATTATCATATTGTGACAATGCGGGCAGATCAGTAATTTAGTTGAAAATGTATTTGAATATTTTGGCTTTTATTTATTTAGGAAAATTTAGTGTCCCGAACTGAGCAAGCCAAGCCAAAGGCGACAGTGGCAAGGAACCAAAACTCCATCAGGTGGCATAATGGAGAAAAAATAAACCTTGGGAGAAACCAGGCTCAGTCAGTTCTCCTCTGGCCATGTCGTGTCGATGAGGCAATTATTATATACACACACACACATTCTGTATATATATATATATATATATATATATATATATATATATATATATATATATATATATATATATATATATATATATATATATATATATATATATATACACTCACCTAAAGGATTATTAGGAACACCATACTAATACTGTGTTTGACCCCCGTTTGGCATTGATTCAACAAGGTGCTGAAAGCATTCTTTAGAAATGTTGGCCCATATTGATAGGATAGCATCTTGCAGTTGAGGGATGGACATGGTCAGTAACAATGCTCAGGTAGGCCGTGGCATTTAAACCATGCCCAATTGGCACTAAGGGGCCTAAAGTGTGCCAAGAAAACATCCCCCACACCATTACACCACCACCACCAGCCTGCACAGTGGTAACAAGGCATGATGGATCCATGTTCTCATTCTGTTTACGCCAAATTCTGACTCTACCATCTGAATATCTCAACAGAAATCGAGACTCATTAGACCAGGCAACATTTTTCCACTCTTCAATTGTCCAATTTTGGTGATCTCGTTCAAATTGTAGCCTCTTTTTCCCATAACCAATTTGTAGTGGAGATGAGTGGTACCCGGTGGGGTCTTCTGCTGTTGTAGCTCATCCGCCTCAAGGTTGTGCGTGTTGTGGCTTCACAAATGCTTTGCTGCATACCTCGGTTGTAACGAGTGGTTATTTCAGTCAAAGTTGCTCTTCTATTAGCTTGAATCAGTCGGCCCATTCTCCTCTGACCTCTAGCATCAACAAGGCATTTTCGCCCACAGGACTGCCGCATACTGGATGTTTTTTCCTTTTCACACCATTCTTTGTAAACCCTAGAAATGGTTCTGTGTGAAAATCCCAGTAACTGAGCAGATTGTGAAATACTCAGACCGGCCCGTCTGGCACCAACAACCATGCCAGGCTCAAAATTGCTTAAATCACCTTTCTTTCCCATTCTGACATTCAGTTTGGAGTTCAGGAGATTGTCTTGACCAGGACCACACCCCTAAATGCATTGAAGCAACTGCCATGTGATTGGTTAATTAGATAATTGCATTAATGAGAAATTAAACAGGTGTTTCTAATAATCCTTTAGGTGAGTGTATATATATATCATCTACTCACCTAAATTATTATTTATATATACACGTGCTGGTCATATAATTAGAATATCATCAAAAAGTTTATTTCACTAATTCCATTCAAAAAGTGTAACTTGTGTATTATATTAATTCATTACACACAGACGGATATATTTTAAATGTTTATTTCTTTTAATTTTGATGATTATAACAGACAACTAAGGAAAATCCTAAATTCAGTATCTCATCTTATCAGTATCTTATCTTATCAGTAATAAAATGTATTACTTAAGACCAACACAAAGAAAGGATTTTTAGAAATCTTGGCCAACTGAAAAGTATGAACATGAAAAGTATGAGCATGTACAGCACTCAATGCTTAGTTGGGGCTCCTTTTGCCTGAATTACTCCAGCAATACGGCGTGGCATGGAGTCAATCAGTCTGTGGCGCTGCTCAGGTGTTATGAGAGCCCAGGTTGCTCTGATAGTGGCCTTCAGCTCTTCAGCATTGTTGGGTCTGGCATATCGCATCTTCCTCTTCACAATACCCCATATATTTTCTATGGAGTTAAGGTCAGGCGAGTTTGCCGGCCAATTAAGAACAGGGATACCACGGTCCTTAAACCAGGTACTGGTTGCTTTGGCACTGTGTGCAGGTGCCAAGTCCTGTTGGAAAATGAAATCTGCATCTCCATAAAGTAGGTCAGCAGCAGGAAGCATGAAGTGCTCTAAAACTTCCTGGTATACGGCTGCATTGACCTTGGACCTCAGAAAACACTGTGGACCAACACCAGCAGATGACATGGCACCCCAAACCATTACTGACTGTGGAAACTTTACACTGGACCTCAAGCAACGTGGATTGTGTGCCTCTCCTCTCTTCCTCCAGACTCTGGGACCCTGATTTCCAAAGGAAATGCAAAATTTACTTTCATCAGAGAACATAACTTTGGACCACTTTTTTTCCTTTTTGTTTTTAGCCCAGGCGAGATGCTTCTGACGCTGTCTGTTGTTCAAGAGTGGCTTGACACAAGGAATGCGACAGCTGAAACCCATGTCTTGTATACGTCTGTGCATAGTGATTCTTGAAGCACTGACTCCAGCTGCAGTCCACTCTTTGTGAATCTCCCCCACATTTTTGAATGGGTTTTGTTTCACAATCCTCTCCAGGGTGCGGTTATCCCTATTGCTTGTACACTTTTTTCTACCACATCTTTTCCTTCCCTTCGCCTCTCTATTAATGTGCTTGAACGCAGAGCTCTGTGAACAGCCAGCCTTTTTTGCAATGACCTTTTGTGTCTTGCCCTCCTTGTGCAAGGTGTCAATTGTCGTCTTTTGGACTGTCAAGTCAGCAGTCTTCCCCATGATTGTGTAGCCTACAGAACTAGACTGAGAGAGCATTAAAGGCCTTTGCAGGTGTTTTGAGTTAATTAGCTGATTAGAGTGTGACACCAGGTGTCTTCAATATTGAACCTTTTCACAATATTCTAATTTTCTGAGATACTGAATTTGGGATTTTCCTTAGTTGTCTGTTATAATCATCAAAATGAAAAGAAATACATTTTAAATATATCAGTCTGTGTGTAATGAATGAATATAATATACAAGTTTCACTTTTTGAATGGAATTAGTGAAATTTATAGTGATTTATAAATAATTATATATACATTATATAGACAAAAAAATAAAAAAATAAATGTATATAATATATATATATATTTATTTATTTATTAAATTTTTTTGTCTATATAATTTATATATAATTATTTATAAATTATATATATATATATATATATATATATATATATATATAGATATAATCTCATATTTCTTAGTAAATGTTCTGTATAAAAATTAAAAGTTTTCTGTTAGTAGGTTAGGGTGTGAGTTTTGGGTCCTGTGTGAATTATAATTGTATGTTGTTTATTATGTTACAACATATGCACATTATTACAGCAGGGATTTTAATGATCAGCTGCCAAAAAAAGTGTGTAAGGTTAAAAGTCATTCACAGTTTTACTTCATTTCTCCAAACATGCAACATTGATCAAATAGACAGATTTTTTATATTAGACAGACATGTTTTTAAACTGAACATAACACCAACAGTAATTATAAACCTAGAGACTTACTAACACCAAACATAAATACTGACATTGTAAATGTGTACTATGATTTTTTCTAAAATCTCTGTCTATATATTTCTAACATGGATTGTGATAAATACATAATCAGACTTCCCTCCTGAGCACAACAGCCAACAAAATATATTGTGTTATCAGAAGAGACTCTTTGATCTTGTGTGATTTATAACTTTATTTACACTTAAACTAATCTAAGTCACTGCTTGACATGTTCAATTTTAATCAATGTGATTCAAATTTCAAGAAAATACCAGCCCCCACTGAAATCAAACATCTCATGAACGGCAACACCTCAATCAGTTAGTTTACATTTGATCACATTTTTTTCCGAGTGTATATACAAATTTGTTAACACTTTAGAATAATGGTCATTAGTTAACATTAGTTAATGTATTAACTAACATGAACTAACCATGAGCAGTACATTTGTTACTGTATTAGTTCATCTTTGTTAACGTTAGTTCATATAAATCCAGCTGTTCATGGTTTGTTCATGTTAGTTCACAGTGCATTAACTAATGTTAACAAGATTTTAATAATGCATTAGTAAATGTTGAAATTAACATTAACAAAGATTAATAAACGCTTTATAAGTGCAGTTCATTATTAGTTAATGTTAACTAATGTCGTTAACTAATATTAACTAATGTAGTTAACTAATGTTAACTAATTACCATTATTCTAAAGTGTTACCACAAATTCTATAGCACAAAACACAAATAATAAAATATCTTCATGTAAATGACAAACAAAGCAGTACCATGGTCCTGTAAAATGCAAAAGTATGTCTGATACCCGAGTTCAAAGTCCTTTTAGCTAGACTTTAATCACACTATTTTATCACAAACAAACATGTCATAAATTAATCACTCACAAAAACCCCCATTGTGTAAGTAACACTTCAACAACACTTCTTTTTCAATGGTTAGTGATGGCTGAGTAGCACATGTGGCACAGCCGTTTTGTAAAGATCTTCATTGGTCAAGAAAAAACGAAATCTTACTCTCTGAATAATTATACATTTTCACTATCCCCAGGTGCATTTTCCAGTATTCCAAGGCTATCCTTTCCGTGCATGTAATGAAAATGTCTTACTTTATTTCTTACTTTTCTTATTTTGTTACATAATTATTCAAGATTACGAGCTCAAAAAATGTCTATTTTTCTCTTGAGTCATGTGACGTTATTATCCTTTTTACAGTTTTTTGGTGTGTGTGTGGGGGGGGGGGGGGTAAAGTGTAAATCCAGTGAGAACTACTGTAGTCTACAAATCAACAAAATTCTTAAAATAGCATAATACTAACATAAATCTAAACGTACAATGAAATATTAACTTGTTAAATTAAATATTAACAAATTTATATCGGCCATTTCGGATTCAGCCCGTTTTGCTTTCCGCTCTCTCTAAAGGCAAGCAAAACATTGCTCTCGTCTTCCATCGTGCCATTAGTGTCATGTGATCACAATTCGTGTCCATCTGAGTTGACGTTATTTGTCTCCGTCCCTTTTTCAATGACGTATGACTCGCATTTACTGGGGAATATCCGATTTGACCGCTTACATGGCAGATGCAAATGCACGTATCCGAATCGCATCGGATTTATTACCACATAAGAATGAGGCCTGAATCCGATTGGAGGATATCAGAATTCATGCGTTTTTTTCCTGCTTACACGTTCACATGTCATATCCGCTCTGTGCCACATGAGAGGGAAAAATCGGAATTGGGTCACTTGAATCATGCAGTGTAAATGGGGCCTACTGTTTGTGACGTGAAAAAAAGAGAAAAACACGCCATCCCATCATAGGTCCCTTCAACCCGCATCTACTACGCTCATTTGAAATGCAGTTGTTGTTTTTTTTAAACAAAAACAACACCATAATAGTTTCATTGTCAATAAATACATCTTGAAGTTAATTATTGGACCATAACTTCTTCAAAAACAGCATCCAGTGGTAAAAGTTGTGTTAAGAAAGAGAACAGCTCTTCTAGTCTCTTGTTTAACAGAGAAAATTCCTATTCTCTGCCGGTCACTAGAACACTGCAGTGTCCACATATAACAGATTCCCCACAATTCTTCAATCTTTAGGTATTTGATCCTTGGGGCGACTCTATACTTTAGCGGTAGTGCTTTTAGAAGGTAGCCAGCTGAATTGATAGCGTTCACGAGGCGTCATAAGGTTTAAATCCAGAAGCTTTTGCTCTTTCTCACTATCCACCGTCTTATATCCAAGCAGAGACATGGCTCCTTTGCACACATCCTGGATGTGCTGGACTTTTTCAAACTTTAAGGTGGTTCGCCAAGCCAAGGAGACGTCCTCTGCATTTCGCGAAGTGATTTTGAAGGCGTCGTTCTTCGTTCCCTTGCCCTTACCATGAGTGATGCGGTAGATCCACTCCTCCAAAGGTTCGGTCATCTCCAGACCCACAAACTTGTACATGGCTTCGATCTCCTCCAGCGTGTTACGCACTAGATCCTCATAACGTACCATTTTGTAGCGTCCCCGTAGGAAATCGGGTGCCTTAAACGTGGCAGTCTCAAAAATGCGCACATGACTGCGGCAAATCTCCTGTAAGACGTGGTATGATCTATCTTGCTCCGGAATATCAGCTTGTTCAAGTACAATGGTGCTATCTCTCACCAGGGCTTTGGCCGACTGATCCCTGGAACGAAATACCGCTCGCGGGTCACGCACTAGATGGATGATGCGCAGATTCAGAGAGGGGTCCCGCAGTAGAGGGTAAAGAGACTCCAACTCGAAGAAGCGAACCTCTTTTAACACTACGTGGCTGTAAGTCCTACACGCCGCCTCTGCGAGCTTCAAACCGTGCGTGTCGCAGTGCTGTTTGCATTCTTGTTCTTTGCTAATCTCGTCGCGAGCTGTGAGGAAACACGCGGGTGGGGAGCAAAGCGCACGACTGTGGCTCCACATAAAGAGTTTGGAGACATTTTGTGGTTGGGGGATGTAAGAATCCATCACTGACAAGTCGCACTGGAAGACGCTGCGAATCGTATCCCGCACCGCCATTCGCAAGCTTCGTGCGCCGGCATGCTGTATAGACGTCCACACGTGCCAGCCTGGTTCCATTAAGTAAAAGACATCCGGATGCTGGTTGAACACCTGACCCAGGAAGGATGAGCCAGATCTCCAAGACGATAGCAGCAACACGTGCACCTTGCCCTCAGACGTCGTGATGTTTTGAACGGGCGAACGGCTGTACCAACCATACAGAAGCACCCCTGCAACAGCCGGAATTAGCAAAAGGCTCAACACAGTGGGCTTTGGCGCTCTCCACCGCAGCATACTGTGAACTTTATTCACCTACGAAAGCAAGCACAGCGACACTTTAATGAATTGTTCATGACTGGCACTGGTTTTGTTTTTTTTATTCCCTAAAGGTTAAAAACAAACTATTATTCTAGTTTAAACACATATCCCTTCCCTCGATAGAATTTAGTGTTGTCAAAAGTATTGACCGCGATACCAAGTTGGTACTGAAATTTAAAAAAAATTTGATGCTTTGAGCGCTGTTGAGCAAAATCGTTAAACACCTCTGACTGGCCATTGTGCTCACACGCTCATCAGATATGTCTGTGATTGGCTACAATGACCAACGCTTCAAAAACATGTTATAAATATACATCATTGACACTTTTCACAGAGCGCTTGCACAGATACACACGGGAGCGTTTGAATGCAGGTGCCCATCAGCCTACTGGTCCGATGGTTGACGCCTGCTTGTGCTTTCAGACGTTCCCGTTCCCGTTTTCAAAACACTTTCAAACACTTCTGTGGGCTTTCAAACGCTCCTGTGCGTTTATCATTGTAGCCAATCACAGACATATCCGATGACCATGTGAGCACAATGGCCTGTCAGAGGTGTTTACAATTTCACTAAACAACGCTCAAAGAATCACATTTTCAAAATTTCAGTACCGAATTGGTATCGTGGTCGGTACTTTTGACAACACTAATAGAAATTTAAAAAAATAAATACATTTTTAACATTAAACATTTTTCAGTCTGGACAAAGCTAATGCGCATGCGGTCCTAAACGCGCATCCCCAAGCACCTGTTGTTATAGCAACCAGAGCCGACCAGACAGAACGTGTTTTTCTGGTTCTGCCTTTTTTGTTTGACATTTTTAATTTAGAATAGAGCTGCAGGTTTTTGCTAGGCAACCCCCGAATCAGCCGTCCTGTCAGTCTAATCAATGTAACCGTCACCACAACGGAAGGCCCGCCTCTCCATTCATTTGATTGGACAATGGAAAAAAAACGTGAATGACGTCAGTCGCTTTTCTGCTCAGAGTTGATTTTTTTTTTTCAACTTCAGGCGCACAGAGGGCTCCTATAAAAACGCTGCAGGCGGTTAAAACACGAGGTGCACGGAGCAAATGTACAGCATGCAAAACTATTTAAAAAGGGCTATTAAAAAAAAACTATTTTTTTAATAGTTTATTTAGTAACTATTTAAAAAAAAAAAAAACGCATTCTGTCTGATTGGGGCCAACGGCAGCTGCAGTGACACGATGACTTTACTAATCAACGATTGGCCGATTCATTTAGAATGCGGGGCTTATTCGCCATATTAGGCATTGCATAAGTAATCGGACTGCACCATCTTCCAATATATAAAAGCTGCGTCCGAAATCTTCTCTACTATATAGTATGCGGAAAACAGTACCGCAACAGAGTAGTATGTCCGAATTCATAGTATTTGAAAAACAGTATGCGGAAAGTACCCGGGTGACCTACTACTTCCGACAAGATTCTGAAGTGTGCATACAATGGACATTTTACCATCCCATGAGGCCATGGGAGACGATTTATGAATGGAGATGAAGGGACGCAACTGACACTGGTAGGTCACATTATAACGGCAACATGGCGGATATAGTACGCCCGGATTACATTCATATTACGCGCAGTCATACTATATAGAACATACTTTTTAACGGTCACAGAGTTCGTTCAAATTCAAATGTAGTACCTACTCATATAGTACCGATTCCGGACGCAGCCAATGTCTTTGACCTTATTAATGCATGAGTTTGTTTGTCCCTTTTGATTGACAGAACTTAACTGGCTCAGATCATAAGCTGTTTTATTTTAAAAAGTACGATAGCACAGACAATATCTAATACTGATGGTCAATGCAGACTACTTCATATTGATTGTTGCATCGATATTAAACGGCATTGAATAACTATAATACTCTAAAATGAATTTGAGTATCAAGTGAAATCACATTTAGTACTCCTGGGGCAATCTTGAAAATGGGTTGTTCAAAGAAAGCAAAACAGGATTCTGAAATCAGAATAGATCACAAAATCTAATCTTGGTTTTGATTTGGATCAAATCATCAGTTTGTGTTGTTCAAAATGTTTCAGTAAGATTGGGATTCCTTTGATCCAAAAAAATCAGGATTATAATGATCCCAGCAGAAGGGTGGATTTCAGGAAAAAATTTAATAAAACATTTGATCAATCTTACTTTTGTGGGCGTTTTTCAAAGCAAAATTGGATTGGATCATTCACTTCTAGGGCCAGGAGTTTAATCTGGATCAGAATGATCTGAATTTGGAAATCCCATGTTTTGCTATCCAGGACCAGGATCAGGTAATCCATTTTAACTTTTGTGCCATTTTTTCAAAGCAAAATTGGATTGGATCACCCTGATCCAGATCCAGGTTTAACACGATGACAGATAGAGAAGCGATGGGTCGTTGCCTGTTGATCACGCCTCTTGTGGTCTGATTGGTTGAAGGACTATCCAACCTATCAGTAAGCCCCTCCCCTCGAACACAGATGAGCCAATAGCAGTTGAGTATCAGTTGTGCTGGGACCGAAACTCAGACATCTTTAGGTGTCAGCGCCATAGAGAAACATTGGAAAATCGGAAGCTCTCATCGGTTTGATGGTGTTTATGCTACAAAAATGCTAAAATGTTGTGCCTGAGGTATTGCAACACTGATTCCAGGGATCCTGAGAGGATTTTCTGTTTGTCATACTCTCATTAAGTTACGATTAAACTCCCTGCTAACATACAAACCGAAATAACTAACTGTTCTCACGTCATGTAACACTGTAGGTCAAAAACACGAAGGTCTACATTTCAGTGCCTCTCCATATTAAACTGATTATATGTAAATTAATTTTAGATATGTTAAAAGTCTACATTATCTGTCCCACTAAGGAGGACTCCTATTTTGATGGGTATTATAGTCTACGGGTAGTGATAGGGAGAGCTCGCACTCGCAATTTATCGGAGTTGTTTTGCAGATACAAAGTTTACCAGTTATTAACTGCACCCCTGAAAAGTCATATGCTCTGTGTATATGTTTGTTTACTGTTAGTTGTATGAGTGTTTTTGTGTAATTTGCTGTGCATTTTAATGGTAATGCAACAGAGAGAGACAGTTTGTGAATGAGACGTTAATGCGCACTTCCTATGTTTTGTTTGTTCAGTTCTTACGATGATTTTTTGGAGTGAAAAAGGACATAATAAACTTGATAAACCAACAGTAAAGTTTGGCCATCATTCGGACCGGGTATACACTACATTCTGTGTCCAAAAACATCTTGGGATAAGGTTTTCACACTGACAGCTGTCATTGTAAGATATAGCATCTCCGTTTGTTTGTTCGAGTTAGCAACAGTAACTAAGGGGGGCGGGGCTTACCGATAGGTCAATTGCGTACAGAGTCATTTGAATTATGCTTGTTTATCACACCTCTTGTGCCGTAGAAAATACATAGCAGACTCCCCAGACCAATTTTCCATCTTAAATTGAGCTTGGTCTGGTGATAGCCAGACAACCAACGTAGTTTACAAACAGTAATAAAAAACTCTTTAAAAGGTGCAGTGTGTAATATTAACAGAAATGCAATATAATAAACATAACTATGTTGTCAGTGGTGTATAAAGACTTTACATAATGAACCGTTAGGTTTTTATTACCTTAGAATGAGCCATTTCTATCTACATACACCGCGGGTCCCCTTACAGTGAAGTCACCATTTTGCACTGGTATGTTTCTATAGTAGCCCTAAACGGACAAACTGCTCTAGAGCGCTAGTCACTGTCTCCTGTCTCAGGCGCCGACATCTTTGTCCTGTGTCGGCTACCGTAGCTTCTCTATGTGCTTCGAAAGGTAGGGGTGAGTGATTGCAATTCACAATCTCACTGCTCAATGCTGCTAAAATGTACACACTGCACCTTTAAATTAAATATAATGTTTTTGCTTGATATTTACAGCTGTTCAGGGATTATTTTATGGCGCCGAAATCTCTTTTTTACTTTATTACTTTAACAGTTAAACTAATCAAGAGCAACATAAAAAAAGTGTGTGTATATTACACTATACACATATTTGTCCAGTATTTTTGTCCAGTTTTAAAGTCATTACACTTTTGTTCCTGAAATCCACCCTTCTGATGGGATCATTATAATCCTGATTTTTTGGATCAAAGTCATTCCAATCTTACTAAAATGTTTTGAACAACACAAACTCCAGATCCAAGATTAGATTTTGTGATCTAATCTGATTTCAGAATCCTGTTTTTCTTTTGAACAAACCATTTTCAAGATTTTTATCCCATCGGATAGTCGAAATCCAATTAGATTAGGTATGTGTTCACCTTGAGAACATCATCTTTGTTTCCAAATACAGTTTTGTCTTTGTTTAACTGAAGAAAGTTTTGCATGCCCTTGAGAAACCTTGCTTTCGCTCTTGAAGAACTAAATTGAGCGAATGCAAAGTTTCTCTGGAAAACAAAACATTTGCAGAAACAACGCAAAAGCATTGTAAGAAAAATCTCTCACCATATTTTTTTTTCCTTTTCCTTTTAGGACCAGTCATAAGTTTGACTGGTTCGTCTCTGATGATTGTGCCAATGTAATTAACAGTGATTAAAAAACTGTTACAATTAAATATATTATTTTTGTTTGATATTGACAGCTGTTTGGGGGATTATTTTTAAATAAAATAAGTGGTAACACTTTAGAATAATGGTCATTAGTTAACATTAGTTAATGTATGAACTAACATGAACTAACCATGAGCAGTACATTTGTTACTGTAGGAACCATACATTGGGTTTGATTTGTCTTTTATGGTATTTCCTCTTTTTCTATATTGTCGTGTATGTGTATGCGCTAAGGGACGTTATTGGTTACTGTGGGTTGCACTGGGGGCGTGGTGTCTGTATTAGTGTGTGCTCACCTGAGTGGCGGCTAATGGTTTGGATCATGGCGGCAGGGTGAGCATGGGGAGAAACTTGCTGTTGACCGTCAACGTCAATGCCATCGTCACTAGCCGCGTTTCCATTACAGATTTGCGCAAAACTTTTGCGATATTTTTATTAAAAGTCGATATAAAAATATTGCGCAATGACGGCGTTTCCATTAACTGATGTTATGCGACTAAAACCATTTTTTTCCTCTCGTGATAAATCATTCCAAAAATCATGCTACGCATGTTGTTAGGTTTATGTATATCCCAGCCACCGCACGCCGTTATTTTTAATGAGACGTGTGTGTTATCCAAGCATTGATGGCAAGGAAAGCACCTTATACTTGAGCGGCACACATGAGGTGTTATGATAAATTGTGGCATTTTTTATTCTATTGTTTTTTATAAGTTTAATAAAGAACTCGTCTTCTGTCCAAACATACTATCATCTATAAAGAATGAGACTTTTACATACGCCAGGTTATTGTGACGCATTGCCATGGTGGTAACATTGCCATGGTGGTAACTCAAAGTTTTTTTTTTTTTTACCTCTTCGTTATTTTGGCTTGGAATTTTGTTTGTTGTAAATATAAACTGAATTTAGAAATGCTTTTGAAATTAAAAACTTTTCATTTAATAAACAAAATATATTTTTGAAATGAAGACAGCGTTTGGAGTGGAGTGCATAAGTCCACGGCCTTTGCTGTTATTGAGTGTACACAAATAAAAGTAGACAGTTTACTGTTTATAATTATGTCTTGCACCTAGCCTATCTGTATGGCTAAAAATGACAGAGTATTGTGAGTTGTTTGCGCTGGAATAAGGAAAAAAATCAATCAGAAAGTGCCGCATATGTCCGGGGACATGGATTGAGCATTTCATTGAATTGTGTTTTCTAGAAAGTCTTAATTTAAAATTAATTTTGTTTTGTATAAATTGTATTTTAATTTTGATCAATATTTAATCAACTATTTGGCTGTATATTTAATAAATAAGAATAAACCAAGATCGTCGGGAATGGATTGACATGCTGGCCTGTTTCCTCAGTCTTTGAGCAAGGCTGAAACTATAGCATCTTTCTGTTTTAATACATTTGTTAAATATATGTCTTAATTTCAGTAGGCCTATAGATAGCCATGATATTTGTGGACGCACCGGGGTCCGTCATTATAAAGTTACGCCACTTTCCTTATTAGGAGAAAATACATGTTGTTTTAACGACATAAGATCTCGTTATTAGACATACGTGAGTAGAAAAAAAATAATATGTAGGCCCTATGTGGGGGCAATGCATGACCGTACCAGGTGACCTGTAAATGCAAAAAAACTGTTTCCATTGCAGTTTTGCGAAAATTTCCTTTTTCGAATTGCCTGAAAAACCACCTCATGCGAGCGTAAAAACCTTTTTGCGATATATGGGAGTTTTTGCGAAATTGACGCGTTTCCATTGGGGCGTATTTTCAATTCGCAATTTTTTATTTTTTTTTCCGCAAATTTGAAGGGTGATGGAAACGCGGCTACTGTCACCTTCACAGTCATGGTTACCATCATTGTCCTCATCAACATCTTCTGTGTTTGCACTGAGGTATTTTGTACGGTTCATGAAGAACATCTGTCAAAGTAAGTGTTTGTTCCTTGCGAAATAGAGCAATAAAGACTTTCTATCGTGTAATATGGTTCAGCTTGACGCGTCTTCAGTGTTAACCCACGTCTTAGCCTGCCGCGGCGTTTGGATTGATTTTGAGTTTATACGCCGCAATATTGAGTCAACAGAAATGTTTGTTGAAGCGCGGATTCAAACGTATTGTCGGGACAACATTGGATGTTGGAGATCGCTTTCAAAGTTGTAAACGATAGACGCGGACGCGCATTGGACTTGCGTAAGCCCATTCATTCACAAATTTGCTGCTACGATGCTCATTTGATGCTCATCGATGCACAGTCGCCTCGATTGAAAGGTACACTATGTTTATAAACGTTCGTGGATTGGTTGTCAATGAATGACTGTATTCCCTGCTAGGCTCAGTGGTACTTTCGCATAAGGTGATTGTACTGTTTGTTTGTTTTTGGGACCTTTTGTAGTGTTTTGGCATTGCGCTTGGGAGTGCCGCCGTAGTTCTGGTTCTAAGACGGTCAGTCTGGCTCGAGACTATCGGTATGTAGGTACATAAATACCCACCGCTAGTATGCACAGAAGACTAGGGTTGCGCCTCTGTGGATAATTTAGAGGGAATCAAAGACAACGCGTTGAATCTTGTTCACGTGGAAACATAAGTCGTAAAAAGTGTGCTGTTTAATGTCATTGGCAGATATTTTTGTGATTATTGGATTATTTTGTAAATGAAAAATGGAGTCGAAGGATACCAGATTAAATGTGGTAAAAGAAGCAAATGATAAGAGACAAAAAACACTTACACCTAAGGCTTTTGAACATAAAGTGGAAAGGCTTCAAGAAGAACGCCAAGCAAAAGTAAGAAGGATTAAAGGTGCAATAAAAGAAATTAAAGATCTGATGCAAAGTGCTGGTAATGCTGAGAAAATTTGTTCATGTCTTGAAAATATATTGAGCTTGTTTGATGAAGCAAGTCATCTTCATGGTGCTGTAGTTCCAATGCTCCAATGCCCAATGCTCCCACCTGAAGAACAAGAAAAACAAAATGCTTGGTTTGACAGTGTTAAAGAACATAAAACTGCTTTTGTGGAAGAGACGAATAAATGGCTGCTGGAGGCGTCAGATGCACCAGCAGAAGGCATTGTTGTCCCATGTTTAGGACCTATTGTTTCCAATGACAATGACGCTAGTATATTTAAAGTTATGGGAAATGCAGTAGAGGATGATGTTAGGCCAAGTGATAGCATTTCCAATGTGTCAGTGAGGTCAAAGAAATGCAGTACTGTGGTGAGTAAATCTATGTCCACTATATCATCATCCAGATTAAGGGCTGAGGCTGAAATAGCTGCTCTTTTGGCTCGTCAAAAGTTGCTGAGTCGGAAGCATGCCTTGGAGGAACAGCAGGAGCTGCTGAGGAGAAAGAAGGAGGAACTGGACCTGGACATGGAGCTGGAGCTGGCAGCATCTATGGCCAAAGTAAGTGTGTTAAAGACTTCAGAAGGATCTCGTGTGTCTCATGTTTCTGTTCAATCAGATGGGATGATTTCCTATTTGAAAAAAGGGAATAGAATACAGTTAAGCCATGACGCTGCAACATTTGTGCCTAAGTTCAATACTCAGCCACCGGCTGCAGAGGCTTCAGTTGAAGCTTTGCTTGCAGGTGATGCTTCTGTGAGGCCCAAGACACACAACAAAATTGGTCAGCCTGCTGCTGTACCCGTTGCGGTGACTGGGGCTGGTCTGCCCAATCTGCTTACTCAGCCTGCTGCTGTGCCCGTTGCTGTGACTGGGGCTGGTCTGCCCAATCTGCTTACTCAGCCTGCTGCTGTGCCCGTTGCTGGGACTGGGGCTGGTCTGCCCAATCTGCTTACTCAGCCTGCTGCTGTGCCGTTGCTGAGACTGGGGCTGGTCTGCCCAATCTGCTTACTCAGCCTGCTGCTGTGCCCGTTGCTGAGTGGACGGAGATCCACTACAGTATCAAACGTTCATGAGGGGATTTGAACACAGTATTGAAGGGAAAACCCAAAGTCATGAGGACTATTTTGTATTACCTCGAGCAGTATACGAAAAGGTCAGCCCAGGGATTTGATCCGAAATTGTCAACATCTGCCTCCATCTCATGGATATACTAAGGCAAAGTCATTACTTCAGGAGCATTTTGGCGATCCATTCAAAGTGTCCTCTGCCTACATGGATAAGGTGCTTTTATGGCCGATGGTTAAAACTGAAGATATCAAAGCTCTACAGGCCTACAGTCTATTGTTACGGGAATGTTGCAACTCTATGGGAGTCGCCGTAAGAGATCTGAATGTGCCTGTTAATATGCAAACTATTGTGAAAAAGCTGCCTTATAAGCTGCGGGATCGGTGGAGAAGTGTGGCTTGCGATATTCAAGAGAAGTTTCGTTGTAGAGTGACATTTTCAGACATTGTGGAGTTTGTTGAGAGGCAAGTCAAGTTAGCAAGTGATCCACTTTTTGGAAATATACAAGATGCACCTGTGACAGGAAGAAAGGAATCAAAAATGGTCAAATCTCAAACTAGTTCAAAGGCTAGAGGCAGTACTGTATTTGCCACTACTGTAGCACCTGTTGAGAAGAAAGTGGAGCCTGGGAACAAAAGAGAGAAGAACTCACCAGTGAAGGTTTGTTTATTTTGTGGAGCTGGACATTCTTTTGATGTTTGCCTTCTTTTGGATAAAAGGACACAAGATGAAAAAACATTTTTTTGAAGGAGAACCGTATGTGCTTTGGATGTCTGTGCGTTGGGCACATGAGTAAAGATTGCAGGAAACATCTAATGTGTAGAGTATGCAATTGTAGGCACCCTACGTTGTTGCATATCCACTCCAAAGCAAAACAAAAGAGTTCAACTCAGGCCAATGGCGGCTTTGAAATGGCCAGAGAAGGTGCTGTGGTATCTGTTCAGTCTAGTGGTTTGACTGGGGCCGGTAAGCAGGACTGTATGCTCTCTATTTTGCCCGTTCAGGTGAAATCCAAAAGGGGGCAAGAGATTTGTCACGTATACGTTTTTGGATCCTAACCCTTATGCGATTAAGACCATCCTGGGTTGGACGGTGAATGGCCCGCTTCGAGGAGATTGTCAGATCAGTGATCAGTGTGTTTGCAGCCTGACATCACAGTCAATCGGATCTCTGTGGCGAGGCTTGATGAGCTTTGGGAGAAGCAGCTGAAGGTGGATTTCCCTGAAACACTGCAGGATGAACAACCTGGTCTGTCAAGGGAGGATAAGCGCTTCATTGAGTCTGTCTCAGAGTCTGCCAAGCTCATTGATGGTCATTACAATATTGGTTTGCCGGTAAGACAAAGATACCTCAAAATGCCAAACAATAAGACCGTTGCAGAACAGCATGCATTGAGTCTCAAAAGGCGTTTGAATAAAGATCTATTCACTCCGATTATATCACATTCATGTCTGGAATGCTGGCTAATGGCTATGCAGAGAGAGTTCCAATTGAACAACTGACCCGTTGTGATGGAAGGGTGTGGTATATACCCCATCATGGGGTGTATCATTATAAAAATAAAAAACTGCGGGTAGTATTTGATAGTGGGGTCACATTTCAGAGGACGTCTTTGAACTCACAGCTTTTTCAAGGACCAAATCTCAAACTTATTGGTGGGAGTCCTCACAAGATTCCGCAAAGAACCTGTGGTGCTCATGGCAGATATTGAGGCCATGTTTCATCAGGTCAGGGTACCGGCTGAAGACTCTGACTTGCTGAGATTCATGTGGTGGCCTGATGGAGATTGCAGTCGGGAGCTAGTGGAGTACAGAATGAGGGTGCATCTGTTTGGTGCTACTTCCTCCCCTAGTTGTGCCTGTTTCGCCCTGAGGAAGTGTGCTGAAGACAATCAATGGCGCTTCAGTCCTATGGCTGTTAAGACCATCTTGCACCATTTCTACGTCGACGATTGTTTAGTGTCGGTTGGCTCTGAAGAGAAAGCAGTGTCCTTATGTCGAGAGCTTAGGGCTTTGTGTGCTGAAGGCGGTTTCAAGTTCACAAAATGGATTAGTAATCGACGCACTGTCCTCGCTACTATTCCTCAGGAGGAGCGAGCCAAAGAGGTGAAAGATCTGGATTTGGATAGTGACGCTTTGCCTGTAGAGAGTGTTTTGGGGGTACAGTGGTGTGTTCAATCTGACTCGTTCAAGTTTAAAATCACCCTCAAAAACCACCCTCTCACAAGACGAGGAATATTGTCAGTGGTTAGTTCGATTTACGACCCTCTTGGTTTCTTGGCACCTGTTGTTTTGTCTGTCAAGAAAATCCTTCAAGACCTTTGCAGGAGACGTTTGCCCTCTTCTGTTTCCGGAGAATGGATGGCTTGGCTGGAAGACCTTCACGACCTTGAAAATTGGGAGGTCAGTAGGTGCTTAACCTGTGGACTCTGATCATCTTGTCACTGCTCAGCTCCACCACTTTGCAGACGCAAGTGAGGAAGGATTTGGGACTGACTTATCTGTTGCTCCATGATGATAGTGGGCGAACTCAGTGCATTTGTAATGGGAAAGGCACGAGTAGCTCCTCTAAAACTTGTCACCATTCCCCGTATGGAGCTGACTGCCGCGGTGATGGCTAGCAGGATGGACAAGTTGTGGAGGAAAGAGCTGCAAATTGTGAAGGAAATTTTACATTTAGATATGTTTTTGATTTCTTAGATGTGTTTCTACTATTAGAAGTGTTCATTTTACTTGATGTGTTGTGTTTTTACTTATAGATGTGAATCTTTTACTCCTAGATGTGTATCACTTGTTAACAGTGAACATGTATTTGTACTCATGAAGCATTTAAAGAAATATAATCATATAATCATTATTAAAGATATGTAACCAAGCTTTTAGAAGTGCGTAAGTTAGGACAAGCTTGCAGGAACAAAATGTTCTGGGTGATAGAAAACTCAGTAGCAAGGAAACTACAAAAGGTCAAAGTGACCTATTGTACTTCAAGTGTGAAAAGTATGTGCGCAGCTTCGATCAAATTAGCGAAAGGCAGAATGTGTGAAAATGAAGTAAGCTTAAAAACAGGAACTTCTGCAGACATGGGTATTGTGCTGTCTAGTTAGTTGAACAAAGATGTTTCCTTTTAAGGTAAACAAGACTGGATGCAGCCGACCCAGGATGTGTTAGGGGTATATAATGATGCCACGGGGAGCTAACCTTGCTCTTCTCATGACAGACATTCTCTGTATGTGAACTGCCAATTTCTTGCAAGAAATAAAAACATTTTTGATACTTTGACTTTTCAAAGGTTTGCATTTGTCTCCTCCCTCCTCATTTTTCGAATCGAATTATTTCCACAAAAAAATGGACCTCCAAGAGTCAGTCTTTTGGACGGACAGCACTTCTGTTTTAAAATACATAAAAAACGAGACATCCAGATTTAAAATTTTCATAGCAAACAGAGTGTCTGAAATATTGAAGGTGTCTAACGTATCCCAGTAGAGATACGTGAATACATCAACCAACCCTGCGGCTCTAGCCTCTAGAGGTGTTAAGGTTCAGTCATTGCATGGTTCTGTGGTCCTGACTTGCTTCATGAACCTGAGAGCAGGTGGTCCGAAAATCCTGAGACCTTGGAAGACTCTCTTGTTGGAGACCCGGAGGTCAAGGTTGTGATGGCGAACGCTGCTCAAGTTGATCAGGTCAATTCAGTGGAGAAGCTCATCGGCTACTTTTCCTCCTGGCTTCATCTTAAAAGGGCTGTTGGTTGGTTTCTTAAGTTTAAGACTTTGCTTTTGTCTCTGGTGCGACATCGAAAGCTGCTGATCGAAACCCTTTCTGAATCAGACCTAGGTGCTGAGCAGCTGGAGAAAGAGCTATAGGTCCAGATGGAAGGTATTAGGGCTCAAGTGCCAAAGGGTGTCCTGTCCGTGGATGATATGGTTGCAGCAGAGTCAGATATTATCAGGTTTTGTCAAAAAATAATGTTTCCAGAAGAACTGTCTAACTTGAAGAAAGGAGAGTGTGTAAGGAGGACGACTTAGTAGAGCAGCTATGCCAGTGGAACCAAAACATCCGGTTATACTGGCTAAAGATCAACATATCTCCAATCTTATTCTCCGTCATGTACACCAAGACACAGGCCATGGTGGACGAAACCACATCTGCGTCAGAAGTATTGGATTCCTGGTGCCTGTGTTGCCATCAGAAATGTTTTGGGTAAGTGTGTCATGTGCCGTAGATTGTCTGCTTCACCTGGACATCAGAGAATGGCTGACCTTCCTCACAACAGAATAACTCCTGATGAGCCTTCTTTCAGTTGAGTTGGTTGGGATTGCTTTGGACCATTTGAGGTTAGGCGTGGAAGAGTTGTGGTCAAGAGGTATGGACTCATTTTTACATGCTTGGGAGCGGTTGATTTGGTCAGTTCGTAAAGTGCTAAACTCCATTTTGAAGACTCAGACCCTGGATGAAGAAAGCTTGATGACGGCGTTTTGTGAGGCTGAATCGATTGTGAATAGCCGTCCAATAACGAAAGCATCGACAGATCCTCAAGATTTGGAGGCATTAACACCTAACCATCTACTTCTGCTTAAGTCGCAGCTGTTGTTGCCACCAGGATTGTTCGAGAAGGAGGATGTTTATGCTCGTCGTCGTTGGAAACAAGTGCAGTATATGTCAGATTTGTTCTGGAAGTGCTGGGTGAAAGAATATCTTCCTGGACTTCAGGAGCGCCAGAAGTGGAATACTGCCAAAAGAAACTTTGTTCCAGGAGATCTTGTCGTGCTAGTGGATGATATGGCATCTCGAAATGCTTGGATTACAGGAAGAATTGTGGATACTGTTCCGGACAAAAATGGACTGGTACGATGTGTACGGATTAAAACTAGAACCAGCTATCTGGACCGGCCAATAACCTCTGCAGGAAGCGGAGGGGCAGTGAAGATCTTTGGACATTGTGGTCTTTACATAATTACATTACAGGACTTTATAAGACTAGTAGTTCACTTTGTATTTTGATTTGGTGTCTGTCTCCCACGGGATGATGGTGGTGGTTAATTATTACCACTAAATAATTTGGGGCCGTAATGTAGGAGCCATACATTGGGTTTGATTTGTCTTTTATGGTATTTCCTCTTTTTCTATATTGTCGTTTATGTGTATGCGCTAAGGGACGTCATTGGTTACTGTGGGTGGCACTGGGGGCGTGGTGTCTGTATTAGTGTGTGCTCTGCTCACCTGGGTGGTGGCTAATGGTTTGGATCATGGCGGCAGGGCGAGCATGGGGAGAAACTTTCTGTTGACCGTCAACTTCAATGCCATCGTCACTGTCACATTCACAGTCACGGTTACCATCATTGTCCTCATTAACATCTTCTGTGTTTGCACTGAGGTATTTTGTACGGTTCATGAAGAACATCTGTCAAAGTAAGTGTTTGTTCCTTGCGAAATAGAGCAATAAAGACTTTCCATAGTGTAATGGTTCAGCGTGACGCGTCTTCAGTGTTAACCCACGTCTTAGCCTGCCGCGGCATTTGGCATACAGTTACTGTATTAGTTCATCTTTGTTAACGTTAGTTAATATAAATCCAGCTGTTCATGGTTTGTTCATGTTAGTTCACAGTGCATTAACTAATGTTAACAAGATTTTAATAATGCATTAGTAAATGCTGAAATTAACATTAACAAAGATTAATAAACGCTTTATAAGTGCAGTTCATTATTAGTCCATGTTAACTAATGTAGTTAACTAATGACCAACATGATACAGATTTTTTGTTTAAAACGAATCCCAATCTAAAACTAAAAAGTTTTGAACAATATATATTGAAGGTAGCCTGGGAAAACCCAGACAACTTCCGGCAAATTTAGATTTGCTCTGCAAGTAGTCTGGCAAAGAGCCCATTCAAACCCATTTCTAATGCCTAGAAATCGAGGCACCAATCAGAAACGTTGGGGCGGGCTTTACACGATGACGACAGCGCAGCGACGTTGAAGCAGATTTGCCGCTGTGGAGCATCACTTGTTTGAATCAGCTATCACGTCTGTTTTAAGCGATTTAAACTTTTCCTTTTCGTTAAAACCCGAGCAAAGAACAACACTCGAAGCCTTCATATCTAAAAAAGATGTTATCGCTGTCTTACCGACTGGATTCGGCAAAAGTCTGATACCAGCTTGGCCCTTCGGTGGCCAAACGAATGGGTCTTAGCAAGAGCCCTCTGGTAGTGTTAATGTAGGGCTGCAACGACGCGTCGACGTCGTCGATGACATCGACTACGAAAACACGTCGGCGGCACATTATTTACGTTCTAGAATGGAACAGAAGATCTAGAATAATGGCAGCTTCTGCTCCCGGGCATAGTGAAAATGATAATTTATCATATAAAGCCAGACCGCGACATAGAACCTCCCCGAAACGCGATTGGGCTTGTTTTGGGCTAGTTTTGAGTAACGAATGGGTGGGTTTTGTTGTGGAAACCTGGCAACCCTGCTGCCAGTGTTCTCTCGCGCAGCTGAACGCGCCACGCGTGTATTGCAACAGACGGTCACATTTCCCGGGGTTCTTCTCCGACACCAGTACGTCTCGTGCTTTTATTTATTATGGGCTGCATATATCTCCTGTTAATGCGACCCGGTTCCCCTCTGTCCCAAACACATATGCATAATAACATGCTGTATATAGGTAGTTTGCATGATTAAAGTAACATTAAAGTTAAGATATGCCTCTAGCTTTAATCATTTAAATGTGTCTTTGAAGTTTGGGCAAAAACTTCTGGCAGCTTTAGTCGTTGTTTATGCACATGTATCTTCAAAATAGACAACTAGTTATAAATTAAAACTATGCTGAAAGCTCCTGTATGTGAACCTTTTGCAGATAAATACAAGTGCATTTTCATTTACTATTGACACAAATCAATAAGTAAATCATACTCAACTACTATAGTAAACAACTTTTCCTAATTAGGCCTACTCTATACATTTTAGGATGAATAGTATCATTATATATTATGTTTAAAAAGCTTCTTGTGTTCATATATTTCATTATAAAATGGCATACTAAGTGCACTACCCTTCCTGAAATACTATTAATATTGTCATCATTCATTGATTTCATGTTAAAATAATATACAAATTCACTACCCTCTTTGAAATACAATAATCAGTAAAAAAGAATAATAAGATTAATCTGGAAAAATAATCGTTAGATTAGTCGACGTATCGAAAAAATAATCGTTAGATTAGTCGACAGAAAAAATAATCGTTAGTTGCAGCTCTATGTTAATGTTTCACAAAATATAGATTTGAGTCCTTTTCAGGCGAGAATGTAGTTGTTTAAAGCTCAAATCTGTGGTTTATTTATAAAGAGAGCACCTTTTTGAAAATTATATCTGCCGTTTTCGGAGTTGTGAGCTCCAGTGGACCAGCGGCGTTCAATCGCTCATTAACCCCACCGAGAGGCGCCTTTCCTCGGCCAGTCCTTCTGCCGTCTGCTGCTGGCTCTGGTGTCTCTGTAGTGGTTAAACATCAGATATGATTCGTGTAGATCTAACGGCTGATCTTTGCTCTCATTAATCTATAATTTGTTCCCTGACAGATCGTTTTGTCTGAGGGCAAAGTGAAGTTTCATAACTTTATATTTTTAAGCTATTAAACTTGACCGTTGTAGTCTCCTAGCGCTGACTTTGTTTGACTGAATTGCTTTATTTATTGTATAGCTTCTTATAACTTTTACTTATACTTTTATAATTGCTATTGATCACACATAAACTGACATTTAACAAAAAGAGACTGGGTTGTGTTTTATGTCATATTTAATTTATTACAGTGATAATCATAGCCTATATTATGCACACATTAATGTGTAACACATTAATTATTTTTTTTAATGTAAACGAAAAGAGGCTGGGTTTTTTATATTTCGTTTTGTTATAAACATGCATTGAAGATAATATATATAATATGTTGCTTTTTTTTGAGGTAGAGTGGTGTTTTATCTTATATTTCGTTTTATTGTAGCCTAAAATATACAAATATATACTGAATGATACTGTCAAGAACGCTGCTTGTCCATTAGCAGAGTAGGCGGACTATTAACTAAATGGCGGCGGGGATTCCCCCGAGGGGAAGTGCTTAGGGAAGTTTGCAAGTGCGTGTCTAAAACTGGAGTGGAACGCAGCATACGATGTTTCTCCGTCGCTCTGCATATGTCATCTCCTTCGTCGCTCTGATTGGTTTTAGGTCTATCCAATTGCACCGAGAGGTATTTGAGCAATGCCCGTTGGTGACGCCCCTTTGGAAATGATTTGTCTATGAAGCTTTGCCAGACCATAACTCAGTTACTACTGAGAATGGTCTGGTTTTAACCAGGCTATATTGAAGGTTTGATTCAGATCAAAACCAAGACTGGATTATGTGCCAGGATCACACTAACACTAACCAGCAGATGGCAGTTGGTCTACAAGTGAGGAGATTAAGTGAACACCGGTTGCTTCAATAATACTCAGTGAGCTACCAGTAGCATATGTATATATTTTATAATTGCAGGGGTTTTCAGGGGTTTTCAGGAGTGACATATAAAACATGTAATAAATACAAAAAATTATAAATTAAAGTATACATAAATTAAGTTTTTATTTTATTTTATTTTTTTAAAATGTATTATTTATACATTTGCTTAAGTCTAGAGAAAAAAATAAATAAGTAAACAAATAAATGAGACTAAATAAATAAATAAATAAATGATTGAATGTTAAATTACCATATGATAAAAACGTTACAAAAGATTAAAATAAATATATGTGGAAAAGCCTAGAGTAAAACTGCAAAATTATGAATATAATAATATTAAAATGCATAAATATTATCTTAAATAAATATCAAAGATTCAAATAAATAAGTGATTAAATGTTACATTTACATAATGTTAAATAAAAATGTTAAATAAATTGAAATGAATTTTTAAAAAAAGATCAATATAAATGAATATAATTTTAAATTATAAAAATATAGGTAAATTATACATTTATAGTGAGTAGAAAAAAAATAACATTTTTGGTGTATTAACTGGGTGTTTATAAAAGAAAGAAAGATCCCTCACATGAGGTTTATATTTGGGGGTCCGTGGCATCTAAAGGTTTGAAAAGCCCTGGTTTAATGAATATATCTACAGTAGGTTAAAACTAAACTAATGAATCTGTGAAATGCTGTTTACCTTTAACAACAACAAAAAACATATGTGACCCTGGAGCACAAAATTTAACATAAATCGCACGGGTATATTTGTGGCAATAGCCACCAATACACTGTATGGGTCAAAATTTTACATTTTTCTTTTATACCAAAAATCATTAAGATATTAAGTAAAGATCATGTTCCATGAGGATATTTTGTACATTTCCTACCGTAAATATATAAAACAATTATTATTAGTAGTAATATGAATTGCTATGGACTTCATTTTAACAACTTTAAAGGCGATTTTCTCAATATTTAGATTTTTTTGCACCCTTTTTTGCAGTTGTATCTCAGCCAAATATGATCCTATCCTAACAAATCATACATCAATGGAAAGCTGATTTATTCAGATGATGTATAAATCTCAACAATTGTCCCTTATGACTGGTTTTGTGGTCCAGTGTCACAGAGACAGAGAAAGCTATATAAAAATGTATTTCTGATATTACTTTCAATAGTATGAATCAAAAGAAGAGAAAACTACTCTGATGTGTAAAAAGCTGTCAAAAGAATAAGAGGAGGAGCTGAAAACAAAAGCTTAAATAAACACAGAAAACTCTTACCTGTTGAGTGATTGGTGTGTCAATACACACACGACCAGACACAGACATGAAATTAAAATTAAATGGATAGGCAATGAACTTTAAAACAAACATGTTAAAAACAACCCTCTGCACGTGTTCGTGAGCACAATCGAAACACTTTACTTTTAAACATTTGTTATAGGGATAGTAGTTCACCTAAATATTTAAGTGTTCATTTTCTCATGCTCATTCAAACTCAAGCCAAGCTCTGAAACCTCCATAAAAGCGGTTTGTGGGCTATTTTATGAATCGTCTGATGAAATATAATGGCTCTGTGTGACTACAATGGCTCCTACATTTGTTTCTCACATCAAGCTTTTGTACGGCTTCAGAAGACTTTTACTACATTTACATTACATTTACATTTATGCATTTAGCAGACAATTTTATCCAAAGCGACTTACAACTTGGGGGTACATGAAGCGATTGGTCATGAAGAGTCGAGAAGCGCAATAAGAGCCTGAAATACTGAGACCATGTACATTGCTCAGTGTAGCACAGGCTAGAGTAGGGAGGGAAGAAGGAAGAGAAAGAGAAAAGGAAAGTTTAAAAAAAAATTTTTTTTTATTATATATGAGGTTAGTGCTCATGGAAGAGCTGAGTTTTAAGTTGACTTTTAAATTATGTCAATAATTCTGCATTTCGGATGGTGTTGGGAAGATCGTTCCACCAGCTGGGAATGTTGAATGAAAATGTTCTGGAAAGGGATTTTTTCCCCCTCTGTGATGGGACCACAAGCCGTCGTTCCTTTGCTGAGCGAAGGCTTCTGGTGGGGGTGTGGATTTGTAGACTACCCCACATTAAAACATACTATAGAATATTACAGTAAAATTACTCTAATACTATAGTGTTTTTGAACCGTACTACAGTAAAGAAACAGTAAATTGTAGTATTTGCTACACTTTGTTCATTTATACTGCATCAATACACTGTAGTATTAACTAGTCAATTGTTAAAGTAAATACTGAAGTAGCCTATACTACAATTTACTGTATTTACTATAGTATGTTCACAAACACTAGTATTTTCTAGAGTAATTTTACTATAATATAGGCTACTATAGTTTTTTTCCATGTGGGTTTAAGGCATAAGACACAAACGATACTGTACGGTTTTGGAGCACCAGGTAATATGATTTTCATTTTTGGGCGAATTGTCGTTTTAAGAGCGTTATACACCTGACAGGGAAAACAGATGGGAAATTGAATCAATTAAAATATGATTAGATTTCGTTTGTTTCCTTAATGTGCTCAAAACTGGCCCATTTGGTAACTAATACGTTAAATAAAACAACAAAGTTGAAAAGTGACAATATTACGGGACACCATCATGACTCCTGAAACACGTTTGCCTCGGGTCACGCTATTCTCCACAATGCCTCAAGTTGAACTAGTGTTTGGGGACATTAGACACACAAACCAACGCAAACTTTGTATCGATTCATTCACCTGTCGGGTATCGAGTGTTTCTACAACATAATTAGCTATTTAACTGTATTGTTAGGTTTAAATGCGGTTAGCATCGCCTGGGTGAGAATATAAATGTTCTATTAAACACATGCGACTTCCACTGAGAGGAAACTCGGCTGCCATGTCACAGTCATCTAGAAAGTAACACTCACTCCCCCCAACCAGATCATTTAAAGAGTTATCCCACAAAAATGTATAATAATTTATGTCTATCTTAGAAGCGCATTATTAAAGCATAACCTATTATTATGGCTTACCTCCTGTATAGTAATGTGTCCGTATTCAGTGTTCCTGCCGTTAACTCTCTCTGGATGTGAAAAAAGCTGAGACGTGGCTTTTAAGGGTGATTGGCAAGATGTGGGCGGAACCATCTACCTTCTGTAAGATGATCTGTGAATGAACTTCACAGAACATTGTCTGCTATTTCATTGTGCTAGGATTAAGAAAAAGCTCATAGCAACGCTACTGAGTGTACTTACGTAAACAACAAGTTTGTAAACTACTAAACACATTGCTAACTAACCTAGTATCTGGGAAGTTTTTTTTTTCTGAAAGATTAATAAGCCCCAACTAAATATATGCAAGATATAAATCCCCATATCTGAGAAGAGCATGTGGGTGAGGGTGAATGAAACAGGAAAACATTACATCTGCATCCTGTCCATTGTACCAAACTTCCTGTGTTTGATCATATTGGAGGAGAATACAACAGCTAGGATGGAGAATATAAGAAATACATTGATACCGTTTTTGTCAATGTGTATCTGTGGAACAAACTGAGATTTGTGAAACAATATGTGGTGTTGTTTGATTTGATTCAACAGTAGTTTGAAAGCATCTTACTGACAATTATATCGTCTGTTTCCTTTAGCTTGATTACTGACAACAATCTTCCAGAGGATGTTTATCACATAATTTAGTGTAACATAGCCTGTCAAACAACAACATTAAATATCCAACTACAAAGCATGCAGTAGCTTAAAGGTGCGGTATGTAGGATTGTAGGACCTAGTGGTTGAAATGGGTACTGCAGCCCAAATTCAAAATATTGTTTGCCCCGCCCTCTCTTCCTCAGACTCAATGCTCACGCGGGTTGCTAGTTTGAGGACACGAAACAGGAGCGAACACAATTGACAATGAAAGCCACACTGTAAGTTGATTTATCCACGTTATAATGTGCTCTCGTTCATAGAGATTTTTTGATGGATGCTGAGGCTTTTTCGGTAGGGTAAAATCTGTGATCTCTGACCCAGTTTGTTCGCTAGCTTCCATGGCAGCTATACGCTGTGTTTTCCGCCAACTGGCAACCTGTGGTGTTGAAATACTATTACACATTTCAAAGTAAAATAACTGACTGTAACATTGTTTTTCAGAGAAACGAGTAGGTGCATTTAGCATGTTTCCTAAATATCTGCAAACACATTATGGTATTTTTATGCTTTAGTAAAGTGAAAAACTTACATACAGCACCTTTATCAAAGACACCATGCTAAAATTAGGACATTTCCTTCTTTACATTAAGCAATATTCAGTGAGTCACTCATGTTCCGAGAGGACTAAAAAAATGTAGAAAATGTTTCTTCATATTTATCAAACAACATGAGGCCATTTTATACAATCTTATATCAGTCATGTTTAAAAAAACAAGTATTGTGAGGTGTTGACATATTTATTCTATTATTCTTTCACATTGCAACAACACAACAAAAACATCTTGGACAGTATGGGGCTTGACTTGAAGTACTTTAAAACCAGAAAAAAACAGAGACTTTTGTACTTGAATTACCATATTTACTTGAACTGAACAAAGACGAGTGTGAGTGTGAGTGAAGTCCTCAACAATGAACGAAGGTCCTGATAATTGTACAATAAAAATGAAATCATAAAAAAGGGAGAACAAGAAACTCAGGTCACATCAGGAGCTGTGCTGTTTAAACGGCGGTACTGTGGTGGTCGGTAAAACCTGGTTCTGGAAGATGAATGTTTGAATGTGCTGGAAAACCCAGAGAAAGATGAGCAAGACACTGACATACTGAATCCAGGCAAACTTGATCGTTTCCCAAAAGCCTGGCCGATAGGTAGAAAACCCAGTCAAGGAAATTAAACTTGAGTAATAAAATGAAGCATGACTGGCAAGTCGATGCACAGAAGTCAGGAAGTGACTGCATGTGTCCAATACGTGCTCATGGGAGACGTGGTTGTAGCCACAAGCTAAAAAGCAAAATGGGACAATTTCCTATCATGTGTTTTGTGTCAAAATAATGTTATCTGAAAGAAACTTCAGACTTCTTTTTTGGTATTAGAAATTTGTTGTAGACTAGATGGTTGATTTTAGTAGCCAAGCATGAAACAATAAACATATGCAATATATCCTTGAATAGAGTATTCAATATCCTGTTGTCATGCGTCACCTGTTTGGGCTTTAGTTTGAGTTTCCTGTTTCTGCTTTGATTCTCAGTTGTTTCTTGTATTCTTCCTGTGTTAAATATTCAACTATTTTACTGATCCGCCTGCATTGTCACTATATGATAATTGAAATGAGCTGATGACATCACTGTTTTCTCCAGAGCGGCTGTTCAGCCGAAATCAAATGCTGTTGCATTATTTTCCTGTTAAAATTGTGAGGCTGCTTTGAAACAATCTGCATTGTAAAAAGCGCTATATAAATAAAGGTGTGGTAAAGGTGTTTCGTGTTCCTTGTTTGTTTGTTTTTTTATGAAATACTTGTGTGCATAGTATCACATCTCTGCCTGCCTTCCTTGCATGCCCTGTGTTACACCTGTGTATATATATATAGTTATAGTTAGTATATATATATAAAGTCCCCAGATGACCTACAGATTCTGAAGTGTGCATTTGTCGGACAATTTAGTATCCCATGAGGCCACGGGAAGATTTGTGAATGGCAGTGACGCTGTAGGTCACATGACAGTGACAACACGGCGGATGTAGTATGTCCGAATTTTATTCATACATACATTCATAATAGAGAACATACTTTATAAATGGTTGTGAAGTAAGTTTCAAACCAAATGTAGTGCCTACTATCCAGTATGTGATTTTGGACACAGCATATGGCTTTTTTCTTCTGTGGAAAAATGTTGAAGAAAGAAATGAGGACCGGATTTTAATTTCTATCCCATTGTTGTAAAACACTCTATTTGAGGATATATATTGCACATTTTCATTGTTTCATACTTGATTAGTATGACAATATGGTCGACATTTATGTTTTTTAACAAGAAATAATGAATTGTACTAAATGAACATATAATGACAGTTGTACTAAAATGTGCTAAACCACTATAACAAAGACATACATTTCTGGAATCTGTGCAGAATGAAAAAATATATTTAAAAAATATATACAGTGAGGAAAATAAGTATTTGAACACCCTGCTATTTTGCAAGTTCTCCCACTTGGAAATCATGGAGGGGTCTGAAATTGTCATCGTAGGTGCATATGTCCACTGTGAGAGACATAATCCAAAAGAAATCCAGAAATCACAATATATGATTTTTTAACTATTTATTTGTATGATACAGCTGCAAATAAGTATTCAAAGACCTGTTAGTCTGCCTTTAAAATGTCCACCTCCACTCCATCTATTATCCTAAATTAGATGCATCTGTTTGAGGTCGTTAGCTGCATAAAGACACCTGTCCACCCCATACAATCAGTAAGAAGGAAGAAGCTAAACATGACTGTCAATCTCCCTCGGACTGGGGCTCCATGCAAGATCTCACCTCGTGGGGTCTCAATGATCCGAAGAAAGGTGAGAAATCAGCCCAGAACTACACGGGAGGAGCTGGTCAATGACCTGAAAAGAGTTGGGACCACCGTTTCCAAGGTTACTGTTTTTAATACACGAAGACGTCATGGTTTGAAATCATGCATGGCACGGAAGGTTCCCCTGCTTAAACCAGCACATGTCAAGGCCCGTCTTAAGTTTGCCAATGACCATTTGGATGATCCAGAGGAGTCATGGGAGAAAGTCATGTGGTCAGATGAGACCAAAATAGAACTTTTTGGTCATAATTCCACTAAACGTGTTTGGAGGAAGAAGAATGATGAGTACCATCCCAAGAACACCATCCCTACTGTGAAGCATGGGGGTGGTAGCATCATGCTTTGGGGGTGTTTTTCTGCACATGGAACAGGGCGACTGCACTGTATTAAGGAGAGGATGTATTGGGGCCATGTATTGCGAGATTTTGGGGAACAACCTCCTTCCCTCAGTTAGAGCATTGAAGATGGGTCAAGGCTGGGTCTTCCAACATGACAATGACCCGAAGCACACAGCCAGGATAACCAAGGAGTGGCTCTGTAAGAAGCATATCAAGGTTCTGGCGTGGCCTAGCCAGTCTCCAGACCTAAACCCGATAGAGAATCTTTGGAGGAGCTCAAACTCTGTGTTTCTCAGCGACAGGCCAGAAACCTGACTGATCTAGAGAAGATCTATGTGGAGGAGTGGGCCAAAATCCCTCCTGCAGTGTTTTGCAAACCTGGTGAAAAACTACAGGAAACGTTTGACCTCTGTAATTGCAAACAAAGGCTACGGTACCAAATATTAACATTGATTTTCTCAGGTGTTCAAATACTTATTTGTATATATATATATATATATATATATACACACTCACCTAAAGGATTATTAGGAACACCATACTAATACTGTGTTTGACCCCCTTTCGCCTTCAGAACTGCCGTAACTCTACGTGGCATTGATTCAACAAGGTGCTGAAAGCATTCTTTAGAAATGTTGGCCCATATTGATAGCATCTTGCAGTTGACCTAAGCATTGTTGCAGACCATGTATACTGTTTCAAACGATATTTCCTGCTGGCTGTGGCCTCTTTCAGCAGGATAATGGTTCAGGAATGGTTCGAGGAGCACGAGTTTGAGGTTTGACTTGGCCTCCAAATTCCCCAGATCTCAATCCAATCGAGCATCTGTGGGATGTGCTGAACAAACAAGTCCGATCCATGGAGGCCCCACCTCGCAACTAACAGGAATGAAAGGATCTGCTGCTAACATCTTGGTGCCAGATAGCACACCTTCAGGAGTCTAGTGGAGTCCATGCCTTGATGGGTCAGGGCTGTTTTGGCAGCAAAAGGGGGACCAAAACAATATTAGGAAGGTGGTCTTAAATGTTATACCTGATCGGTGTGTGTGTGTGTATATAAAATATATATATATATATATATATATATATATATATATATATATATATATATATATAAACACACTGAGCATTTAAAGGATATGTAATAGTCTCTACTGGATAGTTGATCTGTGCACTGATCTGGAATGGAGCATTTGCAGCTCTGCCCAATGTCCACACGGGAATGACGCCGGAGAGATGAGTTGTCACTGTGTGTGAGAAATTGACCATTTAAAGATAAAGATAAAGACTGTTGGGAACAAAAGTGACATTTCAGCTAAAACAAAAGCAGCACATGAATGCCTGCATTACCAGCACTGATGGGTTGACATTTGAAATTGATAGAAAGAGTTGGCAAACAAAGTTTCAAGAACATATATAGAATTAGGTGGTAAACAGAAATGATCATGTAGCTAAGAACATTCTGGAGTAAATATTTTAGGTAGGTGTTGAGTACATTTGAGTACAGTGAGTACAAATCTGTGTTTTTGAAAGCAATGATAAGGAAGACGAGATGTTTTGGACATATTCATAATGACAATAATAATAAAATGAATGTGTTTATGAATACGTTTTACTTACAGTTTCTCTGCTGATAGAGCCTAATGATGTTGGCCATGTCATATGTGCTGGCAAACGGACTGGATCCATCAACCACTGAAACCTAGGAGAGGCAATTCAAAATGAATATGTGATTTCTACAAATTAATGATGCACACACTCTACACACATAAACCATATTCTGACAACATAGAGGCCTGCTTACATGAAAAGCAAGGTTTGTTGATGAATTCTAATTTAGAAAGGTGTTGAAAATCTATGCAAATACATTCCCAAATATTTCCATTGCTAATGTTTTAATGTGTTTATGATCTTCCTGTTCACACAAATTTGTGGCATTGCAAGTCACACCGGTTCAGTATCAATGCTTCATTTCCAGGAATGGATGAATCAGCACATTCATTTGTATGTTAGAGTAGGCGATTGCATTGATAGACTTTAAATTCTACTCTGGGTTGTTCAGATATACTCACATTGTAGGTACTATGTAAACCTCGGTGAGGAAGAGGAGTTCGCTGGTTTAGCCTCAGGTCTCCACAGATGGAAAGCTGAGAACCTGGGACAGGTGAGGAATGCTGCACAAAGGCAAGCGTCTGCATCACAACAGTAGACATCCTCTAGAGGGATGGACATTTAAACACAGATATGAGAGAGAGAGAGAGAGAGAGAGAGAGAGAGAGAGAGAGAGAGAGAGAGAGAGAGAGAGAGAGAGAGAGAGAGAGAGAGAGAGAGAGAGAGAGAGAGAGAGAGAGAGAGAGAGAGAGAGAGAGAGAGAGAGAGAGAGAGAGAGAGAGAGAGAGAGAGAGAGAGAGAGAGAGAGAGAGAGAGAGAGAGAGCAGTTCACAGAAAGGAATTTCATTTGTGGTGGTATATGAATGAACTCAATACACACAAACAGCTGGTATGAGAAGGTAAGGAGGAGCTGAACGCTGAACATCTGTTCTTCTGGCTTGAGTGGGATACTGATCTGAAGCATGAGGAGGTCGGATTTCCCATCCTGGTTCCTGTCCTCCTCCTGTGCCTGAATAATGAACAAACCCAGTGCAACTTTGCTTCCAGAGTCCACTATTGCATTAACTAAATGAATTTGGTTCATATTTCATACTTACAGAGATTTGTGGGATGCGTAAATTATCTCCGATCAGTCGATTAAAGTTGGGAAATGTGCTCCATGCTACATAATTCCCAGCTGTGTCTGTTGCTCCGATCAGAAACATTTCATACTGGAACTGTATGACTGGCTGCTCTTCATATGTGCTCCTCTTCAGCCAGAACCCTGTTCATACCAACAAACTGTGTCACTTTATTTGATCCCATATTTGGGATTTTGGAAATAATTCGCTTGAAATAAAAAGCATCTTACCTTGACTTCTATAAGCCACCAGAAGAGGTGAAATATACGTGAGGCATAAAACCACAAAGACAAACAGCGTTGCTCTCGTGCAAACACATGCCCTGTATCTTATTAAAGCAGGGTGGGCGTAAACGTCATAAAAAGCCATTGTTATTAATATCCCAGGAAACATAAACTTCCATCCAACAATTCACAACATCATTTAAACACATGCATATCGTTTGAGCTGTACATGCGTTGTCAAATATATTTACTAACAACGATTAACAAAAGCTTTTTGGCTTAATAGTACACTTTTGAAATAAACTAAATAAAGATGAATCGGTCCAGCAAACAAACAACACGCGCACTGGTTGTTGTTCCGGTAGCTCAGCGTCGTCTGTTCACCATAGCAACAGCCCGAATCTTAGCCGTGCGCGAGGTTTGCGCATAATAATTATTCGATAGTCATTAATCTGATTTGTGTGTAAAAAACCAAACTATGAGTTCCACCACATGGTTTCTGCAAACGTAGAGCTGTACTTGCAGCAGAGAAATACGGATTTGTGTATTAACCCCCCGAATAGACTGAATGGTACGGCCGCGCTGTGACGTAAGCGCACGCGCTCACGATTACGTCATTACGCCTCGTCTGAAGACGAATGTCTGCTGCTGTTACATTGTTGACGTTTTTAGTTTTAACGTTTAATTGACTTTAAATCATCAGATATTTCCATTAACAGGTCGCTCTTCGAGCAATACCTCTGCAAAAATGAAATGGATGTTTAAAGAGGACCATTCTCTGGGTAATTCATCGAAAATGTCATGTTATTATCAACAACGGCCTGTCAGAGACGTGTAATTATTGATCTGTTTGTCAAACCGATGTTTTTATCACGTCAACCTGCTAATTTGATCTAATTTAACACCAATTGGCATCTAAGAAGACCCATTTTATTTGTTTGCTTATGTCAGGCCTGTTGTTTGCCCATCATAATGATTTGATACCGATAACGAACCGAGATTACACCGTAGTCTGACCGCCTGTCTGGTGATGTTTTTTTAAAGTGTATTTGATAACACTGCGTTGGGTTTTCTGTCATTTAGCATGTCACCTTTTTATCAACCATATATGACATACAGATGTTTTATTTGATGAGATTATCTCAGTCAATGCTTTGGTAATTGTCAAACTGTGTGTGTAATATATATATATATATATATATATATATATATATATATATATATATATATATATATATATATATATATATATATATATATATATACATACATATATATATATATATATATATATATATATATATATATATATATATATATATATATATATATATATATATGTATTTATATGTATGTATGTGTGTGTGTATATGAAGCATTGATACTGAACCGGTGTGATTTGCAATGCCACAAACTTGTGTGAACAGGAAGATCATAAACACATTAAAACAGTAGCAATGGAAATATTTGGGAATGTATTTGCTTTCTAACACCTTTCTAAATTAGAATTCATCAACAAACCTTGCTTTTCATATATATATATACACATGCATACATATACATATATATGTATGTATATATATATATATATATATATATATATATGTATATATATATGTTTGTATGTATATATATATATATATATATATATATATATATATATATATATATATATATATATATATATATATATATATATGAGAAAATTGCCTTTAAAGTTGTCCAAATGAAGTCCTTAGCCATTCATATTGCTACTAATAATACATTTGTGATATCTTCGTGGAACATGATCTTTACTTGATAGATATCCTAATGATTTTTGGCATAAAAGAAAAATCGATAATTTTGACCCATAAAATGTATTGTTGGCTATTGCCACAAATATACCCGTGCGACTTATGACTAGTTTTGTGGTCCCGGGTCACATATAGTCATTAAAAAAATGCAGATGAGTGAGGCGCCCAATCAAAATTCAAGTGGGTGCTGTTTATAACACTCACTAATGTACAGCATTGCATGTTGAGCTTGCATGTAGACTGATCGATGTCTCTTCTTTTGCGTCTGTCATTTAGAGCACAGATGTGTGGAGTCAGCCAAAATCCGCAACAAGTACCCAGACAGAGTTCCTGTGAGTATACATTTGAAAAGTTCAACAATTTATACACTTTATCTTATCATTTATAATGATAAGTCATAGTGGCAATGCTTATCACTGATTTATGAGCATTCAGCGCAAACAAGATTTTGATCTTTTTTTTTCTTCTTTGTCCTGCAATGAAAGATACACATATCAGGGCATTTCATGGTGCTAATGCACTAAAGCTGTTTTTACAACAAGCATTAAACAGCTAATGATCTTAAAATGGCATTGAAGATGGATGTGAAGTGGCCCAAAAATAAATGTTTTTGCAGTTTGTGTACAAATGCACACTTTTTTTGTCTTGCACAAGATATCACATTTATCTGCTGCTAGTAGTCTTTTGTCTATCTCTTACAATTTAAAGATTTGTTTTACAATAAATAGGATTTTTTTCATTGTAGTTAATGCAGTTCCATTGTAAAAGTGTATTTCAACCAATTTATTTAGTGATGCTTGTAGTTGATTATGAATGATAATGGCCAGAGGTGAATTTCTGCAACCGTGTGCTTGTCTCACAAAGAAAACACATTCAGTTTTTCTCAAAATGGACCCAAAAGAAAGTTTTTCTCAAAATGTTTTGGAAAAGTGTTTGAATGAAGAGTGTTTTTATTCAGTTTTTTATTAAATTCCATTATACAAAAAAAACCCCTAAAATAAGTATAACCTTAGTTAAATGTCTTGTTTGTGTTCCTTTGTATATTTATTGCTAAAATTAGTGTTAAACTTGACAGACCATCTGAAAAGTGCATTGTAGGTTGCACTCTGGAGGGAATTTGCTTTTCATATTGGTTTCACTCTTGGTATGACTGTTTATTGTTGATTCTATGTGTGTGTGTGTGTGTGTGTAGCAGTCATACCATATTTTCACATCATCATAACCTCAGGGTTTTATAATTGCATATATAAAACATAATTGGCTGTAATTGCTCTTTCTTGTGTTTATCAGGTTATTGTAGAGAAAGTATCTGGTTCACAGATTGTGGACATTGACAAGCGGAAGTATCTGGTCCCATCTGACATTACTGTGGCTCAGTTCATGTGGATCATCAGAAAGCGGATCCAACTGCCTTCTGAAAAAGCCATATTCCTTTTTGTCGACAAAACTGTCCCTCAGTCCAGGTAAAATCATGCTGTATTTATTACAATGATTTGACTGATTACAGTCTCTATAAAAAAATTCTCCCCCTGGACATTCACGTGGTGTGTAATTTTTATTTTTTTTCCTCCAACATTGAATAACTGGACTTTTTCTTGGGCTTTTAGCCACTAATAAACAGAAAATGTGGCTTCTGTTAGAGAAGATAAAGTACAAAAATCTGTTGTTTATAAAAAGTTTTCATTAATATACCATCACTGGTGCAGGCCGTTCCTTTTAAAGGCTGCATGAGTAGGAAGCGGATGACACAGGAAGTCTCGCATTTTCAAGTTACAAATGGCTACGCCCGCTCTAATGTTAAAAATATGGTTGATAATTGCAGAACTTACATGAGCGGAAGAAAAAACAACGCCACAAGATTGCCAAACCTTTGAATATCTTTTAAAATAAAGTCATATCAATAATTAAGAAATTAAAAAGCAGGTTGTCCTCAAATACTGAGTGACCACTCAAGAAGGAAACCTGAGGGAGGCCAGCAAGAGACCACAGACATCTGTGAGAGTTACAAGCTTCTGTGGCTCATGTTAGAGAGAATATGCGCACTGTGCTGTTGCCCTGTATTACAGAAACTTTCTGTCTTGAGTCTCAAGTTAAGATATTACTAGTTCATTTGGGATTTTTCACAAATTTGTATTACAGAAGCAAATCTTAAAGGGTTAGTTCACCTCAAAATGAAAATGATTTTATTAATTCCTCACCCTCATGTCGTTCCAAATCCGTAAGACCATCGTTTATCTTCAGAACACAAATGAACATATTTTTGATGAAATACGAGAGCTCTCTTACCCCTCCATAGACAGATATTTAATTTACACTTTCAAGGTCCAGAAAGGCAGTAAAAATTGTCCATGTGACTCCAGTGGTTCAACCTTAATTTTATGAAGCAATGAGAATAATATTTTTGCGTAAAAAACAAACAAAAATATCAACTTAATTTAACAATTTCTTCACATCTATGCCAGTCTCTTATGCTGTTGCTGTAGTGTAAACAGTGTAGCGCTTCCAAGTTTTACTGCAGAACGGCGGCTCGCCATTAGCTAGCTTCTGTGTCAGCATCACAGCATTAGAATGAACACAGTTACTTGCATGTTGCATTACTGTCGAGCCCAAGCACTGCACACTATTTTGTAATCCTCAACGGCATGTGTATTGCTTTGTAGCTCGATCTGGTTTAACACTAGGCCTATGTTACTTAGGCTACCTATTCTATTCATGTCATGCACGAATCGGTGGGTGGGGCTAAACAGGCAGTGATGAAGTAGGTGTTGATCTTCTTCTGCGGAGGCGGTGCTTGCCTCCCTTTATGTCATAGATCCCCACTTTGAAAAACCTGTCGTTTGCTGGGCCTGGTGCCAATAAAAGCTTTTATTGGACTAACAAGGAAGTTTTCAGCTCTGAAACTTACAGGATATTCTTATAGTATGGTGACAGCCCATATGTCAAAAGCTCAAGGAAAATTGTATTTCTCAGTTCATGACCCCTTTAATAAATGTGATGCCATTCTCAGATGGCTATTATGTGATTTTTACAGCTGGCTTTCAAATAATTTTGAAGTTAGGACACCAGTGTGGTTGTCCTAAAGTTAAGTTTTTAGGAATTGTTGTTGAGTTAGGATGCTTCTATATTACCTTTTTCCTATCCCTAGTTAAGATAAGATTATGCACTTAAGAAATGTCATTCTGTAATAGCTTTCCTCCCAAATGAGGTCCATGCCATGTTTACCGAAGTTAGGATCTTTTTGTAATACGCCCCCTGATACTTAAGTCAGAGCTGACATCTCAGTTATAGTTTCCCAGGAAATGTGGGCAAAGCCTGAAGCTAACTAGAAGGTTCTATGATATGACAAGACCAAAATCACACCTTTTAGCAATCAGGCTAAATGCCATGTCTGGCAGAAACACACCATGGCAACATTATGTTGTTGTGATGTCTCACTGCGACAGGCCCTTAAAGGCTTGAGTGTGAAATACAGAGAAAACCTGTGAAGTGATTAACAGCGTTTGGGCATATCTATTTCCACCGAAAATAATTTCAATTTGATAGTATCAAACTTCTGTGGAGGCACACTGGGCCAGGTGAACAGCTTTAAAGCCCTGTTTCAAACATATGACTGAAATGAGACCAGTGTGATAGAATTGCTTACTGACTTTGCCTATATATAGTTACAATGAGGAAAATAAGTATTTGAACACCCTGCTATTTTGCAAGTTCTCCCACTTGGAAATCATGGAGGGGTCTGAAATTGTCATTGTAGGTGCATGTCCACTGTGAGAGACATAATCTAAAAAAAAAATCCAGAAATCACAATATATGATTTTTTAACTATTTATTTGTATGATACAGCTGCAAATAAGTATTTGAACACCTGTCTATCAGCTAGAATTCTGACCCTCAAAGACCTGTTAGTCTGCCTTTAAAATGTCCACCTCCACTCCATCTATTATCCTAAATTAGATGCACCTGTTTGAGGTCGTTAGCTGCCTAAAGACACCTGTCCACCCCATACAATCAGTAAGAATCCAACTACTAACATGGCCAAGACCAAAGAGCTGTCCAAAGACACTAGAGACAAAATTGTAACCTCCACAAGGCTGGAAAGGGCTATGGGGAAATTGCCAAGCAGCTTGGTGAAAAAAGGTCCACTGTTGGAGCAATCATTAGAAAATGGAAGAAGCTAAACATGACTGTCAATCTCCCTCGGACTGGGGCTCCATACAAGATCTCACCTTGTGGGGTCTCAATGATCCTAAGAAAGGTGAGAAATCAGCCCAGAACTACACGGGAGGAGCTGGTCAATGACCTGAAAAGAGCTGGGACCACCGTTTCCAAGGTTACTGTTTGTAATACACTAAGACGTCATGGTTTGAAATCATGCATGGCACGGAAGGTTCCCCTGCTTAAACCAGCTCATGTCAAGGCCCGTCTTAAGTTTGCCAATGACCATTTGGATGATCCAGAGGAGTCATGGGAGAAAGTCATGTGGTCAGATGAGACCAAAATAGAACTTTTTGGTCATAATTCCACTAAACGTGTTTGGAGGAAGAAGAATGATGAGTACCATCCCAAGAACACCATCCCTACTGTGAAGCATGGGGGTGGTAGCATCATGCTTTGGGGGTGTTTTTCTGCACATGGGACAGGGCGACTGCACTGTATTAAAGGGAGGATGACCGGGGCCATGTATTGCGAGATTTTGGGGAACAACCTTCCTTCAGTTAGAGCATTGATGATGGGTCGAGGCTGGTGATGTCTTCCAACATGACAATGACCCGAAGCACACAGCCAGGATAACCAAGGAGTGGCTCTGTAAGAAGCATATCAAGGTTCTGGCGTGGCCTAGCCAGTCTCCAGACCTAAACCCAATAGAGAATCTTTGCAGGGAGCTCAAACTCTGTGTTTCTCAGCGACAGGCCAGAAACCTGACTGATCTAGAGAAGATCTGTGTGGAGGAGTGGGCCAAAATCCCTCCTGCAGTGTGTGCAAACCTGGTGAAAAACTACAGGAAACGTTTGACCTCTGTAATTGCAAACAAAGGCTACTGTACCAAATATTAACATTGATTTTCTCAGGTGTTCAAATACTTATTTGCAGCTGTATCATACAAATAAATAGTTAAAAAAAATCATATATTGTGATTTCTGGATTTTTTTTTTAAGATTATGTCTCTCACAGTGGACATGCACCTACGATGACAATTTCAGACCCCTCCATGATTTCTAAGTGGGAGAACTTGCAAAATAGCAGGGTGTTCAAATACTTATTTTCCTCACTGTATATGGAAATGTCATTATCATTACCACATAAAACCAGTTAAACATCTGGGGCCTTATTCACGAAACATTTTTATCTTAGCACTAAGAGTTCTCCTAAATAGCAGTAAAAGTTCTTAGCTAAGAGTTTTCTCTTAAATCCTCTTCACAAAGCTGCAGAGAGCAACTTTTTCTAAGGAATAGAGAGAAGTCTTAAGCTAAGAGGAAAGGCCATTACATACTCCGCAAGAACAGAGAAAAAAGTTCTTGCTCTCAGTTTGGGAGTTCTTGCAGCTTGTTCTCGACACATTATCTGAGCAGAACTTTTTTCTTGTGGGTGTCCCAGAACTATTGTGTGATTTTAAAAGAGGGCGGGGTTAATGCGGAGAAACGTAAATGTGCGGCACCTGCTTCTCTCGTGAAGTATGGAATGTCCTGGCCTGAACGAACTTTGTTCTTGTCACCTTGAGAAAACAAACAAATTTATTTGTTCCTGCGGAGTATGTACCAAGCTTAAGGGCGGGGTTGACTTCGTTGCTATGGATGATGCCATCATGTCTACTAGCTATGGCCATAGTGATTGGCTGATAGTGGAGGAGTCTCTGTCAGTGATTTAATTATAAAAATATTGTAGAATGAGGTATCATTTTACCATATTCAAATAAAGGTTTTAAAATAAGAATTTTGCCATAAAGATTTTAAAAAGTAGGCTAAGTGTCACTAACTATATGTTATGTTCAATAGTATATGTTCAGCTAATTGTCAGCCTCTTACATGTCAGCATTTTGAGAGATTGCAGAATTCAAGAGACAAATGATCTTTTATAAATAAAGTTCGGGAGGAGCACTATCCAATCAGCTCAGTTATATACAGTATACACAGCCGGCTCATCTACCTCGACAGCTTTCTGCATCCCTCCACCACCCCGACTCCTCACTCTTGGCCCAGCCGGAGATTCGGGGGAAAACTCTGGGTTTGGGCTTAATTCTGAGCTCGGAGCCCTCAAACCCGTCGGACAACACCCCAAATAGGCTTATTTTACTCTTTTACTCTATCCGATCATTTGTTAAGTGTGAACTCGTGAAACAACTGCCACGGGTAATCGGACATTATTATGTTTTTTGTATTAATGAATTTACCTATTTAATAAATAAATATTTTTGGCATTTTTATTATGATAGGACAGTGAGTAGACAGGAAGCAAAATGGAAGTTAGAAAGGGGAGAAATGTCTGCAACAGTCATCAGGATTGTTTGTGATTTAGTGACTTATAGTGACTTAGGAGTCCTCTTGACTCCCCCTAACGTTTCACTGATTTAGGAGCTAGTTTTAGCACAAAAATTTTTAGAGCAAAAATGTAGGAGTCCTAAAATTAGGACTGGCATGCCCATTATTTTTAAGAGTTTCTCCTAAATCGGCAAGTAAGGAGCTACTTTTAGCTTTAAGATATTTTGTGAATACAGCCCCTGTAGTTTATCTTTAAGGGGGTGAAAACTTTTCATGCACTAGCTTTCCTTCCACCCACACATCTCATGGCAAACATTCCAGGAAATAAAGAGGACAATGACACTCCTGCCAGGCAATTACAGCTGTAGGAATGCAGTTTACTGAAACAACCGCAGGAATTTATTGTTTTCTTATACACAATGTAGATTTACTTGATTTTCAAATTGAACATACAATATTCAAGCTGATGAAACTGTATAGGGCTGTGATTGTGTCCTGTAGATAAAGATATGGCATCAGGTTTCGTCTGAAAGGGAAGGAGGCCGAGTTAAATATCTTCCAGTGACGCCAAAGGACACAACCAACATCCTCCATTTAAATCCTAAATAATCTCTATTTACCTCCCCCACCTGCCATCTCAAATAGACTCACCTGATATTCTTTAGCTTGGAGGAGTGTTGAGAACTGACAAAACAGGCTCAGAAGGGAAAAATAAGAGTTTATTTAGCAAGGGATTACTTTGGATTAATCTGTTCAGAGGTATTCATTGACATTGGGGCCTCCTCCTTTTGTACCTTTCCTTGTCTATCACTCATTGTTAAATATATATATTTTTTTATTTTCACCAAATAGCAGAGTACACATCACTCATTAACAGCACATGACATGCAACTGAAGATATAAATATCCTTAACCAAACTGAACTCTGAACATTGGAACCCAACCCAACTGTGTAATGTTCAACTCATAAAAAATGGAAAGATGAAAGTTTACAGATTTTCATATTCAGAGTGATGTTTTATTAAATTGAATACATTCATCTGTTTGGATAAATTGTGTGTGTAAAAACACAATCTACGTTCTTCTTTCAGTCTGACTATGGGGCAGCTCTACGAAAAAGAAAAAGATGAGGACGGCTTTTTGTATGTGGCCTACAGTGGCGAGAACACGTTTGGATATTAAGATCCCCGCCCGCATCACCCCTGGCTGTGCAACACATCACTCCCATTTCTTTTGGACTAGCTCAATTGTTCTGTGGTTGGAAACAGGATAGACTCATCTGTGAAATAATCACATAGCAGATGTGTTTGTACCTCTATTGTCACCTGTCATATTGTGCTCTGAAAGAGATCGACTCCATTAGTGATTTTTCTTCTTTTGGTGAATGGTGTTGCAGTATTATTACAGACGCTTAATCTTGACACTGACAATATATAGCAACTTTTAATGTTTTAATTTATCTGTATTTCTCCCCTGTAAATTATATATTTAAGATAATTGAAAGGTAAGGTAGCTGGATGACCTAACCAATAAAAACCAAAACCGAAAATCGTCACAATGATTTATTGAGACATACCCACCACTCTTGAAGAGGTCATTTTCAAAAAATCATGTCATTCAAACTTGTATGACTTTTGTGGAATATATATTCTCTATAGTATAGACAAAATGTAGAAAATAAATCAAAGTAGTAAAAATACAAACATCAAACAGACAAAACGCACACTGATCAGGCATAACATTATGACCGGTGAAGTGAATGACACTGATTATCTCTTCATCACGGCACCTGTAGATGTTAGTGGGTGGGATATATTAGGCAGCAAGTGAACATTTTGTCCTGATGGTTAGGCGACTGGGTCAGAGCATCTCCAAAACTGCTCTCAAAAGTGCTCCAAGGAAGGAACACTGGTGAACCGGCGACAGGGTCATGGGCGTCCAAGGCTCATTGATGCACGTGGGGAGCGAAGGCTGGCCCGTGTGGTTCGATCAAACAGATGAGCTACTGGAGCTCAAATTGCTCAAGAAGTTAATGCTGGTTCTGATAGAAAGGTGTCAGAATACACAGTGCATCGCAGTTTGTTGTGTCATAGCCGCAGACCAGCCAGGGTGCCCATGCTGACCCCTGTCCAACACCCAAAGCGCCAATAGTGGGCACGTGAGGACCACGGAGCAATAGAAGAAGGTGGCCTGGTCCGATGAATCACAGTTTTCTTTTACATCATGTGGATGGCCGGGTGCGTGTGCGTCCTGCTTAGGCAAGCCGGTGGAGGCAGTGATGCTTTGGGCAATGTTCTGCTGGGAAACCTTGGGTCCTGCCATCCATGCAGATGTTACTTTTACACAGGGCCGTGCAATGGGGGGTGGCCCGGTGGCTAGAGCCACTGCCCCTCTGCCCTCATCAGCTGAGGTGCCCCTCTCGCAGTCTATGGTCGCTCGCTACCCATCCCCACTAAAAGTGTTCTGTTTTCCCTCCGCTAAAGATCCACCGATTCCGCTCCCGTGTTTTACAGCTCGCTCCCCAGCGTCACTCAGAGTCTGTGCGCGGAAATCTGGAAAGCGGAGACAACAGTTCCAGAATGTCGTCGTATTAACAGTAGGCTATGCATTACAATCCGCGGAATTAGTCATTTGGTAGTTTGTTTTTGTATTTCTGTCGGTATTATTTTGCTCCTGATCTTCTAATAGTGTTAACAACTTGTACAAAATACACGTTCTTGGAAGATAATTATAATTCTTGTCTAATCAAATTTTTGTACCCGATCTGATTTAATATAAATAACACTAACTTTGCTGTCGATGGCACACTTTGTAGAATATATAGGCCTACTTTCATATAATAACCCATAAACTGTTACAGAATGTGAAAAATTACTTTTTATATAGTTCTTGTTATTATATATCTTTCTTTTAAAGTGTCATTAATGTAAAATACTAAAAATACCCTACATAATTTTATTTTGACAATTTTGTAGAATAATTGAATAACATCTGAATCCATTTAAAATATTTTGTATGACTTAACTACAAGCATATCAATATTTACTTATTTAATTGCCCATGTTTTAATTGAAGATGTCATAATAAAAAAAACCAATAGATTTTGTCATAATAGAATTCACTCAATTAACCTATAGGTTTTAATGAAAGTGAATATGCCTGAAATGTACATCTAATTCATGAAAATATTAAATAATAGCCCCGTTAATTACAATAAGTATTATGTTTAAAAACAATAACACCAATAACAACATGCCACTTGAGGCCTGTGCCAAATATGGCTGGGTCATCTTACCCCAAGAGTCAAATTTTATCTTTTTACTTAAAAATAAAAGCTATAACATTTACTCCACAAAACCAAAAACATTGTGTCCACAAATCCCTCATTAAAGCTATGGTCTACGATTTCAAAGATTGTTCATTATTAATAACCTCGTTTAGATGCTGGTTATGGTTCTACAGTACAATCCTAACAATATGAAGAGAAAAAAGAATAAAAAAAATCCATTCACTCTATTGGGTGTACACCCGCAGAGAAATTGACCAATGTAAGCTGTCCGGCCGGACAGCTTACATTGGTTAACTGCTCTCATCCAATCCCCTGCTCCACTCGCGTCTCCACCCACCGCACTGCACCCCGCCCCCTCCTGCGACATGAAAGTAGGCAGCGTCAACTCAGCAATGGAGAAAAACCAACAAACAGACAGCAGCAAGCGGCCCCTGCTCGCCCCAACAGTCAAGGTTGGAAGAAAGAGAAAGTCAATTGAGGAAAGAGCAGAGATAAAAAAAATAAATGTGAAGAACGGCGGACTCAAAGCCGAATCAATATAGGGTCCACCATTGCCCGTTGGAGCAAGCTTCAGAGAAACCTTTGGACTTAAAACCGACGCTGACATAGCTGACTTTTTGTTGAGACGGTAAACATCTATTTATACTTTTATGGTGTGGTGTATTACATAGATAGCTTTTTATCAGTCTGACAACATGATCATGCCGGTCGGCATTAGCCGTTTAGCATCGCCTATCACGGGTCAAAGTAATTATATTTCTTGAAGTGCTTGACTATTTCAATAGTCCTAACGTTAGCGGTTTTCTGTTCGAGCCGATAGAACATTGCAAGCGAGTAAAGTTAGTTTTAGGTTTGATATTCGCCGCATATCGGCGTAGGCTGCTTAAGGGACCGTCTGCAAATTCACCACACAGTGCAAATCGAGTCTCAACAATGAATTCAAATAAATTTTACAGGGCTATGTACAGTACCCTGATATTTATAGAAAATAAATAAATACAGTAACTCACTAAAAGGGTTTTTTCGTGTACTATGTGTACAATGTACTAATGTACTACACCCTTTGGAACAGGAAAAAACCCTTTTTGTGAGTTACTGTAATTGTTTTTCTATAAATATTAGTGTACTGTACGTACAGTAAGGGCGATATTGGCATAATTTCACCTGTAGTAAGTCAGTCATAAATATTTTTAATGTACTACAACTTCGAATTATTTGTATTTATTTTTTTATTTTAAAAGTCATTTTAACTTGTACAAATTAGACGTTTTTACGCTGTTGGGGAATTTAGAGACATTCCCTTTGTCATGAAGCCCGGTGATAGCGCGTCAAAGCATTCTCGGGTATAAATCAGGCATAAATATGCAGCTGTAATATACGTAAGTGGTTTTGAATTAATTGTTTATGTTGCTATACAGTAGTTGCATAATTGTTCGAACTATTCATGGTATTTATGTCTCTGAAAGATTGTTGACTCTTTAGAACTGTATCAAGGGAAAACGAAAATCCGGCGAATATCAAACCTAAAACTAACTTTACTCCGCTACATTGCATGTGTTGCTAATCTTGCGTGGGCGTGAACTCAAATCGCACATGGTACATCTCTGTTCCGATGTTTACTCCTGCTTGACTGAGTGACGTTGTTCAGGTCGTTTCCCGGTGGGAGGGATCAGGTAGCACAGAGGGGAGGGGTGTGCGTGTGGAGGGGCGGGATGAGTTTTTTAAAAATTCAGGCTTTCTCGACTGATTTTCAACATCGTAGACTACAGCTTTAACAAATAGACACATTCAACATAATACAATGTCATATATCACTATTTTCTACTGTTAAAAACTGTTTTGACTGACTAGTAGAGTAAGATAGATAATATGTATGGACAAGCACCCAATCCTCATCCCCAATGCCGCCCCACTCCACTGCCCCTTTTTTTGGTTTGGGCCACTGCCCCTCAAAATGCCTGTGCACGGCCCTGCCACCTACCTAAGCATTGTTGAGACCATGTAGGCCTACACCCTTTCATGGAAACCATATTTCCTGCTGGCTGTGGACTTTTTCAGCAGGATAATGCGCCCTGCCACAAAGCAAAAATGGTTCAGGAATGGTTTGAGGAGCACGAGTTCGAGGTGTTGACTTGGCCTCCAAATTCAATCCAGTCAAGCTTCTGTGGGATGTGCTGAACAAACAAGTCAGATCCAAGGAGGCTCCACCTCGCAACTAACAGGACTTAAAGGATCTGCTGCTAACATCTTGGTGCCAGATACCACAGCACACCTTCAGGGGTCTAGTGGAGTCCATGCCTCAACGGGTCAGGGCTGTTTTGGCAGCAAAAGGGGGACCAACACAATATTAGAAAGGTGGTCACTGTTATGCCTGGTCAGTGTATACACTTTAGCAAAGTTCACCCAATAATGAAAACTCACCTGTTGTTGTTCTAAACCCATATTTGCATATCTTCACGACCAGGGGCTTTCAATCTACAAACATGTACTATGAAAGTGTCATACGATTCGAAACGTTTTTCACTGAAAAGGTTCCCCTCTGCCGCAGCAGATTCAAACTTGGTTGGTCACATGTGAAAGCCAATGCTGTTTGGTATCAATGATGTATCACTGAGATTTGAGAGCGTTGCCCGTGGAAAATCTTCAGGGAATAATATCTTACATTTCAGCTCAAATGTTCCTCACACAAAGCTCGTGTATGACGTGGCATGCAGCACTACAGTCATATGGCCATTTTAGGTTTATTGCCCCTGGTCACTGCATGCTTTAAACAGTGTGAGCCTGCTAAACATATTTTACGATAGAAATGATGATAGAAAGGGCGGAGAAGGGGTTGATTAGGGTGTTTTCCCAGGACATGTCCTGTTTTCAAGTACTGTCCTTAAAGCTGTAGTCTACGATGTTGAAAATCAGTCGAGAAAGCCTGAATTTTTAAAAAACTCATCCCGCCCCTCCACACGCACACCCCTCCCCTCTGTGCTACCTGATCCCTCCCACCGGGAAACGACCTGAACAACGTCACTCAGTCAAGCAGGAGTAACAGGCTTGTTCGACTTCACCCAGCGATGCGCAGACCGATCAGCGGCTGACTTGAAGCAGTGCATTCCGGTTAGAAATTTTGTCCGACTTGAGGCAGCGCCGACGCCACGTGACAGTGACGTATGTCAACAAAGTGCCGCGAGAGCGATTCGAGAGCAGTCGGCTGATACAGCCGGTGCAGTTTCTACAGAGCAGCTGCAGGAGGCTACACGGACTCTGATGACGACACAGCTGTTCCACGATTGGCTGGATTCACCGCATGACAGCGATCACGCGTGTTTCGTGTTTATTCTGAAACCTTCAGCTCCACTAATGCGCACAAATCTGTTTTTTATAACAGTAAAACCTCCTTTCATGTAGTCGCGGTGTTAGATTGTCATGTTTATCAAAATAAAACTGATTAAAAACGTAAACCCCACTTCATTGATAGTGTAGGCTTATATGTTGAACTTTATTCTTGTACAAACACACGCTGTATTAAGCAGTACATAAAGTATTACATGACAATAATGTCTCTGAAACCTCTGTGCATTGCCAAATATTGCATTTATTTCACTTCAGCTGATAAAGTATGCAAACACAGCGCGAGCGTCACTACGGGAAGCAGAAAGTGTCCGACTTCACGTCTCCGTTTGCAGCTCCTCCCCGCCTGCACGCGGCTACTCTCGCCGATCAGTTGAATCCAGCCGCAGCCGATGTCGAACACACCTAACATCGGAACAGAGATGTACCATGTGCGATTTGAGTTCACGCCCACGCAAGATTAGCAACACATGCAATGTAGCGGAGTAAAGTTAGTTTTAGGTTTGATATTCGCCGGATTTTCGTTTTCCCTTGATACAGTTCTAAAGAGTCAACAATCTTTCAGAGACATAAATACCATGAATAGTTCGAACAATTATGCAACTACTGTATACACGGGTTTCCTGTTTACAAACATTACAGGGTGCGTGCGCATCCTGGAGGCAGAAAGACAGATCGCTGAGCTGGTCCGCTACTGCAACAACCTTAAGTATTGAAGCTTTCCTTATTGTTTGTATAACTGCTGACTCAATAAAACGGGATTTTAGTTGGATCTGTTTGTCTGTCTTTAATTTTGCAGTGTTGCTGTGATACATGTATGAATGATCATGTCAGGCTAGTAATGTAATCAATTAATCAAACATCACAGATACAATTATTAATAAGCACTGGCTCTGTTGGTACAATTAACCACGCAGCAACTCCTTGGCATTTTGACTTTCAGACACGCCGCTGCTAACCTACAACACGGGAGGTCACTTCTTTCTGCCTCTCGGTTGCGTGCGCAAGCAGTGATGACGTCGCCGAGAAATCCGTGTATAGCAACATAAACAATTAATTCAAAACCACTTAAGTATATTACAGCTGCATATTTATGCCTGATTTATACCCGAGAATGCTTTGACGCGCTATCACCGGGCTTCATGACAAAGGGAATGTCTCTAAATTCCCCAACAGCGTAAAAACGTCTAATTTGTACCAGTTAAAATGACTTTTAAAATAAAAAATAAATACAAATAATTCGAAGTTGTAGTACATAAAAAATATTTATGACTGACTTACTACAGGTGAAATTATGCCAATATCGCCCTTACTGTACGTACAGTACACTAATATTTATAGAAAAACAATTACAGTAACTCACCAAAAGGGTTTTTTCCTGTTCCAAAGGTTGTAGTACATTAGTACATTGTACACATAGTACACGAAAAAACCCTTTTAGTGAGTTACTGTATTTATTTATTTTCTATAAATATCAGGGTACTGTACATAGCCCTGTAAAATTTATTTGAATTCATTGTTGAGACTCGATTTGCACTGTGTGGTGAATTTGCAGACGGTCCCTTAAGCAGCCTATGCCGATATGCGGCGAATATCAAACCTAAAACGATACTCGGTTACTTAACGTAACCTCGGTTCTCTCTAGAAGAGGGAACGAGTATTGCGTAAGTTCCTTACGCTACGGGAAAGTATTCTTTCTTCGAGATTTCTGAAAAACCCAAAATTATCCTTAATTTTGTAACATTGTCAACGCAGTGCGGCAGCCTGGCAGACCATAGCAGGCTATTCCAGCGTGCTATTGGCTGCTCTGCTGGCAACTGCAGCAGCCTATCGGTGAGCCCGCGTGACGTGGCGACCAATGAGGGCGCTTCGCGCCCACCTGGCTTCATTTGCCTACAGGTGGGGCGTGGCCACGTGTATATAAGCAGGGCTCACGGGCTGCATATTCGGTTTTCGTAGTTCTGAAGCATAAAAGCCCGCGGGGCGCACGGCAAGGAACGCAATACTCGTTCCCTCTTCTAGAGAGAACCGAGGTTACGTTAAGTAACCGAGTATCGTTCTCTTACGAGAGGTTCTCTCGTATTGCGTAAGTTCCTTACGCTACGGGAACATATTGTCAACGCCGTGCGCGCCTCGCATACAGCATATGTATCCCAGGGAACCGGGGACCATAACACTGCTCGGGCAGGGTGGCCGGTAAGGAAAACGGGCCACCACATATACAGACACTTCATTCGAACTGACGGGTGGTTACGACGGGTGGTTACAACACCCTGTCCCATGAATGAGGGAACGGCACCTGCCGGTCTCCTTCAAATTCACCACACCTTGTCTCATGAATTAGGGAGCGGCAACGCCGGTCGCCTTCAAATTCACAATATCTTGTTATATGAGTGAGGTAACGGCACCGCCGGTCACCTTCAAACTCACAACAGCTCGTCTCGTAAATGAGGGAACGGCACCGCCGGTCTCCTTCAAATTCACAATGAGCCTAGTACCGAACTTACTACCAGTATGTGAGCTATGTCTGCGCAGAACCACTGGGCAGAACCAACAGCCCTATTGAACTGATAACACTTTCGCCTGTAAGGCAGGAACTTCCAGATTGTAAAATCTCACGAACGTAGACGGGGAGGCCCAGCCTGCCGCCATACAGATATCGTGGATGGAAATCCCTCTGGCCCAAGCCCACGAAGAGGCCATGCCTCTGGTGGAGTGTGCTCTGACACCTAGCGGGCACTGCAGGTGTTTGGAAGCGTATGCAGCTGCAATCGCGTCCACTATCCACCTGGACAGGGTCTGTTTCGAGGAGGCGAGACCTTTAGTGCGCCCGCCAAACGAAACAAATAGCTGCTCAGAACGCCTGAAGGCGGCGGAGCGTGTGACATAAACCCTCAATGCCCTGACAGGGCAGAGGAAATTGCCACCGTCCCCCTCATCGGATGCTGGCAGAGCCGAGAGGGAGATAATCTGCGCCCTGAAGGGAGTGCCGATCGCTTTGGGGACATAACCATGCCTCGGTCTGAGAATGACCTTAGAGTCATTAGGACCGAACTCCATACACGTCGGGCTCACTGAGAGCGCGTGTAGATCCCCCACGCGTTTCACTGAAGCCAGAGCTATCAGAAACGCGGTTTTTAGCGAAAGGAACCTTGGTTCCACAGTCTCGAGCGGTTCAAAGGGATGAGCCTTCAGGGCCTCTAGGACCAAGGCCAGATCCCATATAGGAACCGACGGGGGCCGCGGGGGATTCATCCGTCTGGCTCCTCTGAGGAAACGGATGATGAGCTCGTTCCTTCCTAGCGTGCTACCTAGCGTCGTCTGAGCGAACGCTGCTATAGCCGCCACATACACTTTGAGCGTGGAAGGGGACCTGCCCCGTTCCAAAAGCTCTTGGAGGAAGGAGAGCACCCGCTGGACCCCACATTGCTGTGGGTCCAATCCCTTGGAAACACACCACTCGGTGAACACCGACCACTTAGAACTATATAACCGCCTCGTCGAGGGGGCTCTAGAGTGTGAAATCGTGTTCATAACCCCTTCGGGCAGGTCAACGGGTATCCGTTGGTCACCCATACATGCAGAGACCATCGCTCTGGATGGGGATGCCAAACTGACCCTCCTGCTTGAGAGAGAAGGTCTGCTCTCAGCGGAACTGGCCAGGGGGGTGAGTGCGACAGCTTCACCAGCTCTGGGTACCAAATCTGGTTCTCCCAGCGCGGTGCTATAAGGAGCACCGGACGGCGCGTTTCCCTGATTTTCGCTATGACCTGGGGCAATAGGGAGATCGGCGGGAAAGCATACAGCGGGAGGCTGGGCCAAGTTTGGGACAGCGCATCCTCGCTTTTGGACAGAAACGTCGGGCAGCGGGCGTTCTCTTTTGTTGCAAAGAGGTCGAGCTCCGCTCTGCCGAACAGGCGCCATACCAGCTGGACTGTCTGGGGGTGCAGAGACCATTCTCCTGGGAGAATGAGGCCCCTGGACAGCTTGTCCGGGCCCACATTGAGGTGGCCCGGCACGTGCGCAGCTCTCAGCGAGCGCAGCGAGCTGTGTGCCCACACGAGCAGGCGTTCTGTCAGATTGCCCAGACCTCTGGACCTGACACCGCCCTGCCGGTTCACGTAGGACACCACTGTGGTGTTGTCCGACCGGACTAACACATGGTGTCCTCGTATAAGCGGGAGAAACTGCCTGAGCGCGTTCTCTACCGCTATCATCTCCAAACAGTTTATGTGTAGGAGTTTTTCCTCGCTCGACCAAAGGCCCGAGGCTGATCTGCCCTCGAAAACGGCGCCCCAACCCGTGGTGGAGGCGTCCGTCGAGATGACCTTGCGGTGTGAGATGGCTCCCATCGTCACTCCCCTCTGGTACCAGTCGGCTACTAACCAGGGCTCTAGGGCTGACACGCAGCCCTGAGTCACTCTGATCCTGAAGCCACCGGACGCCCAGGCTCTGTGAGGCACTCGGGCGTTTAACCAGCATTGCAGCGGGCGCATGCGCATTAAGCCCAGCTGGAGCACAGCCGCAGCTGAGGCCATACGTCCCAGCATCCTCTGAAAAAGCTTTAGAGGTGCGATTTTGCCCGGCCGGAAGTACGCAGCCATGCGCCGAACTTGGCGCGCGCGATGGGGTGACAGGCGGGCTGACATTGCCACAGTGTCCAGATTCAAACCCAGGAATGAGGTTGATTGCGTGGGCACTAATGAGCTCTTGGTCCAATTGACCATGAGCCCTAGGCTGTCCAGATGGCTGAGCAGCATTGCCCTGTGGGCGAGGAGCTCGGCCTCCGACTGCGCCAGGATGAGCCAATCGTCCAGATAGTTCAATACTCGCATCCCTCGATTTCTCAGAGGAGCGAGGGCCGCGTCCATGCACTTCGTAAATGTACGGGGTGCTAGTGACAGGCCGAACGGAAGGACGGTGTATTGATAAGCCTGGCCGTCGAAGGCGAATCGTAAGAATGGCCTGTGACGCGGCGTTATCTTGATTTGAAAATATGCATCTTTCAAATCTAGGGAGATTAGCCAGTCTCTCGGGCGAATATGCGCGAGGATCTGCTTGGTCGTGAGCATCTTGAACGATCTTTTCATAAGAGCTTTGTTCAGACGCCTCAGATCCAGAATCGGTCTGAGCGACCCATCCCTTTTTGGCACGAGAAAATACCGGCTGTAAAAGCCTGATTTGCTCATAGAATGGGGAACCGGTTCTATAGCCCCTTTGCACAGCAGCGTGGCTATTTCTGCTCGAAGTAGATGTGCTACTTCCTCGCTCACTCTCGTCTCTGTACGCGCACAGAAGCGCGGAGGGCGGCGAGCGAACTGCAGAGTGTAGCCGTGCTTCACTGTTTTCAGCACCCATTCTGATACACCTGGAATGGCTTCCCACGCTCTTGCGTGCGCCACACGGGATAGAACGGCCTCCGGGCTCGAAACGCCGCGCTTCGCGGGTTTGACGGCCTGTATAGGAGGGGCGGGCGCAGTGCGCGCGCTCTCTGTGCTGTGGGCCAGCCGATCGCTCGCGATGGCTGGCCGCCCTACACACTGTATCTCTGCCGCTTCGAGCAGGGAGTGGCTTGTGTGTGGCCTTACACTCGTCGTTCCGGCCACCTTGGGCTGAGAACAAATGGTGTGTGGCGCGGCGCATGGCGCCGGGGGCAGAATGTTCGCGAAAATGTGTGAGCGCGTTTGAGCGGGCACAACTCTTACGCGTGGAACATGACCGGTTAAGAGTGGCTGTGTGACAGCGCGTGTGGTGATTAGGCGTGGGCGCAAATAAGCGGACACGTGACCTAACTCTAGCACTCGAGCGGCCGGTGGCCGCTTTATGTGAGTGAGAGACACGGGATTTGTGGTGCTTGGGTGCAGGGGTGAACACAAAAGTGGGCACGTTTACTGCATTTGAAAACACATACGGCGTGAGCCGTGCAACCAGAAAAAAGGCAACTTCGTGATTTCTCTGGTTCGTCATAAAAACGGCGGTTGTAGACAGGCGAGAGGGCAGTTTTGCCGGCTCGTTTGCTGCGTGAGAGCCATCTGCAGCAGCCACAGGAGTGGGGGCTGACAGGAAGAAGAGTTTTGACTGTGGTCCGACCACGGCGGGACTTAACCGTCGCTTCCCCCCTCTGCTAGGAGGACTTTGGAGGGGCTACAGATGGAAACAGGCGAGAGGGCGAGTTCGCCGGCTCGTAGGCTGCGTGGAAAACATCTGCAGTAGCCACAGGAGTGGGGACTGACAGGAAAAACAGAGTTTTAACGGTGGTCCGGCCGCAGCGGGACTTAACCGTCTTTTCTCTCCTTATGTATAGACGTCCAAAAATACTCGAGCACCACGTGGTGCGAGTTAGCTTTCTGTATGTAAGAAAAGCTGGCCGCGAGCCCGGGGAAGCGGACAGTAAAACATTTTTATCTTCCGCGAGAGCTGGGCTCGAACTCGGGTCTCCGGCGTTTCAGCCGCTGATTTTGCCACTGTGCTACCGGGAGGGACACAATAGCGTTCAGTTAGCGCGAGCATACAGCAGTACGTCCTCGTGCTTGTTGGCAGTCGTGCGTGCATAAAAGACAGGCTCGTTACTGCAATAGTAATATTTCCAGCCGCCTGAACTAGAGAGGGGGCTGAGAAATGCTAGAGAATGGCGGTTCGTCCGGCCACAGCGGGACGAAAACACCCTCTGTTAATTTCCCGGTGAGTGCGGCGCGCGCATTCACATTCCTTGTGAACGGCGCAATCTGCGCGGTCCAAGAGGGGGGAGTGCGGGTTCGTTGGAGAGCATATGTCAGCGTCATGTCTTATGACGGCGTATGTTTGCTGGCGTGCGTGTCTTAACAGGCTCGTGTACAGCAATATGAACAATTCCAGTCGCCTGAACTCATGAGGGGACTGAAAAATGTGCGCGAGGGTGGAACAGCTCTCTTGTAACGTAAAGAGAGCTGCAGGATCGTGCATTTCTGCCATCCCTTGTATATAAGCGGCGCATCAGCGCGGCATGAACAGAGGGGGGAGGAGGCTCGCTCCGAGACCGTTCATTTCTACCATCCCTTGCAAGCGGCGCGGTGGCGCGGCTTGAATAGAGGGGGAGAAGGCTCGCTCCGAGACCGTTCATTCCTACCATCCCTTGTAAGCGGCGCGGCTTGAACAGAGGGGGAGGAGGCTCGCTCCGAGACCGTTCATTTCAACCATCTCTTGTAAGCGGCGCGGTGGCGCGGCTTGAACAGAGGGGGGGAACAGCGGAGTGATGTCGTCATAAAACTGCTCGAGTCGAGCCCGCAGGGTCGACATAGAGAGTTCCTCACACTCGGGGCATTCGCCCGCGAGGAGTGCGGCGGCGGCGTGGTCACGGCCCAGACAGAGAGCGCAGACACATGGCGGTCTCTGGTGCTGAGCTGCACGTGGCACGAGCCGCAGGTGGAACGAGGCGTTTTGATAAAAACGCTCGTGCTCTTTTATGAAACGTGTGACGCAACGGCGAGAACACGTGCAATGAAAGGATATAATGCTGCCGGATAGCAGAGCAGGCACGGATGGCTGAAGGTGGCGCGATGCTGCCGGCTTCTCCAGGCGCTGTCCTCTGCTTGCTCGTCTGCACGATCACGGCGGCGGGTTCCAGATCCAGCGATGCGAAGGGCTTCGCTGAAGAAAAGAAAATCGAATATGCAGCCCGTGAGCCCTGCTTATATACACGTGGCCACGCCCCACCTGTAGGCAAATGAAGCCAGGTGGGCGCGAAGCGCCCTCATTGGTCGCCACGTCACGCGGGCTCACCGATAGGCTGCTGCAGTTGCCAGCAGAGCAGCCAATAGCACGCTGGAATAGCCTGCTATGGTCTGCCAGGCTGCCGCACTGCGTTGACAATGTTACAAAATTAAGGATAATTTTGGGTTTTTCAGAAATCTCGAAGAAAGAATACTTTCCCGTAGCGTAAGGAACTTACGCAATACGAGAGAACCTCTCGTAAGAGAACTAACTTTACCTCGCTTGCAATGTTCTATCGGCTCGAACAGAAAACCGCTAACGTTAGGACTATTGAAATAGTCAAGCACTTCAAGAAATATAATTACTTTGACCCGTGATAGGCGATGCTAAACGGCTAACATTCCAATGCCGACCGGCATGATCATGTTGTCAGACTGATAAAAAGCTATCTATGTAATACACCACACCATAAAAGTATAAATAGATGTTTACCGTCTCAACAAAAAGTCAGCTATGTCAGCGTCGGTTTTAAGTCCAAAGGTTTCTCTGAAGCTTGCTCCAACGGGCAATGGTGGACCCTATATTGATTCGGCTTTGAGTCCGCCGTTCTTCACATTTATTTTTTTTATCTCTGCTCTTTCCTCAATTGACTTTCTCTTTCTTCCAACCTTGACTGTTGGGGCGAGCAGGGGCCGCTTGCTGCTGTCTGTTTGTTGGTTTTTCTCCATTGCTGAGTTGACGCTGCCTACTTTCATGTCGCAGGAGGGGGCGGGGTGCGGTGCGGTGGGTGTAGACGCGAGTGGAGCAGGGGATTGGATGAGAGCAGTTAACCAATGTAAGCTGTCCGGCCGGACAGCTTACATTGGTCAATTTCTCTGCGGGTGTACACCCAATAGAGTGAATGGATTTTTTTAATTCTTTTTTCTCTTCATATTGTTAGGATTGTACTGTAGAACCATAACCAGCATCTAAACGAGGTTATTAATAATGAACAATCTTTGAAATCGTAGACCATAGCTTTAATAAAACAATTTCCTATCCATACAGAGGGGGCATACGTTTGAGTATCTCATTGCCGGGCCGAGTGTCCTGGTTTTCGGTAATCAAAATATGGTCACCCTAGGGTTGATGGTTAAGCCAGGAGAAGGCCTTAGTTTAATTAGGACATTTAAATAGCTTTTATAGAAAAAAACATTACTGGTGTGCATCTTGAGACAAAACTACGGCAGTTAAAACATGCATTGTAGTTTAGGACTAGGCTTGAGCTTTGCCTGTGAAACCGGGGGACAAAGTCATACAGGTTTGGAATGATAATCCAGGTAAGCAATGTCAAACTCTTAAAGTTGAGGTTTTTACAATATTTACAAGAGAGTGAGTCAATTTTATTACATTTATTCATGTGAACTGTGCTAAAAGGACAAGATACGGCTTCTTTTCATGTGATTCATTCAGGACACTGGAATGGTCAAATGTCCAATGGGCTAATAAAACAGCAGCAGTTCTCGTGGGCTGCGGGGCCACAGCGGGAAGGCCTGCAGTCGCAGCTGTGTCCAGGCCTGCTGATACGTCCCTGCAGCCTGCTTGTAGTCCCAGTATGTCCTCAAATCTTTTCCACTTCAGCAAGCAAAGAGAAGAAACAAACACATCGATCAGACACAACAGATACACAAACAACACCTGCGCACTGTGGGGAGCGCGCATGACATGTCAGAGGTCAACGTGACTTTAAGGACAGGCATGCATGGCATCACATTTCTGTTTCAAACACAATCTAAGGCTGGAAACAAACTTTACACAAGTTTGCAACACACACACAAATGGCTGACTCTGGTTTGAAAACTGTATGTTTGAATGAATCTCGACAGCATCTACACTAAATACAACAAAAATAAGTTGGTGTCTAACTAGACATGTCGCTATTTAAAATAGATACTTGATGCCACACAAACATTTGCAACAATAACATGCCTTGAGAGCTCACGCAGTTAAAATGTCCCCACGTTTCAAGATATGGGGGCAGAAAAAGGCCCTGTACGAGTTTTTGTCTATATTATATTTTTTCAGTTTTTTCTCCCGGATATCAGCATGATGACAGATGTGATTGATTATATTCAACATTTCAATAAAAAAAGAAGTTCATATTGTGAGATGCATTTTATAAATATATCACTATTATATTTTAGAGTAAATATTTACATAATACAAAATCTGGTTTTGCTCTATTTTACCAAGAAAGTTGTTCCAAACAAAACCACAAAAGAGAAAAATGTGAAAATTTGTCACTGCGTTAACTAACCGCCACATGAGATATAAAGAATATGAAAAGCTTTGGGTATGAGCTGTCCACGACCTGTCCATAAAACCTGAAATGGTACCAGCACAAAAACGACTCATCGACAAGGTTCCCCGAGAGAAGGGCAACGTATATACATGCAAATATTTTATTATATACACTAAACTAAATTATAAACGCAACACTTTTGATTTTGCTCCCATTTTTCATGAGCTAAACTCAAAAACACTTTTTCTTTGTACACAAAAGGCCTATTTCTGTCAAATATTGTTCACAAATCTGTGTTAGTGAGCACGTCTCCGTTGCCAAGATAATCCATCCACCTCACAGGTGTGGTATATCAAGATGCTGATTAGACAGCATGATTATTGCACAGGTGTGCCACAATAAAAGGCCACTCTAAAATGTACAGTTTTACTGTATTGGGGGTCTGAAGGAGTCAATATCTGGTGCAACAACCATTTGCCTCACGCAGTGCAACACATCTCCTTCGCATAGAGTTGATCAGGTTGTTGATTGTGGAATGTTGGTCCACCCCTCTTCAATGGAACTGGAATTGAGTACAGATCCTTGCAACATGGGGCCGTGCATTATCATGCTGCAACATGAGGTGATGGTCGTGGATGAATGGCACAACAATGGGATCTGGTCAAAATGCCATTAATAAAATGCACCTGTGTTCATTGTCCATAACATACGGGATTCATCTGTGAAGAGAACACCTCTCCAAAGTGCCAGACGCCATGGAATGTGAGCATTTACCCATGTCGGTTACGATGACGAACTGCAGTCAGGTCGAGACCCAGATGAGGACGATGACATGCAGATGAGCTTCCCTGAGACGGCTTCTGACAGTTTGTGCAGAAATTCTTGGGTTAAGCAAACGGATTGTTGTAGAATGATAATGCATGGCCCCATGTTGCAAGGATCTGTACACAATTCCTGGAAGCTGAAAACATCCCAGTTCTTGCAGGACCAGCATACTCACCGGACCTGTCGATGATGGCGTATACGACAGCGTTCCAGTTCCTTCCAATATCCAGCAACTTCGCACAGCCATTGAAGAGGAGTGGACCAACATTCCACAGGCCACAATCAACAACCTGATCAACTCTATACAAAGATGTGTTGCACTGCGTGAGGCAAATGGTGGTCGCACCAGATATTGACTTTTTTTGGACCCCCCGGGGACCCCCCTGTCTAATCAGCATCTTGATATGCCACACCTTATGCCATGGTCGATGGATTATATCGGCAATTTGTGAACAATATTTGAGAGAAGTAGGCCTTTAGTGTACATACACAGGTTTAACTTAAAAAAGTAAGTAACCTGGGGTCTCATTTATAAAGTGTGCGTACGCACAAAACGGGGCTGGAAACATACGTACGCCAGTTCCCACGCAAAGGTTGTGATCTATAAAAAACAAACTTGACGGGAGAATGTGCGCACCTTTAAGCAAACTTTGAGCCGTGCGTACGCACATTCTGGAGACAGGGAATTGGCGACACAGATGGTGAGGTCGTGAACTGAAGTTAGATTGTAGAAAAAACATGTGAGAAGAACGATTATAAGAATTAATGACATTTAATTTAATTCCAATAATTCGTCTTTAAACTAAACTGCAGATCTCATGGCATGACAAAATATGTTTTAGCGAGAATGATGATCAGTGATGCACACTTACTTCGATATCACAGACACTGCAGGATTCGGTGTCGAACGGCCCATTATCGGGTTTGAATATGTCCAATGATAATCTTACTGTACAACCACAGCTGCACGCACACGGAGAGTAAAGACATCTTCACAAAATTATGAAAAATACCACTGTATTTGAAGGATACAACTTGAAGAAAAAGTTAAGATTTGCACGTTTCTTTTTTTAAAATACTTTGTCAGTGACGCTCTGAGTCAGATGATTGTATTTACGCTGCAATAAATACATTGGCCTATCTGTTTAAATTAAAATAGCCTAAACATCCTAAATGTTCACATTATCAGCAAAACTGCATGAATTTGAGTTGAAGGGTTAAAAATTAATAAAATATTTTAAATTAAAATCACATTTGGCTCGTGGAAATGAATGAATAAACTTTATTTAAAAAAAATATAAAAAGTATTTTATACAATTTTGTTTTTATGGATATTTTGATATATTTATTCTAAAACATAAAAAAGATAATGGATGATTGCCAGCAATGTACTGTGTAAGGCACAAATGGCATTTATAGTGTCTTGTATATTAATATTTTTTAATGTCTTGTACCTTTGACAGTGTTCAACATGGTGTCATGTGGATGGTAATGGGCATGCAAATGATATGCAGATGAGGTTATGCATAGTAAAACTAGGCGTTGTGAGCTCCATATATGGTGATTTCGGGGTGGAGATGCACGTACGCACAATCTTCTGCTGGCTGTGATTTATAAAGGGATTTTTGCGCAGGTTCTGACGTACACATGGTTTTATAAATTAGCTTTTGTGCGTACGTACACTTTTAGTAAGGTTTATACGCAAAGTTTTATAAATGAGACTGGTTGTCTTAAAATTTTGAGTTCATTGAAATTAAAAATTTGAGTTAATACAATGAAGGAAATTGGTTTAATAAATAGAAACTCAAAATATTGTATTGTATCCGAACCACATGAATATATATATTTTTTTGTGATAAATCAATTTTGCATGTTTACACACAATTACGCAATTTGCTTACAAAATCTTTTAATAATATTTGAATAAAGGGTGATGTCGATTCTCAAAAATGCTCATTGTATTAACTCAAATTTTTAATTTCAATGAACTCCAGGTAACTTTTTTTTTACAGTGTAGAAAGTCTTAGATCTTTGAGTTCAGCTCATGAAAAATGGGGGCAAAAACAAGTGTTGCATTTATAATTTTGTTCAGTGTACATACATGAATGAGTGTGTATCCAAATATACATAATAATTATACACAGTTCACACACATATATTATGTAAACACAAACTTTTATATTGATGCGATGAATCGATTTGACAGCACTTTTTGTCTTGATTGTAATGGAGTGCTGTAATTTTATGTAACAACTTCCTGCCCATGGATTACAGATGCAAATAAGTTATCTAGCTAGCTCTGGCACAATATTTGTGTTGTGTATGGTCTCTGTTAAATAAATAAAATAAACTAAAACAAGTTTTAATACTGCTCCAAAACGGTATTGGGGTATCGGGGGAGGCGCAGACGTTAATGCAACCTCACACAGCAAAAATCATATTTGTACAGTGATATAAACTGCACTTTGACATTTCAGCACAACACACAAAACTTGAGGTAGAATCATTTGTGTTTGGGGCCTATTAATGCTGCAAGTCATCTGGAAATCCAGCCATCATTCTCACGGTAAAATCCTACTGTCAGAAAAATGCAGAAATCCTTTGCTAATGAGATTGTGCAAGAGGACGGACGCGGGGTGATGGATTTATTTGCACATGGAGTGCATATATAACTGTGTGTCCTGGGATTTTTGTGGATGGACCATTGTTCTTGGCTCTTGTGTGAGTCTGTCAGCGGTGTAACAAGAGCTGGACGCTGGGCAGGATCACTTCAAAGACACCAGAACTCTGAACAGAAGAACACTGTTCCCTGAGGTCAGAACTAACAAAGATCCACTTTTTACTAATCATGCTGCTTTACACAAATAAAACACACCTATTATTAGATATATAACACAAATGTACAACATTTTTTGTCATTTTACACAGTGATTCAGTAGTCTGATTCCAAACACGAGTAATGAATCTGATTCTGACCACAATTTACATCAATATCGTTTTATTGAGAGGCTCAGGCTAGTTGTTGCATGGGAAAGGGCTCTATGTTGGTACCCACGAGTCAAGAGTCTTATTACACACATAATGCTTGTTTTCTCTAGAGCGGTTTGTATGTTGGTGTCATTTTTCAGCTGAAAACTGACAACATTTTCCTGTTATCACTGTAAAGCTGCTTTGAAATAATCTGTACTGTATAAAGCGCTATAGAAATAAAGGTGACTTGATTTGACTTTGGAATGTCATCATAGTTTAGTAATAACTGTAGGCTAAGCATGGGGACAATAAAACCACACTGGGAATTATTAAGACAAGGGTATCATTCATGAATGTTTGCATTCAGTACATTACATTTGACAATTTATTTACAAGTTATTTGTGTTCATTGAACTGTGTTTCTCGTTCAAAAGCTACAAGAACTACCAAATAGAGGAAGTCAAGTCACATTTAGTACTATATAAAATATAGATCGTTTTAAAGCAGCTTTGCATTAATAAACAGGAAAATAACAGTGTTAAAGGAACACTCCTCTTTTTTGGAAAATAGGCTCATTTTCCACTCCCCAACAGTTGAGTTTTACCTTTTTTGAATCCATTCAGCCGATCTCCGGATCTGGCAGTAGCACTTTTAACATAGCTTAGCATAGATCATTGAATCTGTTTAGACTGCTAGCATCTCGCTCAAAAAAATTACCAAAGAGTTTCGATATTTTTCCTATTTAAAAACTGGACTCTTCTGTAGTTACATGATGTACTAAGACCGACTGAACATGAAAAGTTGCGATTTTCTAGGCCAATTTTCTAGGCTAATATGGATATTATGCAGCGCCTGAAATAGGCTAACTTCCGTCAACATAACCAACGTGACAACCTTCTTGAACAGGGAGCATTCTGGGGGCTATTTTCAGGTGCTGCGTAAAATCATTGCGCCGCTGCACTCATGGTACGAAGTTCCTTGATTATTACGCAGGAATGAGAGTATAGTTCCTAGCCATATCGGTCTAGAAAATGGCAACTTTTCATTTTCCATCGGTCTTAGTACACGATGTAACTACAGAAGACAATAGTGACATTATTCAGCTCAAGTCAGTTCAGTTCAAATAGCGTTGATGTTGCAATGTTAGTGTCAGGTAAGGTAATAAAATGGGATGGCAAAATGTTTACTAAATATACTGAATGATATCAATCCACAATCTGACTGAAACATAATTACATCATGTTTGTTCATTGGTCAGAGGAAAACTGACCCTAGTTTTTTTTCTCCATTCTGTCACCTGATGGAGTTTAGGTTCTTGCCACTGTCGCCTCTGGCTTGCACAGTTGGGGACAGTTAATATTCAACAATATTATTGAATCGAACATATTTTATGATCTTAACAGTTATTGAATGGAACTGAATCAACACTGAACAGACTTCAGCTGAACAATGACACTATTGTCTTTTTAGAGCTGCGTTACGGAAGAATCGAACTCTGTTTGCATCACTGAATCATTATTTTCCTGTTATCACTGTAAAGCTGTGATCTGATCTGTATTGTATAAAGCGCTATATCAACAAAGAGGACTTAACTTGAGAGTAAAACTATTCCAGGTCTATATGAAAACACTCACCGGAGGGTCTCTGGAAGCTGAGAGTCTTCAGTTGCTGCCACCAGTTTCAGAAACGAATGGAAGAGCTCCACTTTACTGATTAAAGACCTACATATGGAGAAATATGAAACAAAATATGCCTGAGCTCAAAGCTAGTTATTGTGGTGACTGAATGTTTTGAGATGACATTGTCGACAAAGTGACATTAAAGGGATAGTTCACCCAAAAATGCATGATTACCCCATGATTTACTCACTCTCAAGCCATCCTAGGTGTAAATGACATTCTTCTTTCAGACGAATACAATCAGAGTTATACTAAAAAATGTCCTGATTAATCCAATTATAATGGCAGTGAATGGCAACCCAAAATTTGAAGCCCAAAAAAGTGCATCCATCCATTATAAAAGTGCTCCACACGGCTCCAGGGGTTAATAAAGGCCTTCTGAAGTGAATCAATGGGTTTGTGTAATAAAATATCAATTTTTAAAACTTTATAAAGTAAAATATCTAGCTTCTGCCAGACCGGCTTCCCCCAAACGCAGAAAATGTAACGCCTCTCGCAGTTCAAAGCGCTTACGCTATATCTGACGTCATCTTCATGCCAGTTACACTTTTCAGTAAGTTGACATATTTTACGTTAGAACGTGTTAAATATGGATATTTTTCTTACACAAACCCATTGATTCACTACAGAAGGCTTTTATTAACCCCTGGAGCCGTGTGGAGCACTTTTATAATGGATGGATGCACTTTTTTGAGCTTCAAATTTTGGGCTGCCATTATAGAGCTTGGATTAATCAGGATATTTTTTTAATATAACTCTGATTGTATTAATCTGAAAGAAGAATGTCATATACACCTAGGATGGCTTGAGAGTGAGTAAATCATGGGATAATTTGAATTGTTGGACTATCCCTTAAATCATGGGATAATTTGCATTGTTGGACTATCCCTTAAATCACGGGATAATTTGCATTTTTGGACTATCCCTTAAATCACGGGATAATTTTCATTGTTGGACTATCCCTTAAATCATGGGGTAATTAGCATTTTTGGACTATCCCTTAAATCATGGGATAATTTTCATTGTTGGACTATCCCTTAAATCATGGGATAATTTTCATTGTTGGACTATCCCTTAAATCATGGGGTAATTTTCATCTTTGGACTATCCCTTTAACCAGGCTTCATTCCGAATGCATGCAGCACTGTTATCACATTGTTATCATGAGATCACCTTGCTTGCAATGTGCCCAAAGCTTTTTTCGTCACTCCCTGTTTATAGCCGTTAGCAGTGACATCTAGAGGCTGCTGGGACACTGCACACCAGCTGATGGCTGCAAGAATATTCAAAGTTTTGTTAAGTCAGGAAAGCAGGAGAAACATTTATTTTACAGGACAACTAAACTAGGCCTTAGTATACAATGTCTGCAAAGAAAATAAATGAAACTGATAGTAAATTTGAAATATAACAGATCAAATAGGACCAATGACTTCTGTATGTTGGCACTTTTGACTACAAATTATTTTTGATAAATGCATTTTTTCCCTTTTTTTGCAAAGTCTTGAGCTATGTCCCCATTCAAAGGCTGCACCCGTCAAAGGACTCGGACTTAAAAGGCCACGAAGGTCAGAAAAAGCGTTGTTAAATGGGACGGTCTAGCCTGTGGAGGATTGTTCTTGTCGCCTAGAAACTGTGGCAGCTGCCGTTCATGAGTTACAGTAATGTTTGTACTGGAGCTTTTTGAAAGTTATTTTAAACAAAACAGGGTTCACAGACTGTCTAAATGTTCACATTGGTCTATGCCTATATATACACTCACCTAAAGGATTATTAAGAACACCATACTAATACTGTGTTTGACCCCCTTTCGCCTTCAGAACTGCCTTAATTCTACGTGGCATTGATTCAACAAGGTGCTGAAAGCATTCTTTAGAAATGTTGGCCCATATTGATAGGATAGCATCTTGCAGTTGGAGATTTGTGGGATGCACATCCAGGGCACGAAGCTCCCGTTCCACCACATCCCAAAGATGCTCTATTGGGTTGAGATCTGGTGACTGTGGGGGCCATTTTAGTACAGTGAACTCATTGTCATGTTCAAGAAACCAATTTGAAATGATTCGAGCTTTGTGTAATGGGTACATGGTGGTCATAAAGGGATGGACATGGTCAGAAGCAATGCTCAGGTAGGCCGTGGCATTTAAACGATGCCCAATTGGCACTAAGGGGCCTAAAGTGTGCCAAGAAAACATCCCCCATACCATTACACCACCACCAGCCTGCACAGTGGTAACAAGGCATGATGGATCTATGTTCTCATTCTGTTTACGCCAAATTCTGACTCTACCATCTCAATGTCTCAACAGAAATCGAGACTCATCAGACCAGGCAACATTTTTCCAGTCTTCAACTGTCCAATTTTGGTGAGCTTGTGCAAATTGTAGCTTCTTTTTCCTATTTGTAGTGGAGATGAGTGGTACCCGGTGGAGTCTTCTGCTGTTGTAGCCCATCCGCCTCAAGGTTGTGCGTGTTGTGGCTTCACAAATGCTTTGCTGCATACCTCGGTTGTAACGAGTGGTTATTTCAGTCAAAGTTGCTCTTCTATCAGCTTGAATCAGTCGGCCCATTCTCCTCTGACCTCTAGCATCAACAAAGCATTTTCGCCCACAGGTCTGTTTTTGCAGCAATTATACTTTCTACTCTACTACATTTCTACAACGTTCCGTTACATTTTCTGATCAGTTTCAGGGATCGACATTAACGCGTGTTCGCTTGTAATGAACAAGGTTGCGCTGTTGAGGCTCGCGCAGCCTCATGAGGAGAAATGGAAACAAATCAGCGTGACGCTCACACAGAGAAACTCAGTCACATAACATATATAACATATAATACAGTTAAAAACATCAAACGACCAAGAGTGTTGTTTTCCTGAATACCATCACGACTGGAATGTGACACTGATCTCATATGACACTGACAGTTCCATAAAGAAATAATTAACAAAATGTCACTTACATTTTTAGATGCAATATTGACTGATAGTTCCAAACAAAGATCACAGCAGAACCATAACGCAACAGAGCGTTACTAAATGATTCAGTGTTTGCATGAATCGGTTGAATCAAAGATTCAATTACCTGTTCATAAACGACTACGGCCCTGTCCCAAATGGCACCCTAAACCCTCACGGTCTTCCGCTGAGTCTGCACTTTCAAGAAGTAATGCCACTTTGACTGCCAGGAAGAAGTCTGCTGCGTAACCCGCACTGGGGCGGGCTCGGCAGAAGTGCGCATCGAGGGCGCATATCGACCGCAAAGGGGGTGCTCGCGAGCACCCTTCTGAGACCTAAAATGACAAACGGGACACCCTGAGGTCTCGTGGACTTAACGGACACACGCATGCAGCGGCAATTGTAAGTCCACAAGACCGAAAGTGCACATGAAGTGTGCCATTTGGGACCGGGCCAAACTCATTCCTGAACGAATCAGCCATTGAACGAATCGACTCAATGATTCGCTCATTAATACCTGCCACCTGTTGTTTCATGTTTAAACATTCTTTCCAACATTTCTTATTTGTTTTCAAAAAAATATTTAAAACTATCTCATAACATTATTTAATGCAGTTGTAATTTTCAGTGTATATTTAATTTGATTGGTAACAGCCCTATAGTGTCTTATTCTAATTAAATTTATTAATCAAATTTACGCATATAAAACACTGTAAAAAAATATATTTTGGGAAAAATTTTGAAAATTGATCATTACATATTGGCCCAATAAATGACTTCCAAATAATTATCCCCATGCAAAAAGATGCATTGTACTAATCATAGCTTAAGGTCTTCACTCAAAATTAAAATTGTATATTCACCGAACATATTTAACTGTGCTCAGTTAATCTATGAAGTCGAAGTAAAAAATCCATGTTGGATGAACATGTCCTACGTCCGAAAAACTGTATACGCATGCGCAAAATGTGCTTGAGGAAAACCGTGTGGAGATTTCAAATGCGGAGCGCGGGAGCGCAAACAGACTGCAGAGCCAAACCAGCCGGTGCTGAAGACCGAAACCAACATTCCCAAGATAATAGAGATATTCATCGTTACAAGACCTTGGTGAGTATTGAGCACTGAAATTATTCTCCAAGTAATTATTCCAAGTTTTGCTTCATGACCCGGTATAAAGTTTAAAAGACATTTTGTATAATCATGAGTTCATGCATTGGTTTCATGAGTGTGTTCTCGTTTACCACATAATTGTGTCTTATATGTAATGTCTAAAATAATAGGTAATAAGTAAATTAAGTCATTTGTGTGATATATGCGCAGGCATGCGACCGTTGAACACAGTGACGTTAGATTGGTGTCATTTGGTGTCGGCCTCTTTCAGGGCTTAAGTTATTGCCTTTTAATATCAAACACGTCAAGCTCGTGATTTTCTTATTCGTCCATTCATTCCTCTCATCCTCATTATATAATGAAGAACTTCTCTTCTTTCATTTGCCAGATGTGATGCAGGGAAACTTTGCCATTAATGTTACCACATTAAGACATCCTGTTATGCAGAAATGTCTTGAATGTATTCAGAGTTTTTCCTTATTAAAAATAAGGTATTTTCACCAAATATCCTGTGTTGGAATTGACTTGTTAATAAAGTAATGTGATAAAATGTCAACCCTGTTGTCTGTGTTCATTTTGCTTAATGTATTTATATTTTAAGTCATTTTTTGTCTTTTGGGACAGTGAGAAATAAACAATTGTTACTACAATTTAAATTATTTAATTGGACCAACCTCACAGTTTCACTGTAAAACTTTTCTCCAATTCACATCTACATTTTTTAGTTGGCCGAATTGAATTTCTGTGAATTAAATTGTATCAATTCACAGAAATTCAATTTGGCCAACTGAAAAATTTAGATGTGATTGGTCATTAGAACATTTTAAATTGGAGAGGCCTGACATTTTTTACAGTGTTGGTAAATACATTTTTTCCATTGGATCAACATATTTCTAATTGAGCCCATGTTAACAGAATGTTGCCACAATGGATAAAATTCAATTCATAGAAATTCAATTAGGCCAATTGAAAAATTTAGATGTGATCGGTCACTAAAAAATTTTGAATTGGAGAGGCCTTACATTTTTTATAGTGAAGGAAAGCTGAAGCATAGCCTATATTTAATCGCTTGTGTTGGTTGGTTGTGGTTGTGTTGGTTGTGTTGGTATTAGAATATAGGCATTAAGAGAATAAATTGTTATGCAAGTACATTTAATAGAATTTATTAAAATGACCCCGTTCAAAAGTTTATAAACCATTGATTCTCAATACTGTGTGTCATTCCCTGGATGGTCCATGGCTGTTTTTTTTTGTGTGTGTGTGATGTTGTTCTTGAGTTCCGTTGTTTGTCCTGGGCAGTTAAACTGACCAACGTTCTTCAGAAAAATCCTCCAGGTCCTGCAAATGCTTCAGTTTTCCAGCATCTTTTTTTAACCCTTTCCAGCAGTGACTGTATGATTTTGAGGTCCATCTTTTCATACTGAGGACGATAAAATCATCTAGTCCACTTTCACAGCTATGTTGTTTATAATCGTGCTCTTGCAATCTATTCTAACTCAAACTTTCAGGGAAAATGCTTTTGTAAATAAAGACTTGTCTGAAACTTAATGGTGGTGAGATTGAAGACATGGGGCCATGGTGCAGTTTGTTCATTTTGCAGGTTACAACTTACAGGTTGGCCTACAAAAATACGTCATCACTGAAGTGCTCTAATAATTTAACATTTTCGATTGAACGACTCAAACAAAACTATTAAAAAAGGTTCAAACATTCACTGATGATCCAGAAGGAAACACAATGCATTAAGAGCTGGGGGGTAAAACTTTTGAAGAGGATAACGATTTTTTTGTAAATGTTTTATTATTTGGAGACCACACGATTTCATCGCTGCTTTTTGCGGATGATGTTGTCGTGTTGACCTTTTCAGACCAGGAGCTTCAGGTTGGTGGAGAGTTCCCGCCTCAAGTGGAGGAGTTCAAGTATCTTGGGGTCTTGTTCACGAGTGAGGGAACGATGGAAAGAGGCTCAGACGGATCGGTGCAGCTTCTGCAGTAATGCGGTCTATGTACCGTTCTGTCGTGGTAAAGAAGGAGCTGAGCTGTAAGGCGAAGCTCTCGATTTACCAGTCGATCTACGTTCCTACTCTCTATGGTCCTATACCCTATGGTCATGAGCTGTGGGTCATGACGAAAGGACAAGATCCCGGATACAGGCGGCCGAAATGCGCCTTCTCCTTTGCTGGGCGCTCCCTTAGAGATAGGGTGAGGAGCTTGGTCACTCGGGAGGAGCTCAGAGTAGAGCCGTTGCTTCTCCACATCGAGAGGAGCCAGCTGAGATGGCTCAGGCATCTGTTGCCCCCTGGACGCCTTCCGGATCCGGATGCCCCCTGGACGCCTTCCCCGGGAGGTGTTCCAGGCACGTCCCACAGGGAGGAGACCCCGGGGAAGACCTAGGACACGCTGGAGGGATTATGTCTCCCAGCTGGCCTGGGAAGGCCTCGGTATCCCCCCGGAAGAGCTGGAGGAAGTGTCTAGGGAGAGGGAAGTCTGGGCGTCTCTGCTTACACTGTTGCCCCCGGATAAGCGGAAGATGATGGATGGATGGATCTTTTTTTTTCATTTATTACTGCCCTTCAGAAGCAACAGAAGATACTTGCATGTTTCGAAAAAGACAAATTAAAGTTCAATTTACCTTGATCTTCAAATTCAATACGTTTTCACTCGCCAGCTCTTAATGCAACGTGTTTGCTTCTGAAGCATCAGTGAATGTTTCAACCTTTTTTATTAGTTATGTTTGAGTCCCTCAATCATCCTCAGTGTGAAAAGATGGATCTCAAAATCATACAGTTGCTGGAAAGGGTTTAAATATGCAAAAGATGCTGGAAAACTGATTTTTCTGAAGAGCGTTGGTCAGTTTAACGGCTCAGGGCAGGGGCGGATCTACCGGGGTGGCATGGGGTGGCAAGCCGTCTCAGTGTATCCCAAATTCTCAATGTATAAAATATAAATTATTTCCTCTACCGATTTACATCAGCGGCCCTTCAATGTGATGAGATAACAACAAGAAAACACGTCTTTCTATTATTGTGTAATAGTCCAAACAAATGACTCTTTGAACTGCTTAGTGATCCGCAACGCAACCAGCACGATCATGAATAGATCATACTCCGTTTGCAGTGCATATGTGGTACGTATTTTCCCCCGTACCCATGTTAACCGGTTTTTCACACTGCATGCGGATGCAGTCCGTCAGTGCGTTTTAGGAGCGGCACGTCTGCAGCAGTGTGCCGATCGTTTACGCACTGAGTCTATTTTTTTGCTGTGCTGCAGGCGCTGAATTAAAGTGACAGGTATGGAGAGCTCGCATTGAAATAAACTAAAGTAATATCACCACAGATGCATATAACTTAAAGTCTACTCTGTTTCAAAGTCAACACATGGCTTTGCCTCGGATAAAGCAAGGAAAACGACACCTTAAGGTAAACAAGGAGACATAATGGAGGGCACTCATCCTTTCTTGGAGGTTCTTATGACCTGCAGGATTTCTTGTAAAAATATTTAAAAATGAAAGAAAAGATGAGATTTTTTGTCTATTGTAAGTTTTAATGTCAAATGTTTTTGATTTTAACATAGGCTATATTAACATAGGCCTATGTTTAAACGTTTTGCCACTTGCGTGAGAAACGTAATATATAAATCTAAAGTACTAGACTATATAAATATAAAGTAGGCTAATTAATTGAATAAAACGTTGTTTAAATGCTGTGCGTTTTAATTCGTGAAATAAATCAACTTTCTGATGAAATTCTAATTATATGACCAGCACCTGTACGTACAAATTAAGTTGTGGAAGGCAGCAGAGGAGAAGATGGAGTGGTGGAAGAAAGACATATAGAAATGTATGACAAAGAGCTAGAGGTGATGAGACAGAAATACAGCATGAAGTGAGTGAAGAGGTGGAAGAGAGAGGGCTAAGGGAGGAAGAGAGCTCAGACATTAAAAGAGAAGTGTGAGAGCTTCAAACACCAGCACCCTGTGTGTCAAGTGCCCATGGTATGTTGTGTTCAGTGTGCCTTTTCAAATATTTTTTTACATTAACATACATTAGTCAAAACCTATTTATTTTTATATTTTATAACCTATAAGTTATGATTTAAAGGACCATATGTCAATATATGTTTACCATGTAAACAGTATATATTGTGGTTACAATCAGTTCTTTAGTTAGATACTGTTGAGACAAGATATTTGATGACTTTAGATGGGCATTTTGTTGCTATTGTTGCACTAAAACCTGTGATTTTTTCTTTTTCTTTCATTTTTTTTTATATTTGTTGGTGATTGAATGCACCACATCTTAATCTAGATGCACTACAACTTGTGGTTTATATGTATTTGCTATGTGTTGGTGATTACATAAACCAGTACTTGATGCATTGAGGCTTATATCCATATATAGGCTAATCTGTATTGTTTGTCATGCTTTGTAAATTAATATTAATATGAACTTATAGCTACTCACTTTAAGTTTCCAGTCCAGCTATCAGGTTCACGCAAAATCTATCACACAACAGTCTTCAATGTTTATAGACCATTAAAAAAATGTGTGCCCCTGTGTATATATACTGAATATGTATATTATTACTTGAATCCACAAGAACCATGCAAGGATGCTTGCTTCAGTGTTGCCACCCCTCATAGTTTTCATGCCACCCCCTTGCCACCCCATAAAAAACAACATCACAAAACACACACACAGCCGTGGATCATCCAGGGAACGACACACAATATTGAGAATCAATGGTTCATATACTTTTAATCATTTTAACATATTTTAATAAATTCAGCAAATGTTTTGTCTTGTGGACTATATGTAAACATCTTTTATGTTTATGATAGTTACACTATCAGCTGAAACAGACGGGCCATTATGATCCTGCCTACACCGTCACGTCACGCTGTGTCAAACGCAAAGACCCATTATAATCAAGACCGGGCGCAGGGAAGAAAAAACACCAAATGACGTGTCCGATGTAGACAGGGTGTCACTGTAGTTGTGAAATCTCCTTTGGGATTCTGTACACTTAATACATTTAAGATTAGGTCTAATGTTTGAAAAACTAACATTGTGAGAACACTCGTCTACACTGGCTCTATTTGCTTTTGGCGTAACATGCCACTCAGGATACAAGCCTGAAAGTTTCCAGCTGAATTAATTGCAAAACTTTGTGAAGAGTTACACAGCAAAAAAATGAAAAAAAGAAAACAGATGAATGAATATGTTTGTGTGCTCACCTGCCCCACAGGGAGATATTCTGCCCAGTGTGTGAGTGTGTTTGGACTCGATGTGTGTGTGGTTGTGAGTGAATTCCAGACTGGCCTGCAGAAGCTCTGGAGCACGTACGGAAAAACCTGATGGCAAACCCCTCACATGAGAACATCTATAAAGAGATGAAAAGTGAGTTTTAATTACAACATTTTGATTTCATGTTTCCTTTAATATAATTTGTCAGTTTTTATGTCATTCCTCTTCCTTTTTACCGATAATTTTTTAAAGCAAATAAAATGCATTAGAAATGCATTTAAATGATTATAAACTATGTATATAACTGTATTCGATTTATGTCAAATTATTACTTAATAATATTTATTATTAAATGGTAAATAAATATATTTATTGTATGTTCATTTTTGTGTTTTAATGTGCACACAGTGTTTGCATAATTAAAAGTTATGTTAAACTACTTCAACCTCAATATATACAGGTGCTGGTCATATAATTAGTGTTTTATATAACATATAAAAAGTTGATTTATTTCACTAATTCCATTCAAAAAGTGAAACTTGTATATTATATTCATTCATTACACACAGACTGATATATTTCAAATGTTTATTTCTTTTATATATTTATATATATGTATCTCATAAAATTAGAATATTGTGAAAAGGTTTAATATTGAAGACACCTGGTGCCACACTCTAATCAGCTAATTTACTCAAAACACCTGCAAAGGCATTAAATGGTCTCTCAGTCTAGTTCTGTAGGCTACACAATAAGACTGCTGACTTGACAGTTGTCCAAAAGACGACAATTGACACCTTGCACAAGGAGGTCAAGACACAAAAGGTCATTGCAAAAAAGGCTGGCTGTTCACAGAGCTCTGTGTCCAAGCACATTAATAGAGAGGCGAAGGGATGGAAAAGATGTGGTAGAAAAAAAAGTGTACAAGTAATAGGGATAACCGCACCCTGGAGAGGATTGTGAAACAAAACCCATTCAAAAACGTGGGGGAGATTAACAAAGAGTGGACTGGAGCTGGAGTCAGTGCTTCAAGAACCACTACGCACAGACGTATGCAAGACATGGGTTTCAGCTGTCGCATTCCTTGTGTCAAGCCACTCTTGAACAACAGGCAACGTCAGAAGCATCTCGCCTGGGCTAAAGACAAAAAGGACTGGACTGCTGCTGAGTGGTCCAAAGTTATGTTCTCTAATGAAAGTAAATTTTGCATTTCCTTTGGATATCAGGGTCCCAGAGTCTGGAGGAAGAGAGGAGAGGCACACAATCCACGTTGCTTGAGGTCCAGTGTAAAGTTTCCACAGTCAGTGATGGTTTGGGGTGCCATGTCATCTGCTGGTGTTGGTCCACTGTGTTTTCTGAGGTCCAAGGTCAACGCAGTCGTATACCAGGAAGTTTTAGAGCACTTCATGCTTCCTGCTGCTGACCATCTTTATGGAGATGCAGATTTCATTTTCCAACAGGACTTGGCACCTGCACACAGTGCCAAAGCAACCAGTACCTGGTTTAAGGACCGTGGTATCCCTGTTCTTAATTGGCCGGCAAACACGCCTGACCTTAACCCCATAGAAATTCTGGGGTATTGTGAAGAGGAAGATGCAATATGCCAGGCCCAACAATGCAGAAGAGCTGAAGGCCACTATCAGAGCAACCTGGGCTCTCATAACACCTGAGCAGTGCCACAGACTGATCGACTCCATGCCACGCCGCATTGCTGCAGTAATTCAGGCAAAAGGAGCCCCAACTAAGCATTGAGTGCTGTACATGCTCATACTTTTCAGTTTGCCCAAGATTTCTAAAAATCCTTTCTTTGTATTGGTCTTAAGTAATATTCAAATTTTCTGAGATACTGAATTTGGGATTTTCCTTAGTTGTCTGTTATAATCATCAAAATTAAAAGAAATAAACATTTGAAATATATCTGTCAGGAGTTTGGTTTGATTCCTCTCTCTGAACTGCATGTATGCTTTCTCTCAGCTGTCTGTTATTTTAATCAGCGGTCGCGCTCTGCGCCTATCTCGCACCTGTTCCTCTTTTGCCCTGATCACCTTGCTATTTAGTTCTCTTGCTCTTCTCTTCCCTTTGTCGGGTTATTGTTTGTTTCATGTGTGCTACTCACTCCTTGTCATTGTTTGCTCATCTAGTAATGTTTCGCCACGTGTGTGTGGCAGACTGGAAGTAGAGGATACCTTTCCTGTTATTCAGCCTACAAGTCTTCTCCTCTGCACCGCCGTGTCTGCCAAGTAGAGTGAGCGTTCTGCGTTTTCCTGTGAGAACTCACGGACTGCAGCTACTGGCACTTGATGTCTGGACCCTTTTGAGTTCCCTTCTCCTGCTCTGCGTCCGCCTAGACGGCTGGTGACCGGCAGACAGCCTATTTTGTCATTTTTCCAGCATTCAATAAACAGAATGCTGCTTTTGCTTTTGGGTCCTTACTACTTTGTGACAATATCAGTCTGTGTGTAATGAATGAATATAATACACAAGTTTCACTTTTTGAATGGAATTAGTGAAATATATCAGCTTTTTGATGATATTCTAATTATATGACCAGCACCTGTACATTTAAAAAAAAAAATGTAATAAGACATTTTTAACTATATATTTTTGTAAAAAATTAGCAACATCTAGGACAGTTTTTGTTCTTCAAAATTCAGAATTTTGTGTAGGGCTGCAAGAAAAACAGGAAGAACCCGGTTCCAATCCAAGGCCCTCTGGAGCTCTAGCATGTGGAAAACTTGCACTATTAAAAATTAAGGGCTTATAAGGTCATTTCTGGCTTTTTGGGTGCAACTCCTAATAAAAGTGAACACTGGTTGAAAATCAGCATAAAAAGAAAAATGGAAAAAGAACAAAATCTGTGAAAACATGGAGCTGTTTCCACAACACCTGAACTAAGACAAAATTCCAGTTTAAGCATAACGGCAGTCCAAAAAACACAAAGAAATGTGATCTCTGGATAAGCTTTTATAGATGACCTGTATCCTGTATGTCTAGTAGGCTGGGACTTAACTAAACACACTTATGGCGATTACAGCACACGTGTTATTTGAGCAGTGTGGAGAAAACTCTCATTTAAATGTGTATTTTAAATGTATAATATGTGCCCAAACCCATCTAAATGTTTGCTTATGGGTATGTGTGTGTGTGTCCTGGTAAACCCTACATTATGCCCCCACAAAGATGGCAATATCCGAAATCCTTGTGGAGACATTTTTGGTCCCCATGAGGAAAACAATCTTATAAATAAGACTAAACAATTTTTTAAAAAATGCAGAGTTTTTTGTGATGATGGGTAGGTTTAGGGTTAGGGGATGGTGTGTGTGTGTGTGTGTGTGTGTGTGTGTGTGTGTGTGTGTGTGTGTGTGTGTGTGTGTGTGTGTGTGTGTGTGTGTGTGTGTGTGTGTGTGTGTGTGTGTGTGTGTGTGTGTGTGTGTGTGTGTGTGTGTGTGTGTGCGTGTGTGTAAAAGTCTTTAAACTACGTTTTGTCACACATTAATAGTAGTATTTTTTACAAAAAAGACGTCAAGTGACCGAGACCAGCTGGCTCATATAGGCTCATATAGGGCAGAAGCCCCTCCCATGACGCAAATTTGCGTCTGTTGTGTAGTTGTCTCGCGCGAATTTCACGTGTGAATGAAGCGAGTAAACTCAAAATGTTCAAGGGTCCACCTTCACGCGATCAGCGCAAATTATTCGGTGTGAACGCCACATAACAGTCAACAGCCAACTGTTAAAGATTGCATCACACTGTACTGTACTGTGCCGGAAGTCCTGTACCGAAACGGTTCGGTACAAATACGTGTACCGTTACACCCCTAATATAATATATATATATATATATTAATATATATCAGGCATAACAATAACAAGGGGTGTAATATATTTATTACATATACACAACATAATATACAAATTAAATAAAAAAGTGCTTTATTTTGTCATGCAGCTACAGTAGGTGTATTAAACAGCAACATTCAAGAAATTAAATGAACAAATATAAAAATAAAACACTATAGACCTCACTGTATGTATAAAAGTTCTCAGTCAAGAGCAGTGAGTGATTTTCTCTTTGTGTTTTGTTGTTTTATTATTAATATTAAAGGGATAGTTCCCATTGAAAATTGTCATTTACTCTCTCAAGTTGTTTTAAATTTAAACCCGACTGGGTTTCTTTCTTCTGTTGAAAATAAAACTTAAAAAAATAATAAAACTCAATTATTTTGATGAATGTGGGTAACCAAACAGTTCTGACTTCCATAGTATATTTTTTATTGTGCAAGTCAATGGGAACTAGCAAATGTTTGGTTACCCACATTCTTCAAAATATCTTCTTTTGTGTTCAGCAGAAGAAAGAAATTAATACTGGTTTGGAACAACATTAGAGCGAGTAAATAATGACAGAAGTTTCATTTTTGGGTGAACTATCCCTTTAAGGACAAGCGATAGCATGACCTACACGCATATTTAATATTGGCTGCTGTCAAGACCTGCACAGGTTTTCTCTTAAATGATTACTTTCATACGGAGCCCCCCTAGTCCGACTTTGTCAAAAAAAATTATTATAACTATCTCGTGGCCTCAAGTATCTAGTGGGCTCAAGTATCTAGTGGCCTCAAGATAGTATCTAGTGGCCTAGTGGCCTCAAGATAGTATCTAGTGGCCTAGTGGCCTCAAGATAGTATCTAGTGGCCTAGTGGCCTCAAGATAGTATCTAGTGGCCTAGTGGCCTCAAGATAGTATCTAGTGGCCTCAAGATAGTATCTAGTGGCCTCAAGATAGTATCTAGTGGCCTCAAGATAGTATCTAGTGGCCTCAAGATAGTATCTAGTGGCCTCAAGATAGTATCTAGTGGCCTCAAGATAGTATCTCGTGGCCTCAAGATAGTATCTAGTGGCCTCAAGATAGTATCTAGTGGCCTCAAGTATCTAGTGGCCTCAAGTATCTAGTGGCCTCAAGATAGTATCTAGTGGCCTCAAGATAGTATCTAGTGGCCTCAAGATAGTATCTAGTGGCCTCAAGATAGTATCTAGTGGCCTCAAGATAGTATCTAGTGGCCTCAAGATAGTATCTTGTGGCCTCAAGATAGTATCTTGTGGCCTCAAGATAGTATCTCGTGGCCTCAAGATAGTAACTCGTGGCCTCAAGATAGTATCTCGTGGCCTCAAGATAGTAACTCGTGGCCTCAAGATAGTAACTTGTGGCCTCAAGATAGTATCTTGTGCTAGTTAACTCTACCTCTGCATTAGCATGTGATGTGAATGTACGTCGTGTTGTGCAAAATGTTGAGACGGAGACGCCAGAACTGAAACTGATAGAATGCACTGTAGCGCGATACTGTGATATTTCTTCAAAAGCAGATCGTGGACACATTTTAATCGTATCGCACACCCCTAGTTAGGTCCACTGACAGGTGAAGTAAATAACACTGATTATCTCTTCATCACGGCTCCTGTTAGTGGGTGGGATATATTAGGCAGCAAGTAAACATTTTGTCCTCAAAGTTGATGTGTTTGAAGCACGAAAAATGGGCAAGCGTAAGGATTTGAGCGAGTTTGACAAGGGCCAAATTGTGATGGCTAGACGACTGGGTCAGAGCATCTTGTGGGGTGTTCCCGGTCAGTGTTCAGTATCTCTCAAAACTGGTCCAAGGAAGGAACAGTGGTGAACCAGCGACAGGGTCATGAATTTAGGAAATTGAAAATGGTCAAATCAGCTCTACTGGGCCACTTGAGATTGACTGAACAAATTGTAAAAATACTAACTTTTCTTGTACTGCAGAAATAGTAAGAGTAGTATGTTAGTATGGTAGTATTGCAACACTTACCGTGTTTTCAGTGCTCTCTGCATTGCCTGATGGCTGTACGGACCCTTCCCAACCACCACAGAGCTGAAGTAGATCGGCCCTTGCAGGTAATGAGACAGCAGGGCTCCCTGGAAGCCTAGAACTCCCCAGCGGGCAAGTTTATCACTGCACGAGAGAGAAAGTGTGCGATCCCCACGGCCCGGCTTCACCCGCAAAACCCCAACATTGTGATAGAGTAATCCGGGCTCGAGAGGGTCGGTCGGGCCATCAGGGACACACTTTGCCCCAGTGCGATGGAGGTCAGGCCGTTTCTTTACATTCGGTTGATAGTGCAAGACTTCATTTAATTGATTACGCTCTTTGTTTTCTGTTATAACTTCATGCTCATCGGTATCACCTGATTTTCTGCATGATGAATGGTTGTCACTTGTCTTCATTCCAGGACCCTGTCTGGTCTCCTCTAACTCACTCTCAGCGTGTCGCTTCAGGCCTCGTCTCTCTGATTCTTCATTCAGAATTGCCTTTACTGGCTCGCAGGGCTGCGCTTGACTGCCAGTCATAGGGAATATGGAGGCATCGCCACCTGAGGATACATTAGCAAAGCAATGAGTGACAAGATACACACATATAGACACTAGGGGTGTAATGGTACACAAACATGACGGTTCGTTATGTACCTCAGTTTTGAAGTCACATTTCGGTACAGCAGGGGGGAGAAAACTAAACACAAAAGGGAACTAACATGCTGTCGACACTAAATGCCTGAGGTAAATGTAATGCTACGCGAGATATTCTCAAGCTGTTTTATTGATATCTTTCCACAGTTGAAACACTGGTTGAGAGATTACATGTAATTATATTGATCGATCGTCTCTTCTGCGTTTTTAATGGTAGCAAACAACAGCATTACCGTGCGCTCCCACTTCTGGATTTGAGTGTGGATTATGGGATTAAATTCCCTCCAAATGTACTGTGGTCATGGTTCAAAAAATAATACGCATGATTTCAAAATTTAAAAACACATGTAAAAATATATTGCACAAACTGAAAAAAATCATGCAAATTGTTCAGAATAGCAAACAACGTGGTCATGGATAAAATTATTATAACCATGAATCAAAAAATTAAAAGTGCATTTAAAAAAATAAACATGAATCAAAACTTTAAACACATTAAAAATTATAATGCACAAAACTTAAACTTGGTTTTATTAATTTTCTGCTCATATTTAATTTTTTTATACACTTAAAAATGTGTGCTGTTTTTCTCGCGTTCTGCGTTTGCTTTTCCAAATCTTGCAGTTCGAGTTTCATGTAAATTAAGGCAGGCTTAAGCGTCACCATTGGTCCACTAATTCTAGATTGACAGCTCCCCCTCTAGCCAATCAATCGAAGAGGGGAGTTGACATCACTCCACGTTGACGTCCCGGTTCAGAACGAATACATGTACCATTACACCCCAAACAGACACTCAAGATATACACACATATACACACTCACAAAATATAAGTGCAATGTAGTTTTGTGAAAAACATGGATATTTTGATACCAGCTGCCTGTTCTCGTGCTCTTATCTCGCAGACGGTAGCTATATTTCCATACAAAGTTGCGAATGTAGCTTATGCGCAAATTTGCAATATTACATAAAACATTTGCGAATAAGCATCGTTTCCATCCAGTGAGTCGAAGACTTCCTGATAAACTACCACTAAAAAATCATTAAGAAACATAGGAGAAGCCACCATATATAATACTTTTCATATATAATAAATTATTTGCGTCTCAGAGAAACTTGTGCATCTCAATAAACTTGTGATCTTGCTTTCAGAGGCAGATGCTGCTGTTTGGGAACGCAGTCATGCAAGACAGTTCTAGGAGGGAAATATACTGAGCATCTTTGACAACAGACTTATGAATGACCAAACCAGCATTTCAGATGCTTTGCAAACAAGATTTTTCAGATGGTTAGTACAGTTAGGTTGTTACATTGCAAAAGTTACATAATTTATTTGGTAAATGCATGTGTAACAGTATAATGGATCTGTGCGTCAGGTCTTAAAGTGACAGCAGCCTAATATACTTGCTGTCAAATTATGAGATAATATATAAAAAAAATCTATATGGCAGTTTTTCCCCATGGTATCAATGTCAAAATTGTGACAAATTGTGAAATTTCTGAGTGGCTAGTAACTTTGGAAAACCAATAGTCACAGTGGATGGTGAGCACAGAAGTTAAAGTCAAGCTTGTGCTCGGGCATTCATAAGCAATTAAAAGCGAGGTGGAAAAGCTCCAATGTCAAAAAAAGCCCCACCCCAATGATACCCGTGTTGTCACACTTAATTAACCGGTGGGAAAATGTCCTCAATGTCACATCCCTGAAGAAACCTGTTCCGTGGAGTGACGAATCACATGTCTCTGTTTGGCAAATGCAAGGAGAACGGTACCTGCATGACTGCATTGGGCCAACTGTAAAGTTTGGTGGAGGAGGGATAAAGGTATGGGGCTGTTATTCAGGGTTTGGGCTATACTTCTAGTGAAGGGAATCTTAATTCTTCAGCATACCAAGACATTTTGGACAATGTTATGCTTCCAACTTTGTGGGAACAAAACAAGGTCCATAAAGGCATGAGTTTGGTGTGGAAGAACCTGACTGGCCCTGACCTCAGAGCCCTGACCTCAACCCCAAACACCTTTGAGTTGAACTGGAACGGAGATTGAGAGTCAGGCCTTCTTGTCCAACATAAGTGCCTGACCTCACAAGTACTCTACTGGATGAAAGGGCAAAAAATCTAACATTTCCAAAACAGAAACACTCCAAAATCTTGTGGAAAGCCTTCCCAGAAGAGTAGAAGCTGTTGTAGCTGCAAAGGGAGGACTAGTTGGTGTAATGGTCAGGTGTCCCAATACTTTTGTCCATGTACAGCTCCGATTAAGCCATTTAAGATATTTACATATAATTCCAAATGTTGGTTGTTATTATGTTGTTGAATGTTTCTATATCTGAGGAGCAGTACTAAATATGTTTTTTTTTTTATCCCTTTTTTTTATTCTTCAACTGAACTGAAATGAAATGTACTGACTGATAATTTTGATTGTTTTACTTTTTGGTTTATATATTTGATGACTATTTTTCTAAAAACTACAATACATATAGAATAAGGAAATATAGTAATACATGGATGAGCCATTACATTATGACCACTTTCAGTCTAGAGCAGTCAGAGCGCCTGGCAACCGAACGGTGCTGCAGTTCACAGAGCGGTATATACACCTGAGGACCGGCTTTGGGCCAGTAGAATGTTTGGTGTCTGAATGAGAAAAGCTGCCGATTTCATTAAAGACAGATTGTGACGGCACGGCACCTTGGAACTTCGATCTTGGAAATGGCGTGCCTTGTGGGTTACTCACGTGCTGCTGTAGTGAGTACATATCAAAAGTGGAGCACAAATGGCCAAACGATGAACCATCGTCCAGCTGTGTGTCGTCTGCAGCTCATTGATGCCAGAGGAGAGCGGAGATTGTCGTGCATTGTTCCCAGCAACCGCAGGGCCACAGTGCGACAAATCACCAGCAGCTACAACAGTGGAGACCAGAGCAATGTGTCATAGCACACTGTTCATCGCAAACTACTGCGTATGGGCCTGTGTAGCGGACGACCCAGCCGGATCCCCATGCTAACTGCACATCATCGCCAACAACGCATGGTTCTCAAAGATCATTGAGATTGGACCGTGGATGATTGGAAGAATGTGGTGTGGTTTGACGAATCAAGATTACTGGTGCATTCCTGATACGCCGATTACCAACAGAGGCTATGGCACAGGAAGCACTGTTGGGTGGACACAGACTGGCTGAGGAAATGCTGTGGGTGATGTTTTCTTTCCAATAGTACAATCCCTGACAGCTGTCAGATATCTGAACATCGTTCCGGACCAAGTGTACACATTCATGGCAACTGTGCCAGTGATGGCCATTACCAACAGGATAATCGTCAAGAAGTGGCTAGAGGAACCACTGTTAATGCCTTGGCTTCCAAATTCTCCTGACATGAACACAATCGAACATTTGTGGTTCAACATGGAAATGTGGGTTCACGCTACATCACCACCACCACCACCCCGCAATATATGGGAACTGGAGGACCTTATGGTACCAGATACCCCAGGAGACCTATTGCCACCTCGTCGAATCAATGCCTCGCCGTGTGGCCGCTGTTTTGCGTGATGTCGTACAGGTTATTAGGTTGGTGGTCATAATCAGGGCCGTCACTATTGGGGTGAAAGGTGGTGACAATTATAGGGGCCCCTACTGCACAGGGAGCCCACTAAATCCGGGAGTTATGCTATATATTCCCCTACTCTTATGAATCATTATAGTATACATTGCATGCCTGAGAGTTCAATAAAAAACACAAAAACATTGCAATTTAGTTAAAGAAGCTTTCCAAATATCTCCTCTCTCTCCCCTTCCTAAAAATGGTTTAGTCCGATGGTTATCAATTATTTCAGCTCAGTCAGTTGAGGCTGTTCCGAGAACAGTTGAAGTTAAGTTTCAGAAGAAGTGAGACTGACTGAAAATGTTGGGGGAAAATATGGGTATCAGTAACATACATTCTTGATTTTTTCCTGAGAAATTAAGTTTTTTGAGGAAAACATTCCAGGATTTTTCTCCACATCATAGACTTCCATGGCAACCAAAATGTTGAAGGTCCAAATTAATTTAGTTTCAAAGGAAGGGCTTCAGAGGCTCTGCACGATCCCAGACGAGGAAGAGGGTCTTATTTAGTGAAACGATCTGTCATTTTCACACAAAAATTATATACTTTTTAGCCAAAATTGCTCAGTACGCCAAAGGTCACGCTAGACGTAGGCATAAGTACCGCCCCCATGTTTACAAAGCACACATGCGAAGACTAATACAAACATCCTTCAAAAAAAAGGTAAAACAACGATGTCGGATGATTTTGAAGTTGAAGATGGAGTGCTTTTTGGTAAAGGCCGTTTGTATTAGTCCTCGCACGTTCGCTTGGGGCGGTACTTCCGCCTACATCTAGCGTGACCTTTCCGACATGATTACACAATCCATGGCACGTTGCAGAGCAGTGCAAGATGAGCAATTTAGGTTAAAAACTATATACATTTATTTTTTAATTTTTTTTAAATGAAGTGAAGTGAAGTGACGTGTGGCCAAGTATGGTGACCCATACTTGGAATTTGTGCTCTGCATTTAACCCATCCAAGTGCACACACACAGTAGTGAACACACACACACCGTGAACACACACCCGGAGCAGTGGGCAGCCATATTGCTGCGGCGCCCGGGGAGTAGATGGGGGTTTAGTGCCTTGCCTCAGCTGTGGTATTGAGGGTGGAGGAGAGCGCTGGTTATTCACTACCCCCTCCGACAATTCCTGCCGGACCTGAGACTCGAACCTGCAACCTTCAGGTTACAAGTCCGACTCTCTAATTAGGCCACGACTGCCCCCCCAAATAACAGACGGTTTTGCTAGATAAGACCCTATTCCTCATCTGGGATTGTGCAGAGCCTCTGATGCCCTTCCTTTAAAACTGCATTGATTTGGACCTTCAACATTTTGGTTGCCATTGAAGTCTGTGATGTGGAGAAAAATCCTGGAATGTTTTCCTCAAAAAACTTAATTTATTTTCGATTGAAAAAAGAAAGATACAAACACCTTGGATGAGATGGGGGTGAGTAAATTATCAGGAAATTTCCCTTTTGATGTGAACTAATCCTTTAATCAGTATATCAAAACGTTCTTTAACAAGACAGGTTAGTGCACTCAGTGTAGGGATGTCAATGTTATGGGATGCCGTTCCCTGATCATTTCGCTGCCCGATTTACTTTCGCGGGAATAGGACATGTTATAGGAATGTTTATCTCAGATGTTAGACATCAGGGACCATATTCACAAAACATCTTAAAGCTAAAAGTAGCTCCTAACTTGCCGATTTAGGAGAAACTCTTACAAATAATTCAGTCCTAATTTTAGGACTCCTAATTTTTTTCTCTAAAAGTATTTCACAAAACATTTTAGTGCTAAAACTAGCTCCTAAATCAGTGAAACGTTAGGGGGAGTCAAGAGGACTCCTAAGTCACTATAAGTCACTAAATCACAAACAGTCCTGATGACTGTTGCGGACATTTCTCCCCTTTCTAACTTCCATTTCGCTTCCTGTCTACTCACTGTCCTATCATAATAAAAAGGCAAAAATGCCAAAATTAAGTAAATAAAAAAATAAATAATGTTTGATTACCCGTGGCAGTTGTTTCACGAGTTCACACTTACAAATGATTGGATAGAGTAAAAGAGTAAAATAAGCCTATTTGGGGTGTTGTCCCACGGGTTTGAGGGCTCCGAGCTCAGAATTTAGCCCAAACCCAGAGTTTTCCCCCCGAATCTCTGGCGACCCTGCCAAACTAAAACAATGCATGCACTGAGACAAAAATGCATTTGCCCACATATCTAAATGTAGGAAAGATGTTTAATAAGCCTTATTTCTAAAAACGGTGGAGTGTTCCTTTAAGAGAAAACTCTTAGCTAAGAACTTTTACTGCTATTTAGGAGAACTCTTAGTGCTAAGATAAAATGTTTTGTGAATACGGCCCCAGACTGCTTGGAAAGACATTTTATAGGCCTATTATATTGTTGGTATGCCTAACTAAAAAAAGTTTATTTTATCTTTTTATCAATTTCTTGTCTTATGTTATTTTATTAGTTTGACTTGCATAGTTGCTTTATGACTATAAACATTAAGAAGTTTGCCATTGTTTTGATATAATATTTATAATCAACTTTGTATATAAATGTATATAAATTAAGTAAAAGCAATAACCTGTATTTGCATGTATTTATTAGTCTGTTTTGTTATTTTGTAAGAAATCCTTATTAGGTGCATGGCACTAGATGTGATGCCTCCACGCCTATATCTTATAGGCCTACTGTTACTGTACGGGATATGAGTGGAGGGAGTTGGGGGCCCACATCAATGTTTTTTCAAGGGGCACAGGATTCCATAGCTATTCCAAAGTCATAATGTAATGGCTTTATTTAACTAAACAAATAGTTACATGTAAGACATAAAGCTGGACTCACAAGGTGTTTGACTGGTGAAGAAAAGGAAAGAAACTCCCAGTTTAACTGCCCATTTTCCCTCGTCAGTTCCTGGACAGAAGACATCAGAGCTCTGGCCACTCAAAGCCCTGTACAGCTGCTCCGTCAGATACCTGAGGATAGAAAACATCAGTGTGGCTGAGAAAAGGCTCGAATGCACAGATTAATTTATACTCTTATTCCTTTAAAACCCATTTAGTCCCAACAGTGTGGCCAAGAAGAAGCACATTCTTTTCATTTTATTTTTTACATTATTGGTGTCACATGAATAGAGCCATTTCATTTTTGTTTGCCCCTTCAGAAAAATTACATCTGTGTCTATAATTCACATTATAAGACTGCTTTGATTTTAAAGTACTGTTACATTAAATGAAAAAATGCATTCATGCTTGAAATAACATGAAATACCCAATACTTAGACAAGACTATTTAGAAGCAAAACTGGGTAAGATAATAAGACTTAAATTATATACTATATTGTCAAAAGTATTGGGACACCCCTCCAAATCATTGAATTCCGGTGTTTCAATCACTTCCAAGGCCACAGGTGTATAAAATCAAGCACCTAGGCATTCAGACGCTTCTACAAACATCTGTGAAAGAATGGGTCGCTCTCAGGAGCTCAGTGAATTCAAGCGTGCTATGATAGGTTGACACCTGTGCAATAAGTCCATTTGAAGCTATTGGGAACAACAGCAACTCAGCCACGAAGTGGTAGGCCACGTAAAATCACAGAGTGGGGTCAGTGCATGCCGAGGCACACAGTGCGCAGAAGTCGTCAACTTTCTGCAGAGTCAATAGCTACAGACCTCCAAACTTCCTGTGGCCTTCAGATTAGCTCAAGAGCAGTGCGTAGAGAGCTTCATGGAGTGGGTTTCCATGGCAGAGTAGCTCATCCAAGCCTTACATCACCAAGTGGGACTGTGACCAGCGCCTGGAATGGCTGCAGGACGGGCCGCCTGGCTGTGCTGGGAACCTCAACCCCCCATTCCTCTCCCCTGTTGCAAGTCGTGTTTCATGTTGTAATGTGTATGCGCTCATGTTGCTGAGATGTTTTTTTACTGTTCCCAAACTGTGCTCCAGGAAGGAGCATAGTCTGGGTTTTTTTTTTTTTTTCATCTCCTCACCCCTCCTCACGTTATGCTGTATTTTTCTGTCCAACTAAAGGAGGCGCCGCAGAATGGCGACTCGGTGTGACTCGCACAACACCAAAACAAATTCCGTGTATGTGTAAAAATGTACTTGGCAATAAAGCTCCTTGAATCCTTGAAGTGCAATGCAAAGCATCGGATGCAGTGGTGTGTGAAGCACGCCGACACTGGACTCTATCTCGAATCATAATTCTCTGTCTGGCAATCCGATGGATAAATCTGGGTTTGGCGATTGCCAGGAGAGCAGTACTTGCCTGACTGCATTGTGCCAAGTGTAAAGTTAGGTGGAGGGGGGATTATGGTGTGGGTTGTTTTTAAGTGGTTGGGCTTGGCCCCTTAGTTCCAGGGAAAGGAACTCTTAATCCTTCAGCATACCAAGACATTTTGGACAATTTCATGCTCCCAACTTTGTGGGAACAGTTTGGGGATGGCCCCTTCCTGTTCCAACATGACTGCACACCAGTGCACAAAGCAAGGTCCATAAAGACATGGATGAGCAAGTTTGGTGTGGAGGAACTTGACTGGCCTTCACAGAGTCCTGACCTCAACCCGATAGAACACTTTTGAGATGGATTAGAGCGGAAACTGCGGGCCAGGTCTTCTCGTCCAACATAAAGGCAGGTGTCCAAAACAGATTGATGATTGCAGTATGAAAAATAAAATCCTCTGTTAACAAGTCTTAATGTCTTATACTATATGGTTAGTTCAATTTTTCATTTTAGAAACGTTTAGATGTTTAGTAAAATATATTTGTTGCACTGTAAAATATTAAAATAGTTTGACCAAACTAAGGATTGCATAAAGTAAAACTTTGAAATGTGGTCTAGATTTAGACAGCAGTTCTAATGGGTTCCATCACAACAACACATGCTCTTCAGCCATCTAGAACAGGTTACAGGACATAACATCGGTTTGACGCATGCCAAATCCATGTACAAATATAGAATGGTAAACACATAAATCCATCAAATATGGCAATAAGATATGTTTACAGTGAGCAATTGTCAAGGATTGTGAGGCAGGATGTAAGAAGCCATTGAAGTTTTGTTTGTGAATGATGTCAAATACCTGACACACCCCCTTCGAGCAATAACCTCAGCATGACTGTCATTCAGAACATCACCTGAAAATCATCACAATACAAAATATATGAGATTGCAAAGTAGGTTTGCATTTTACAAATTGTTTATATATTTTACATTTACCCTTCATGCTCATAGCAGACTGGCCGATGCATTTGGTGCCCGTCCCCAAAGACACAACCTGCTTGTGAACTGAGATCAAATGGTTGGGAAGACATTTTGAAGTTTTCATATCACCATGTTTATGAGATGAGCTCTTAGTTGGTCGGTTTTGCTAACCTGTCTTCTGGTCTGAAGTGTCAGTCAGTAGAATTACAGCAGCCAGTAGAGTCCACTCTCTGTCCGCCTCGGGCTTTCCTCTTTTAGGTAGTTTATTAAAGTGATTATAACACACACTGGCTATTTCATCAGGACTCCACATGATCTGGTGTTATACATGAACAGTAGAAAACCATGATAAAAATGACCATGTGTTTTACAACATTACAGTTAACGCAGTATTTTGTGTACTCACACTTAAATGCCTGGCTAACACTCATGCGAGTTACGGATGCAAATAAATGCAGTAGGTCATAAATGTTTGCTTTCTCGAGTCTTTGGCAGAAGTCTTACACACACCCACAGCAGAAGCAGAATATCAAGATTTCAAAATAAGAGTCTGCACATACGCTCGATAGAGGGCGCTTTATTACAAGACAGCGTTTCAGTTTGATAGAGCTACAATCTACTAAATTCCTTGAAAGTCTATTTCTAGATATTAATTTATTGTTTTATTTGTAAATAAATTTAGCACTAAACCATTAATTCATGATTACTGCATCAGCAACTAATAAAGATTATATATGATTAATAGATTAAGTAATATATGGATTGCTATTAATTAAATGTGTCGTCATGTATGAATTCTTTAATAACATGTAGTATAAACTAATAGTGTAAATGTATGTGTTCATTACCACAATTGGTTAAAAATTGGTTGTCTGCTTTAATTATCTACGCTAATGATATTCTCTCTGTTTTATCCCAAGGTTTACTGCAGTCAGCCGGATCCGGGCCGTATCCAGATCAGATGGTGGACCTGCGCCCAGAGAAGACCAACACAGGACCCCGAAGTGTCTGCAGAGACCGTGTCAATTATCCTCCCCCTGCAACTGCCTCATCGACACGGCATCTTAATAAACCCGTCTCCAGCGTGATGACTCCGATTGTTCGAATATTACAATTAAATAATACTTAAATCGATATGTCATCCGCAATAAACCCGTCTCCAGCGTGTTGCCCCCGATCATTCGAATATTGCACTTTAATAATTATTTAATCAACATCATCCTCAATAAACCCGTCTCCAGCGTGTTGCCTCCGGTCCTTTGAATATTCCGATCTATTATGACCTCTGACCTGTAAAGCAGCCAGAAGAATAATAATAATAATAATAATAAATATAGCTGCAAGCAGCCATACCGGGGCCAAGCGCAAAGAAGAAGACAAGACATGCAAAAATGGCTGGCAATGTCAGATCAACTGCAGCAATGAGCAATTAAAGACCTATTAAGGTGATTTTAGGCAAAATAGCTGTAAAATGATAAATACAGTCAATAACAAGCGCAAAGAAGAAGACAAGACGTGGCAAAATGGCTGGCAGTGTCAGATCAACCGCAGCAATGAGCAATTAAAGACCTATAAAGGTGATTTTAGGCAAAATAGCTGTAAAATGATAAATACAGTCAATAATAATGATTTAATGATTTATCACTTTCAACCAATAGGTGGCACAGTTACGAAATTGATATGGTGTGGTCAGAATAAGGGAACAATGACACATGCAAAGATTGGTGTCAATATATCAAAGCAGGGTGTCAATATAGTGTCAATATGTCATTGCAGAGATATAGCCTCAAGAGGCCTTTTCATTATAAGTATGGACCACATGGCGGTGCTGTTTTGAAACCTTTTAAGTACCTTAAAGGCATGGTGCTGACGGTACATACCAAGTTTCGTAATAATACACCAATTCATTTGTAAAGCATAGCATTTTATATCATAATACTGCATTGTAGTCATTGGGAATTTCATGTTTTGTTCTATTATAGCGCCACCAAGTGGCACAATCCTACAATTTTTTTATGTGTCCTCGGAGTGAGCCCATACATGTGTGTGTCAATTTTGGTGAAAATATCTTGTTTCGTTTTGGAGTTATAGACCTTTATATGAAAAAACACATGAAAAATGACTGACACCTGACTTTGATTGGATTTTACACCCCCTTACTATCAATATTTTGACATTTGGGCAATAGAATTCAACTAACGACTTATGTTTCCGAACTTCTGATGCTGGTTTCGTCTCAATCGGACTAGCGGTTTCGAAGATATCAGCTAATGTTTTTAAAGCGCTAAATTACAACGCTGCACAAACCATAGACCGAAACCTAGCAAGTCTGGTATTGTTGGACTTGGCGAGGATTCAGGAGACAGAAGTTTCGTAACAATCCGTTCATGTGTTCATAAAATACAGCATTTTAGCACATCATTCAAAATGGCCGACAGCCAAACTGGCCGATATGGTAACATTAAATATCAGACGACTCGACATGCCGTCTTGAATCTAATGAGACCACTTTTATGATTTTTGACCAAAGAGTTCAGAAGTTATAAGCAAAAATAGCTGTTTTTTGTATCTCCGGACCAGTAGGTGGTGCTGCGCCGAAACGCTGCATGTTGCCTCAGGTCATGCTTGTGATGAAATGTACCAAGATTGGTTTGAATACGATAAAGCGTTGCAGAGATATTACCTTAAGGGTGTTTTTGCAACCGCTACATAAAATTTATTTGCGTGTTTATCAAAAACGAATTAACGAATCAACTTGATTTGCAAGATTTTTTGTCAGCATGGTCTGAAGATGATTTGGTTCGATTTTCGTGCAAATCGGATGAACCGTCTAGGACGAGTTCGCAAAAGTAGGTTTTTCGGAAAATTCAAAATGGCGGGAAGAATATTATGACGTCATAGGGTGCAATCGAATCGGCTTGAGCAAAGGATTCAGAGGAAAAAAGAATTTTGTTTCTAGCCCTTATGGTTAAAAAGTTATTAGCATAAACATGAGTCAAATTTTGGACTGATGGTGGCGCTAGAGCGATTGAGTTAGAGACTCCAAATTTGCTATGGAGACTTTTCAGACTGTCCTCTATCTGTGTGTCAAATTTCACAACTTTTTACCATACGGTTCTATGGGCTGCCATAGACTTCGTAGCGGAAGAAGAATAATAATAATAGGAACGGGAACGGTTTCAATAGGTGCCTTCGCACCTTCGGTGCTTGGCCCCTAATAATAATAATAATACGCTGTTTGTTAATTGGCCAGAGAACTGGCACCCCGACTGAGCCTGGTTTCTCCCAAGGTTTATTTTTCTCCATTAGGTCACCTAATGGGGTTTTGGTTTTCTTGCCACTGTTGCCTCTGGCTTGGCGTGCTCAGTTGGGGACACTATATTTTTCAACTAAACATCGAAATAAATCTAATTAATAAACTAAATTAACCATATAAACTAAATGACTGATCTAATTATTGATCTAAAGCCCACACTGTCACCGTATGGAAATTGAAATGAACTGATGACATCAAATGGCTATACAGCTTAATAAAATTATGCTGCATTATTTTCCTGTTTAACACTGTAAAGCTGCTTTGAAACAATCTCCATTGTTAAAAGCGCTATATAAATAAAGTTGACTTGACTTGACTTGACTTAATTATCATTAGATAATGATTAGCAAATGTATATTGTTATGACTTGACATGTTGCGGCACATGATGACTATTAACTAATTGTTAATAATTGTTAATAATTGTTAATCCGGGAGGATCTCAGACCAATTTCAGAGAGAATCCCACCAGCAAAAAGAGGACAACAGTTTTTATAGAATATGAGCATAGCAAAGGCGACATGATTCATTACATAATTAGGTTGCTTCTGTTACTAGGCAAATGTCTAGTTTAATTTCCCCTTTTCAGATATGATTCAGACTGACTTTGACCCAAGGTTTGGGGACATTTAGGCTTCAAAAGCACATCATTGTTAGCTAATCCCACATTAAAAGAAATGTTAGTTATGATTCGTTTAAAAAATCCATCACAGTGCTCATTCAGTAAATGCACAGCCAAACAGATTTGAGTCTGGATTTGAAAGTGGCTACTGTTGGAGCACATCTGATCTGTTCAGGAAGCTGGTTCCAGCTGCGGCTGGAGAAATAGCTAAAAGCAGACTCACCGCGCTTTGAGTGAACCCTTGCTATTTCTAGCTGATGTGATCCTAATGATCTGAGTGATCTGTTAGGTTTATATTCAGTGAGCATATCTGGAATATATTGAGGTCTTAGACCATTAATTGATTTATGAACAAGTAATAATACTTTAAAATCAATCCTAAACATAACTGGAAGCAAGTGCAGGGACCCGAGGACTGTTAATATATTGATATTTTCTGGTTCTGCTCAGCATTCTGTATATGAGCTGCAGCTGTCTGATGGTATTTTTGGGAAGGCCAGTGAGGAATCCATTACAATACTCCACTCTGCTGGTGATGAAAGCATGAACAAGTTTCTCTAAGTCTAATTATTGCAACATTTTGAGATGATAGTAAGCTGATTTAGTTATTGCTTTTACATGACTACTGAAACTAAGGTCCGACTCCAAAATCACACCAAGATTCCTGACTTGATTTTTAGTTGTTTGACCCCTAGGGCCAGTAGTTTAATCTGGATCATTTGGAAATCCCATGTATTGCTATCCAGGATCAGGTAATCCATCTTACTTTTGTGCATAATTTGTGATTTGTATCAGAGACCAAATCTTCAGATGACCAAATCTGGATTACTAGTGCTCTACAGAGCCCCTAAAGGGACATGGTGATGGGAAAAAACTATGAAAATATTTCAAAGCTTTTGCGTTCTCTATAGGAAAAGTTCACCAGAGAAACTTTGCTTTTTCTTGCAAAGGACTGGTTCATCTCTTATGACTGTGCCAATGTAGTTTACAAACAGTGATAAAAAATAAAAAACACTTAAAATTAGACAGCTTATTTATTTACAGCTTTACAGGGGATTATTTTATGGTGCCAAAATCTATTTTTTACTTTACTGTATATGCTACTGAAAGGCTTAATAGGAAGAGAAAGATGACATGGGCCCTTTTGGGCTCGTTGAAGGCACACGATGGAAGTCCAGCCAGAAGCGCATTGCAGTAGTCAAGCCTAGAAATGACCAGGGGTCTCATTTATAAAGCGTGCGTACGCACAAAACGGGGCTGGAAACATACGTACGCCAGTTCCCACGCAAAGGTTGTGATCTATAAAAAACAAACTTGACGGGAAAATGTGCGCACCTTTAAGCAAACTTTGAGCCGTGCGTACGCACATTCTGGAGACAAAGGGAATTGGCGACACAGATGGTGAGGTCGTGAACTGAAGTTAGATTGTAGAAAATACATGTGAGAAGAACGATTATAAGAATTAATGACGTTTAATTTTCACTCCATTTCATAGGCCTACGTTATATCCACATTATCATGAAGATTAAATCCAACAGTGTTATTTGTGCCTATTGTTTTAGGCTATAAAGGCTACATCTAGTAAAATCCAAACGTAATTCAAAATGTTTTTTTTTTTTTTAAATGCGCACAAACTCTTTTACTAAAGTGAGAAAAGTAATGAAGTAAGAACAATTTAAAACTGTTTTCATATTGATATACACATTTACATTAATGTTCCCGTTTCATTCGTGGCGATATGCACTGAATGTCATGTGTCAGGTTCTTTCTCTTTGCTTCCCACTATCCTTTTCTTCACTCACTCTCCTTCCTGATTGTTTCAGACACACACACACACACACTTTCTCACTCGCTCGTTAGGCTCATCTTCTCTCTGTCTACCTGCACCTGTTTGTCATCGCAATCAGCGCCTCGCTGCCTTGCGATGACACCTGTTCCCACTTTTGTTTGAGTGCTTACCCTTTATCTAGTGTTTGTTCTTACTGCCTCTTGTTGGATCATTGTTTCATGTCATGCGTTACGACTGCTGCTTTCTTCATGTCTGATTTGCTTTGGAAGCGCTCACCTGGTCTTGTTTGTCTGATACAGCCTTGCGCCTAAATTTAGTCTGAGTTCTGCATTTGCTGCAAGAGTACCTTCGCGGTCCTCTGTTCCTGACTGTGATTTATTCTCAAGAACTGCCTCCACCTCTACTGGTGTCCCGATCTCTCTCCTCTTGGAGACAGGATCATCTCAGCTGCCTTCTCAGTTTGTTTTACCAGTTCTGTGTGCCTTAACGACAGACTGCCTTGTTTATATTCTCATTAAAGACTGTTGTTATCCTGTCAACCTCTGCTTTTGGATCCATCCTTTATTGACTCTGACACTGAAATTACATTAAGTCAATACTTGGGATTTAAACAAAAATTATATGAATTTAGATAGACATGTGCGACTTTTGATCACTTTTCCTGTGACACGCTGTTTTAATGACAGCAAGGATTAAATACTGGCAGGGCTGGACTGGGGATAAAATTCGGCCCTGGCAAACCCAGCCCATCCGGCCCATGAGATCCTCGTGAATGTTTTTGCTGGGGTTAGGGCCTTACATTGGAGTAAATAAATAAAACTAGGACAGGGACAAATAATGATGGATATTATTGAATTTATTGCAAATGCAGATATCAAACTTGATATTGCACTTTTGTCACACAGAAATGCACTTGACAGTAAAGCACTGATTTTGAGCTAGGATGCAATAAAGTAAATTTACTGCTTTTAAATTCCGTTGTGTAAAGTTGTTCCAAACCGAAATGACGTTGTCTCTTTTAACCGAGTTTAACTGTTGGCCAAACCATGCTCCTCGTTACCATGGGTATATGGTTTCTAAAATAAATAAATAATAAACTATTGAATTTGTAATAAAAAGAAAAATATTGTAAACACGTAGAAAATACAAAAGCCTCTATAATCTATAGTGCCTCTATAGTGATTTATATTGCGCAATATTTAATGTAGCCTATAATAATAGCAACATTTTTAATAAATACATTTGTGCCAATACACCATATTTCTGCACTGTTAGTAGCTGCAAGGTAGATTGTGGTTGTGCTAGGGTGAGAAGTTTGTAGTGTGTATTGCCATTTTCCAATTTACCTCGTTGTGTATGTACATGCTCACGGCTGATTCACCAAAGAACCGTTATGTTACCATATCACACAATTGTATAAAACTAAATTCAGAGTCAAAGTGCCATTCATCACTTTATAGAGAAGCAGAAACACAGAGCATGTTCGTCAGCGGCAGCACTGTGCGGATATTCGCCTTTTGCAGTTTCATGCGCCCAAATAAAAAACACAATAAAAAAACCAGCGCCTAATATGGACACAGTCTATGAATATGGAAGAAGGAAGGTCTCTCTCGCTGTGGCCTGTCAATTCAGAAGACAAACCAATGGGCCGCTGTCCCTGCATGATGGGCCAGTCCGTGGCAAAAAAATCTAAATAAATAAATAACCTTGTATCGGCCCCAAAGTGCGTCGGCCCACCGGGAAAATGCCCGGTATGCCAGATTACCAGTCCAGCCCTGAATACTGGTTAATTCCAATAATTCGTCTTTAAACTAAACTGCAGTTTCATGGTATGACAAAATGTTTTAGCGAGAATGATGATCAGTGATGCACACTTACTTCGATATCACAGACACGGCAGGATTCGTTGTCGAACGGTCCAATATCGGGTTTGAATATGTCCAATGATAATCTTACTGTACAACCACAGCTGCACGCACACGGAGAGTAAAGACATCTTCACAAAATTATGAAAATACCACTGTATTTGAAGGATACAACTTGAAGAAAAAGTTAAGATTTGCACGTTTCTTTTTTTAAAATACTTTGTCAGTGACGCTCTGAGTCAGATGATTGTATTTACGCTGCAACATTGGCCTATCTGTTTAAATTAAAATAGCCTAAACATCCTAAATGTTCACATTATCAGCAAAACTGCATGAATTTGAGTTGAAGGGTTAAAAATTAACAAAATATTTTAAATTAAAATAACATTTGGCCCGTGGAAATGAATGAATAAACTTTATTTAAAAAAAATATCTGAGAAGTATTTTATACAATTTTGTTTTTATGGATATTTGGATATATTTATTCTAAAACATAAGAAAGATATTGGATGATTGTCAGCAATGTACTGTGTAATTAAGGCACAAATGGCATTTATAGTCCGTATCTAATATTTTTCTGTCCTTTGACAGTGTTAAACATGGTGTCACGTGGATGGGAATATGCATGCAAATGATATGCAAATGAGGTTATGCATAGTAAAACTAGGTGATTTGGTGATTTCTGCAGGAGACGGGGTGGAGATGCACGTACGCACAATCTTCTGCTGGCTGTGATTTATAAAGGGATTTTTGCGCAGCTTTTGTGCGTACGTACACTTTTAGTAAGGTTTATACGCAAAGTTTTATAAATGAGACCCCAGGGCCTGTGCAAGAAGCTGTGTTGCATGCTCTGTTAGGAATGGCATTATGACCGAGCTGTCTTTGAAATGTGGTCTTTGAAGGACAGCTGGTCATCAAAGGATGCTCCAAGATTTCTGACTGACCTTGAAGGGGTAATCAAGGATGAACCTAGTTGGATGGTGAAATCGTGTTGTATAGTCGGATTGGCAGGGAAGATGAGAAGCTCAGTCTTTGCCAGGTTGAGCTGCAGGTGATGTTCTTTCATCCATGCCGAGATGTCCGCCAGACAACTTGAGACCCGTGCAGCCACTGTGGGATCATTTGGTTGAAATTAAAAGTTGAGCTGTGTGTCATCAGCATAGTAATGGTATGAGAAGCCATGTGCCTGTATGATGGGTCCCAGTGATGTAGTGTAAGTGGAGAAGAGGAGAGGTCCAAGCACTGAGCCCTGAGCACCCTGTCTGGATCAGGGTGATCCAATCCAATTTTGCAATGAAAAACCAGCACACAATTAAGATGGATTACCAGATCCTGGATTGCAAAACATGGGATTTCCAATTCCAGATAATTCTGATCCAGAATCTTTTTTTGTTGTTGTTGAATAACTGGCCCTAGGTGATAGCCCTAAGTAGTTCTGGGTGTCATCTGCATAACTTTGGTAACCAATTTGCTTCTCTCTCATTATTTGGCTCAGTGGGATCATATATAGTTTGAACAAGAGGTCACATAATAACCTCTCCCTTCTAAGTATGACCTGCAACCATTTTAAGACCATTCCAGAAAGCCTGACCCAGTTTTCCAGCCAGTCAAGAAGTATGTTGTGATGAATGTGATCAATAGTGTCAAAAGCAGCACTGATATTTTGCCTGTATCAGTATTGATGCATTATCTTTATAATATCATTTATTATCTTTATGAGTGCTGTGCTGTAATGCCGTCGGAAACCAGATTGAAAATTGTCAAAGTATCCATTCGAGCTTAAGAATATGTTCAGCTGATTGAAAACTACTTTTTCCAATGATCTTGCCTGAAAGGAAGATTTGAGATAGGTCTGTAGTTGGTCAACATGGTGTTATCCAGATTGCTCTTTTTCAGGGGGAGATCAATTGCTTCGAAATCAGAACTCCTTTCTGAGGTTTTGGTCTGATCTGTTTGACCTCAGTGCAACACGAGGATGTGCTGATCGCCTTTCTGATATTCATTTTCTCAGAGAAGCATTTGCTGCCTGGGAGAAATTCACTTGGACTGTGACTTGGGGGTTTGTTAGTCAGTAGCAAAAAGAGTGCGGTTGTTGTTTAAGTTGCTGTTTATAGTATTTGAGAAGAATGTCTGTCTAGCTTTGCCTAGTTCCACATTGAAAGCATGAAGGCTGTCTTTATATATATATTATAGTGGATTTCAAGTTTTGCCTTCCGCCACAAGCTTTTCTGCGTTGTCTTTTCATGTTTTGCACTGCTGTTGAGTTTCTCAAAGGTGCTTTTTGTCTGCTACTCTTCTTCCTGACTTTTACAGGAGCAATGTCATCAATTACACTCTTAACCTTTGAGTTTAAGGAATTAAGGAGAAAATCAACAGTCTGTAGATATGCTTTGAGTTAAATTATTTTATATATATGTTTTATATATTAAAAACGTCCTTAACAATCAATGAAATGTTTAGACCTTTACTTATAAGTAAATCTAAAGTGGCCATGATTGTGTGTGGGTCCATGTACATGCTGAGTCAGATCAAATGTATTTAAAATTAGTTATGATATATTTTGCCATATTGATTTCTGCATTATACCTGAATATTAAAATCCCCAGCAATAGCAAAACAGTCAAACTCTGAGGAAATGGTTGATAACAGTTCTGTAAAGTCCAATAACACCTGATGTACTCGTTACATCATAAAAAGAATGGCATCCACGCAAATGTTAGTCTCTCTGTTTATCCCGAGGTTTACTGCAGTCAACCGAATCCAGATCAGATGGTGGACCTGCACCCAGATATGACCAACGCATCCCTGAAGTGTCTGCAGAGACTGTGTCTCTACCTTTCATTTCACCCAGACGACCCCACAGTAGCTGCACGAATCTCCAGCTGTCTGACTGACATCTCTGCATGGATGAGAAAACATCACCTGCAGCTCAACCTGGCAAAGACTGAGTTTCTCATCTTCCCCGCCAGTCCCACCATACAACATGACTTCACCATCCAGTTAGGTACATCCTTGATTTCCCCATCAAAGTCAGTCAGAAATCTTGGAGTAACATTTGATGACCAGCTGTCCTTCAGAGAACACATTTCTAAGACAGCTCGCTCATGTCGGTTTGCGCTCTACAACATCAGGAAGATTAGACCGTTCCTAACAGAGCACGCAACACAGCTTCTGGTCCAGGCCCTGGTCATTTCTAGACTTGACTACTGCAATGCGCTTCTGGTTGGACTCCCCTCCTGTGCAATCCAATCACTTCGAATGATCCAGAATGCAGCAGCACGTCTTGTCTTCAACGAGCCCAAAAGGACCCACGTCATCTCCCTGCACTGGCTACCACTCGCTGCTCGCATCAAGTTTAAGGCGCTGACGCTTGCATACAGAGCCACCACGCGCTCAGCTCCTGCTTACTTTGACTCCATTCTACAAATCTACACCCCCACCAGAAGCCTTCGCTCAGCAAAGGAACGACGGCTTGTGGTACCATCACAGAGGGGAAAAAAATCCCTTTCCAGAACATTTTCGTTCAACGTTCAACGTTCCCAGCTGGTGGAACGATCTTCCCAACACCATCCGAAACGCAGAATCATTGACATCATGCAAAAGTCAACTTAAAACTCAGCTCTTCCATGAGCACCTAATCTCATTAAAAAAAAAAAAAAAAAAATATTCTCTCCTCTTCCTCTTTCTTCTTCCCTCCCTACTCTAGCCTGTGCTACTCGGAGCAATGTACACGGTCTCAGGATTTCAGGCTCTTATTGCGCTTCTCGATTCTTCATGACCTATCGCTTCATGTATCCCCAAGTTGTAAGTCGCTTTGGATAAAAGCGTCTGCTAAATGCATAAATGTAAATGTGATGACTATGATCTTTCGAATATACCTATTTAATAATTGTTTAATCGACACGTCATCCTCAATAAACCCATCTCCAGCGTGATGATTCCGATCTTTCAATCTAATATGACCTCTGACCTGTAAAGTTGCCAGAATAATAATCATACGCTGTTTGTTAATTGGCCAGAGGAGAACTGGCACCCCGACTGAGCCTGGTTTCTCCCAAGGTTTATTTTTCTCCATTAGGACACCTGATGGAGTTTTGGTTCCTTGCCACTGTCGCCTTTGGCTTGGCTTGCTCAGTTGGGGACACAAAATTTTCAACTAAATATCCAAATAAATTTAATTACTAAACTAAATTATATACATCAACTAAATTACTGATCTGCCCACATTGTCAATGTATGATAATTGATCATTCTCCAGAGTGGCTGTACAGCCGAATCAAATTCTGTTGAATTATTTTCATGTTTAACACTGTGAAGCTGCTTTGAAACAATCAGCATTGTAAAAAGCGCTATATAAATAAAGTTGACTTGACTTTACTCGACTCAATACAGATTCAAAGCAGCTTTACAGTGATAACAGGAAAATTATGCGTTTCGGCTTTTGTTCAGCTGAAGTCAGTTCAGTGTTGATTCAGTGCTGTTGTAAAGATAATTAATTATTAAATTAGTTAATTTCATCTATAAAGCAGTTCTGTAAAAAATGATGTCATCGTCCAGCTCAGCTCAGTTCTCATACAACAGCGTCAGTACAGTCAGATCAATAATATTGTTGAATATTAAGTGTCCCCAACTGAGCAAGCCAGAAGCGACAGTGGCAAGAACCCAAACTCTGTCAGGTGACAGAATGGTTAAAAAAAACCTTGGGAGAAATCAGGCTTATTCATCCAGCATATTCATTCTTTTGCATGAAGATCAGATTCATCATGCCGGTATGGAGCCAAAGCTGGTCATAGTGTCTGTGAGGAGGACCTATTTGGTTCTTGTGGTCTCTGCTGAGGATCTGTCCCGATGGCGACACAGATGTAGACTCTGCTGACATTCAGAGCTGCGTTTTGGTCGTGTCTATTTGCAGGACCATTTGATCTGGAAATGGACCGGCTGACACCTCGGGATAAGGGTGAGACAGACAGACTATTATTAGCATAGATGCCATTCTTCTTACAATGTAACAAGTACATCTGGTGTTCATGGGAAGTGATCATGGTTCCGGTTGACCTAATTTATGCAGCGTAACAATCATTTAACTGATTAGAATAATAGAAATTGATAATGTGTTATGTGTATACCAGGTTTTTGGTCTAGATTTAAACTGAAGTGTCTGCTTCCCAAACAAGGCAAGGAAGACTGTTTCCAGAGTTTAGGTGCTAAATAGGAAAAGGATCGACCGCCTGCAGTTGATTTCGATATTCTAGGTATTATCAACTGGGTTTTGGGGTTGCAATAGAGGTGAAGGACTATAATGTGTTGAGCTTTTAAAGATTTTAAAATGTATGTGATATTTAATAGGGAGCCAGTGCAGTGTTGACAGAACCGGGCTAAAATGGTCATACTTCCTGGTTCTAGTAAGAACTCTAGCTGAACTTTTGGACCAGCTGCAGTTTGTTTATTAAGCGAGCAGGGCCCAGTAGAGCATTACAATAATCTAGCCTTATAAAGCAATCTTTAGTGGTAGAAGTGATAGTTCTACCATATTTGTAACGGAGTCACTTTGCAGCCTTAGCTAAATTAAGTATACATGATACTAGATAATGATCAGAGATGTCATCGCTCTGCTGCAGAATTTCAACGTCATCAACATTTCTTCCATGTGAAAATATTAGATCTAAAGTATGATTATGGCGATGAGTGGGTCCTGACACGTGTCGCCAAACTCCAAAAGAGTTTAGAATGTCTCTAAATGCAAATCCCAATGCGTCTTTTTCATTGTCTACATGGATATTAAAATCTCCAACAATTAGGTTTTTATTTGCAGCCAGTATTAACCAGCAAATCCTTTGGCAAAGTCTGTATGGTGCCCTGGTGGTCTGTATACAGTAGCCAGCACAAATGTCAAACGGGATTTATCAATTACACTACATAACGTTACATAAAGCACCAAAACTTCAAAGGAATTATATTTGAAACTAGACTTCTCAGTAATACTGAAGATATTATTATAAATTACAGCGACCCCTCCCCCTTTGCCTTTCAGACGCGGCTCATGTTTATAAAAATAATCTTGGGGGGTGGACTCATTTAAAGTAATGTAGTCGTCAGGTTTTAGCCAGGTTTCTCTCAAACACAGCACATCTAGATTATTATCTGTAATCATATCATTAACAATAAGTGCTTTTGAGGAAAAGGATTGAATATTCAGCAACCCAAGCTTTATCATTTGTTCATCTGTATTATATCTATTTTTTATTTGTTGAACATCAATTCAATTGGTAACACTTTACAATAAGGTTCATTAGTTAACATTAGTTAACTACATTAGTTAACATGAACTAATAATGAACTGAACTTGTAAAGCATGTATTTATCTTTGTTAATTTCAACATTATTAAAATCTTGTTAACGTTAATGCACTGTGAACTAACATGAACAAATCATGAACAGCTGGATTTTTATTAACTAACGTTAACAAAGATTAACTAATGCTGAACAGAGGTGTTGTTCATGGTTAGTTCATGTTAACTAATGCAGTAACTAATGTTAACTAATACAACCGTATTGAAAGTGTTATCATACAATTTTTACCCATAAATGGATTTGGGAGTTTTTTGTATTTACCAATTTGGGGAACAGGCACAGTCTCTATGAGATGATATCTAACTGAAAGAGTCTTTAAGCCAGTCCGTCTGCTTCCTGACCTGGGCCCCAGTTGGTCAAGGTTCAACTTTAAGACCATGTGCCATATTACTAGGGAGAAGAGCGGCACCACCCCAGGAGGGATGGATACCATCTCTTTTTAACAGGTCAGGTCTGCCCCAAAAGGTTTTCCAATTGTCTATGAACCCTATATTATTCTGCGGACACCACTTAGACCAGGGGTCGGGAACCTTTTTTGACCAAAGAGACATTCTTTTTTCACTTTTGGTTAATGCATTTTTCCAAAAGAGCCACATTAAAAAAAATGTAGTAGTAATTATTATGTCCATAGACAACTAAAAACAAACATATGCAGCAAACAATAAGTTGAAATATGGAATTAATTATGCAGGGCTGTGAGTTTCAGTTACCAACTGATGAGCATAAATCCTCTTTGTGTGTGTGCGTGCGTGTGTGAGACAGAGAGAGAGTGGATGCACACAGTACTTACATCTACTGTGTTTATGTGAATACTTGACTTGGCATTTTGATATATTTCTGTGTTGGCCGCATGCAACCAAAGACAAAGGTTACCATGCTTGTCCGTGTTGCACACAGCATCCTGTCAGTTCTCTTTTGCGACTTATCGCACTTTTGCCAAAATGCCAATAATTGGATACATTATTTTTTAAAATATGATTATTTAATTATTTTAAGTCATACAAGGACAGACCTCATAAAACATCATTAATGGTCAAAATTAATACATGTTGTGTTCCAAAATGAGGCTCCTTTAACTACAGGTTGTCCTGCAGAAAAAGAAACCTTAAGATGTACACCTGAAAGAGTTTTGTTTCTTTACCTAATAAGTCACTTTGTTTTAAAAGGATTTCAATCCAAAATGTTTTCACAGTCCATAACTGGATTTTATTTTAACTATGTACAGTGTAGCATGGCATGTCACAAAATAATGAAATCATGTCTGGTCAATCTCTTTAAAACAATTATTTTCTCTCAGTGGTCCTCTAGCCCATATACACTGATATGACACATGAGCTCCAGCTATGCGGCCCATGATATTTGCTGCTGTTTATTTTATTAGTAGTAGCAATATTTCTGTGTTGAATGCTGCATTACAAGGAGGTTGAGAATTTCAGCTCGCACTGAAAATCAGGATCGATCACATTTTGATTTAGGCAATTTAAAAATCTTGCAGTGAACTGTGTCATGATTTGCATTGCTTTCTCTGCATAGAAATGTAAGGTGAAGTTATCATTCCCAGAAGTATCCAAATGAAATTACATTCGAACAAATGATTTATCCCCTGCTGATCCATCTGTGTTTCTGCTCTGCTGTTTAAAGGAATAGTTAAACAAAAAATGAAACTCATTTTGTTTTACTCATCCTCACGTAATTCCAAACCAGCATGCTGTTATTAGTTTTGAGGATCACAAAAGGTGAAATTTGAAGAATCACCACACAGCTCTTTTCCATACAATAGTTCATTGTGACAATTCCACAAAATCCTTCTTTTCTGTTGCACAGGGAAAAAAACAGCGTGTATACCAGTTTGCAATGACTTGAGGGTGAGTTTTCCTTTTTAGGTAAGCTAGTAATTGAACTGTAAATCTGTTGCCAGTCTCTTCAACAGTCTGTCCCGTTCAGTCCACATTAGTGGTATTAATGGCCTAGTCACAAGAAACTGGTTAATAATTTCTTGGTCCTGTCCTTTCCATGCTGAGATTTAATGCGTCTTGTCACTCTTGTCCGAATCCCTCAGTTTCCTCGATAGCAAACAGAAGTTTTTCTCTGAGCTGTTCCAGGTTCTTATAGGGTGGCAGATCCAGACGGTTAAAGCTGAAAATGTAAGGCAGGAGGGATTAGTCACAAAACTGTTGAAAATGTTTCATTTCTATTATTTTTCAGATTTAGGTTGAACATTTGAATCTCACCAAGTGTGACTTCTAGGCAGCCATGTTTCCTTCCCCACTTTGTCTATGCAAAATTTTTGTGGCCCGTTACTTCCTAGACAATGAGGCCATAAAATGATAAACTATTAGAAATATTTACACTTCTAAACATTGAATATGTACAATGTGGACAGACTTCAGGTCATATGTAAAGATGGTGGAAAGACTTGATCAAACAAATGGTTTTTAATTTAATTGTATAACACACTGTATTTATGCTGCCTTCACATGCTAACAGATTTATTGTAAATACGAGTTTAGCGAAGTTAAAAATTTATTTTTTTAATTGGGCGGACCATAAACTTTAAACATGGAGGAGGGGAAGACACTGCTACCGTGACTGCTATTTGGGGCAGTCGTTGTCGTGGCTCAATGGTTAGAGGGTCGGACTTGTAACCCGAAGGTTGTGGGTTTGAGTCTCAGGTCCGGCAGGAATTGTCGGAGGGGGTAGTGAATAACCAGCGCTCTCCTCCACCCTTAATACCACAGCTGAGGTGAGACCCTTGAGCAAGGCACTAAACCCCCAACTGCTCCCCGGGAGCCGCAGCAATATGGCTGTCCACTGCTCTGGGTGTGTGTTCACAGTGTGTGTGTGTTCACTACTGTGTGTGCACTTGGATGGGTTAAATGCAGAGCACAAATTCCACCTTACTTGGCCACGTGTCACTTCACTCTCACTATTCTTAATTAGTTTGTTTCACAACAGATACATCAACTTGTCTTGTGGTTCAAGTAGTGCATATTTAATTATAATAATAACATGTGAGAGGGCTTTCAGGACTCTCGGGGCAATGGGTGGGCGGTACACTGTACAGCGGAAAATGTTTAGTCTGTTAACTGAAGTCATAAATGTATCATCAGCACTTTCAGTAATTACAGACTGTTCCTCCAAAAGTCACCTGAAATTGAAAAAATGCCAGATCAACAGCCAAAAGAGTTCTTGCCCTCTTAATATTTCAATATAATTGTCATAAACACAACAAAAATGTGATTTTATACACAGCGAAAATATTAGTGCTGGGGAAAAATTAATTGTGATTAATCGCATCCAAAATAAAAGTTTGTGTTTACATAATATTTGTGTGTGTGTGGACTGTGTGTATTTATATGTACATAATAATTATACACACATGCATGTGTATACACTCTAAAAAAAAAAGTTCTATATGGCACCAAAAATGGTTCTTGGCTCGTAATCATAGGGGAACCTTTTTAAGTGCTATATAGCACCAATTTTGGTGCTTCAGCGGTTCTTCAGCGGTTCTTCAGAGGTTCTTCGACTATGGTGCTATATAGCACCGCTACCATATACAGAACATGTTAAGATATGGTGCTATATAGCACCAAAAGTGGTTCCTCTATGATTATGACGAAGAACCATTTTTGGTGCCATATAGAACCTTTTTTTTTTTTAGAGTGTATTTAAGAAATATTTGCATCTGTATACTGTATATATAATTCATCTTATATATAAATATAATTTTTAAATAAAAATATAAAAATGTTCTTAAATATATACATGCACGTGTGTGTATTTATATATACATCGCACATATATATTATGTAAACACATACTTTTATTTTGGATGCGATTAATCACGATTCATTTTTATCCAGCACTAATATATATAAACTATATGACTGAAATTCCAGAATTATCAGCAAGCTATCTAAGATTCTATTGCACTGTGAACGTTTATATGGACGGGACACTAAATATCATTCTGGCTTTAATAAGATTTTCCCAATAAATATGCAAGAATAAACCTGGTGTCCTTCATGATTCCTGTTCTTTCTGACAACAAAGCACTTGACTGCGACGAGCTTGTGGCAAATAAGACATTTTCGATAGCATGTGAAGACAGCTTTAGCTCATGATACTTAGTTAAACTTCCTGAGGGTAACGATCAACATTTTCGGAAGGTTAAACACCTCCTTTCACTGACTCTGTTTAAGGCATTATTTGTGGACTTTCAAACTTTTCCCTTTGTTTCATCAATATTGTTCAGCTTATCAACCAAAAGGTTGTAAATCCTCCTCCTCTAAACCACTAAGTAATCAAAACAATAAAGCCAAAGAAACAACCATGAAATGCTCCATATTTGAGATTTTGATATCATGCAGTAATTTCTTATTGTATGAAAACTGTCTATAGGGCAAAATGATTGAATTAACGTGTTATTATTATGGCAAATAGTGTTATCAAGATATTATAAATGTACCTATCAGTTCTGCAAAACCTCCAACCGGAAGTCGACAAGTTCCTGTGACGAACTGCAGAAGGCGAATTCTCTTTTCATTGTCCATTTCCTTTACGACCTGTGTGACACAATAAAATAAGGAAACCGTGGGAGTTGCCGTGACTGCATAAAAACACGCACGACTGAACCTGTGAGTTACCTGCCAGAACCAGTGAATTTGCTTGCTGTTTTTGGTGTAATGCCGATAGATGGTGTTCTTCTGCCAGTCATTCAGATCGATTTCCTGCATCCCGCACAACATCAGCTGGAGCAGGAAACAATCACAATCAGTTATTTACATCTGTTTTCTCAGTGATGTGTCTTTGTGTATATGAGGGTTTTTATTGGACTGTTAGGCATCTATAAATGTCATGTCCTTGCTAAAAAAAAACAAAGAAAAAAAAAACCATTCCACCCACCTCCAACTCTTTCTCATCAAAATAACGCAACCACTCCAGAGGCACAACCTCATTGAAGCCATCCAGGAAGGCTTTAGTTTGTTCCTCCACCCCACGCGTGAACCTCCAATCAGTAAGCAGACTGCAAGAAAAACGTGCAATGAGTTTAATATCACTGTGTTAAAGGAACAGTCCTTTTAAAAATAAAAAAAGGTGAATAGATGAGGGGGATTGTAGCTTAATAGTTTTCAAAAATTTCTGTTATCATTTACTTACCCTCAAGTTGTTCCAAACTTGTATAAATTAATTCTTCAAAATATCTTCTTAGTAGGAGCTAGTTCTGGTGCGGAGCAAGCAAGTGTTTTCAATGAATTCCTATGAAAGTTACGCTTCCATAGGCATGAACTGAAAACGCGCCAGACTGGACACACTCATTTTAGTTTCAGTATAGAATTAGCACCAATTTGGGGGCGGGTTGCTTGAATTGTGGGTTCATTAGCCTATTATTCTTAATGAAAAACACAACAACAAAACAGTACAATGACAAACTCTCGTAAATATGCGCTTTTACATTTCGCTTTGAAACCAAATCTTCCGTGATCATCTGGTCTGTCAGCTCCTCACTCTCTGATGACTGAAATCTGACACCTGCTGCTGGTCTGTGCGGCGACTCTTGTTCGGCTCGTGCTGTATTGAGCAGACACGTTCAGTTTTTAATTGCAGTGTCTGTTCTCTAACTTAACTAAATGATTGTATTACTATAAAAATTAACACGACGGTGGGGTGGTGCCGCAGTGGGCAAGCGATGTAACCGGTAGGCGTGGCTTGTGAGAGGCCTCGTAGGCAGTGAAGCAAGTGCATTCTGGGAGTTGTCGTCTTTCATCCATAGGAGTCGAAAATACATTTTCTGTCTAGAAGGCATCAACTTCTTTAATAATTTCACATTTCTACTAGATAAATGACCCAATTTAAATACACATTCATCTTTCCAGCGGTGAAGTACCCATTTAAATAATAAATGCCATGGATATAAAAATAATTTACTTTATCTCTAAGGACAGTTCCTGTTATTAGTGTACGGAACACCTCAATGGATGAAATGTGTCTGTGAAATGGCCAGTAATACACTTGAGACCAATTCACACTGCACCAACAGACGGCGACAATCACCAGATTACAGAACAGGTGCTGGTCATATAATTAGAATATCATCAAAAAGTTTATATTTCACTAATTCCATTCCAAAAGTGAAACTTGTAGATTATATTCATTCATTACACACAGACTGATATATTTTAAATGCTTTTTAATTTTGATGATTATAACTGACAACTAAGGAAAATCCCAAATTCAGCATCTCAAAAACTTTAATTTTGTATTTAAGCAGTGCAGCTACTTCTGTACATTACATTTGTCCTAAGTAGCATGAGATTTCGACCAGTCAGGAGTAGCCTATAGCAAATCAGTTCCTGCAACAACACATCCCATCTGCACCAGGAGCTGTGACAGCTGTTGAAGGTCAGAGGTGACAGGTTAACACTTTGAGGTTCGTATGACTTTCTCATTAAAAAGAAACATGTTTTTAATGTTAGGTAACTAATAACTAGCTAGCTAGTAACTAGTTAGCGTCATCATAACTATTCATTTTTATTGAAGCAAGCACATAGCCTACTAGTCCAGGCGTTTTAGGAAAAAAGGGTGAACAAATTGCAACAGAATCAAACTCAACTGATTTTGTATCCTCAATATGTCCTGAGTAAGGAAAAAAAGCCCCGAAGAATCCCATTAGGGGAAAGTCTGAAAAAGACCCAAATATATCCTATTCATACGCCTATTCATTATTTTTCTCACATGAATAGGGAAAAAAATTTAACCTTTAGATATCACCATGAAAATTACTGAATTGATTACTTAAATCAAGTCAAAAAAAAAATTGTATTACAAGATTTTTTTCAATTGTTTGTTAACATGGACAAACGGTGCATAATCTAATTACAGATGTGCTAATTTGCATAAATACCACAACAGATCTAAACATTGGGTACAGCGTTTTTAAAACATTCAGAGATTCAGTCAGTCATTAATTCAAGGTCCACTCAACTGTCAACTCTCAACTGTCACTAAGCTGTCCCTCAGGTAAGAAAAATTTCCTTTTGTTTTTTCTACATGGATTATTCATTATTATACATTAATAAAACATACCTGGTGATCAACTTCAATTTATTGGGAACATCTGGATGTGTGTTGAGCTGTTTTTGACTATTTTTGGTGAAACAATGTTAAGTTTAGGATTAGCGAATAGTTTCATTAGATAGCTAACACGGCTAGCAGCAGCAAATAACTTGTTAGCCGTCTTAAGATATGGATACATGGATTGTTGTAGTCATTACACTGCCATGTAGGCTATGTAATTCAAGTCATTAATCTCAAGTAAGGGATAATGTATAGCGAGGCGGATGTTATAGCGAATAACAACCCTATCAGGCTGATTCAAGACCCCTCCATGACTGACTGAATCTCTGAATGTTTTAAAAACGCTGTACCCAGTGTTTAGATCTGTTGTGGTATTTATGCAAATGAGCACATCTGTAATTAGATTATGCACCATTTGTCCATGTTGAAAAACTATTTAAAAATACTTTTGTTTGTCTTGATATAAGTAATCGACTCAGTAATTTTCATGGTGATATCTAAAGGTTACATTTTTTACCCTATTCATGTGAGATAAATAATGAATAGGCATATGAATAGGATATATTTGGGTCTTTTTCTGAACTTACAAAATGTGATCTCACTTGTGTCTTAAGATACATTTATTTCTATGGCCCTAAGGTACTTCCATACCAAAGGGGACCTTTGTATCATGACTTGAAGTCAAAAGTCACTTAACCTCCCTACTATAAACCAGGTACTGGTTGCTTTGGCACTGTGTGCAGGTGCCAAGTCCTGTTGGAAAATGAAATCTGCATCTCCATAAAGTAGGTCAGCAGCAGGAAGCATGAAGTGCTCTAAAACTTCCTGGTATATGGCTGCGTTGACCTTGGACCTCAGAAAACACAGTGGACCAACACCAGCAGATGACATGGCACCCCAAACCATCACTGACTGTGGAAACTTTACACTGGACCTCAAGCAACGTGGATTGTTTGCCTCTCCTCTCTTCCTCCAGACTCTGGGACCCTGATTTCCAAAGGAAATGCAAAATGTACTTTCATTAGAGAACATAACTTTGGACCAATTTTTTCCCTTTTTGTCTTTAGCCCAGGTGAGACGCTTCTGACGCTGTCTGTTGTTCAAGAGTGGCTTGACACAAGGAATGCGACAGCTGAAACCCATGTCTTGCATACGTCTGTGTGCAAGTGGTTCTAGAAGCACTGACTCCAGCTGCAGTCCACTCTTTGTGAATCTCCCCCACATTTTTGAATGGGTTCTGTTTCACAATCCTCTCCAGGGTGCGGTTATCCCTATTGCTTGTACACTTTTTTCTAACACATCTTTTCCTTCCCTTCGCCTCTCTATTAATGTGCTTGGACACAGAGCTCTGTGAACAGCCAGCCTTTTTTGCAATGACCTTTTGTGTCTTGCCCTCCTTGTGCAAGGTGTCAATTGTCGTCTTTTCGACAACTGTCAAGTCAGCAGTCTTCCCCATGATTGTGTAGCCTACAGAACTAGACTGAGACCATTAAAGGCCTTTGCAGGTGTTTTGAGTAAATTAGCTGATTAGAGTGTGGCACCAGGTGTCTTCAATATTGAACCTTTTCACAATATTCTTAATTTTCTGAGATACTGAATTTGGGATTTTCCTTAGTTGTCATTTATAATCATCAAAATTAAAAGAAATAAACATTTGAAATATATCAGTCTGTGTGTAATGAATGAATATAATATACACGTTTCACTTTTTGAATGGAATTAGTGAAATAAATAAACTTTTTGATGATATTCACTAATTATATGACCAGCACCTGTATGTCACTTCTCAGACATTCCACGACCCGACAAGCACCGATTCAGCCTGTTCAATTGGCGAACAAAAGTTCTGACAGACAACAACAGGGGTAACACATTGATCCAACACAACCCGGCAAAGCGTCTGTCAGTGCACTGTGAATTGGCCTTTATAGTCAAAGGAATTAATAGGGCAGCTGTACCCAATATACTCCTCCTTGTTGTCGTGAGTGACGAGTTCATTTTCTCCATCGTTCTTCAGCTGGTGCGTCGTCACCTTGCCCAAAATCTCCATGTCCTGAGCGAAGTACAGCTCCACGCCGCACTCTTCCAAATCATTCTCTCTGTGAACGTACACCAGCATGGATATCATGTAATGCCCAGTTTGTCATAGAATTGTGATGATTGACATTCTTATTAAATCAATGAATGTGCTGCAGTCTTGATACTCACTTGACCCACATGATGGAGTTGTAAAACTCTGGGTCGATGGACTCCAGGTCTTTCAGGGTGGGTTTCTTGTTAAGCATGCGCTTGTAGAAGGGTAGAGTGAAGCCAGTGTCAATGAACTTCCCATGATACAGTGCCTGCAGAGAACCAATCACAGATCAAAGGTCCGACAAAAATTTGTTTGTTTTAAGTCAGCTAATTTTTCCACCAATTGTTATGCATGACAGGTTGCTGGAGGCAAGAGATAAACCCATCTATTGGACAACCTTATTAGCCAGCCTTTGTGTCAGTATACTGTACATGTCGTTGTGAGAGGAGAAGGCTTCGTTAATGCTTGTTTATGATTATTATACACTTTTTAAAATAATAATAATAATGTGCATGGATATTTATAATACTGCAACATTCCCCAAAAAATTACAATTGTCAATTCTGTCAAAATGTCACATGGTATCTAAATCTATTTGAAAAATGATTTTACTAAATATGTTCATTATTATGCATGCAGCATTAATGAGCTCACATTAACTGAGAGACCACATGGAATTGTTCTACTTTTAAAAACTCATTTCATCAAGCAGGTTTAAATTCAGGGCTTTTTTTCCTTTTGTTTATTGCAGCATGCAAGATTTCACACATGCACTGTAACTTTACAAAATGAGTCCATTCTAAGTGTCCACACACACACACGCACGCACGCACGCACGCCATTCTAAGTGGCCACACACGCACGCACGCACGCACGCACGCACGCACGCACGCACGCACGCACGCACGCACGCACGCACGCACGCACGCACGCACGCACACACACACACACACACACACACACACACACACACACACACACACACACACACACTGAGGAAAATAAGTATTTGAACACCCTGCTATTTTGCAAGTTCTCCCACTTAGAAATCATGGAGGGGTCTGAAATTGTCATCGTAGGTGCATGTCCACTGTGAGAGACATAATCTAAAAAAAAAAAATCCAGAAATCACAACATATGATTTTTTAACTATTTATTTGTATGATACAGCTGCAAATAAGTATTTGAACACCTGTCTATCAGCTAGAATTCTGACCCTCAAAGACCTGTTAGTCTGCCTTTAAAATGTCCACCTCCACTCCATCTATTATCCTAACATGGCCAAGACCAAAGAGCTGTCCAAAGACACTAGAGACAAAATTGTACACCTCCACAAGGCTGGAAAGGGCTACGGGGAAATTGCCAAGCAGCTTGGTGAAAAAAGGTCCACTGTTGGAGCAATCATTAGAAAACGGAAGAAGTTAAACATGACTGTCAATCTCCCTCGGACTGGGGCTCCATGCAAGATCTCACCTTGTGGGGTCTCAATGATCCTAAGAAAGGTGAGAAATCAACCCAGAACTACACGGGAGGAGCTGGTCAATGACCTGAAAAGAGCTGGGACCACCGTTTCCAAGGTTACTGATGGTAATACACTGAGACGTCATGGTTTGAAATCATGCATGGCACGGAAGGTTCCCCTGCTTAAACCAGCACATGTCAAGGCCCGTCTTAAGTTTGCCAATGACCATTTGGATGATCCAGAGGAGTCATGGGAGAAAGTCATGTGGTCAGATGAGACCAAAATAGAACTTTTTGGTCATAATTCCACTAAACGTGTTTGGAGGAAGAAGAATGATGAGTACCATCCCAAGAACACCATCCCTACTGTGAAGCATGGGGGTGGTAGCATCATGCTTTGGGGGTGTTTTTCTGCACATGGGACAGGGCGACTGCACTGTATTAAGGAGAGGATGACCAGGGCCATGTATTACGAGATTTTGGGGAACAACCTCCTTCCCTCAGTTAGAGCATTGAAGATGGGTCAAGGCTGGGTCTTCCAACCAAGGAGTGGCTCTGTAAGAAGCATATAAGGTCTCCAGACCTAAACCCAATAGAGAATCTTTGGAGGGAGCTCAAACTCTGTGTTTCTCAGCGACAGGCCAGAAACCTGACTGATCTAGAGAAGATCTGTGTGGAGGAGTGGGCCAAAATCTCTCCTGCAGTGTGTGCAAACCTGGTGAAAAACTACAGGAAACGTTTGACCTCTGTAATTGCAAACAAAGACTACTGTACCAAATATTAATATTGATTTTCTCAGGTGTTCAAATACTTATTTGCAGCTGTATCATACAAATAAATAGTTAAAAAATCATACATTGTGATTTCTGGATTTTTTTTTAGATTATGTCTCTCACAGTGGACATGCACCTACGATGACAATTTCAGACCCCTCCATGATTTCTGGGAGATTGATTAAGTTCACAATGTGTGACCGTATTGAGTCAAGTGCATCCATTGGAAACATTCGAGGAGTCTTTGAAGGACTGAAAGAAGCCTTGGGCCCAATCCCTAAAAAATCGTCTCCACTCTGTTCCCTATCAGGTGAACTTCTGACTGATTTGGAATCTCAATTGGCGAGATGGGCAGAGCACTATAGCCTTCTCTATGCTCAGCCTGTCACAGCCAACACACTGGCAATAACCGCGGCTGTTCCTGAGCTCCCCCCTATGTCTGATCTGGATGCAGATATTACCATTGAGGAAATCAAATCTGCAATTAAAGCAATAAAAAATAACAAGTCTCCTGGAGCTGACGGCCTCCCCCCTGAGGCTTATAAGGCAGGCGGTGATGTTCTTGCCTCTGTCCTACATCATCTGGTTGTGATGTGCTGGAAGAGTGGATATCTCCCAGATGTCCTTAGAGATGCCAACATCATCACCATCTATAAGAACAAGGGGGACCGTGCAGACTGTAACAACTTCAGAGGAATATCTCTGCTCAGTCTTGCTGGGAAGATATTTGCTCGCACTATTCTACCACGTCTACAAATCCTTGCTGACCGTATCCTCCCTGAAAGCCAGTGTGGGTTTCGTGCTGGCCGCTCCATAGCAGACATGGTGTTCTGTGTTCGTCAACTACAGGAAAAGTGTATTGAACAGCATAAACCTCTGTTCTTGGTGTTTGTAGACTTGACCAAGGCTTTTGACTACGTTAGTCGATCTGGACTTTTCCTCATCCTACAAAGACTTGGCTGCCCTCCAAAGTTACTGAAGGTGATCACTGAGTTTCATGAGGGCATGAAGGCAACTGTACACTCTGAAGGCACTTGCTCTGAAGAGTTCCAGATAAGGTGTGGAGTAAAGCAGGGATGTGTCCTTGCTCCTACCCTTTTCGGAATTTTCTTCTCTGCCCTACTACGCCGTGCCTTCCCTGATGACTCGGGTATCCTGCTACACACCCGCAGCTCAGGAAAGCTGTTCAATCTGGCCAGACTGCGGGCAAAGACTAAAGTACGCCATGTTCTGGTACGTGAGCTGCTTTATGCTGATGATGCTGCCTTTGTTGCCCACTCAGAGGTAGATCTACAACTACTCTGCTCATCTTTTGCCGCTGCATGTCTAGAGTTTGGTTTGCAGATCAGTCTTAAAAAAAACAGTTATCCTTGCCCAACCTGCAACCCTGAACCCTACAGTATACATTAACAACACACCTCTATCTGTGGTAGACAAATTCACCTACCTGGGTTCCACAGTATCAAACAACAATAACCTTGACGCAGAGCTTGACATGCGCATTGGGAGGGCATCATCGGTGTTTGGAAAATTGAGCAAGCGTGTCTGGCACAACAAGAACCTCTCATTGCTCCTCAAAGTCCGTGTGTATCATGCATGTGTACTTAGCACCTTGCTATATGCAAGTGAGACATGGACAACTTACAGGAGGCACGAACATCGCCTCAACGCCTTCCATTTTCGCTGCCTCCGCTCCATACTGGGTGTATGCTGGAAGGACCATGTGCCAAACTCTGTCATACTTGGGAGAACTAGTTCCAGTGACCTGTACACCATCCTTCGTGAACGCCACCTCCGCTGGATTGGACATATCTATCGAATGAAGGACACCCGCCTCCCAAAAATCTTGCTGTATGGCGAGCTGGCAAATGCCCCCCGCAAACATGGTCGCCCCCATCTACGTTTTAAAGATGTCATTAAGAGGGATCTTCAGGCCTTCTCCATCAACCTGGACAACTGGGAGGCACTTGCAATTGACAGACCCAACTGGCGTGCAGCAATTGACAACGGCCGCAGGGACTCTCAGGAGTCCTATAAGTCATTTCTGGAAGAGAGAAGCTCAAAACGGGAAGCAGTTCGTCGCACTCGACATGAACGGCCATAAGGAGGGGAGGATTAAGTGGGAGAACTTGCAAAATAGCAGGGTGTTCAAATACTTATTTTCCTCACTGTATATATATATATGAATATGAGAGAGAGAGAGATAGAGAGATAGATAGATAGAGAGATAGATAGATAGAGAGAGAGAGAGAGATAGATAGAGAGAGAGAGAGAGAGAGAGAGATAGATAGACATATATATATATATATATATATGTATGTATATGAGAGAGAGAGAGAGAGAGAGAGAGAGAGAGAGAGAGAGAGAGAGAGAGAGAGAGAGAGAGAGAGAGAGAGAGAGAGAGAGAGAGAGAGAGAGAGAGGTACACTTTATAAAACACAGAAATGTGCTTTTGTTGTAAAAGACAGCAAACTGTTTAAAGGGTAACTTCAGTGATTTAGCATTAGGCTTTGTATCAGTAGAAATGGTACTTTCCCCCCTCATATCCCCCTGAGACGAGAGAATTATGCATTTTATTTCTGGAAAAATTCCTCCGATGACGCAAATATCGTCATTTTGCGTCATCTGAGGATTTTTTGGCCAGAGGCAAAGACTACAGCCACTAGATGGAGCTGTTCCGCATGTTTTCATCCCGCCCATAGGGGAGAGATCTCAAGCACAGAATGTAAGACAAAGACGGCCGCACGGACAATCATAATAACGGAGCGCGGTGCAGAGTAAAGTGAGTGTTTCAACTTTTCAATGAATTCCTGTGATAGTTTAGCTTCCATATGTGCTCAGAAATGTGCCAGACTGGCGCTTACCTCAGCTCTGCTCAGCTCATTTACATTACATTTACATTTATGCATTTGGCAGACGCTTTTATCCAAAGCGACTTACAGTGCCCTTATTACAGGGACAATCCCCCTGGAGCACCATGGAGTAAAGTGCCTTGCTCAAGGACACACTGGTGGTGACCGCTGGGATCGAACCAGCAACCTTCTGCATATCAGTTCCATGGTTTAACCCACTGGACCACCATCTCACATGCTCACAGCTCTCACATGCTCACAGCTCTCACAGCTCTTTGTGTGAATGAAATCTGACACTGCTGCCGTGACTTTCATTTAGCTCACTCATACTTTATTGAAGACACGTTCAGTTTTTAATTGTAGTGTTTATTCTCTAACTGAACGAAATGATTGTATTACTATGAAGATCAAAACGACGGTGTACGGAGTGGCCTCGTAGGGCAGCGAAGCAAGTGCATTCTGAGAGTTGTCTTTCATCCACATGAGACAAAAATACATTTTCTGTCTATTCTCAGTCTAGAAGGCACCAAATTAAAAAATAATTTCACATTTCTACTGCATAAATGACCCAGTTTAAATACAAAGCGTAATGCTAAATCACTGAAGTTACCCTTTAATGTAACAGCACAGAGCTCTGGGAATGAGCTCCAAAAACAACACAGACGCCCAGAGTCACACAGTCTGTTCAGAACAAGCACAAAATAGGAGAAACACAAGGGCTGAGAAAGAATTCAACACACAACATAGAGAATCTCTATAATATACGATTGAGAATGCTAAAGCCAGGCCAACATGACCTCATGAAGGGTGTGAGAGAAAAAGCTTTTCTCTCTCTGGATCTTAATATAACACCAGTCACTATATCAGAACACTGATTTCATTTTCAAGCCATGAGGTTGACATACACAGACACACACACAGAGATGTACAGAAATACAAAATTACAAAACTTCAGTTTAATGTAAAACTACTAGAGTCTTAAGGTGTTCTCACCATGGCAATGAAGCGCCCGATGAAGCGGAAGTAAGTGAGGTGGTCGGGGTTGATGGAAGAAGCAGGGTTTATCTGCAGACAGTAGTTGTTTTTACCGGCATACTCAAACAGACAGTACATGGGGTTCAACACCTCATGAGACAGCAAGAAAAACCACTCCCTACAGACAGAGACAAGGAGAAATAGAGTCAGTAACACAACACTGTATTGTCGCCTTTAGTCATAAGCTATTTAAATATTCCCACATCACTGAGACAAACTGTGTTGGCATTTTTTTATTTTAGAGATTAAATTAGGAATAATTTAATCAGATGTATTCAGTAAAGGGAAGCCTTGCAGAGGAAGTGTTTCATTATACAACAACTAGAGTAATGGGAAAGAACAGACAATACAGTACTGTTTAAAAAGCACAGAATGTCTTCGTATGCTGGAAATATCTTGGCCGCTTTTCCTTAAAAATACACTCCAACTCACTTTTTTTTTTTTTTTTTTTTTGTAAAGAAAGTAAAATGCAGGCATTTGTTTTTGCCTACAAACCTGCAAACATTCTGTGAGCCACTTGAAATGTACAGAAAAATGCACAAATAATAAAGGGAACCTTTTTGTGGGGGAAAAAATGGAATACAAAACAATTATTCAAAAATAAAACGAATGCAATACAATTTCCAGAGATGGACAGTGTGCACAGTGCCACATAAAGTGATGAAGATGAAGACAGACTCAGCAGCACAAACACACATCAAATCACAACCAATTCAACAGAACCCAAGGCCTGACTTTTGATCCCAGGGGGTGTTTGGAAAGAAGGTAAAGGGGCAAAGAGGGGACCATGATTGGGGGTGGGGGTGGTTTTGTCACACCACAGGACGACGCAGACACCTCCAGACATCCCGTCCGTGGTTCTACCCTGTGGTAGAACAGCATGACGTAACCTACCATAGGGTAAAACCACTGACAGGACACAGGAGACAGACACAGACACAGGAAGACAACTATGAGGTCCAGACACCAAACGAGCAAAGTTACACCACAGCCTCCCCGAAACAAGAAACACTCAGCATGAGCAGGAACATGAAGATGACGAACAGCGAGATGCCACAGGTGCACACAATGAACTTGCCTGGCTATTCCTCCGTAATCCAGTCCCTCCTCTCCTCTCATGATGATGTAGAGCCTCCGACGGAGGTCATACGGCTTCATATTCATGATCTGAGAGGAAACAGGGCGACATTCTCATTAGAACCTCAATCTGCACTATAGGGCTCGAAAAATATAAGTTATTTTTTTCAAGAAAGTGTTGTTCCAGTGATGTTGATTGTCCATCTCAGGAGATCAGACTAAAATTGTATAAGCCGTTTAGCCTAGTCGTTATTGATGATGTTATATTGGCCATAAATTAAAGAAAAATACAATTGGTAAGAGGGTTTAATGGAATGATAACGTACATTTTTTTAGTTGTTGTATACAGTCAAGAAAGTTATTTGAGGTTGTACAACCCAAAATCATAATGATCTATTATAATGAATTAGGGGGACAAAATTGTATTGGGCATGTCGTCATCTACGCAGTAACCTCAAAAGCTGGCAATGGTTCTACGGTCTACTTATAAATAAAAAATGTGTGATCCGAGGCTCAAGCTTGGTTTATACTCGACGCAGCCGCATAAGTGTGAAGGTGCACGCGGCAAAAATTAGGTCATTGCGGAGTGGGCGGTCGTGCACGTTGAGAGTGCGAGACCCCATTTTGCTTGACGGTGTGCAAGGCAAATTTTGTAACTTTACACGCGGCTCCGCATCCGAAGATGCATGACTTGGAGGCAAATCTAACCAAGCAGCTCACCACACTGTTTGCGCGTCTAAATTAGTTGCTTATGTTTACAAAATCATTCATGAAAGTATATTTTGTTCTAATGTCACAAGTAATAATCTCAAGGTTTACTGGGTTTTACACAATTCTTTTGTAGTGCGGTTTTGGTGAAGTGTACTAAAATAAACATGGTCACATGTGTACTTTACTTCTTCTCAGCGCTGTTTCCTAATGGTTTATAGAACAATTACTCAGAGTCGCCCTCTGTTGTTTCAAAGAATAGTACAACGGCGAGCGTGTCAAGTATAAACGCCACGTCCGTTCAGGGAGGAGTGCACGCAGTTAGTGGAAGCTCTCGCTGCGGAGCCAGGCCAAAGTATAAACAAGGCTTTATAATGCAATAAACCTGTGACACAAATTATGAAAAATCTATCGTCTGCGTCCAGTGTAGACCATTTTGGAGATTATAACAGAAGCGTCAGCACTCCAAAGTTGAGCAGCCCTGCACAGCATCATAAAAACAGCCTCAAATGAACTATAAAACGAGAAGTTTTGTCTGAAAGCTGCAATCTTTTATTTTTATTGGTTAAAATGAAATGGAGAATATCTCGTTTGTTGAGTTTGTCTGTGTTTGTTGGGTCAGTGTGAACATGACATTTTTTTTCATAAAATTCTAAATCCAACGGCCATTTGTTTGTCTGTTGGTATTTGTCTGTGCGGTGTGAATTGGCCTTTGCTCACTCACCTGTTGAAACGAGTCCTCAAAAAGAGTCTGTCGAGATACGGAGATTTTCACATGACTGGGAAGCGCGTTGGACTGCATAAAGAGAACAGAAAAAGTATAGCCCACACATTCATTTGCTGATGCTAAATGACAAAAATGTTGCACTAGCACAAGGCCTATGGTGATTTGAAAAACTCACATGACACAAGAAGCGGAACTGGTGATATTTCCACCTGAAGCTGCGGTCGTATGCACCCGGCGACCCACCCTGTCTTGAACTAAACAGGAAGACAGAAAATAAAGCCAAAGCACTATGAGAACATTCTGATGTCATTTGTTCCGTGAGTGTGGCACTTCAGACACTGGCACGGACTTCAGATCAACATGAGTTCTTAAACGGACATAAGCAATGAAAAGAAAAACAGGATAAACTGAACTTTACAAATAGCAGAATAAAGTCAGCCATGACACAAACTCCATAAACGGGTGAATATGACGAATCATACAGGACAGAATGTGGGATTCAGATCAGATAGAAGGTTTACACAAGGCAGATTTAGGGAGTCTGGTGCTGCACAGCCATGTTAACACAAGCAAAAGGCATTTCACTTCGCTTTAGAGAGAGGGAAAGTCTGAGGAATGAAACATATTTAGGACAACAAAAAGATGCGTGAAAGGAACAAAGGAGATACTGAGAGAAACAAAGAAAGAAAAAAATAACACTAACATTCTGTGCAAGTATATATATACACAAATTATACACTACCCTAGCAAAAGTTTGGAATTAAACTTTGAAGGCTGCATTTATTAGATCAAAAATAGAGTAAAAACAGTAACATTGTGAAATAATACTACAATTCTTTGTTTTATTCATGCAAAAGAAAAAATAGTTTTATGAAGCAAAGCTGAATACTCAGCAGTCATTAGTTTAGTCTTCAGTTTCACATGATCCTTCAGAAATCACATTCTAATATGCTTATTTTGAAACATTTCTTATTATTATCAATGTTTTTGCTGATTAATATTCTGCAGAAACCGTGATAAACATCCATTCAAAGGTTTGGGGCAAGTACAATTGTTATAAGAAACTAATATTTCAATATTCAGCGAGGATGCATTAAATTGCTCAAAAGTGAAAGTAAAACGTTTATAATGTTACAAAACATATTTCAAATAAATGCTGTTCTTTTGAACTTTCTATTGATCAAAGAATCCTGAATTTTTTTTTACCACGGTTTCCACAAAAATATTAAAGGGATAGTTCACACAAAAATTAACATTTTGACCTCATCTACTCGCCCTCAAGATGTACCAAACTCGTATGAGTTTCATTCACAAAAGATGATATTTTATAGAGATTTTGGTAACCAGACAGTTGACAGCAGCCAATGACTTCCATAACAGGAAAAAAATACTATGGCAGTCATGGGCAACTGTCAACACTTACGAAACGTTCTTCAAAATATCTTCTTTTGTGCTCAGCAGAAGAAAGAAACTCAAACAGGTTTGGAACAACTTGTAAACGATGACAGAATAACATTTTTTGAGTGAACTAGTTTACATTGATAATAATAAGAACCATTATTAATAAATGAGCACCAATAATAATTGATAATTGAGCATCAAAACAGCATATTGAGTGATCATGTGACAAGAAAATGTAGCTTTGCCATAAAATGAATACATTTCATAAATATGTTAAAATAAGTTATTTTAAATTGAAATTTTTACAATATTACTATTTTCAATTGATTATGATTAAATAAATGCAGCCTTGGTGAGCATTAGAGAATCCTTAAAAAAAAAATTGGTAACACTTTACAATAAGGTCTCATTTGTTAAGAATAAGTCATGCATAAGTTAGCATGAACTAACTATTAAAACATTTTTTTTTCTTCAAAAATATGATTGTTCATTGTTTGTTCATCTTAGTTCAAAATACATTAAAGGGATAGTTCACCCAAAAATGAAAATTACACCATGATTTACTCACTCTCAAGCCATCCTAGGTGTAAATGACATTCTTCTTTCAGAGGAACACAATTGGAGTTTTATTTTTTTTTAAAGTCCTGGCTAATCCAAGCTTTATAATGGCAGCCCAAAATTTGAAGCCCAAAAAAGTGCATCCATCCATTATAAAAGTGCTCCACACGGCTCCAGGGGTTAAATAAATGCCTTCTGAAGCGAAGCCATGCATTTGTGTGAGAAAAATATCCATATTTAAAACTTTCTAAACTGTAATCTCTAGCTTCCGCTAACTGTTGTAACTGTTGTTGCCCGCAAACGACAGTTAGCGGAAGCTAGAGATTACAGTTTAGAAAGATTTAAATATGGACATTTTTCTCACACAAACCCATCGCTTCGCTTCAGAAGGCCATTATTAACTCCCCGGAGCCATGTGGAGCACTTTTATGATGGATTGATGCACTTTTATGGACTTCAAAACAGAAACTGGCATTATAAAGCTTGGATTAGCCAGGACATTCTTTAATATAACTCTGATTGTATTTGTTTGAAAGAAAAATAACATATACACCTAGGATGACTTCAGGGTGAGTAAATCATGGAGAAATTTAAATTTTTGGGTGAACTAACCCTTTAACTAATGTTAACCGATACAACTTTAGGTTTTAATAATGTATTAGTAAATGTAGAAATTAACATTACCTAAGATGAATAAATGCTGTATTGTTTATCGTTAGTTCATATTCACTAATGTAGTTAACAAATGAAACCTCATTGTTCAACTTTTGAATGGTAGTGTACATATAGTTTATATATACATTTTGAACTTTATTATGTGTCATAGACCTACATTGTATTGGCCTTCCTCTCTCAAGATATTTTGAAAAACCCATAGAAGTGGGTGTGAACCTTCCACAAACCCCTATCACCATCAGGTCCTTGATCTACCGCGTGTCTGTCTCTCTATCGCAGTGAACACCTCCTGCCTTCACATACAATCAAAACAAGCGATCTAAACTATAGCGTGTGTGATGTTTACCCTGACTCAAAGCCTGGTCGAGGGTCTTTAAAGGTGGTGGTGCGAGAATTGTGGTCCACAAAGTATCGCACCCCCTCTGCTGTGTACTTCATCTCCCAGCCGGGCGGCAGGGGCGGCTCCTGGATCATCCTGCAAATGGAGGAGGGCAGTGAGAGCAGCGCACCCTGCTGGAAACTACACACACAAGACTGGGGGGGGGGGGGGTTGCTTAAATGTAAAGTAACATGCTGTTTTTCTGTGCAATCTAAAACGCAATGTAAAAATAAACAATGCAAAAATAAGAAAAATGAGCAAACAAATAAACAATGTTTTGCAGTTTAAGTGGATGAGTTTGATAATGTGTGGTATTCATTGGGTCTCTATCAAAGGACTAATACCAGTGTGGGTGAGTAAGCAACTAGTCAAAGCTATCACGCAGCTACCTTAAAAACAATGCAGCTTTCCAAGTAGTTTTACAGAGCCAGGCATAAAAAGTGTGATCCACACTGCACGGCCAATAACCATCCGCTTAGACAGGAAAAGGCCTTTCTGACTGATGTATAGCAATTAAGCCCAGTTCATTTGTCACGCAATATTTTAGCAAATATTTTAGCCATCTCTTGCCCACTTGTCTGACAAGTAGCATTACAGCTGTTCATTTTTTTTGGGCACATTATATGGCGTAACATTATTTAGTGGCAGTATTTGAGATGTCAATAACAATGTCTGACTTAAGTCACCTTGATCAAAGCGTGTTGAATGTAGCTTTAATGATAGGTAGCGTAAAACCTTAGTAACCTGTATTGCCAACTACATTTTCAAAAGGGTAGCTTAACTGTAGCTCAACTGAATTATGACCTGCTTGTAGCTTAGCACTTTCAAAGTCGCTTTCCCAACACTGGTAAACTGACGCTTTACCAAGACACACACTATTTAACACCCACTGAATGAACTGACAAACTCCACTGGAATCTACAGATCACTTGCTATGTATGGACTGTACGGACCATGTGACAGGAGGACATGATTACCCTTGGGTTCGAGGATCCTCCCACTGCGTAGTTCGGGTGTTGTGATTGACATAGTACACCCTTCCGTTGTCCTGGCGTTTCTCTGAGGGAAAAGAGAGGACATTTAGTAGTTAATTTTGAGCATTCAGAATGGTTGCACATTTACTTTAAGCTTAACCGTTAGTCATAGCCCGAAACAAAGATAAAAATGCTATGTGTTATGGACAAGGTGGTTATGCAATAATCAGTAACCAAAGTTGTTGTTGTTTTTGCCTGGTATTGGTTTTATTGGATTATTTAAAGGAAATAAATTATTAAAGGATTAAAAGAGATTTCATAAAATAAAGAAAGATAAATAAGAACGTTCCATTTCCACTGTAGTTATGAAGTAAACTATTGGCAAATAATATTTACACATTTAAATAATATGCACACATTCACTCTTATCTTTGTCTGCCTAATATGTAAAAATGCAAAACGTTGCGTGTCACGTCAAATTCAGTTATGATTTACACAAATGTAATATTTTCAATTCAAAATGGTGAAATTTCATTCAAAAATGTCAAGTATGGTAGTTTGCATCACTTGATATTACTGTTGGTCGCTGAACATTTTTATCGTAAAACAGTTGTCAAATATTAAATGTTTAGCTACTTACATCTTACGACGCACTCATTCACTGCTATCACTAAATGATTTTGATGAATTGGTTGAACTATTCCTTTTCATACTGAGAAAATATACAAATGTAATGTTATCCTCTTTTAATCTCCCCATTGGCGGATGGGTAAGACAGTGAAAAATCTGACAGAGCTGACTGAAAACTCACGAGTCAGTGGGGCATGTCACCAGCGCGTGCTCCAACATACCTTCTCGGATTTCACTTCAGCTTTTCGATTTGGTTTAACAGAACAGAGACAGAAAGAAACCTTAACGATTTAAAGAGCAAAAAAGAAAAGAGAAAATTTGCTGGCTAATTCCTTTCCCCCACAAAAAGACGGAGCACTCTGCCCTACAAGTGTTAGTGTAGCACCCCTCACCCCCTCATCCACTCTACGTCTGACATCTTGTTTTCATTAACAGTCGTTTGTGGAGCACACAGTAGCCCTCACATTACTGCTCACATAACACTCTTTTTCTGTTTTTCCCCCTCTTTAACCCCCTCGTCACAGAGATTTCCCCAGCTCTGTTTCGCAAAGTTATATTCCTGGATTCTACTATACTTAAAAGAAAACCACCATTTCGACAGAAATAACAGATTTTCAACAACAGATTATGATACAGATACATTTAAGCGTAAGATAAAATAAGACATGAATATGTGATCTTAATGATGATAATGTTAGCATTAGACTGTAATAATTATACTCTCTCTAATGAAGCACAAAATGTTTTGCATAATTAGCACTAAACTGTATCCTTGTCTATAATCGTATCACTCGCCACCGCCCCTTCTCACAGAATCAAACATTTCAACTCCAAACAATACTTCACACTCATTTATTTATTTATTCAGCAAGTAGCCATGTAATAATTGAGATGCTTCATGTTGGGATTTATGTGTCTGATTGTACATTAATCCTCACTATTATATGCATGTACACAGCTTCTTTGTGAGCAAAATGGTTACAAATTTCTTTTCTTTTTTGTTTTGGGCTATGTTCAACTACTAATCGCAATATGATATGCATTATGTAAAAAGCAGTACATGAAATGACCACAAAATCAGTCGTAAGTCGCACGGGTGTATTTGTGGCAATAGCCAACAATACATTGTATGGGTCAAAATTATACATTTTTCTGTTATGCCAAAAATCATTAGGATATCCAAAATGTATTTTTAGTAGTAACATGCATTGCTAAGGACTTTTTGACAACCTTAAAGGTGATTTTCTCAATATTTAGATTTTTTTGCACCCTCAGATTCCAGGTTTTCAAGTAGTTGTATCTCGGCCAAATATTGTCCAATCCTAACAAATCATACCTCAATGGAAAGCTGATTTATTCAGATAATGTATAAATCTCAATAAAAACAAAATGACCCTTATGACTGGTTTTGTGGTCCAGGGTCACAAATAAGTTACTTCACTCAACAACTGTAAACCACAGGTTTTGTTATGGTGTTGTGTGATCCACCAAATTCTACCATTTATCAGTAGATGCTGTACTAGAAAAGTATAAATACTGGTAAAAAAAAACAAAAAACAAACTTAGGCCTAGCTGATTATAGGTCTCTCTCTACTACATAAGTTAACACTTTAAAAAAAAAAAGCTCACATTGACCTCATAAGAGACACCTCACCTGAAGATAGAGTATGAATGACGACTTACCCCAGCCTGGAGGAAGAGCACCGAGCGGGTCATTCTCCACTACAGCTCCAGACGGCTGTGAGAGACAAACAGAGAGAGAGAGAGAGAGAGAGAGACAATCAGACTGTAGTTAGGACAGTTTTTGCGCAACATACCCCTCACACCAGAACTCACAGAAACCTGTTCAAATAAACTACCAACCCAAATAACAGCAGGAATATACAAATGGGCTTCTCCCTATACAGTTGTACTGCAAAAAACCCCTGTGAGACAAGGTGCTGATTCTAAGAGGTGTTTCTAGAAGATGTTGAACCCAACAGATCACAGAGTTTGCCTCCTACTCTCAGAAGAGAGACTGACGGAGGTGCCTAGCTAGCGCCGTCCAAATGCTACATGCCTGCCACGGGCAGAAAAAGACACACACACACACTGACACATACGCATGCAGTGTTCCAATGATCTCACTGGCTGCTAGAAAACCCCACCCTGTCTCCATCCGCCCAATCCTGACCCCACCCATGCCTCCGTCCTCTTCTAGCGGAGCTGTGAAAGTACACAGGGAGGCGCGATGTCTGAGTGGACTGAAGTGAACATTCATGAGCGCTCCAGATGGCCCAGCCCCCCACCGGACAAAAGCACCTTTATTCACCCTCCATGGCCGTGTTTATTCTGTGAACACATGTGTGTGTGTTTGGCACCAAAAACATCCATCCAGTGTGTGAGCTTTAGGCATAATTATAAATGAAAAACAGACAAACACACTCTGTGGGCATGTTTGTGAATTTATACCCTGAATGTGGTATAAATATGTGTAGAGTAGATTTAAAAACTTAAGACATCATTATAAAGCAAAATGAAAAGCAGATTTTTAAAACCACAGGCTAAATCAAAATGTTTTAATATATGCTAAACTATGCCTATTGCCCAATGTGCTTTTTGAAAGAGAATTTCTACTTTTCAATAATCAATTTTATCTACAAAAATCCAGGTAATCGGGTTATCCCGTTCAGACCGTCCCCTATGGAACATTTAATACTTTCCCCTATGGTGTTCCTGTATGGAACGGTGTATTTTAAAACTGGACACAACATTAAGCATTTTCTTAAAACAAAAACACAAAGTGAATCCCATTTAAATGTTGATGACAATTAGGTTCTAGGATGCATCTGTTTATACATGCCTCGAGACTAAGTTTGGTCCTTAATCATCTGCAGATTAATATTCTTTCCACAATTCATATAATGTCATTTACATTTTCTACACCATTAATCAGATAATCCAAACTCACACCATTGGCTCAGTCAATGTTATATATGTAAATATTTTTCCAGAAATTTCGAACAATTTTTACTGTTCAAATGATAATGCTGTCAAATTGATTAATCCATCCAATAATAAAATATCCAAAATAAAAGTTTGTGTTTACATAATACATGTGTGTGTACTGTGTATAATTATTATGTGTATATAAATACACACACCATGTATATATTTAAGAAACATTTGCATGTATATACTGTATATATATTTTTATATTATAAATATAAAACAAATTTTTTATTTTTCTTAAATATATACCTGCACGTGTGTGTATTTATATATACACATAATAATTATACACAGTACACACATTAAGAAAGGGGTCCTTCACAAAGAGATCATCATATTCAGTTTGAAAACCCCTGCTCTAACAAACAGTAGACTTGCTGCAGTAATCTGCGTTATCGATGTTACACGTCTGCAATGTAAAAAGCGCTATATAAATAAAGTTGACTTGACTTCGTCTGTACACTGATTATGTTACTTGGCCTCCGTGCCCTGATGCCCACAAGTTACTGGCCTATACAAAGAGTACATGTGATCGAAAATTCAAAAAGAAAAAGTTAAAAGTGCATTTAAAATACTCCAAAACCAGTGTCAACATTTCCTCACCATGACTTCCCTAACAAACAGAGTATGAGTGCTCTCATAAAGTCACAGTTTCAAGGGAATCAACCTGCATATTGAGCTGGTATATTAGAATTTTAACATCTAATCGCTCCACCTTTAAAAGAAGGGTTGATTTTCCTATATTGGTACAAAAATCCTATTATTTTTTTAAAGTTTACTCTAGCCTGAGAAGAGCACTAAAATGCAATGACCACTAAAGAATTATGAGAGCTCTGCCATTTTCCTATGGGCCTTTAAAGTGTCATTACATTTATTTTAAACTCGAGAGGCGTTCCTATGGTTGCAGCCAAGAGCTCTGACTAAGCAAAGTTTGAACTGGCATCTCGCAATAGCCATTTCACCATTGTTTTGTCCTTTTTCAAGCAAGTTATTTCATCAGTTGTGCTAGTGGATGAGGCGTATCTGAAAGCCCACATCTTCATTTATGAATCATTACCAGTCGTATGCCTTAGTTGGGCTAAAGATGGTCAAAAATGAGGGGGATGTTAAAAACTACTGTGTGTCAGTACGCCCCACCCTCAGCACTTTCTATGACTAAAAAAGGTAGGAAAAAAAATGAAAGAAAAGCATGACATCATCTTCACTCCCTCCGCACAGCCATTAGATCCAAACCAACCCTCAAAGAAACAGAGAGAGAGAGAGAGAGAGAGAGAGAGAGAGAGAGAGAGAGAGAGAGAGAGAGAGAGAGAGAGAGAGAGAGAGAGAGAGAGAGAGAGAGAGAGAGAGAGAGAGAGAGAGAGAGAGAGAGAGAGAGAGAGAGAGAGAGAGAGAGAGAGAGAGAGAGAGAGAGAGAGAGAGAGAGAAAGAAATGAAGGCTTGAAGGAAGAGAGAGTGAGCAAGTACATAAAAAAAGAAGATAGACAGAAAACAAAACAGAATAACTCACTAGATATAGAAAGCTCAATGTCCATATAACTGGCAACAGAATAAAAACTTTCCTCTCTCTTAAAGGAACAGTTCATCCCCCAAATTAATTCTGCCACGAGTCAGGATGGCGCCATATTTAATGTTTGACAGAAATTAAAATGAGGCTGTGAGGCATAGAAGTACAGCACATTCAATAGATTGTACTGTTGTTTAACAACATGCCAATTGTTCAATGAAACAGTTTTGAAAGTTGAGTTTTGAAAATGACAATCTAGTACATTTATACAGTGCACCATTGTAAAGACAGTATCCCACAGTCTTATTTTCATTTTCGCTAAATTCAATATGCCATAAAATTGTCAAATTAGCTTTGTACCATATGCTATTCACACAAGCAACTGTTCTACATTTTTTATTTATGTTACTAGTAAATTTGCATTTTGAAGTAGTGTGCAGGTTCTCTTCACTAGTTTATATTGGGCTTTAAAAGACAGGGTAGGTCATTTGCATCCAAAACTTTTTTTTTTAATGCTGGTTGAAGTCTCTTAAGAGGTCCAAGTTAAGTTAAGAGGTCCAAATGTATTTATATGCATTTATATAATCTGTGAAAGGAGTAGGACCCAACATTTTTCTAAATTTTTCAACTAAATATCCAAATAAATCTAATTATTAAACTAAATTAACCATATAAACTAAATTACTGATCTAATTACTGATCTAAAGCCCACACTGTCACTGTATGATAATTGAAATGAACTGATGACGTCACCGTTTTCTCCAGAATGGCTATACGGCTATACGGCTGAATAAAATTCTGTTGCATTATTTTACAGATTAATTTCAGCGTTGATAGTTTTGACTAAAAAACGCATACATCTGAGTCTGAGGACGTGAACAGCTCCGTCACAGGTTGCCTTCTTGTAATTGTGGTTATGACAAGGCATGAACGCAGCATAAGCTCATTGTTTTGGTCCAGGAGGAACTGTAAAAGGCGGCTGCTGTTTGTTTGCACACACATATACATATATATATACATATATATATATATATATATATATATATATATATATATATATATATATATATATATATATATATATATATATACATATATATATACATATATATATATATATATATATATATATATATATATATATATATATATATATATATATATATATATATATATATATATATATATATATATATATATATATATATATATATATATATATATATATATATATTTATATACACTTCTGTAACTCAAAGCTGAATTTTCAGCATCATTACTCACAATTGTGAGTACAACTGTTGGCCCCACTTTATATTAGGTGGCCTTAAGTACTATGTACTTACATCGAAAAATATGTACTTACTGTGTTCAAATTGTATTGCATAACACCTTTTTAAATGTAAGTACAATGTAAAAACATGTATGTACACAGTAAGTGCATTGTATCAAATTATTAATTAAAATGTTAGTACATAGTAGTTAAGGCCACCTAATATAAAGTGGGTCCCAACATTGATAATAGTAATAAATGTTTCTTGAGCAGCAAATCGGCATATTAGAAGGATTTCTGAAGGATCATGTGACTCTGAAGACTGGCGTAATGATGCTGAAAATTCAGCTTTGAATCACAGAAATAAATTGCATTTTAAAATATATTCAAATAGAAAAAAGTTATTTTAAATATTTCACAAGAATACTGTGTTTGCTGTATTTTTGATCAATTAAATGGAGCCGTGGTGAGATTAAGAGAGTACTTTCAAAAACCTTAAAGGTCCCGTTCTTCGTGATCCCACTTTTCAAACTTTAGTTAGTGTGTAATGTTGCTGTTAGAGCATAAATAATACCTGTAAAATTATATATATATAAAATTATATATATATATATATATATATATGTGTAAGCATAAGGAGCCACAGTGAGAGTTGAGGGCCGGAAGTGCATTTTAATGATACGCAGTTCTCTCAGGAGAACCTAATGAGCTGCAATTAGCACACAAAAGGCCCAGTGTGCTGTGTGTGCAGTGACGTGAGCCGAGGGCAATAGAGTGAGCTGTGTTGTGTCAACGGCAGCGTCCTGTGTTCTCAAACTCTACTGCAGAAGCACTGCCAGGGCATGTAATGTTGGAATCAGCTGTCACATTTGACACTCATGTGCGAATGAAACCAAAGGCCTCATGAATAAATGCAGTGAACTACCATCTAAACTTCATAACATGATCGTGTATTGCCAAATGTACACTTCAAAAGTAGAAACAGAAGCGCTTCTTAAGTAGCATTCTGGTGTCATTACACAGACACAGGTGGAATAAATTTACACAGCAATTACAAATGTCATTAAAGGGATAGTTCACCCAAAAATGAAAATTACCCCATGATTTACTCACCCTCAAGCCATCCTAGGTGTAGATGACATTCTTCTTTCAGACGAACACAAATCAGAGTTATATTAAAAAATGTCCTGGCTAAGAAAAAATATCCATATTTAAAACTTTATAAAGTAAAATATCTAGCTGTGGACCACCTTCCGTATTCAACTTACGAAGAAAGTGCAACTGGCGGTCCACCGGAAGTTATATAGTTTTAAATATGGATTTTTTTTAACACAAAGCCATCGATTTACTTCAGAAGGCCTTTATTAACCCCTGGAGCCGTGTGGAGCACTTTTATAATGGATGGACGCACTTTTTTGGGCTTCAAATTTTGGGCTGCCATTCACTTAAAATCTTGGATTAGCCAGGACACTTTTTAATGTAACTCAGATTGTGTCCGTTGTTTTTGGGTGAACTATCCCTTTATGTCTGGCTTTTTTGCTCCATTATTTCATTACAAGGAATTTTGATCAGGCACAGCGCAGCTTAAACCCATCTGTTTAAAGATGCATTACTGTATGTTACAGACAGTTAAGCGATTACAACAGAAGCATAACTAAAGAGATAAGCACAATCGATATTTCTCATATTGCATCTGATAGCTGCTGTCTACCGTTCAAAAGTTTGGGGTCGTAAGACTTTTTAATGTTTTTAATCTCTTATAGGGATAGTTCAGCCAAAAATGAAATTTCTGTCATTAATTACTCACCCTCATGTTGTTCCAAACCTGTAAGACATTAATTCATCATAGTTTGGAACACACATGAAGATCTTTTTAATGAAATCTGAAAGCTTAAATGATGCCTTTACTACATTTCTGTGGCTTGAAAGTGGTAGTTGCATAGTCTGTCAATGGAGGGACGGAAAACTCTCAGATTTCATTAAAAAGATCTTCATTTTTGTTCCGAAGATGAACTAAAGTCTTACAGGTTTGGAACGTCATGAGGGTGAGGAATTAATGACTAAGGTGAACTAACGCTTTATGCTCACCAAGGATGCAATTATTTGAGAAAAAAATACAGAAAAAAACAGCAATATTGTGGAAATTAAATTATTTTTTCTATTTGAAAAATAACTGACTCCTTGTTTTCAAAATTCTTCGATGACTACAAAGTTTAAAAGAACAGCATTTGTTTGAAATAGAAATATTTTAGAATGAAACATTTCCATGTCCAAATGTTTTATTAGTACTTAGTAAAACGATGCCATTAATATATTTAAAATACTGTTTAAAATGTTACTTTTGAATTAAGTTGAAGATTCAAACTTGAGTGAGGTAGGTGCAATTAAAAAAGTATTTTTATTTATCCATTCTCAGTCCTTGTGTGTGTGTGTGTGTGTGTGTGTGTGTGTGTGTGTGTGTGTGTGTGTGTGTGTGTGTGTGTGTGTGTGTGTGTGTGTGTGTGTGTGTGTGTACAGGACAGGTATATGTGGTTTAATAGGACACAAATGTGTATAATGACATGTATTACAATCCTTCCTGTGTCCTCGTAAACCAAACGGCTTAAAAAAATAAAATAATAATAATATACAGTGAGGAAAATAAGTATTTGAACACCCTGCTATTTTGCAAGTTCTCCCACTTAGAAATCATGGAGGGGTCTGAAATCCAGAAATGATTTTTTAACTATTTATTTGTATGATACAGCTGCAAATAAGTAAGTATTTGAACACCTGAGGAAATCAATGTTAATATTTGGTACAGTAGCCTTTGTTTGCAATTACAGAGGTCAAACGTTTCCTGTAGTTTTTCACCAGGTTTGCAAAACACTGCAGGAGGGATTTTGGCCCACTCCTCCACACAGATCTTCTCTAGATCAGTCAGGTTTCTGGCCTGTCGCTTAGAAACACGGAGTTTGAGCTCCCTCCAAAGATTCTCTATTGGGATTAGGTCTGGAGACTGGCTAGGCCACGCCAGAACCTTGATATGCTTCTTACAGAGCCACTCCTTGGTTATCCTGGCTGTGTGCTTTGGGTCATTGTCATGTTGGAAGACCCAGCCTCGACCCATCTTCAATGCTCTAACTGAGGGAAGGAGGTTGTTCCCCAAAATCTCGCAATACATGGCCCCGGTCATCCTCCGCTTAATACAGTGCAGTCGCCCTGTCCCATGTGCAGAAAAACACCCCCAAAGCATGATGCTACCACCCCCATGCTTCACAGTAGGGATGGTGTTCTTGGGATGGTACTCATCATTCTTCTTCCTCTAAACACGTTTAGTGGACTTATGACCAAAAAGTTCTATTTTGGTCTCATCTGACCACATGACTTTCTCCCATGACTCCTCTGGATCATCCAAATGGTCATTGGCAAAATTAAGACGGGCCTTGACATGTGCTGGTTTAAGCAGGGGAACCTTCCGTGCCATGCATGATTTCAAACCATGGCGTCTTCGTGTATTACCAACAGTAACCTTGGAAATGGTGGTCCCAGCTCTTTTCAGGTCATTGACCAGCTCCTCCCGTGTAGTTCTGGGCTGATTTCTCACCTTTCTTAGGATCATTGAGACCCCACGAGCTGAGATCTTGCATGGAGCCCCAGTCCGAGGGAGATTGACAGTCATGTTTAGCTTCTTCCATTTTCTAATGATTGCTCCAACAGTGGACCTTTTTTCACCAAGCTGTTTGGCAATTTCCCCGTAGCCCTTTCCAGCCTTGTGGAGGTTACAATTTTGTCTCTAGTGTCTTTGGACAGCTCTTTGGTCTTGGCCATGTTAGTAGTTGGATTCTTACTGATTGTATGGGGTGGACAGGTGTCTTTATGCAGCTAACGACCTCAAACAGGTGCATCTAATTTAGGATAATAAATGGAGAGGAGGTGGACATTTTAAAGGCAGACTAACAGGTTTTTGAGGGTCAGAATTCTAGCTGATAGACAGGTGTTCAAATACTTATTTGCAGCTGTATCATACAAATAGTTTAAAAATCTTATATCGTGATTTCTGGAAAAAAATTTTTTGATTATTTCTCTCACAGTGGACATGCACCTACGATGACAATTTCAGACCCCTCCATGATTTCCAAGTGGGAGAACTTGCAAAATAGCAGGGTGTTCAAATACTATAATATATTTATACTAAATATATATATTAAACAGTTTTTTTGAAATTCCAAAAATGCCAAAAGTTTTGAGTGATGGGTAGGTTTAGGGGTAGGGTTAGTGTAGGAGGATAGAATATAAAACACAGTATAAAAACCATTACGCCTATGGAAAGTCCCCGTAAACCACATATTGAAGAATGTGTGCATGTGTGTGTGGCATTTTAACAGGAAAAAGATGGAAAGCTGTTGCTTGTGTGTTCACACAAACAACATCTTTCAACTTTTTACTGTACAGCAGATAAACAATATCATATCAAATCACGATAAAATTGATGTTGATAACAATGATTAGCTCTGGACATTTTTACTCGATATGGATTACTCTAACACCAAATCACACCGCAGAAATAAACGCGACAACAGCCAGTCAGCATGCAGCTTTTAACTTGCACATCAAAAGAACAACCTCTACTGGCCAAGAAAACTCGACACAAGAAGGTAAAAATGAGTGGAAGCAATGAGCGATAAACGTTAAATCAAAAGTGAAACTTTTCATCCAAAGACAATGAATTTGTCGATAAAAGGTAGCACAAATTGTTACTCATTTGAACCGCATCACACAGACCATTTATCCGCTCGGGTCAAAGTCCAAACGGATTGGTCTCGGTCACGCGACCACTAAACAGCACTGTGAGATCTAGTGAGAAATGCGTACATTCAACGAAATTCACAAATGTCTCAGTGATTTAAACTACTTTAAAGCCAGACAAAAAAGTGCTGACAAACAGGAGAAACGATACAGTCAGAAGGCTTTCCGATCTACAAATCTCCATAATTTACCATGGATTTACTGCACCATGGTACTGTGGCAGAAATGTGGGATATTCTATTCATATAGAATTGAATTATATTATTAATGTAGACATTTATTAAAAGGAGTAATGGAATATTATTACTGTATTTTTTTGTGATTGAACTATAGAATTTGTGCATGTATACTATGTTTTAAGGCTAGGCTGGGAAACAATACCATAGAAACCATATTGATATATTTTACCATATAGATATTTTTTATATTTTAAGGCAGTGAAGAGCTATATGCATGTTTTTAACTGTGGTTATCATGATCTAAATGTATGATACTATGGAAGACCAATGGTTAGTTTTAATAAAAACTCAGTCAGACTATTTAAATTTACCATATAAAAATGAAGTTGTTACAATTTTTACAGATGTCCATGTTTTTGTTAATTAATACAAATTTACATCTGCATCCTAACTCAAGCTACCACTACTGTCAACTCACTGTCAAATGTGCATTTCTAAGACAAAACATGTAATATTATTAATACTGCACTGCAAACTGTGCCGTTTCATGATTAGAAACAATATCACCTATTAGAACAGAAACTAAGACTAAGACTATTTTGTTAAGGAAAAATTACTGGAAAAGTGTAAGGAATTCAAAAACGTGAAGTGTTTGTCATATTCTGACAATAAAAAAAGTAGCTTAAAAGCACAATTAACAGTCTGGTTTCTACAACTTTCACTTCGGAGCAAAAATCTGACTTTAAATTTGAAAGAAATTTGAATTGACATTTATCGTGAAAATTATCCATATCAACTGATATGAAAAGATTTTAATGAGATCCTAGGCCATATCGCCCCAGCCCTAGGTGCAAGGAATTAAACTTGACATTTTTTAAATAACCTTTTTATGATCAAAATAATAATTTGATCAGTTTCATCCTCATCATCCATGATTGTAGTTCTTTAAATCCTTATTCACTGTAGCCTCTCACTGCACCATATTTGATAGCTAGATTAGGGTTAGGTCATAGGTTTATAAGGTAAAACTACCCACTACTGTTTAGATCATGCACACAGTAGGCAATGGGTTGTCAATAAATAAAAAATAAATAAAACATTTTCTCATGAGGTCAATGTAATATGACCCGGTTAGGTGCTGTGTTTACCTGATAGAGGTATCTCTGGTTAAACTGCTGCATGGCTCCCTGCAGCTGACTGCGCTGAGACTGCCACTGCTCATAGTTGCGTACGGACTCTGCTGTGGGCCGTTGCCATGTTGTGGTTCTGGTGTTGTGATCCACATAGTAAAACCTTCCACGCTGGTCCACACGCTTCTCCCAACTACAACACAGACACAGATCACAGATTAACACCAGCCCTAGATAGGTGTATAAGTGGCCATGCACAAAAGTGAATTGTAAATATATGCATGTACGCAAACAGCGTTCCAGCTGAAGCCAAACTAATGTTTCCTCTAGTAAAGTTGCGTCACGTTTATTTATACAGCACTTCATACAATAGATGGCTTAAAATCAAGCAACTTTACTAACTTTATTGTCTCGACAGACTGAACAGAGGAAATTAACTGGAAATCCCATTAGTACTCAGCGCACAACCACCTATTACGTAATCGCCACAGACCAATAGTACAAAGGTGTTTAGTAGCCGGTGTGAACTTTTCCGGAAAGCTGTGTTTCAAACTCCCAAAACAAACTCCATACAAACTTTGTTTCGGCCTGATTTTGTTCGAAATTACATCACATCAGTACTTCGGCGCACTGTGCACCTCAGCATGCGCTGACCCCACCCTGTGATTTTACAGGGCCTAACACTTCATGGCTGAGTTGCTGTTATTCCCAATTGCTTCCACTTGGAAGTGATTCTAACACCTGAATTCAATGATTTGGAGGGGTGTCCCAATACCTTTGGCAATATAGTGTATATACATTCTGTTCTCTTTTTGCTCTGTCGTCTATGTTTCTTTGTCACAAGCACTGTAATTTATGTTGCGTGGTATCAGTTGTTGGAATCGGAGCATTTTAATGAGTATGAGTACATCCCTACCTGTTGGCATGTAAAAGCATGTGAAAAAACAGATACACACCCTGGTGGGAGGGGCCTCTCCCATGTGGTGGTCTTTGTGTTATGATCCACATAATAGACTCGTCCATGAGGAAGAATTCGCTGTTCCCAACTGCAAGAGATGAAAATCACTGAGAAAACTGTTATGATGTGTTCATGTTTAAATTCAACCCCAGCTCTCTGACGTACCCAGTGGGCAATGCATCAGTGGCTTGTGTCTCTGTGGCTATACTGGTCTGGTCAGCGGTGGATGGGGTGTCTGTGGCTGGCGGCAGGACAGAACCATCCGTCGCAGCAGGGGGGTCTGAGCTTAGTGATGGTGAAGACAGAGCTGGACGTGACAGATGACCTCCCTCTATCCCATTAGTATGAGTCTCACCTTTACCTTAGCACCAAGCAAAAGACCAACAAAAAAATTAGAATTAACATCTTATCAAATCAGAAGCCTCAAAGAGTGTGTACCAGAGCCTACGTTGGGTGATATTTATCATGGTAACAAATGTTAAGTGTCAATCAAAAAAGTTGTTACATATTTGTAACATGGTTTGTAAATGTATTCAGCTTTGAGTAGGCAGGAATTCTCAAAGCTACTGACACATCAGAGCAATAAAGAAACACAGATTATTCAATAATACTGTCTGCCAAAATAAAAGCAACTTTTGTGAATTAACAGATTGATTATAGCATTAGATTCAGATGAGCCCTTATCACATTGTATCATAGTGTTATGATCATATTTCACAGCAGCCTGAGCGAGTTTGTATGTTAGTAAATTTGATTGTGTGTGTATCTAACCAGCATTGCTCAGGCTGTTCATGGCCGTCTTTGAGTTGCGGTGGCATGTGGTTTCTGCGGGTTCTCCATTCAGTTCACCGTTAGTGAGAACAGCTCCTCTGATGTCAGCTGGAGAATCTCCACAAGAACCTCCAGATGAATGACCTAAACTTCTGAAAATATATGAGAGATTCATATAAGAAGTGCATGTATGCTGGTTATGTGTATTTCTTGTTATGCTTCTATAATCCCCCACACAATGTGAATCATTTTAATTATGGGTGTGTCCAGCCTATTTGTACTTTGACCAAGTATTTTTAGTAAATCAGCTGCATGCCCACTAAAAGTGCATGAATTTTTTTTTGACTGCCCAAACAATCCTTTATTTAGGATCTTAGTAAATCCGGTCTAAAAACTGACTAGATAATGTGTATCACTAAAATGTCCAAGCAACACATTTGCTCCAATCGTGCTTGTTTGGAACATACTGGTGGTGGGTAAGGAAACTCAGCTCCTGGTCTGATAAAACTAACATTTTAATAATTTTAGTAAATATATTATAATATGGCAAAAATAGACTGGTTACATGAGCCTAAGCTCTTTTCAATAAAATCCAAGCAAAAGTTAATATCAGATCATTTTAGAATACAGTATAGGTAATACCGAATATTCTTCAGTTTTATGCAAAACAGAAATATGACAAATAGAATATCAGACCTCTGTGATATGGCCAAAAAAAAATGCCACAAAAAAAAGCTGGACCTGGAAAGTCCTTGAAAGGTTCTTGAATTTTAAGTTAACCAAGCTGTGGGAACGCTGTATTAACAACTATCCAAACTGTTTTAGACCTAAAAGAGTCTTTGTAGGCCTATGTTACCCTTAAATGTCAGAGAAAAGAACAAAATATAGAAAAATATAGAATACATATAATAGAATTCTATATTTTTTTCTTATAGAAAATTGTACTTTGCTTATTATACTATAAAAACACATAATTATAGTTGATTTTAGTTTATCATAGTTGATCATAACTAGAGATGAAATGGCATGAAAGTTTCATTTCATGATTATAGTGACCAAAATGATCACGGTTAATCACAGAATCCTGTTCAAAAAGTCCTAATGCTACACAATGGGTCTGTCGTTGCTATGCAAACATGCAACTTTACAGGGGGGAGCTTTACAGGGGGTGTGGCTTATCTAAATGAGTTGTAAATGAGCCCTATTGTCACTCCCAGCAGGTGAGAACTGCAAAATGTTTAGAGGTCATTTCCTCCCTATTAAGGTTTTTTGAGTGCCTACTTCAAATGGACACAATTTATCCAAATATGATCAGATTTCCATGTGTTATACATCGTTGGAAAGCTTGGAGACTACACTTTCAGAATCTGCGAATAACTCAAAATGCCCCAGAACCGACTTGTGTCCCTACTTTCCGTGACTGGTCACAATTTCCAAAAGATCTCCATAACTTTTAACATGATGTATAATTTTTATGCATATTTGAATACACACGCATACATGTATATATTTAAGAAACAGTTGCATGTATATATACTGTATATATATTTATATCATTTATATTATATATAAATATATATATTTATTTAAAAAAAAAAATCTTAAATATACACATGCATGTGTGTGTATTTATATATACACATAATAATTATACACAGCACACACAAGCAAACACACACTTTTATTTTGGATGCAATTAATCGTTAAACAGCCCTAATTATTTTATAATTCAGGATGTTAGGCATAAAAACACAAGGATGTGTTGACTAGCAGAAAACAGCAGAAGACATGAAACGGAAGTATAAAAAAAAAAATTAGACAGACAAACTATAGAAAAATAAAAAGATATTTGTTCTGACCGTCCACGGGGGCTGCTGTTGCTGGGGGTGTCCTCACTATGAGCTCTGTGCAGATTAGACCTGCTCGAGTGAACAACCTCTGCACAGAAAAAACACACACAAAATCATCATAAAACAGTGCAATAGGACAACTGATTTACATCTTGCAGAAAAGTTCGTCATTCCTACTTTGCTTATTTCAATAAATTATTTACAACTTAAAAGGTCCCGTTCTTCGTGTTTTTTTTTAAGCTTTGATTGTGTTTACAGTGTGCAATATAACATGTGTTCATGTTTCACGTGTAAAAAAAAAAAAACTGTATTTTTAACACAATGTACTTATCTGTATACCGCTGTTTTCACTGTCCTAAAAACGGCTGATGACTTCCTTTATTCTATGAAGTCCCTCCTTCAGAAATACGTAACGAGTTCTGATTGTGCCAGCGGTTCCTGTGTTGTGATTCGACAGCAGCTTAGCAAACGTAGCACGGTTCCTGTGTTGTGATTCGACAGCAGCTTAGCGAACGTGGAAAGGTCACGCCTCTTAACGGGAGATATATGCGCTTAATGATCTCTACAGCGTCCCTGGGAAAGCCAAACACAGGTGATTTGACTCCGGGATGAAAATAACAGCGTCTCGACGACATGGCGACAAACACACTCAAACGCAACAATTCCTTTTCTCCACGCGACACTTCCTCTTCTCCACGTGGGACAGCAACAAGACAACACCCCCTTTTTTCGCGTATTCTTGTGGGCGGAGGTTAGTCTGTTCTACTGACGTCATTTATGAAGGAAGTACCAGGATGTAATCCAAGCCAGCCGTTCGCTGTAGGCTTTGAAAGGGGACTTCTGTTAAATAAAATATCTCGCTTGGCATTGAACTTTGAGCTTTATAATTTTACAGGTATTATTTATGCTCTAACAGCAACATTACACACTAATTAAAGTTTGAACAATGGGATCACGAAGAACGGGACCTTTAATCATTTCTGTTTACGTATATTCTCAATGTACTGTAATCATCTAGTTGACTAAATGGCACCTAAAATGATTCAAGAAACCTCAAGAAAATTTAAACATCAGAGACAGGAGAAGAGAAATTCTGATGATTACTGTGTACAGAATTTTCAACCCAAGCCTTTCTGAGAAAGCAAAGGCTCAGGTGTGTGAGACCTGATGAAGAAGATCATTATGAACATTTATTTATTTAAATTAAATATTTTAATCAGTATTCTGTCAATTTACATGTTTATGCCCAAAATGCTTAATTAATATTCAAAGTAGTTGACTGTCATTCTCCTCTATGGTGTTTAAGATAAATTAAATATTTAACTAAGACCCAAATATCCTTGTAAGTGGACACCGGGACTTGAAAAAAATGACATGAAATGACACGTATAGGTAAAAACAATTTTTTTTCCACCAATCAATTTTCAGGTTTCAGGATATTTTAACCAAACTTTGTTTAAAGATGATTCTCAAATGTCATGAAAGATAGAAATGGAATGAATTGATATGCCATTTTACTTTATGCAATATGTGGGTAAAATACTCTGGTTTTATTCAACTCATTCAATACAATATATCTCTAATTTGCATATTAATGTGTTCTTGGAGCAACATGTAATGAAAAATAAAGTGTAATAATTGGAGTAACAGTTGGCAACATTTTCATAATATCTAATATTTCATAAGAATATTGATATGTAATTTCTTTCCCTAATCACTTGTTATGTCTCCCAAAATGCCTGATAAACATGATTTAAGTCCTGGTGTCCTCTACAGTGGACCCATTATCCAATACTCATTCATTTAATAGTGACATCCAAAAGTTTTGGGACACCTGCCTTTACATGCACATGAACTTTAATGACATCTCATTCTTAATCCGTAGGGTTTAATATGGAGTTGTTCCACCCTTTGCAGCTATAAAAGCTTCAACTTTTCTGGGAAGGCTTTCCACAAGGTTTAGGAGTGTGTTTAAAGGAATATTTGGCCATTCTTCTAGAAGCTCTTTTGTGAGGTCAGGCACTGATGTTGGACGAGAAGGCCTGGCTCGCAGTCTCCGCTCTAATTCATCCCAAAGGTGTTCTATCGGGTTGTGAAGGCCAGTCAAGATCCTCTACACCAAACTCGCTCATCCATGTCTTTATGGACCTTGCTTTGTGCACTGGTGCGCAGTCATATTGGAACAGAAAGGGGCCATCCCCAAACTGTTTCCACAAAGTTGGGAGCTTGAAATTGTCCAAAATGTCTTGGTATGCTGAAGCATTAAGAGTTCCTTCACTGAAACTAAGGGGCCAAACTCAACCACTTAAAACCAACCCCACACCATAATCCCTCCTCCACCAAACTTTACCCGTGGCACAATGCAGTCAGGCAAGTACCGTTCTCCTGGCAACTGCAAAACCCAGACTCATCCATCGGATTGCCAGACAGGGAAGCGTGATTAGAGCAGTGGAGACGTGTTCTCTGGAGTGACCAGACTCCAGTGGTGGCGTGCTTTACACCACTGCATCCGATGCTTTGCATTGCACTTGATGATGCTCAAGAGCAGTCGGTAGAGAGCTTCATGGAATGGGTTTCCATGATTATGGAAACCCATTCCATGAAGCTCTCTACGCACTGCTCTTTGAGCTAATCTGAAGGCCACACGAAGTTTGAAGGTCTGTAGCTATTGACTCTGCAGAAAGTTGGTGACTTCAGCGCACTGTGCACCTCAGCATGCTCTGACCCTGCTCTGAGATTACACGTGGTCTACCACTTTGTGGCTGAGTTACTGTTGTTCCCAATAGCTTCCACTTTGTTATAATACCACTAACAGTTGATATTTAGTAGTGAGGAAATTTCACAAATGGACTTATTGCACAGGTGTCAACCTATCACGGTATCACGCTTGAATTCACTGAGCTCCTGAGAGTGACCCATTCTTTCACAAATGTTTGTAGAAGTGTCTGCATGCCTAGGTGCTTGATTTTATACACCTGTGGCCATGGAAGTGACTGGAACACCTGAATTCAATGATTTGGAGGGGTGTCCCAATACTTTTGGCAATATAGTGTAATATCTGAAATTAAAATAAATTCTGTATTATTTGACACTGCTTTTTTTTGCTCTTAATTAAACGTATTTGCGTTTTATTCTTCTGTTTTTAATTTCACATGAAAGTGTCTGTTATGAAGCCATGCAGTTGTAAAAATGTAAAACTCAAATGGACGACATTAAAGCTTTCAGTACAAATCACAAGTTACTGTAAGAATGTTTCAAGCTTAGAAAGTTTGAGTACAATTTTCTGTTTACTGAATGTGTGCGTGCGTGTGCATGTGTCATTCTGGCTTTCCCCAGGCCTGTACACAAAGACCTGTTTATGTAGTTACATGTGTTTCAGAAAAAAAACACCAGGGGAAATGAGGGAAAACTTTAAACCAACAAGAGCGACTTCAGAGTGAACAGAGGACCCTAACAGACCTACACACACTCCAACCTTTATCCACTGCTGACGGTCAAATAGAAACTTGCACACTGAAAGAACACACTCCAGATCTTTATACTGTGTGTGGCTAAAACAGGGATTTGAGATCAGATCACAAACCAGTTGCTGTTCTGGTTGTGAAAAGACTCAAAAAGAACATTTAAGCCAAACCGTAATTTTATTAAGTGTGTGTGTGTGTGTGTGTGTGCGCGTGCGTGCGTGCGTGCGTGCATCCCTTATATTGTGAAATTTTATGACAAATGACTAGTAAGGACATTTAACTGGTCCTCACTAGTTAAAAAGGCTTATAAATCGGTCAAAATATGTTTTTATTTGAATCTAGGTTTCTGTGATGTTAATTTTAGGTGTAGGGGTAGGGGTCAGGTTAGGCCATAGAAAACTTCATTTATCTGATAGGAGCTGGATGAAATATTTGAATGCTTCCAATCCACAATCTGATTTGTGATTGTCTTTGTTGCTTGTGCTCTTATTCTTTTGTTCACATAATCTTTAACTGGAGTAAAATTATGTGCCACAATTACCGGCACCCCTCGAAATTCTCATGAGTAAAAAAAATCTAACTGATCAAATTTCCATTCATTTTGTAGATTGAGGTTATTTGAGTGATTGCGAATACTTTAGTGGTATGCCATGACTTCCTGTTTTTTAACTGGGGTATATATATGAGACACAGGCCAAATTCCTATACACTTCCATTACAATAGAAAAGACCAGTATACAGTAACAATGTGCAGAAATGACACAAATCAGCAAAAGGCTAGAAGAAAATAGCAAAATTGTTGAAAATGCCTATTTTCATATATCAGTTCCACAACTGGAGATGTTAAGAATCAGCATGGAAGTGGACAATCTTTATTGCCATGACACACAATAAGGACGATGGCTTGACGCGTAATAATTGCATTAATTATTTGTACTTTTGCACACAGTAAAGTCAGGTTGCCCAGAGTAAATACAGGCATGCCAATGTTTATTTAATATATGAGAAAAATACTTGTGGTTAAATTGTTCTAAATATTTTGAATTAAAAAAACAAGAGGATAAATAGCCAAGAATTTTCAGCCTGTTTTGCTCATATTTACCAAGGGTACCGATATTAGTGGAGGCCACTGTGTGTTTGCAAGGAATATAACGACAGGCTGTTAAATTACTGAAAAATAAGGCACTACTATGCCTATAATAACGCCTAATTCAAAAAATATAAACACTACCACCTCACTACTAAGAAATGCCTTTGGCTTTTTACTGATGAAGTCATGAGGCAGCGCTGACAAGAGGTGCATGTGAATGTTTGTATATGTGCAAGTGAGTGTGTGGGAGAGAGCAGAAGAAAGGCAACATGCTTTGACAGATAATCATCCTATTGTTTGTAATATTTATTGCGTTTGTGACTTTTGGCCATTTTGCTGTGGTATTTCTTTAACTGAAATAATCTGGTGATTTGGAACTGTAATAGTTGGTTGGAAAACTTTAGCCATGCAGTTATTGAAGAATTAAATCAACACCTCTAAACATCTGTAAGCCAAACAGAATTGGACTTTCTAAAACGTGGTAAGGGATAATGCACGGCTAGCTGTGCATTAAATGATTTTAAAGTGCCCCTATTATGCAATTTTAAAGGTTCCTAATTTTGTTTTGGAGGTCTCCCACAACAGGTTTACATACATTGAAGGTAAAAAAAAAAATGTAAATATTTTTTTATTTTTCATAATATACATTGCACATCACAACATTTTACAATGATTCTCAAATGACTCGTCAGATGAATCAGTCTCTCTAAATCCCTCCTTTCTGCGAGCCTACTCTGCCCTGATTGGCCAAATGACCCAGTCTGTTCTGATTGGTCTCCCGCTCACAGTGTGTGGTGAAAACGAAACCCTCATTACCATAACTGAACTTCTGCTCCGGAGGCTTCCTAAAGCTTAGTGATTGTACACACTGTAAAGACGGTAACAACGGCATGGATTTTACCACATCAATCCTAGTGTGATGATAAAACATTGCATAACACAGAGACCATACACAGTAGGGGTGTAACGGTACACATATTCGTACCGAACCGTTTCGATACAGGGCTTTCGGTTCGGTTCCAAATGTAATCTTTAACAGTTAACAGTCGGCTTGTTTTAAGCGTGGAACACACTTCAATCCGAAGTCCCAGACGAACATATTAAGTATTCAGTCCATGTTATCATGAAATTCAAATGATAAATGCCGTTTTGACGCTCTTTAATGTGACGTGACTGTATAGGCGCTGTCAGTTCAACTTCAAGTGGCAGCGCGAGTGAACACGATCATCTCATCCTAAAGAATAAACATAAATCTCTTAAGATATGTTGAGGATACATTACACATTACAACTTACTGAAATGTATCATATGTCGTGTAATCACTCAATCTATGTTTCAACCACGGAAAGACAATAAAACAGCTTGTAAACAATGTCACGTAGCATCACATTTACCTCAGAAGTCATTCAGTGTCCACAGCTGTTAGCTCACTAGAGAAATCAACTCTTTCGCTGAATACATGCACTATATTAGCCTATAATATTCATTATATTCTACTTAGCCTGTTAGTGAGGTCATGAAAATGGCAGTCACTGTGTATAAATGATTATATTGCAACAACGAATTGGAGAACACAATAATTATAATTAGATTTAGAAGTTAATGCAAAAACTGCCTTATGTGAAGCTTATGAGTGTTGATTATTATATCTAAAAAATAAATAGCACCTGAATTTAGGCTAATAGTTTGGGCTCTGTAACATTTAATATTACCGTAGTGTGTAATTAAGGGCTCCCTATATAGTTTACAGCATTATCTTTAAGAAACCTTTAGTTATAATTCAATTAATTTAAGGACAGACACAATTTTTTCAGTGAACCACTGTTGAATAAAAATAAATAAAAAGCAATTTTGTAAAACTGCTGTACCAACTCGTAACGAACCGTGACTTCAAAACCGAGGTACGTACCGAACCGTCAATTTTGTGTACCGTTACACCCCTAATATATATTCATTATATTCTACTTAACCTGTTAGTGATGTCTTGATTATTTCATGTATGTTTAAATAAATCTGTCATGAAAATGACAGACACTGTGTATAAATGATTATATTTCAATCAACGAATTGGAGAAAAAACTATTTTATAATTAGATTTAGAAGTTATTTAAAAAACTGCCTAATATGAAGTTTACATGTTTGGGTACTATGTTATTTGAGTGTTGATTATTATACCTAAAAATAAATAGCAAATTAATTTAGTCTAATAGTTTGGAATCTGTTGTTAACCTTTAATAGTAATGTGCAAGTAAGGGTCCCTATATAGTTTACAGCAAATCTTCAATAAACTTTTAGTTATAATTTAATTCAAGGACAGACACTTTTTTTTTCAGTAAACCACTGATTAATAAAAATAAATAAAAATCAATTTTGTAAAACTGCTGTGCCGAACCATGACTTAAACCGAGGTACGGACCGAACCGAACCGTCAGTTTTGTGTACCCCTAAAACACAGTATAAAACATGAAACCATGTATTTTAAACACCCGGTAGAAAATATATACAACAATTAATCATACTCACAGGTTGTGATCCTAAGGAACAAGTTGGTCCAAATAAAGTGAGTACTCTCCCATCTTTAATGGATAACTTTTTGTAAATCCCATTTATACCTCACAGAAATTTGAGAAGTAACCGTCAAAAGGTTATACTGCGGTTGTATCGCTGTGGTAATTTTACCACAATCTTGCAGAGCAGAAAAAGTGTCTTCTCGACATGTACACAACCCGAAACAGCAATAGTGTTTGAGGATGGGTCAAAGTAGATGTTGTTCGAGGGCAGCCAATGAAGACCATAGGACTTATCATTCTGCCCGCTTTAAATCTCGTTGCTGAGAAACATAATGTAACGATTCAGTAGCAAAGCTATTTCAATAATAAAAGTCGCAGCGTTGATAGGTTTCTATCTAATAATATAATTTGAATATTTCTATCTAATAATTGCCTAATCAACACATCCTCAATAAATCCATCTCCAGCGTAATAACTCAGATCTTTCCATTTTTCCTATCTAATAATTGCCTCATCGACACGGCATCCTCAATAAATCAGTCTCCGGCGTGATGACTCCAATCTTTCAAATATTCCGATCTAATATGACCTCTGACCTGTAATGTTGCCAGAATCATAATCATACGCTATTTGTTAATTGGACAGAGGAGAACTGGCACCCGACTGAGCCTGGTTTCTCCCAAGGTTTATTTTTCTCCATTATGCCACCTGATGGAGTTTTGGTTCCTTGCCACTGTCACCTTTGGCTTAGCTTTCTCAGGTGGGGACACTAAATTTTCAACTAAATATTCAACTAAATTACTGATCTGCTCACATTGTCACTATATGATAATTGAAATGAGCTGATAACATCACCATTTTCTCCAGAGCGGCTGTACAGCCATCAAATTCTATTGCATTATTTTCCTGTTTAACACTGTGAAGCTGCTTTGAAACAATCAGCATTGTAAAAAGCGAAGACTTTAAAATATTCTGAAGAGTGCTTTTAGGCACAACGTGCAGCAGAATGGTTTTATAGAATGATTACCACATAACAGAAATATTAAGGATATAAAATTTCATTCAAATGTTATTTTAAACACAACTATAAAACAGCGTTGCGTGACGGGACAACACTGGTATCTGCTCCCTCAGGCTCTGAACTGGAGAGCGCATGAGAGAAGAGTGTCGTCAGTTAAAGTGCATTAGTCTCTGCATCTGTTGCAAGAATGCCAGTGTAATCTAAGTCAACATCATAATCGATTATTACCGTATTTCCTCAAATAAAAGCCTGTAGTAAATTAAACGCTGGGCCTCTGATAGTGGCCGGGGGCGTGGCCAGCAAGAACAAATAAAGGCCGGTCTCAAATTAAGACCGGGGAAAAATTATTTCCTTTCACTTCATGTGCATTCAAGTTCAGCGTAATGTACAGTAGGGTTGTGCCGAAGGAGCGAAACCATCGTGACCATTGCGAGTGTGACGCACACTAATCCTGGTCTCTTCTATACTTAACCTAAACACTTTGCAGGGATTGCTCTGTAAATTAAATTGAGAATATAACTGATGCATATCTGCTATTTTAAATACTGTAGTCTTTAATTGATTATTGATTGTCGGACTCCAGAGAATAGTCTTGCAGTGGTTTGGTTCCGATCGGGCCAAAAACCTAGGAGAAGTCAGCAAAAATAGGTTTTTCAAAAAACTGCAATTTACTCGAAATTTCGTCCGCCTTGAGCCAAGGATTCCAACGATATAAGACACTTGATCATGGGACAAACAGTCTAAGAGTTATGAGCAATTTTGAACTTTTGGTTGCTGTAGCGCCACCTATGAGTTTTCATTTGGGATTTATAGGCTTTTTAGTGTATTTTGCCACACCCCTTTTCTAAATGACCCTGTTACAGCCACCCAAATGCAAAAGTTCAACTTTTTTTCGATAATTATTGATCTAGAGAGTCCAGAGAATTGTCCTAGACTGGTTTGGTTCCGATCGGGCAAAAAACCAGGGACTAGTTCGCAAAAGTAGGTTTTGGACAAAATTCGACATAGCAGACAATTTTCCCTGCCAATTGATCCTGGGATAAACAGTCTAAGAGTTATGAGCAATTTTGAACTTTTGGTTGCTGTAGCGCCACCTATGGGCCAATCGGGGTCATACTCTGATAGGTTGTCCCCAAACTGAGGCCTACCATCTGGCCAGGTTTCATGTCTCTAGGCCTTACGGTTTGGCCTGCACGATGCGTTTTACGAAACCTTACAATTACAATAGGGTTTCAGCATTTCATGCTTGAACCCCTAACAAGCAAATAGCCTATAACAGACAATGACATGGAGGCGGCGGCGGCAGCGGCAGCGCAGCGTGCTCAACGGCTTAAATGAACAACTAGGCTACTAGAAAAGAAAAAAATCTTTAGTCAGGGGCAGCCCTTACTATTTATTTCAGATGGACCTATATTTTGTCCAGCATGTCAAAGGGAGTTCTGGGTTGAGCGGCGGTGCTGAGCGGAATGAGCTTCAGAAATGAGCGGAATCTCCAGAAAGGCACTTGATCTCCACTGGAGGAAATATTACCGCTCTACGCACACACCGCAACAGTCACAATATGACCTCATGTATGTTTTAAAAACACAATTCAACTTATAAATAATACTTTTTAATGGGCCACTTAAAATGTTTATTACAAATAAATGATTAAATTCTAAAAATGAATAAAATGAACAAAAATTTGCATTGCATTTGCAATCCTTTGAAACCACCCCACTTCCAGCGCCCCTGATGATATCTGTCCTCTGGAACGCTATCGCTTTTCATTTAAAACGGTTTATTTAAAACAATTATTTTTTTCAAATAGATGGAATTCGAAATACAGGCCTGCCCCCAATAAAAGCCTGCTTCAAATAAAAGCCGGTGACCTTCTGCAGTTCAGGTAAATAAAGGCCCTGGCTTTTATTTGAGGAAATACGGTAATTTCTGGAATCGATGCATTGAATTGTGCTATCGAATGCATTTCTACACCCCTTCTATATGTGTAAGTAGAAATGCACTCTTTGTGTTCATGTTGGTTTAATGAGGTTGTGAAAAACTATTGTACCATTTAAGAAAGGTTTACATTTATTGTTGTGGTGTAAGTAATAACATTTTCCTTAAACCTTTTGAGTGTACACATCTTCATTATATTCAAAAAGGTTTTTAAATGTCTAAGTATTTTTTAGAACTATCATATGTTATTGATGCATAAATATCACAAGACCTATAAAATACATTAACAAAAATAATTTAGGACCATTTTGTTGACCATGTCAACTTTAATATTGCTTTAATATTTTTTAAGTGTTTTGTCTTGTTGCTAGGCCAATTGTTTCACAAAATGTAATGTTTTTTTTTTTTTTTGCAGAAGCTTTAAGATAAAATACAGATAAATAAATAATGTTTACTCAAATCAATATTTTATGCTGACATATTATTTGATTATTATTGTGTAATAAGTCAGATAATGTTCAGCCAGCCAGTCATAATATATGGATATATCTGAGTAATATCACCCTGATGGGGATTTATACTGTTTTTCGGTTACATTTTCTCACCTAGAAAAGATGCTGTAAAAAGGTCCAGACCTTCTGTCGAGAGTCAAAGGTCCAGCTACGTAAGACTAGTTAACGCTGCATTAGAATATAGGGCAGACCGGGGTTAGTTCTCTTCTCACAGGGGGAAACTTGTCAGCAGCTGCAGTAGCAGTCATTTTTTTAGGTTGGGGTTGTCACATGCATTTTATTTGCTATAACTCATGTCCTAATTACATTTGCTGCTCAAAATAATGGTTATAGATTGCTGCGGTTTAACTAATTGTTTTACCATTTAAATTTGGCTAAAAAGCAATAATAGATATATAAAACAAATTATTGGCAGGTTGAGGGTTTAGCAATGGGAATGTTTTGAAGGTGAAATCTCAACCAACCCCTCCTGGAAAATATAAAACGCTTCTGAAAATAAATCTGGTGGTCTTTTTTTAATCTCAGTTTAAAGACAATCTTAGACAAATTGAATGGCATGCGACACTTCTACAAACTTTTGTGAAAGAATGGGTCACTCTCAGGCGCTCAGTGAATTCAAGCGTGGTACCGTGGTAGGTTGCCACCTGAGCAATAAGTCCATTCGTGAAATTTCCTCACTATTAAATATTCCACGGTCAACTGTTAGTGTTGTTATAACAAAGTGAAAGCAATTTGGAACAACAGCAACTCAGCAACAAAGTGGTAGACCACGTAAAATCACAGAACGGGGTCAACGGGGTTGGGCTTGGCCCCTTAGTTTCAGTGAAAGGAAAACTTAATGCTTCAGCATACCAAGATATTTTGGACAATTTCAAGCTCCCAACTTTGTGGGAACAGTTTGGGGATGGCCCCTTCATGTTCCAACATGACTGCGCACCAGTGCACAAAGCAAGGTCCTGACCTCAACCCGACAGAACACCTTTGGGATGAATTAGAGCAGAGACTGCGAGCCAGGCCTTCTCGTCCAACATCAGTGCCTGACCTCACAAAAGTGGTTCTAGAAGAATGGTCAAAATTTCCCATAAATGACATTATAAAATACACTCCTAAACCTTGCGGAAAGCCTTCCCAGAAGAGTTGAAGCTGTTATAGCTGCAAAAGGTGGGGCAACTTCATATTAGAATGAAGAATGGGATGTCATTAAAGTTCATGTGCTTGTAAAGGCAGGCGTCCCAAAACTTTTGGCAATATAGTTTATGTTGACTGATTGTGCTCTATATCATGTGTTAACATTGCAGCACACACCATATGCTTCAGAGTATGAAACTTTTTACAAGCTAGAGATGGTCACTTAGTAACTAGACTCACTTTCCTATATCTCAAACAGTAGAGCATGGCACTAGCAATGTTAAGGGTTAAATTCCAGGCAAATCAAAAACTGATCAAATGTAAATGCGTACCTTGAATGCAACATCCATAGTCACTTTGGATAAAAGGCAAATGCAAATGCATAAATGTAAATGTAAACACCACATACCACTCTTTTTACAGTAACAGAATCAATGTAGTACCTGTGCACTGTGTAACTGACACATGACTGCTTTGTGCTTTCCAAAGCAACTTCATTTACTCCCAGTCAAAAATGAGTTTTTATGAGTCACATTACGCTTGTGAGTGGTCAATAGACCCACTGACCTCCTGTCAGTTGTGAGTACACAGAGGAGAAAAGCTCTCTTGTGAGTATCCGCTGGGTCTCCTCTGGTCAAACTCGACTCTTTCCATTCCAACCCCTCTCACCACAACCTCCTCTATTCCTGCATTTAGTTTAGGTGGAGTCACAGCCAAGGCTTTGCAAACTCATGAATGTGCAGTTGTTCATGTGTTCTGTGTGTTCTACGAGTGTTTTCTATGAAGTGTGCATGTGTGTCTGTGAACAGGACTTACTGTCTGGCGCAGCATTGCCATTGGGCAGCGATCCTAGATCAACAACCAGGCCGTCCAGACAGACGTTGAGCTCACCTCCTGCTACAACTGAGCCTTTGTTCTCCGTCTGTAGAACCAGACTGAGCTGAACATTCTCCACTGCCAGTCAAAGAGAAAGAGAGAGAGGGCTACTAGATACATTTGTTTTTTCATTTTTATGAAACCTAAATTTCATTTACATTCATGACATTTTATTTGACCGATTCATTGTTTTGGCAAAACACTCACTGGCTCATATTTTGTGTTTTGAAATAGCAGGGAAGAAGTGAAACTGGTTTAAAAGGGGAGTGCTCAGCTGTTCATTGAGATTTTATTCTATCCCACATTAGGCTCACATATCTTCAATTCATAGAAATAATTTATTTCTGACACAGTGATATGTAGAACACGTCCTACCATAACTGATGGCAGAACCTTATATAACAGCAAATATAAAAACAGTATTTTCATCATTTACCTCATGTCATCCTAAACTTTTACAAATTTCTTCTGTGCAACAATAAAGGACATCTTTGAAGAATATCCTGTCTTGTAAAGGTAAAAAAAAAAGTTTAAATCACTTGTGATAGTCTTGAAAAATCATAGCATGGGCTTCTCTGCACGTTTGACATGAACTGTGGATCTACATATTATCGTTTTTTGCAAATCCAGCTGTATTCCACCAGAAAGACAAAATATTTTTTTCTAAACAATGTGAAGCACACAGCTGACTCAGAAACAACTTTACCACCAAAAAAAAAATTGGACTAACACTGTGGAGTGACTCTGCTGAAAGTCAAACCTCAAATGTTCAGGAAAAACACTGCACTGAGCTGAAAGGAATTCATGCAGACCTATTCAAAATCTTTTGGCCAACAGTGTCAAAAAAATCATAAATGTAAAAGTATTAATTACAGGGGTCAGTTGGGGACACTTAATATTCAACAATATTATTGATCACTGAACTGACTTCAACCAAAATGCATAACTTTCCTGTTATCACTATAAAGCTGCTTTGAAATAATATCTATTGTATAAAGCGCTATATAAATAAAGGTGACTTCAAAGATTTATTTTTAAAAATCAGAGACATTCTAGCTTTATATTTTAAACTGTAAAAATAAGACTTTTTTTATTGTCAGTTACAGGGAGTTATTGACAGGTCTGGGGTGATCAGCATTGCTTTTAACCTTAATATTAGGGCTGAGAAAAAATACTTGAGTTTTAATATAAATATTTACTGTTTAAAAGTTTAAACTGTTTAAAATAATTACCACAATTAATGCAGAATATATTGGCTTTCAATTATAATGTTGAATGGCTATAATTTAAAATTGTATCCCCAGAAATTAAAACATAATTCTGTTAAAGGGTTACCTTACCCAAAAATTTTAATTACCCCATGATTTACTCACCCTCAAGCCACCCTAGGTGTACATGTCCTGGCATAGTCATTTTTTAAGTCCATAAAAGTGCATCTATCCATCATACAACTGCTCCAAACAGCTCCAGGGGGTTAATAAAGGCCTTCTGAAGCAAAGTGGCCTGTTTGTGTAAGAAAAATATATTTTATAGACTGTATAGACTAAAATTACTAGCTTCCGGCAGTCAGCGGTATGCAAGTTGACTTTACGACGTCAGGGGCAATGTATTACTACTATACATCGCCCCTGACGCGATGTATAGAAGCATCACAAGCTTTGACGCCTCTCAAGGATGGGCACGAACCCAAGCCCCTCTTTTCTTATATTAAAATCCTTTGCCTATTCTCTTTAAAAATTCAATATGTATGCGTCAAAGGTCAGGGGTTACTCTTTCACCGTAACTTTTTACTCTTTCACTTGCGTACCGCTGACTCCCGGAAGCTAGTTATTTTAGTCTATAAAGTTTTAAATATGGATATTTTTCTTACACAAACACGCCACTTCGCTTCAGAAGGCCTTAAATTAACTCCCCGGAGCTGTGTGGAGCAGTTATATGATGGATAGATGCACTTTTATGGACTTCAAAAACGACCCAACAATTCACTGCCATTATAAAGCTTGGAAGAGCCAGGACATTTTTAATATAACTCCGATTTTATTCGTCTGAAAGAAGAATGTCATATACACCTAGGATGACTTGAAGGTGAGTAAATCTCAAGTAAATTTTCATTTTTGGGTGAACTATCCCTTTAAATAAAAGCATCAGTATTGTTATTAGTAATCCTGGCCTTCATTCATAATACTTAGTGAAAAAAGATGGCATTAAATAAATATTTAAAATACTGTCTTTGTTGTTTCCACATATTTATCATGATTTTGTATTGTAAAGACAACTTACTCTTGCCATCATGTGTTCGTAGAGTGTCCAGTAAGTCAATGGTAGCACTGCCCAAAAGTTCCTTCCTCAAAGTGTGACAACTCCACAACTTCAGATCCAAACGACTCTGAGGAGTCACATTTCTGTAAAAATAAATAAATAAATATCAGGGCTCAGCATGAAGCCTTTTCATGTGCTTGTCCTTCGGACAAGTAAATTGATCATTCACTTGTCCCAGTAAAAAATTAGCTTGTCCAGAAAAAAAAGATTTTGTGTATTGTAAATATAATTTATTCTGAAGCAATATTCTCATTAGTGTTCAGTCAGCTTTGACATATTTATGATAATTTAATCTTTATAAAGAGCATTTTTCCCCTAATCGTTTTAAATATATTGATAAAATTTTTGAATTTAAAATGAAAGATGAAGCATTAACTAAATTAGAATAATAAGACACTATATTAAATCAATTGTTAAATTCAATTTACACTGAAAAATTACAACTACATTAAATAACATTATGAAATTGTTTTAAATATTTTTGGAATTTACAAGTCAGAAATGTTGGAAAGAATAATACTTTTAAACAACTAAACCGCCAGTAGGTGGCGATGGGTGACCGCCTTAATGAGTGAGTCATTGAGTCATTCATTCAAACGATTCGTTCAAAACGCTGAATCATTCAGTAATGAAACATGGTTGAGTGTTGCTGTGAGATGCGTTACGGTTCTTCTGTGATCTTGGACCTATTTTCGCTGCTGAAACGGAACAAAAACAGTCAATATTGCATCTAAAATGTAAGTGAATTAAATTACTTGTTTATTGAGCTGTCATATGAAATCAGTGTCACATTTTCAATCGTGATGGTTTTCAGCACTCTTGGTCATGAGCTGTTGCTTAACTATTGCTCAAATATAAAAACATTTTGAATTTTTACCGCAGTATGTTACAGAGTTTCTTTGAGCAGCGCTCATTTGTTTTCATTTCTCCTCATGAGGCTGCATGAGCCTCAACAGCACAACCTTGTTACTATCCGTACATTATTTATAATATTATTATTCACCATCAATTGCCACTTACACAACATGAATGCAGAGTCCCGGACAAGTATTTATATATTAGGGGTGTAACGGTTCTCTGTAAAAAAATCGAACCGTACCGTTCTCCACCCACGGTTTGGGATGCACTTGCACATTTATAATATGGTTTGTTGAATATAACAACGCGACCGACAGACAGACAGACAGACAGACTTCCCAATACATTACAACAGCGTTGATCAAAAAGCTTGGACAAAACAGTCACTCTTGTATGCGAGTGCCATCTGCTCGATCATGATTCATGATGATTACGCCGTCATCAGCAGGGTATTGGCAGCGGCGAGCGCAGGTGACACCTAAACAGCACACATGTTTAAACTAAACTAAGCCATGCCAATTTAGACATTCAAGAACAATAACTTTTGTAACTTCAATAATGATTCATCTTTATTTAATTCATACAGTGAAGATTATAATATACAATGTAATTTTATATTTGATTACTTTATTCAATTTCTGTACCTGAAAACGATACTCGGTTACTTAACGTAACCTCGGTTCTCTCTAGAAGAGGGAACGAGTATTGCGTAAGTTTCCTTACGCATCGGGAAAGTATTCTTTCTTCGAGATTTCTGAAAAACCCCAAATTATCCTTAATTTTTTAACATTGTCAACACAGTGCGGCAGCCTGGCAGACCATAGCAGGCTATTCCAGCGTGCTATTGGCTGCTCTGCTGGCAACTGCAGCAGCCTATCGGTGAGCCCGCGTGACGTGGCGACCAATGAGGGCGCTTCGCGCCCACCTGGCTTCATTTGCCTACAGGTGGGGCGTGGCCACGTGTATATAAGCAGGGCTCACGGGCTGCATATTCGGTTTTCGTAGTTCTGAAGCGTAAAAGCCCGCGGGGCGCACGGCAAGGAACGCAATACTCGTTCCCTCTTCTAGAGAGAACCGAGGTTACGTTAAGTAACCGAGTATCGTTCTCTTACGAGAGGTTCTCTCGTATTGCGTAAGTTTCCTTACGCATCGGGAACACATTGTCAACGCCGTGCGCGCCTCGCGTACAGCATATGTATCCCAGGGAACCGGGGACCATAACACTGCTCGGGCAGGGTGGCCGGTAAGGAAAACGGGCCACCACATATACAGACACTTCATTCGAACTGACGGGTGGTTACAACGGGTGGTTACAACACCCTGTCCCGTGAATGAGGGAACGGCACCTGCCGGTCTCCTTCAAATTCACCACACCTTGTCTCATGAATGAGGGAACGGCAACGCCGGTCGCCTTCAAATTCACAATATTTTGTTATATGAGTGAGGTAACGGCACCGCCGGTCACCTTCAAACTCACAACAGCTCGTCTCGTAAATGAGGGAACGGCACCGCCGGTCTCCTTCAAATTCACATGAGCCTAGTACCGAACTTACTACCAGTATGTGAGCTATGTCTGCGCAGAATCACTGGGCAGAACCAACAGCCCTATTGAACTGATAACACTTTCGCCTGTAAGGCAGGAACTTCCAGATTGTAAAATCTCACGAACGTAGACGGGGAGGCCCAGCCTGCCGCCATACAGATATCGTGGATGGAAATCCCTCTGGCCCAAGCCCACGAAGAGGCCATGCCTCTAGTGGAGTGTGCTCTGACACCTAGCGGGCACTGCAGGTGTTTGGAAGCGTATGCAGTTGCAATCGCGTCCACTATCCACCTGGACAGGGTCTGTTTCGAGGAGGCGAGACCTTTAGTGCGCCCACCAAACGAAACAAATAGCTGCTCAGAACGCCTGAAGGCGGCGGAGCGTGTGACATAAACCCTCAATGCCCTTACAGGGCAGAGGATATTGCCACCGTCCCCCTCGTCGGATGCTGGCAGAGCCGAGAGGGAGATAATCTGCGCCCTGAAGGAAGTGCCGATCGCTTTGGGGACATAACCATGCCTCGGTCTGAGAATGACCTTAGAGTCATTAGGACCGAACTCCATACACGTCGGGCTCACTGAGAGCGCGTGTAGATCCCCCACGCGCTTCACTGAAGCCAGAGCTATCAGGAACGCGGTTTTTAGCGAAAGGAACCTTGGTTCCACAGTCTCGAGCGGTTCAAAGGGATGAGCCTTCAGGGCCTCTAGGACCAAGGCCAGATCCCATATAGGAACCGACGGGGGCCGCGGGGGATTCATCCGTCTGGCTCCTCTGAGGAAACAGATGATGAGCTCGTTCCTTCCTAGCGTGCTACCTAGCGTCGTCTGAGCGAACGCTGCTTTAGCCGCCACATACACTTTGAGCGTGGAAGGGGACCTGCCCAGTTCCAAAAGCTCCTGGAGGAAGGAGAGCACCCGCTGGACCCCACATTGCTGTGGGTCCAATCCCTTGGAAACACACCACTCAGTGAACACCGACCACTTAGAACTATATAACTGCCTCGTCGAGGGGGCTCTAGAGTGTGAAATCGTGTTCATAACCCCTTCGGGCAGGTCAACGGGTATCCGTTGGTCACCCATACATGCAGAGACCATCGCTCTGGATGGGGATGCCAAACTGACCCTCCTGCTTGAGAGAGGAGGTCTGCTCTCAGCGGAACTGGCCAGGGGGGTGAGTGCGACAGCTTCACCAGCTCTGGGTACCAAATCTGGTTCTCCCAGCGCGGCGCTATAAGGAGCACCGGGCGGCGCGTCTCCCTGATTTTCGCTATGACCTGGGGCAATAGGGAAATCGGCGGGAAAGCATACAGCGGGAGGCTGGGCCAAGGTTGGGACAGCGCATCCTCGCTTTTGGACAGAAACGTCAGCCAGCGGGCGTTCTCTTTTGTTGCAAAGAGGTCGAGCTCCGCTCTGCCGAATAGGCGCCATACCAGCTGGACTGTCTGAGGGTGCAGGGACCATTCCCCTGGGAGAATGAGGCCCCTGGACAGCTTGTCCGGGCCCACGTTGAGGTGGCCCGGTACGTGTGCAGCTCTCAGCGAGTGCAGCGAGCTGTGTGCCCACACGAGCAGGCGTTCTGTCAGATTGCCCAGACACCTGGACCTGACACCGCCCTGCCGGTTCACGTAGGACACCACTGTGGTATTGTCCGACCGGACCAACACGTGGTGTCCTCGTATAAGCGGGAGAAACTGCTTGAGCGCGTTCTCCACCGCTATCATCTCCAAACAGTTTATGTGTAGGAGCTTTTCCCCGCTCGACCAGAGGCCCGAGGCCGATCTGCCCTCGAAAACGGCGCCCCAACCCGTGGAGGAGGCGTCCGTCGAGATGACCTTGCGGTGTGAGATGGCTCCCATCGTCACTCCCCGCTGGTACCAGTCGGCTACTAACCAGGGCTCTAGGGCTGAAACGCAGCCCTGAGTCACTCTGATCCTGAAGCCTCCGGACGCCCAGGCTCTGTGAGGCACTCGGGCGTTTAACCAGCATTGCAGCGGGCGCATGCGCATTAAGCCCAGCTGGAGCACAGCTGCAGCTGAGGCCATACGTCCCAGCATCCTCTGAAAGAGCTTGAGAGGTGCGATTTTGCCCGGCCGGAAGTACGCAGCCATGCGCCGAACTTGGCGCGCGCGTTGGGGTGACAGGCGGGCTGACATTGCCACAGTGTCCAGATTCAAACCCAGAAATGAGGTTGATTGCGTGGGCACTAATGAGCTCTTGGTCCAACTGACCGTGAGCCCCAGGCTGTCCAGATGGCTGAGCAGCATTGCCCTGTGGGCGAGGAGCTCGGCCTCTGACTGCGCCAGGATGAGCCAATCGTCCAGATAATTCAGTACTCACATCCCTCGACTTCTCAGAGGAGCGAGGGCCGCGTCCATGCACTTCGTAAATGTACGGGGTGCTAGTGACAGGCCGAACGGAAGGACGGTGTATTGATAAGCCTGGCCGTCGAAGGCGAATCGTAAGAATGGCCTGTGACGCAGCGTTATCTTGATTTGAAAATATGCATCTTTCAAATCTAGGGAGATTAGCCAGTCTCTCGGGCGAATATGCGCGAGGATCTGCTTGGTTGTGAGCATCTTGAACGATCTTCTCATAAGAGCTTTGTTCAGACGCCTCAGATCCAGAATCGGTCTGAGCGACCCGTCCCTTTTTGGCACGAGAAAATACCGGCTGTAAAAGCCTGACTCGCTCATAGAATGGGGAACCGGTTCTATAGCCCCTTTGCACAGCAGCGTGGCTATCTCTGCTCGAAGTAGATGTGCTACTTCCTCGCTCACTCTCGTCTCCGTACACGCACAGAAGCGCGGAGGGCGGCGTGCGAACTGCAGAGTGTAGCCGTGCTTCACTGTTTTCAGCACCCATTCTGATACACCTGGAATGGCTTCCCACGCTCTCGCGTGTGCCACACGGGATAGAACGGCCTCCGGGCTCGAAACGCCGCGCTTCGCGGGTTTGACGGCCTGTATAGGAGGGGCGGGCGCGGTGCGCGCAACTCTTACGCGTGGAACATGACCGGTTAAGAGTGGCTGTGTGACAGCGCGTGTGGTGGTTAGTAGGGATGTTAACCGATGACCGTTTGACCGATGGTTGACCGTATCAACGTTAACCGATCAAAGTTGTCGGTTGTCGGTTAAAAAAAAAAAAAAGTGATCTCTAAATTAGGCTATTTATAGAGAATGGGAACGTGACGTCACCAACGCAATGCATTCGCGGACTTTAGGACACAGACACTACATTAGAGAATGAGTAATAGTGGAGGTAGACTTTAAAACTTGTATTATACAGTTAAAAACACATTAGAATGGTGAACGCTTGCTGTGTTATGAACTGTCATAGCCTCTCTTGCAACCTGCGTGGAAAACATATCTCAAATCATCAAATCATGCGCAATATTTCAGTTTACCAGCTTGGAAATAACAAAAGTAAGTGAAAGTAATGCTGCCTTCACGTGCTATCGGAAATTTGACAATTCCCACTTCTAAAGTCGTGATTATGAAGTATGAACTCATCTCGTTCATATTTCGAGGGGTGGAGCGCGTTCACGTGCAATTTTTACCTAGGAAACTCCTATTTACAATAATTCAGAGAGCACGTGAAGGCAGCATAACACTCGGAAATAAACAACTTAGCCAAAATGTGTCTTTATAATTTGTATTTATTATTTATAACCGATATTACAGATGAATATTTTCTGAACCGCTTGAATGTGCTCACACCATAAATAATGCATGAAACGCGTCAGCAAATGCTTCATTGTTCAGCTTCAGATGTAAGTTGCAACTTGTGTGATACAGTGCTTAAATACAGTAGTAGCACATCATCTAAATATTACATCTACATTTCAGTGGTAACACATAAGGTGTTGATCATCATCTTTCTTTATTATTGTTAGCACTACCTCGAACTAAAGCGGCGTCTCTTCGGAGCTGTCATTATCTTAAATGAGTCGCTGTAATGTTTCAAATGAGCTTCTAACGCTAGACAATAGCCTTTATTTTCAACGCGATCACCTTGTGCCCAAACCATTTCGAAACTTAAGGAGCCATTTGTCCTCCGATTACAAACAAGCTCCTCAGCGCCGCGTTTGCGGGACTCATGTTTCGCGCTGTAGGAGATTTTAAAAAATTGACGTGAGTGGAAGGCAGACGGCGCCGCCTGGACAGTGTGTGAGTGTGTGTGTGTGTGTGTGTGAGAGAGCGGGAGGCAGAGAGATGCGACAGAGTTGCGAAATTGCAGGCGCGGCTCGCGAGTTGCGGCTGTTATTTCAAATAGCGCAGCATATTTTTTTAACTAATCGGTTAACCGGTTTCAACCGGCTAATGAGGCTCGGTGGTCGGTCAAGAAAACGTTTAGTTTTCGCCATCCCTAGTGGTTAGTCGTGGACGCAAACAAGCGGACACGTGACCTAACTCTAGCACTCGAGCGGCCGGTGGCCGCTTTATGTGAGTGGGGGACACGGGGTTTATAGTGCTTGTGTGCAGGGGTGAACACAGAAAAGTGGGCACATTTACTGCATTTGAAACACATACGGCGTGAGCCGTGCAACCAGAAATAATGCAACTTTTGTGATTTCTCTGGTTCGCCGTAAAAACGGCGGTTATTGACAGGCGAGAGGGCATTTTTGCCGGCTCGTTGGCTGCGTGAAATCCATCTGCAGCAGCCACAGTGGTGGGGGCTGACGGGAAAGAGAGTTTTGACGGTGGTCCGGCCGCGGCGGGACTTAACCGTCGTTTCTTGCCTCTGGCTAGGAGGACTTTGGAGGCTCAGACTTCAGCGCGATCCTAGGCCGGGGGCCCCGAGGGGGAGGCGGCTTACCACGGCTGGAAGAGCGCGATCTGGGGCGGCCGCTCGGTCTTCGCTGAGACAAAGGGGGCCGCGCTGGGCGTTGCGCGGAGCTCGGTGCTGGCTGGTCGCGAGGACGGCGAGCAACGGAGCTATTGCTAGCGCCGGGGCGTTGAGGCAGGAAGAGGTTCATGGCCTGCGTCGTTTTCTGCACTTCAGAGAAACGATCGACGATCCCCTTGACCGCTGGTCCGAAGAGCCCAGACGGGGAGAGCGGGGCGTTTAGGAAGGCCGCGCGCTCTGTTTCTCGCATGTCCGCGAGCGTGAGCCAGAGGTGGCGCTCAGCTACCGTGAGGGAGGCCATAGAGAGTCCGAGGGCCTGTGCTGCGGTCTTGGTAGCGCGAAGGGAGAGATCTGTCGCGCTTCGCAAATCCGTGATCAACTCAGCGTCACAGCTTTTCTCGTCCAGGTCGCGGAGGAGATTGGCTTGGAGGATTTGCAGCACGGCCATAGAGTGCAGAGCAGATGCAGCTTGACCGGAGGCAGCGAAAGCGCGGCCGATCAGCGATGACGTCACTCTGCAGGCCTTAGACGGGAGGGCAGCCTTTGAGCGCCAACCAGAAGGCGGGCAAAGGTGCGCTGCTACCGCCTCTTCCACCGGAGGGATAGCGTTGTAGCCTTTCTCAGCCGCGCCGTCAACTTGTGAGAGCGTCGAAGAAGCCTGAGACGAGACCCTCGGGGAGAATGGCGCGTTCCAGGACTTCGCGAGCTCCTCGTGAAGCTCTGGCAGAAAAGGTGCAGTCCTGGAGGTGGGCGCACGGCGGCGACTGTTTAGGAAGCATCCGTCAAGTCGATTCGACGCTGCCACCTTGGGCGGGGCCCATTCGAGGCCTAGCTGCTCGACAGCCCGGGTGAGAAGGCGCAACAGTTTGGCGTCCTCACCCGCTCGAGAGCGTCCGGAGCCCCGGACTGAAGAGGTCGCGGAAGACCAGTCCTCGCTGTCGGAAGCCATGATGGAGCAGCTGTCGGCGCGTTCCGCGGCCGCATCCGCCTCATCCCCGGAGGCGGCAACAGAAATGGCGGCCTGGGGTGGGGGCGGGGAAGGCGAGAGTGAAGCGGGCGGGAAGGGTTCCGGCGAGCTTCTCTCAGCGAACTCCGGAGTCTGCTGCGAGCGGCGCTTCTTTCTGTGCGGCTTAGCAGGGACTGGAGGGATGTCGTCATCGAACTGATCGAGTCGAGCCCGCAGGGTCGACATCGTCAGTTCCTCGCACTCCGGGCATCCGCCGGCGAGAAGTGCGGCGGCGGCGTGATCACGGCCCAGGCAGAGAGCGCAGATCACATGGCGGTCCCCGGAACTGAGCTGCGCGTGACACGAGCCGCAGGTGGAACGAGACATTTTGGAACAAACGCTCGGCTCTTTTTGAGAAAGTGTGACGCAGCGGCGACAACACTTGAGCGTGAAAAGGATATGGGCTGCCGGATAGCAGAGCAGGCACGGATGGCTGAAGGTGGCGCGATGCTGCCGGCTTCTTCAGGCGCTGTCCTCTGCTTGCTCGTCTGCACGATCACGGCGGCGGGTTCCAGATCCAGCGATGCGAAGGGCTTCGCTGAAGAAAAGAAAATCGAATATGCAGCCCGTGAGCCCTGCTTATATACACGTGGCCACGCCCCACCTGTAGGCAAATGAAGCCAGGTGACTCATTGGTCGCCACGTCACGCGGGCTCACCGATAGGCTGCTGCAGTTGCCAGCAGAGCAGCCAATAGCACGCTGGAATAGCCTGCTATGGTCTGCCAGGCTGCCGCACTGCGTTGACAATGTTACAAAATTAAGGATAATTTTGGGTTTTTCAGAAATCTCGAAGAAAGAATACTTTCCCGATGCGTAAGGAAACTTACGCAATACGAGAGAACCTCTCGTAAGAGAACTACTGTTAGATACCTGAAAAACTTGAAAAGCACTGTTTATTTTATATGCATCTTTGCTCTACTGTATGTATTTGTCATACCTGCAAACTCACAAGTGGTGAAAAAGGTGACATGTTTCCAAATTAAATACTTTAATCTGGGTCTGGGGCATTGCCCTACAGTAAAACGTTTTTGTGATTTTAACATGTAAACGAAGCATTCTGGTGCAAAGAAAAGACAAAATTTGCTTTCAAATAAAAAAAACATGTACACTATAACGCTGGGCACTGAAACAAATTTGATTTGAATTTCAAATTACAAATTTGATTTGATATTGATTAACATGGGTACAGTACATAGCAAATTGTATTTTTGTGGTGTAATTCTCCTCAGTGTTATATTAGCTTTTAGCTACATACTTAAATCTGTATATTTGTGATATTTACCCCAGGGAATTATTTACTTTATAAAGGCTATTTTTAACCTTATTAAATGTATACATCATCTTTCATGTCAAATTCTTACATTTGATCAATACATTCAGTTATAATAATAAGACACTATAGGGCTGTTACCAATCAAATTAAATAATTTACACTGAAAAATTTCCACTACAACGAAAAATGTTATGAGATTGTATGTTTTCTTATTTGTATATTCAATCAATGATATTTTATACATGAAACTAAACTGCCAGTAGGTGGCAGCAAGTGACCGTCTTAATGAGTGAGTCATTGAGTCGTTCATTCAAATGATTCATTCAAACACTGAATCATTCAGTAACAAAACACCACGCTGAGTGTTGCTTTCCTTTGGAACCATTTCCGTCAGTGAAATAGAACAAAAACGTAAATGTTGTCTGTGTCTAAAATATAAGTAAGTAACTTAATATTAACTTAGGCTAACTTACTTGTTTACTGAACCACAAAATTCAATGTAATATTTGCAATTGTGATGATATTCAGCAAAACAGCTCCTATAGTCGACTCGTGTTATTAACAATATCATAAGTTATAAATAAAACTAACTTTTTACCCCAATATGTTTCTTCTGTGAGTTTATAGTGCTGTTATGTTCATTTGTTTTGATTTCTCCACGAATGTCTCTCTCAGGCAGACTTTTTTATCAGAAATACACTAACCCTTATCAATCGCTGTTTACATTGAAATGTAATAAAATCAGAATCATTCACAGGTTTCTGGTTATTTTATTAAGTTTTAAGATAGGCCTACTTGTCCAGTCAGATTAATGTCGAGCCCTCAGAGTCTATGGTCGAGCCCTGTGTTCATTCATGACACTTTTCTGCTGTAAAGCGGAGGTGATCAGTTCATGTGCCGTTTGAACTGAGACGCTACAGTGATCTGTGAATGTCACGCCAAATTAGAGCACCAAAAAAGATTGCAACAGCTCGAGAGACGTCTATGGTCTCACTCCAGTCAATGGGAAATTAGCCCATTTCCAATTATTATTGTGAAGTTAACAAATGCTTTCAACTTCAGGAATTTACTGAGGTGCCCTTGAACAAAGCACCTAACCCCCAATTATTAAAAAAATGGCTGTGTGTGTCCACGGTTTGCAGTGTGTTACTCACTACTCTTAGTGTATGTGCAGACAGTGCATTGTGCACTAACTTGGAAAGGTTAAATGCAGAGGACAAATTTTGAATTTTGAGTATGGTTACCATACTTGGTCTTTACATGTCACTTAAGTTAATCATTTAATATAGTTCATAAATGAACCTTTATTATGGCTAAACATGGCCCCCTAAAACTGGAAGAGCTTTTTTGAAAAGATTTTAAGAGATGTAAATACAAATAAACCGAAAGGTAGACAGCATCAAGAAAAGAGGATTTCTTTACTTTACTGATTACAGCAATTAAATGGTCTTAGGTAATTATTTGTTATTTTTAAAAATTGTATACTTAAATGAGAAATGAAAAAAGTAACCAATAAATAAACTCAGTCAAGTGATGCCTTACAGGGTGAGGTCTTCATTCCACTGCAGCTCAAGGTGTCCGGTGCGTTTGCCTGTTTTCTTCGTTTCACTGGTCAGGCCATCAGCGGTCACTTCCACAAATGAACTCAGACGAGAGTGACGACTGGGGAGCTTAGGAGACTGAGGCTTAGCGGACAACACTGTCAAATGAGCAGAACAGAACAGAACTTGAATAGAAGGCTTGCAGAATTTCAATGAGAAATAGCACATTTCAGTTCTAAACTACTGTGAACCAAATCCTTACAGAGCCATTCATCTCATATCATATTCACTGTTATTAAACTTACAACATACCAGAAATAACAGAGTAAGTAAAATATCCAAGGTTGGCCCTAGCATTTTGGGGGCCCTTAGCAAATTTTCAAAATAGGTCCCGTGTACGGTTTCACTTAACCACTTCCATGCCCCAAAGTACACAACGTATACGTCCTATACTGACACCTTATTGTACAGTGTACTTAGAATATTTATCTTTAAAGATACTAGAAACATAATAAACTAATGAGAAATAATTTTTAAAAATTGTAGCGTGAACTACCAATGTAAATACAATAGAACAATAATAAAAAAGTATAAAGTAAACAAATATTTCAAACAGATTAAAGTGCGAAAGTACACAACTATAAAGAACAATAATAAAGAATATGATTATTTTCAACCAATATATAGACCTTTTCTGTGCTGGCATGTTTTAGCCCAGATTAATATGTGTAAACAAAAGTTTGGGGAAAAAAATGATATGTCTTCAAGAATTATTTGGTGTTAGCAAATACACCATAGCAAATACAAAAATCTAAATGGCTGTTTAAAAACATTTTACATACAGCTTAAATCCTTTCCTCTATGTGACATGCAGTTGTCAGATATAGAAAGTTGCATTGTGTACAGGGGTGTGATAGAGACCAGAGCGGTCACAAGGAGATCACACCAATGTGTAAAAACGGGTCAATGTTGGCATCCAAAAATATGTTTATTACAAGCAGATGTGCAAAATGTGCAAATAAATATGTTAAGAGAAATAAAACAGGTTATCAATAAAACTGTTATGTACTAAAAGAGAAACTCGTAACTCTTGTTCTTAATCATCTTGTGTATCTATTTATTAATCGTATAGTGAGGCAATAGTTCATTAAAAATGGTATGCTCTAATTATCAAGTGGGAAAGTTTTTGTATTTTAAGGGATAGTTCACCCAAAAATGAATTGCTCACTCTCAAGTCATCCTAGTATACGATATTCTTCTTTCAGACTAATTCATTTGGAGTTATATTAAAAAAGGCCCTGGCTCTTCCAAGCTTTATAATGGCAGTGAATGGCAGCCCAAAATTTGAAGCTCAAAACAGTGCGTCCATCCATTATAAAAGATATTGACACGGCTCCAGGGGGTTAATAAAGGCCTTCTGAAGCAAAGAGATGGGCTTGTGTAAGAAAAATATCCATATTCAAAACGTTATAAAGTAAAATATCTAGCTTCCGGCAGACTGCCTTCCTTATTCAACTTAAGCTGGGTGCGATTTTAGCCACGATTTGACCATCTGAGACAAATTTCCTAAAAGATTCCTCTGATCCTAGGTTAAATCTGACGTCTTTGATCGTTAGTTTGACATGTTCACCAAACAGCCGATTAATGAACGTTGCGATCAATATTACCTCTGGCCGTGTCAGTGCACGTTCCTGCAGTGTGACTTCCCCTACGACGGCCATCAAATGGTCTTCATTTTCAAGAAAAACCATGACCAAAATGAGTGCTAGAAATTCCTTTGTACCCACCATTTCAATCCCCTTGTTTAATGCAGCTCACAGGCACCGAACACGTCATTGACTGATGATATAAAACTACTGACGAGTTTTCTTCCGTGCATCTGTTTTTAACACGCCTTAACTATCGTACAGTCTAACATTAATGACAACTCAGATCTTACAGTGGGGAATCTGGGGATCATGTTCGTTTACTTTATAATGTGTTAAATATGGATATTTTTCTCACACAAAACAATCGATTCGCTTCAGAAGGTCTTTATTAACCCCTGGAGCCGTGTGGATTATTTTTATAATGGATGGATGCACTTTTTTGGGCTTCAAATTTTGGGCTCCCATTCACTGCTATTATAAAGCTTGGAAAAGCCAGGACATTTTTTTAATGCAACTCTGATTGTATTCGTCTGAAAGAAGAAAGTCATATACATCTAGGATGGCTTGAGGTGGGTGAGTAAATCATGGGGTCATTTTAATTTTTGGGTTAAATATACACATTTTCCAACTTGATAATTGGAGCATACCATTTTTAATGAACTATTGCCTCACCATATGATTAATAAATAGATACACAAGATGAATAAGAACAATACATAAATACAATAAATAGGACAGATAAAAAACACATACATTTGCACAACATTTCCATTTATGCATTTGGCAGATGCTTTTATCGAAAGCGACTTACAGTGCCCTTATTACAGGGACAATCCCCCTGGAGCAACATGGAGTAAAGTGCCTTGCTCAAGGACACACTGGTGGTGACCGCTGGGATTGAACCAGCAACCTTCTGCATATCAGCTCCATGGTTTAACCCACTGGACCACCATCTCACACATTTCCATAAATAGAATAAATGCTAAATGCTCAGCTAAAACCATGCCCACTCAGCTAAAACAGGAAATATACAACAGCAAACCCCACGTAAATATTATAAAATGCATAGGAAATAGGGGTGTAACGGTACACAAAACTGACGGTTCGGTACGGGTTCGGTACAGCAGTTTTACAAAATTGCTTTTTTTTTTTTTTTTTATATTAAACAGTGGTTTACTGAAAAATTGTGTCTGTCCCTAAATGAATTAAATTATAACTAAATGTTTCTATATAGGGAGCCCTTACTTGCACATTACTATTAAAGGTTAATAACAGAGCCCAAACTATTAGCCTAAATTCAGTTTATTTTTAGATATAATAATCAACACTCAAATAACATATTGTATGCAAACTTCACATAAGGCAGTTTTTGCATTAACTTCTAAATCTAATAATGCAATGGGGTTTTTTTTCCTCCAATTCGTTGTTGAAATATAATCATTTATACACGGTTTTCATTTTCATGACAGATTTACATTTACATTTATGCATTTGGCAGACGCTTTTATCCAAAGCGACTTAGTGCCCTTATTACAGGGACAGTCCCCCTGGAGCAACATGGAGTAAAGTGCCTTGCTCAAGGACACACTGGTGGTGACCGCTGGGATCGAACCAGCAACCTTCTGCGTGTCAGTTCCATGATTTAACCCACTAGACCACCAACTCCATTTTAAGATTTATTTAAATATACATTAAACAAGACCTCACTAACAGGTTTAGTAGAATATAATGAATATATAGGCTAATATAGTGCATATATTTAGCGAAAGAGTTGATTTCGCTAGTGAACTAACAGCTGTGAACACTGAATGACTGCCTGAGGTAACGTAAATGTGATGCTACATGACTTTGTATACAAGCTGTTTTATTTCTTTCCACGGTTGAAACACTGATAGAGCGATTACACGACATGATACGTTTCAGTAAATTGCAATGTATCCTCAACATACCTTAAGATATTAATTCATTTTTATTTTTTAGATAGAGATGATCGCATTCACAGATGATCGCGTTCACCCGCGCGAAGAGCGTCAAAACGGCATTTATCGTTTGAATTTCATGATAAAATGGACTGAATACTTAATATGTTCGTGTGGGAACTCGGAATGAAGTGTGTTCCGCATTTAAAACAAGCCGACTGTTAACTGTTAAAGATTGCATTCGAAACCGTTCGGTACACACGTGCCCCGTACCGAAAGCCCTGTACCGAAATGGTTCGATACGAATACGTGTACCGTTACACCCCTAATAAGAACAGTAAGAACACATGATGGAAAACAACTTCAAGGTCCTTCCATCACAAGGACCATCGCAATTGAATAACCACCGGTTTTCTGCTGTTTCATAAACACCACCTACTGTCAGAGTGTTAATGTGCATTTTCATTTACCTAACATCTGAACAATTCAGACAAAAGGTGTCTAGAATTATTCACTGAATCTGTGCCAAAGTGCCCACGATAAGAATACTGAGCACATTCATTGCCACAATATATTGTTAGATGAAACTGTTGTTACAATAGCACAGCATCTTCAAATAACAGCATTCCTTTCCTGAAACGCTGAATTGAACCGATAAGATATGAGCAGCAACAACTATTTCGACAAATGTAGATCTTATCCAAATTCAACATTTAGACTACCCTTATCTTGCTCCTTTCTTTCGCTTGGAAGAGCCAGGACATTTTTTTTATACAACTCCAATTGTATTCGTCTGAAAGAAGAATGTCATCTACACCTAGGATTGCTTGAGGGTGAGCAAATCATGGGGTAATTTTCATTTTTGGGTGAACTATCCCTTTAAAGAAGATTCATGTTTCTCAGTTTCATTCATGGTGAAAACAGGAACGTGCATAGTTTAGTGGAAGATTGCTGCCATCTACTGGAAAACAAGCACGTTTGCTAGTTCTCAATGAATAGTTTGTGCATGAATGCTAGATGCAATTACTCTTGCTGTTTGTGTTTAGGCTGTAATGTGGCGCAGGTGCTATTTTTGCATCATCAGCCTCTTTTTTTATAATATCATGAACACAATGATGGGGTAGAATGGGCTGTGATAATCAATCTATCAATCGAAACTATATTAAAGGGGAAGTCTAATGCTATTTTTAATGCATTCTGACTTCTTTACACTATTAAAGACTTGGATTCTCATGCTAAACATGGACAAAATTAAACAATTAAAAAAACTATTGTATTTTTGTGCCAAATACACTCCTTCAGGATTCGAACAAGTTTCTGAAAGTTTTTTTGAGTATGGCCCTGTATGACATCATAAAGAGTGGAATTCCTTTTATGGGCACTTCTCCTGGATGAGCGCACACACAGAAGCCGTCGTCACTAAAGAAGTGTGTTTTTGGTGGAGAGGGAAAGATAACTTTGTTCAGCTTCCCAAATAACCATGCGTTAAGGAAACAGTGGATGCAGCTTGTTCTGCACGTGTGTTTGTTTGTTCCCGGTCATGAGTCGAAACTGCAGGCGTTGAGTGAAACTGCATCAAATGTCTGACAAATAGTGAATCAAAAGTTATCCAGGGATAATGCCATGATGTATTTTGTGTGTGTGTGTGTGTGTGTGTGTGTGTGTGTGTGTGTGTGTGTGTGTGCGTGTGCGTGTGTGCGTGTGTATGTTTTTGTGAAATATCAGGACACAAATGTGTATAATGACATGGGTATGACATAGGTATTACAAAAAGAGGGTGAAATATGAGGACGTTCCCCATGTCCTTACATTTCAAAATGCTTATAAATCACACAGAATGAGGTTTTTTTTCACAGAAAGTAAACTGCACAGTCTCCTGTGAGGGTTAAGTTTAGGGGCAGGGGCAGTGTAGGGGGATAGAAAATACGGTTTGTACGGTATAAAAACCATTACGCCTATGGAATGTCCCCACATTTCAAAAACACCTGTGTGTGTGTGTGTGTGTGTGTGTGTGTGTGTGTGTGTGTGTGTGTGTGTGTGTGTGTGTGTGTGTGTGTGTGTGTGTGTGTGTGTGTGTGTGTGTGTGTGTGTGTGTGTGTGTTCGCCTGTTTTCTGAAAGAATCAGTACAGTGTATCTGTTTTTTATAAATATGATAAAACTACAGACTCTTTAGAGATATTGAAGGATGCAACACTACTCTATAGGTACTCAAGATTAACATGAGATTGGCAGAAACTGTGTGTGATGTACCCTTAAAAGACTCAGGGTCCAATTTTTAAAACAATCAACATATAAAACAACAACAATAAAAAGAAAATACATCAATGCGTTACAAAAATATTTGTTTCCACAGCTGATAAACCTTGATACAAGGGGCACCAGGTAATCTAACAGCTGTGATTAGGTAATCTTGCCTAGGGCAGCAAATTGCCCAGAGCCATGTGCCATGTATTCGGTAGGGCACTCTGATAACATCACAATAATAAATTCAACATGCTTCATGCTTCTTTTATTATATGACTTTTCTCAAGAGCGGTTAAAGGGTTAGTTCACCCAAAAATGAAAATTATGTCATTAATTCCTCACCCTCATGTCGTTCGACACCCGTAAGACATTCGTTCTTCTTCGGAACACAAATGAAGATATTTTTGTTGAAAGCTGATGGCTGAGAAAGGCTTCAGACTGGCCTCCATAGGGATTCAGTACATTCACACTCACAAGACCCATAAAAGGCACTAAAAACGTCGTTACAAAGTCCATCTCACTACAGTGACTCTACAATAATGTTATGAAGCGAAGATAATAGTTTTTGAGCAAAAAAAAAAAATCAAAATTACGACTTTATTCCACAAGTTCTGTCTTCCTCTGCTGTGAACTCACGAAGCACCACGACGCATGCGTGAGAATATGACGCAAACCGGCGTTCGGACACGTGACCCAGAAGCGAGGAGATTTGTTTACAACGAGCAGAGGAAGACGCGCCGTATCTGAGCTGTTGAATTCTACATTGATCGTGCTTTAGGTCTCGGCGTAGTGCTCAAAATGGGACTTAAGTGTGCATTTCATGGATTCCCGAACGCCGGCGCTACGTCATATTCTCGCGCATGCGTCATGGTGCTTCGTGAGTTCACGGCAGAGGAAGACAGAACTTGTGGAATAAAGTCGTTATTTCGATTTTTTTTCCGCTCAAAAACTATTATCGTCGCTTCATAACATTATTGTAGAGTCACTGTAGTGAGATGGACTTTGTAACGACGTTTTTAGTGCCTTTTATGGGTCTTGTGAGTGTAAATGTACTGAATCCCTATGGAGGCCTGTCTGAAGCCTTTCTCAGCATCAGCTTTCAACAAAAATATCTTCATTTGTGTTCCGAAGATAAACGAATGTCTTACGGGTGTCGAACGACATGAGGGTGAGTAATTAATGACATAATTTTCATTTTTGGGTGAACTAACCCTTTAACGTTTATGAAAATTCCAGGCAGAGTATAAGACTTATTCCTGCTTAGAGACAGTTAGTGGATTTATATAAATAATTAATAAGTGGCAATGACTATGATCCCAAGGTGGCAAAAGCATTTATAATTGTGATCCCTGTAAAGAATATTCTGTCAAACAGGAAATGGAAGTAAATGTGTCCTGACATGAACGCTCATAGTTGAGTTATAAAGTTATTATTCAGCACACATCACCCTCTAGAGGACACCCCGCAAAGTGCAAAAACACATGAAGCTCTGATGCTGCAAGTTGATGCGTCATATGAGCTGATAAATCACATAAAAATGATCAGTTTCAGATCAATCAGTCACAGTGCTGATAGGTGGGGCTGGAATTAAAAAAAGGGATGATTTTCTTACCTTTCAAGGTCAACTGTGATTTCTCTGTGGCCTGAACGTTGGCAAACTGAGACACACTGGCAGCTGCCATCATCACATCACATCACATCACAGCCCTGAAACACACACACATAGCCATCTTCATCATCATCATCATCATCATCATCATTCATATTCACTCAGCTACTGTACATTATAATCAGAGGATAATAAACCAATGACGTGTGCGTTTACTGAGAGCTTCATCTATCATTAAAACTCACAGTGATCATCTGAAGCACCTCTCACACACACACACACACACACACACACACATTACAGTTTAATACAGGAAGATTTTACATAAACTGTGTAAACGTTAAAAAATGTTAGGCGGGTCAACAGTAAAGGCAGATTGGATGATTTATATAAGTGTCATGATAAATGAGTGAATATCCGAGTCTGACAGACTCAAAGGTCAGTAACTGATTTTGATGATCAGACACAAACAAACAAAAATCATATAACTATTACAAAGGTGCGGATACAGCAGGCTCGGCTGGTTATAACCACATTTATTTTCGCCTCCAAGTTAGACATCAGAAAGACTTAACCGAATATCCTTTCTGCAGCTAATAAAGATTTATAATCATGTATAAATTGAAGTTTAATGCGATAGTGACGCTGTTTGACTAGCTGGGCATCATTTATAGAGAAAAGTCACAATACACTTGAAATCGTCAAGAACGAATATAAAAGGGGGCGAGTTTATGTGTAATTCAAACGTTTGCTGTTAATAATAACACACACAAAAAATGTTTTGATCCCTACCTTTTATCTGCTGTGAGACTGAATCGCTAACTGTCATTTCCGCTTTAATGTCATGGTCATGTGACTCACAGACGAGCGCCGCGGTGCATCGTGGGTGCGGTTACTCCATAGCATCAATGTGGCAGGGGTGCGTTTTCTGTTCAAGATATTACCAAACCAGGTTCATAAATGTTCATAGATTTTTGATCAAATGTTTACAAATTGTATTTGTGGCATACACGGCTGATCAACTGTGACCCTGGACCACAAAAGCAGTCATAAGGGTCAACTTCTTTTTTAATTGAGATGTATACATAATCTGAAAGCTGAATAAATCATTGTATGGGTTCCATTGATGTATGGTTTGATGGGATAGGACAATATTTAGCTGAGATACAACTATTTGAAAATCTGGAATCCGAGAGTAAGAAAATCACCTTTAAAGTTGTCCAAATTAAGTCCTTAGCGATGCATATTAGGGCTACTACTAATTATATATATAGATCTTTACTTAATATCCGAATGATTTTTGGCATAAAAGAAAAATTGATAATTTTGACAATGTATTGTTGGCTATTGCCACAAATATACCCGTGTGACTTATGGTTTTGTGGTCCAGGGTCACATATGATTAGAATTTGTTTTGAATTTTGCACAGTTCAGTATACTTGAGTTAAAACCCATACCAGCCAAACACACTCATCATAGCATTCTTTGTGTTCTAGGATCTAGGGTCATTTTTAGGATCATTTTCTTGTTGTAGGATGAACCCCTGACTAACTCTCACAGACGTATCCTATTAAGATGCATAAACTGCTTAAACTAGTCTTACAAGTTAGCCATCTAATTTGTTTTCTTTAAGACTGGTTATAACTTTTTAGTAAGTTACTTAAACAGGTACTGAAGATTGGTCTAATTTGAGTCCAAAAAGTAAGACTGATTACCCTCAGACCAGTTCTTAAGACTTAAAAGGTCCTAAAGGTCTCGTTCTTCATGATCCCACTGTTCAAACTTTAGTTAGTGTGTAATGTTGCTGTTAGAGCATAAATAATACCTGTAAAATTATAAAGCTCAAAGTTCAATGCCAAGCAAGATATTTTATTTAACAGAAGTTCCCTTTCAAAGCCTACAGCGAACGGCCGGCTTGGACTACATCCTGGTACTTCCTTCATAAATGACGTCAGTAGAACAGTAGAACAGACTAACCTCCGCCCACAAGAATACGCGCAAAAAGGGGGCGTGGTCTTGTTGCTGTCCCACGTGGAGAAGAGGACGGTCGCGTGGAGAAAAGGAAGTGTTGCGTTTGAGTGCGTTTGTTGCCATGTCGTCGAGACGCTGTTATTTTCATCCTGGAGTCAAATCACCTTTGTTTGGCTTTCCCAGGGACGCTGTAGAGATCATTAAGCGCATTTATCTTCCGTTAAGAGGCGTGACCTTTCCACGTGCACTAAGCTGCTGTCGAATCACAACACAGGAACCGTGCCACGTTTGCTAAGCTGCGGTCAAATCACAACACAGGAACCGCTGGCACAATCAGAACTCGTTACGTATTTCTGAAGGAGGGACTTCATAGAACAAGGAACTCATCAGCCGTTTTTAGGACAGTGAAAACAGCGGTATACAGATGAGTAAATTGTGTTAAAAATACTGTTTTTTTTTACACACGAAACATGAACACATGTTATATTGCACACTGTAAACACAATCAAAGCTTCAAAAAACACGAAGAACGGGACCTTTAACATAGTGCCTGTGTTTATGCAAACGGACCCAGATTCTCCAAGAGCCAGACTAATACCAGACCCTCTGAAAAGCAGATCTAGACTGATGTATTTTCTAGAGCCCTAGACCAAGACCATTGCATGTTGATCCAAGAACATGTAAAATATTAGACATTTACAGACATTTATAGTCGTGGCTCCTAAACATTGGAACATTGTCACTCTCCGTTCAAGTATAGAATGAAGATCTCTTTAGCCAGGCATGTCTCAACACTGTATTTCACTGCATGAGTCAGGTCTGCAAGAATCAGAACAAAGTATCAGCATTTTAAAAATAACTATCACTCCACTAACATTAGTTTGTCTCCCCTATACGTTGACACCTGCTTGCATCATTCCAGTCATTTAGGAATCAGTTAAAAAAAGAAGCTAGTCCACATACTGTGTCAAAGGAGTCTTCACTGACCACCTGCACCTGTCCAGTCCATGTAAGGTAGGAATAATCATTTACACTTATCATTATAACATGACACTGTACACAAACCATTTAACCAGACAGTTTTTTCTTCCACCAGGGGCACAGTAAGCAATTGTTGGGCCCTTAATTTTCTGTTAAGATGCTTTAAAACTACTCCAACCCAATAAGTTTTTGTGCAGGCTTTATAACTAGGGTCCTACCAAAGGCAAGGCCACATACGTGCCAGGGTTAACTCTAACCTTGAATGCCTATATCCATTCCACCACTAACCTTAATCTCAATAAACTCTGCCCTAACACTCCTGCAGAGTGCTGGCCGGCACTGTAAATGGCTGTGCAAGTGTGCAGCCCTGCAGTTTGGTACTATTGCATTGAAGTAAGTAATGTTCAAGTATATTTTGTTACACTTTATTTTAAGATGTTATTGTTAGAGTGTATTTATATATTTATGTACTGAGTAATATTGATTCGCTACATGTACTTACTATAAAGTTAGGGTAGGGTTAGGATTTGGTTGAGGGTTAGTTGCATGTAATTGTGCATAATTGAATGCTATTACTATAGTAAGTACATGTAACGTAACAAGGACACTGTAAACTAAAGTGTTACCATATATTTGTAAGTATTTTTTTGTAGTAAGTATACTAATATCAATGCACAAGTAGTAAACCTATAAGTGTCCTATTTCAATACTGCTTGGGACTAAATTGGCCCACTTTGTAGTGGCAATTTATCCAATTCCATCTGGTTGAATATTGGAGTCGTCATGCCGGAGATGGGTTTGTTGAGGATCAGTGCTACTGGCTGTTGTGTCGATGAGGCCTTCACAGAGGAGTGTCTAGTTGACACAATCTCTGCTGACATTTCAGGGATGTGTTGTGGTCATGTCTAGGCACAGATCTGGCTCACTACAGTTAACCTCGGGATAAACAGAGAGGCAAATTTTTGCGTAAATGCCATTCTTCACAAACCTCAATTTGTGAAAACTGTGAAACTGGCACTTGAGGAGTAGAGACACTGATTGGTATGAGGCCAAACATCTATTTACCTCAATTTGATGGATGGACATCTACCAGAGTAAGGGAACAACCACAAGACCCTTCTGCTGAAATCCAGGATCATGGCACCTGTCCATTGGGGAATTGAAGTGACGATTAAGCAGTGATAACCTGATGTAGGCAATTGCCTTCCAGGACATCTGTTTTTTCTGTAATTCTGTGCACTCTGAGTTGCAGTGGAGCCATGTATCCCTACATTCGGGTCACCCTGGAACCACAAAAACGCATCATCCAAAGACAGTTCTGGTGGTTAAATATGTAGAAGGTGCATGAAAAGAAATGTGATCATGGTTTTTCTGCTCATTTGCACATCACGTAAATTATATTGTGTGGGTCAGTTAACCTGTTCGGGACTTAGAGTGTGCAGCCAGAGAAGTGTGATACTCTCACTCATGTTAGTCTCTCTGTTTTATCCCGAGGTTTACTGCAAGCAGCCAGATCCGGGCCGTAGTCAGATCATATGGTGGACCTGCGCCCCCAGACATGACCAACGCATCTCTGAAGTGTCTGAAGAGACCGTGTCAATTAGACTCCTCCTGAAATTACCTCATTGACACGGCATTCTCAATAAACCCGTCTCCGGCGTGATGACTCCGATCGTTCGAATATTCCTATTTAATAATTGTTTAATCAATATGTCATCCTCAATAAACCCATCTCCGGCCTGACGGCTCCGATCTTTTGAATACTGCACTTTAATAATTGTTTAATCAATATGTCATCCTCAATAAACCCGTCTCCTGGCCTGACGGCTCAGATCTTTCGAATATTACAATTTAATAATTGTTTAATCTCTACAGCATCCTCAATAATCCAGTCTCTGCCATGTTGCCTCAGATCTCAGATTTCGAATATTGCACTTTAATAATTGTTTAATCACTACAGCATCCTCAATAAACCCCTCTCTGCCGTGTTGCCTCCGATCTTTTGAATATTCCGATCTAATATGACCGATTAATCTAACATGAATAGATCAAGGCAAGGCAAGGCAAGTTTATTTGTATAGCACATTTCATACACAGTGGCAATTCAAAGTGCTTTACACAGAAATTAAGTTAAAATATTCGTAAGTGAATTAAATAAAAAAATATATAGTATAACAGTTATAATAGGAATTAAAATAAATAAAAAATAAAGATGAAATCCCTATCTGGGGTGGAAGAAAATGGAGAGTCTTCGATCAAGATCAATCGATCATCCAATCTAATATGACCCCTGTCCTGTCAAGTTGCCAGAATAATAATCATACGCTGTTTATTAATTGGCCAGAGGAGAACTGGCACCCCGACTTAATTTATTAAATTTATTAATTTAATAAATTAACCATATAAACTAAATTACTGATCTAATTACTAATCTAATGCCCACATTGTCACTGTATGATAATTGAAATGAGCTAGATGACATCACCATTATATCCGGAGCGGCTGTACAGCCAAATTAAATTCTGTTGCATTATTTTCCTGTTTAACACTGTGAAGCTGTTTTGAAACAATCTGCATTGTAAAAAGCGCTATATAAATAAAGTTGACTTGACTTGACTTGACTTGACTCAGAAGTAAGGAGCAGCAGGTTTTTCATATATTTATATATAGTTTTTAATTTATATATACACTATATTGCCAAAAGTTCCGGGACGCCTGCTTTTATATGCACATGAATTTTAATGACATCCCATTCTTAATCTGTAGGGTTTAATATGGAGTTGGCCCACCCTTTGCAGCTCTAACAGCTTCAACTATTCTGGGAAGGCTTTCCACAAGGTTTAGGAGTGTGTTTATGGGAATTTTTGTTAGAAGCGCATTTGTGACCTTGCTTTGTGCACTGGTGCACAGTCATGTTGGAACAGGAAGAGGCCATCCCAAATCTGTTCCCACAAATTTGGGAGCATGAAATTGTCCAAAATGTCTTGGTATGCTGAAGCATTAAGAGTTCCTTTCACTGGAACTTAGGGGCCAAGCCCAACCCCTGAAAAACAACCCCACACCATAATCACCACCAAACTTTACACTTGACACAAATTCAGTCAGGCAAGTACCGCTCTTCTGGCAACCGCCAAACCCAGACTCGTCCATCAGATTGCCAGACAGAGAACCGTGATTGGTCACTCTAGAGAACACGTCTCCACTACTCTAGAGTCCAGTGGCGGAGTGCTTTACACCACTGCATCCAACGCTTTGCATTGCACTTGGTGATGTAAGGCTTGGATGCAACTGCTTGGCCATGGAAACCCATTCCATGAAGCTCTCTACGCACTGTTCTTGAGCTAATCTTAAGGCCACACAAGTAGCTATTGACTCTGCAGAAAGTTGGTGACTTCTGGTGACTTCCGCACTCTGCGCCTCAGCAAGCTTATTGCACACTTATTACACACTTGAATTCACTGAGAGAGACCCATTTTTTCTCAAATGTTTGTAGAAGCGTCTGCATGGCTAGGTGCTTGATTTTATACACCTATGCCATGGAAGTGATTGGAACACCTGAATTCAATGATTTGGATCAGAAAAACGTATCCAGTTTCCTAATGCCTCTTGTCCAGGTCATTGTGTTTTAACTTCACCTTCTATATATCATATTGCTTCTGTCCCTAGCTTCAAGACATCCCCCTGAATTTGAATCGGCTGTACAGCCGCTCTGAAGAAAACAGTAATGTCATCCAGCTCAGTTCAGTAATCATATAGTGTCAATGCGGGCAGATCAGTAATATAGTTGAATATTTAGTGTAGTGTCCCCAACTGAGCAAGCCAAAAGTCAAAGGTGACAGAGGCGATGGTGGCAAGGAACCAAAACTCCATCAGGTGACAGAATGGAGAAAAAAACCTTGGGAGAAACCAGGCTCAGTCGGGGTGCCAGTTCTCCTCTGGCCAACGAACAAACAGTGTATGATTATGATTCAGGCTAGGCTTGAAATCTAGACGCACCCTAGCGGCAGCAAATCTAATTTGCAGGTCCAGGGTCGTCTAGCAACTCTCCGTTGGCTTGCGAGCTGGAAAAACCAAACTCTGGTCAGGCCAATCACATCGTTTATAGAGTCGGGGGGCGGGCTTAACGTAATGATGGCAGAGTTGCGTTGGTTCCGCGTGCTGTTTGTAAATAAAAAAGCTAGCGAACAGCGGCCTTTCGAATCGTCTTTGGCCAAGACTCTGGAAGACTTGGAGTTAAGCTTTTCTTTGAGAAAAGAACAAAGAACGGCACTGAAGTCATTCTTAAGAAACATGTGTTCTGAGTTTTGCCGACCGGATACGGCGAAAGTTTAATCTGTCAACTAGCTCTGCTTAACCTTCTTCGTAGCTCTGGTTGGTTGTAGCACTATCCGATTAGTCCGGTGGTGTAGTGAAAATACTGTTACCAAAAAGCACCAAATTTTGCATGGTATTTCCTTAGGGTCTATAGTGTAATTTTGGCCTAGGAGCCCTCAGAAAAAAAACTTTGTAACATGTCATATTAGAAGTATATCATTATCAATAAAATATGCTTAAAAACAGCGATTTTTAAGTTCCTGCACAAGATAAAATGGTCAAATGAATCCCAAAGTTAACATTTTATATTTTTATGAACTTTTACATAACTAAAGCTTCAATACATGTCAAAGTATTAGCAATACGATCTTTATAGACCCTTTTCACATTTCCGAGTTTCTCAGAGCGGAAATCGTCATAGTTGGCTTAACTTTTATAGCGGTGAATGAGAGAATACATAAAAAAAAAAAAATTTGTCCCCATTTGCTCAAATAACGTCATGCCGGTCTGTGAAAAGGGTCTATTGGCCCTGTAATTGACAATTATGAGTCGTTACAGTTGCATTTGCAGAGGTGAGCAGTCTAGACTTGCTTTGCCACATTTGCAGGTGTAATAATTTTTTCAATCTGGTTTTGTTGACTTGCTTCCTGACACCCAATTCCTGAAGTCAATTTACATACAAAGAGAGGAGCTCAGATAGCATAAAGAGAAGGACTCCAGAATCAACACAGAGTCAACATGGTCCTGAAGTTCAAGGGAAGTTTTTTCATTGAACTCATACATTTTTTCATCTATGTTTTCTAGACATTGGTCACTCTTACTAGCGAGTCCACGGTAGCGCTTTTCTCAACTTTACAAGGCATGGTAAATGGTATTTTGCCTCAATTGCAATTAAATCTCCTCCAATTATTCTTGTCATAAGCCTTGTGTCCTTAAGTTCAGTGATCATGGTTCGGATATTCCTATCAGTATCAAATGTTGATACTTCATGGAGAGCACCTTGATCTATGCCACCCAGAACAAGCGCTTTCGAACACCCAGTCGTTGAGGTTTCATTGGCTTTCCCCCTCCAGATTCAACAGCATTCCACACGTTCTTCTTTGTCGCTTTCATAAGTTTTGAATTGTTCAACTTTAGTTGGCAAGATTTGTGTCAAGATGCAGAATGTGAAGCAAAATTGCTAGCAGGTTCATCATTCCCAAAGTAGAGTTTAGTTGCACTGTAAAAAAATTCAGGTCTCCAATTGAACATTTTCTAGTGACCGATCACATCTAAATTTTTCAGTTGTCCCAATTGAATTTCTGTGAATTGATGCAATTTAATTCACAGAAATTCAATTTGGCCAATTAAAACAATTAGATGTGATCAGTCACTATAACATTTTCAATTGGAGAGCTGATTTTTTTTTTTAAAGGTCCCGTTCGTCGTGTTTTCTTTTCACCCCCCTGGCCAGTCCCGCTGAGAGCAGACGACCTCTCTCAAGCCGGAGGGTCGGTTTGGCATCCCCATCCAGAGCGATGGTCTCTGCATGTATGGGTGACCAACGGATACCCGTTGACCTGCCCGAAGGGGTTGTGAACACGATCGCATACTCTAGAGCCCCCTCGACAAGGCGGCTATATAGTTCCAAGTGGTCGGTGTTTACTAAGTGGTGTGTCACCAAGGGTTTGGATCCACAAGAATGTGGGGTCCAGCGTGTGCTCTCCTTCCTCCAGGAGCTTTTGGAACTGGGCAGGTCCCCTTCCACGCTCAAGGTCTATGTGGCGGCTATAGCAGCGTCCGTTCAGACGACGCTAGGCAGCACGCTAGGAAGGAACGAGCTCATTACCGTTTCCTCAGAGGAGCTAGACGGATGAATCCCCCGCGACCCCCCTCGGTTCCTATTTAGGATTTGTCCTTGGTCCTGGAGGCCCTGAAGGCTCTTCCCTTCGAACCGCTTGAAGCCGCGGAACCAAGGTTCCTTACGCTTAAAACCGCATTCCTGCTAGCCCTGGCTTCAGTGAAACGCGTGGGGGATCTACACGCGCTCTCAGTGAGCCCGGCGTGTATGGAGTTCGATCCAAATGACTCCAAGGTCATTCTCAGACCGAGGCTTGGTTATGTCCCCAAAGCGATCGGCACTCCCTTCAGGGGCGCACTAAAGGTCTCGCCGCCTCGAAAAAGAGCCTGTCCAGGTGGATAGTGGACGCGATTGCAGCAGCTTACGCCTCCAAGCACCTGCAGTGCCCGCTAGGTGTTAGAGCCCACTCCACTAGAGGCATGGCCTCTTCATGGGCCTGGGCAAGAGGGATTTCCATCCACGATATCTGTATGGCGGCAGGCTGGGCCTCTCCGTCTACATTCGTGAGATTTTACAATCTGGAAGTTCCTGCCTTGCAGGCAAAAGTGTTATCAGTTTAAGGGGGCTGATAGCTCTGCCCAGTGACTCTGTGCAGACAATGCTCACGTACTGGTCGTAAGTTCGGTGTTGTACTTATGTGAATTTGTAGGAGACTGGCGGTGCCGCTCCCTCATTCATGAGATAGGGTGTTGTTTCACCCGTCAGTACTACGAAATGTCTGTATATGTGTTGGCCCGTTTCCTTACTGGCCACCTGCCCTAGCTGTGTTTTCCCCGGTTCCCCAGGATACATATGCTGTATGCGAGGCGCGCACAGCGTTGCCAATATGTTCCTGTAGCGTAAGTAACTTACGCAATACGAGAGAACCTCTCGTAAGAGAACGATATTCGGTTACTTAACGTAACCTCGGTTCTCTCTAGAGAGGGAACGAGTATTACGTTCCTTGCCGTGCGCCCCGCGGGCTTTTACGCTTCAGACTACGAAAACCGAATATACAGCCTGCGAGCCCTGCTTTTATACACGTGGCCACGCCCTACCTGTAGGTAAATGAGGCGCGAAGGGCGCGAAGCGCCCTCATTGGTTGCCACGTCACGCGGGCTCACCGATAGGCTGTTGCAGATGCCAGCAGAGCAGCGAATAGTCACGCTGAATAGCCTGCTATGGTCTGCCAGGCTGCCGCACTGCGTTGACAATATTACAAAATTAAGGATAATTTTGGGTTTTTTCAGAAATCTCGAAGAAAGAATACTTTCCCGTAGCGTAAGTAACTTACGCAATACTCTTACGCAATATTCCCTCTCTAGAGAGAACCGAGGTTACGTTAAGTAACCGAGTATCGTTCTGATTGTGCCAGCGGTTCCCGTGTTGTGATTTGAGCACAGCTTAGCGAACGTGGCACGGTTCCTGTGTTGTGATTCGACAGCAGCTTAGCGCACGTAACTTGCACGGAAAGGTCACGCCTCTTAACGGGAGATGTATGCGCTTAATGATCTAACAGCGTCCCTGGGAAAGCCAAACAAAGGTGATTTGACTCCGAGATGCAAATAACAGCGTCTCGGCGACATGGTGACAAACACAGTCAAACGCAACAATTCCTTTTCTCCACGCGACACTTCCTCTTCTCCACGTGGGACAGCAACAAGACCACGCCCCCTTTTTTTCAGTATTCTTGTGGGCGGAGGTTAGTCTGTTCTACTGTTCTACTGACGTAATTAATGAAGGAAGTACCAGGATGTAGTCCAAGCCGGCCGTTCGCTGTAGGCTTTGAAAGGGAACTTCTGTTAAATAAAATATCTCGCTTAGCATTGAACTTTGAGCTTTATAATTTTACAGGTATTATTTATGCTCTAACAGCAACATTACACACTAACTAAAGTTTGAACAATGGTATCACGAAGAACGGGACCTTTAAAGTGTGGAAGATTGTCAATCGTCCTGAATTGCTCGACATTAGCAAGAAATTATCTATAGGCATCAGATTTATCACCACTTGTCCCAGGTGTCTGCAAGGGACATCTCAGTGGTTCAGAGGTGTCTTTCTGGCAAATAATACATAGAGCCCAGTTCAGCTGCATGTTGAAGTTTCAGAAACTAATGTTATGTAAGCATAAAAGAATGAAAGAAGACATTCTGACCTGCAACACGTCTACAATAGGAAACCAAAATAACTGAAAGTACATCTAGCTATGTACTGTCACAGACAAACAGGATGTAATGTGATGTGATGCAACCTAACATAAAACTAATGTCCAAACTATGAATTAAGTAGATAGCTATATGAATGACCTAGTTGAATTGAAAAAGAAAATAGAAAACCAAGATCTCTTAATATTTAAGCTTTTTTTGCTGCCTTTTTTAAATAATTCCGCCTATATTATACAGGGGTTTTTTTAGGTATAAGGTGTCTTGGCACTCTATTTTACACTTACAATTTGGAAGATCTACTGGCCTGGGCACAAATTAACAAAAGGAATGCTTATTCAGTGGTCATAAAAGGCCATTACCCTGAAAGTTTTACTTGAGAGGGAAAAAAACTAAAAACGTTTTTCATGAATATTGTTTTTTAAGTGATTTGACACTAAATTTCAATATTTCAGCTGGGCTCCTAGGCTGAATTCATTCAGGAGGTCCTAAAGAAGCTTCATGTAAAATGTGTTGCTTTTATCACCTAGGTAACGATATTATTTAATATGTGCACTACCCAACTGACCTATTATGCGTTCAGAGGGAATTTGAAAGACAACCGTTTATCCCGCCCCTCGGATTGAGCCCTGTCAATAGTGTGTTCCCAGACCCAACGTCTTGATGTGGGTCTGGCTTTTCAAGCTAGATTCAGGCAACATTACAGGTCAGAAGTCATATTAGATCGGAATATTCAGAATATTTGTCCAGTTCCATCTGATTGAAGATCGGAGTTATCACGCCAAAGACGGGTTTGTTGAGGATTTTGTGTCGATGAGGCCTTCACAGGGGAGAGTCTAGTTGACACGGTCTGCAGACACTTCAGGGATGCATTGGTCATGGTTGGCGCAGGTCCACCATCTGATCTGGATATGGCCTGGATCCGGCTGACTGCAGTAAACCTCGGGATAAACAGAGAGACTAACATTAGCATAGATGCCATTCTTCTTATGATGTAACGAGTACATCAGGTGTTATGGGAAGTGTTCCCGGTTCCGGCTGACCTAGTTAATGCAGCCTAACAATCAATTAATTGAAAAAGTGTTTTATGTGTATGCCACAGTAAAGAGATGTGTTTTTAGTCTAGATTTAAACTGACAGAGTGTGTCTGCTTCCCGAACAATGTTAGGAAGACTGTTCCAGAGTTTAGGTGCTAAATAGGAAAAGGATCGACCACTTGCAGTTTATTTTGATATTCTAGGTATTAACAACTGGCCAGAATTTTGAGACCGCAATAGACGGGATGGAGTATAATGCGTTAAGAGCTCGTTCAGGTACTGGGGAGCTAAACCATTTAGTGCTTTGTAAGTAATTAGCAAGATTTTAAAACGTATACAATGTTTAATAGGGAGCCAGTGCAGTGTTTACAGAACTGGGCTAATATGGTCATACTTCAGCTGCTGCGTTTTGGACCAGCTGGAGTTTATTTATTAAGCGAGCAGGGTAACCACCCAGAAGAGCATTACAATGATCTAGCCTTGAGGTCATGAACGCATGAACTAACTGTTCAGCATTTTGCATTGAAAGCATGTGCCGTAATTTAGATATATTTTTAAGATGGAAGAATGCAGTTTTACAGATTCTAGAAACGTGGCTTTAAAATTAAAGATTGCCATCAAAGAGCGCACCCTGGTTCCCAACTGACAACAAGGACTTGACAGAGCAGCCATCAAGTGTTAAACAGTATTCTAGGTTACTACGTGCAGAGGTTTTTGGTCCAATAATTAAAAATTCAGTTTTTTCAGAATTAAGTTGCAGGAAATTACTAGTCATCCAATTTTTCATCTCAGCTATGCATTCCGTTAATCTTGTGAATTGGAAAAATTTTGTCATTGTGTGAAGAAATATAGAGCTGAGTGTCATCGGTATAACTAACGCCAGGTTTTGTCCAGATATCTCCCAAGGGTAGCACGTACAGGGTGAAAAGCTACGGTCCTAGCACTGAGCCCTGCAATACTCCATACTGAACTTGTGATCGTATGACATCTCTTCATTTACTGCTACAAACTGATAACGGTCAGATAAGTATGATTTAAACCATGCCAATGCAATTCCACTAATGCCTACATAATTTTCGAGTCTATTCAAAAGAATGTTGTGGTCGATAGTTTTGAATGCAGCACTAAGATCAAGTAACACTAATAGAGAGATACAACCACGATCAGATGATAAGAGCAAATCATTTGTAACTCTAATGAGAGCAGTCTCAGTACTATACGGTCTAAATCCTGACTGGAAATCCTCACAGATATAATTTCTTTCTGAAAAGGAGCATAGTTGTGAGGACACTGCATTTTCTAATATTTTTGATAGAAAGGATATATTTGAGATTGGCCTGTAGCCTTTATCAGTCCCTCCAGAAAAACGTGATTATGCGATCGCGTGATTTAACGCATAATCAGCCAGTCTGCATATTCATGCGGGGGCCGCATTTTTTCAAATACGCCGCACTTTCGCCGCATAAATTGCCTATTTCCGCGTGCAAAATATGCGGGGCTAGCATGATTTCATAATCCCCGCATTTTCGTTGCAAAAAAAGTCATATATATATTAGCAGAAAGTTGAAAAATGTTTGTTTACTTCACACAAGAGCCGCCATTTCAGCCTATTGCCATGGGAACGTTTTGAAGTGACGTAATTACCCGACATGAACATCATCGAAAAGCTGCAAACCCCGTGGAGAAACCATAGATATCAGTGAAACCATGATGAAGCACAAACTCCCATTTGCCAACAAAAATAACAGCAAAAGACCGCGCAAAGCAGTTTCCCGATGTGTTGACCGATTTCAAAACACAGCATCATGAAGCTTTGAAGCGTTATGAATCAATGAGTCGATTCAGCGGTTCGGATCGCCAAAGTCGCGTATTTCAGCAGTTTGACACGCGATCCGAATCATGAATCGACTCACTGATTCATAGCATCATGATGCTGTGTTTTGAAATCGGTCATCACTATATAAGTCGTTATTTAGAGACGAACGGAGGTCTTACGGGTGTCCAACGACATGAGGGGACGTCATTAATGACAGAATTTACATTTTTGGATGAACTAACACTTTAAGAGATTGCACTTTGTGCATTGGAAGCACTCAAATGTCTGTTTTGTATAGCTACCTCTGTAAAACAGGAAGTTATTTATTCATTTTTCAAGTTGTAGCATATTCCTTTTGTAAAGCTACAGAACTTGTTTGACTCAATGTTTTGTCAATTTGAGCCATGTGTTTATTAAGGTCTTCAATAAAACAAGATGAGAACTTAAATATTCCCAGCACTTTCTGTGATGTAGTGCTTTTTTTCTCTTTTTCATCAAACCGCAGTGTAGCGAAGGTTCGGATGTGGGTGTGGGAAGGAAGAAGACAGGGTCGGCTTTCTGGGACTCGTAAGTACTTTTTATTTATACTCTGGTCAGTTAGCAAGCTGCGTGCACTTCGCACCAAAATCATTCAACTCAAAACTTGTTTCTCTAAACGTCGGTTTGGGCAGTTCCTCTCTGCGTCTCTCTTCTCTCTGCTGTACACGAGTCCCAGTGCGTCTCTCTCTCTCTCTCCTCTCTGCTGGGCGGCTTTTATGCGGTCTCTCCACGCCAACTACTGCAATGAGACACAGGTGTTTGTTATCTGCACTTGACCTACTTACTCACCGCTCGGTCCCGCCCTCTCTCTCCCGCTGCAGACCTCGTGAAACCACGCCCCCTCCGCCACATACCCCCACCGCTTGTACCAGACCGGGGAGCCATCCGGTCTGCAGCCCCCCCCCCCCCCCCCCGTCCTGGAGAGGAAGTCCGCCACAGCCATCTGAGCACCCGGCCTGTGGATCACCTTGAACTTAAAAGGCTGTAAAGCTAGATACCAACGGGTGATCCGCGCGTTGGTATCCTTCATGCGGTGGAGCCACTGCAAGGGCGCGTGGTCCGAACAGAGGGTGAACTCCCGCCCCAGGAGGTAATACCGAAGGGTGAGAACGGCCCACCTGATGGCTAAGCATTCTTTTTCAATGGTGCTGTACATAGTCTCTCTCTTGGAGAGCTTACGACTAATGTACAGCACCGGCCGCTCCTCACCCTCCACCTCCTGGGACAGGACCGCGCCCAGCCCTCTGTCCGAGGCGTCAGTCTGCAGAGAAAAAGGGAGAGAAAAGTTAGGGGCCTGAAGGAGCGGCCCACCACACAGAGCAGCCTTTATCTGGGTAAAAGCCTGCTGGCACCGCTCCGTCCACTGAACTGTATCTGGCACCTCTTTTTTAGTTAGATCAGTCAGCGGGCTAGCGAGGTCCGAATAATTAGGTACAAACCTTCTGTAGTATCCCGCTAGCCCCAGGAACTGTCTAACCTCCTTTTTGGTCTTAGGTCTTGGACAGGTCGCAACCGCTGCTGTCTTATCAATTTGGGGACGCACCTGACCATGACCCAAGTGGAAGCCCAGATATCTTACCTCCACCCGCCCAACCGCACACTTCTTTGGGTTCGCCGTGAGCCCCGCCCTTCTCAGCGACTTCAGGACAGCCCGCAACTGCTGCATATGTCGCTGCCAGTCCGCGCTGTAAATGATAATATCATCTAGGTAGGCAGCGGCATATGCAGCGTGCGGCCGGAGAATCCTGTCCATCAGACGCTGGAACGTGGCAGGGGCCCCAAACAAACCGAAAGGAAGCGTGACAAATTGGTGCAATCCAAACGGCGTGGTGAAAGCGGTCTTTTCTTTAGACATTGGTGACAAGGGGATCTGCCAATATCCCTTAGTTAAGTCCAGTGTCGAGTAAAAACGAGCGGTCCCTAGCCGATCAAGCAGTTCGTCAATCCTCGGCATTGGATACGCATCAAACTTCGACACCGCGTTCACCTTACGATAATCCACACAGAAACGGACCGAGCCGTCAGGTTTAGGTACTAACACAATCGGGCTCGCCCAGTCACTGTTGGATTCTTCTATCACCCCCATATCAAGCATCGCCTCTAATTCTTCCTGAACTACTTTTTTCTTATGTTCAGGCAATCGATATGGCCGGCTGCGAACCACAACTCCTGGCTCAGTCTCAACGTGGTGCTGTATGAGATCGGTGCGACCCGGAAGGGGCGAGAACACGTCAGCGAACTCCGCTTGTAAACATTTGACGTCAGCTAGCTGCGAGGGTGAGAGGTGGTCTCCCCCCGGGGCCAGAGCGAGAGATTGAGGTTTTTGAGCCGCCTCTGGCCCGAGATCCTCCTCTCCGCTCACCACCGTCGCGAGCATCACTGACTCCGCCTCCGACCATTTTTTAAGTAGGTTGAGATGGTAAATTTGACGTGCCCCGTCCCTATCTGATCGAATCACCTCATAGTTGAGATCGCTAACTTGCCGTGTAACCACAAAGGGTCCTTGCCACTTTGCAAGTAATTTTGAACTCGACGTAGGGAGTAATACAAGTACCTTCTCTCCCGGAGTGAATTGACGAAGCCTAGCGCCTCTGTTGTATAGCTGTCTCTGTTTGTCCTGAGCCTGTAACAAATTCTCCATTGACAGCCGCCCCAAAGTGTGGAGTTTTGTTCTCAGGTCCAGGACATACTGAATTTAATTTTTACTCGCTGAAGGTCCTTCCTCCCAAGCCTCCCTAAGGACATCCAGCACCCCCCGGGGCTGGCGCCCATAGAGAAGCTCGAAGGGGGAAAACCCCGTGGAGGCTTGCGGGACCTCGCGAACAGCAAACATCAGAGGTTCTAGCCATTTATCCCAATTTTTAGCGTCCTCGTGAACGAACTTACGAATCATGGATTTCAACGTGCGATTAAACCTTTCCACCAAGCCATCTGTTTGTGGGTGATAGACGCTTGTGCAAACCGATTTAACGCCCAACAACTCGTAAAGTTCGCGAATCGTTCGTGACATGAACGCCGTGCCTTGATCAGTGAGAATCTCTTTCGGGATTCCCACCCGGGAGATTAATGAAAACAGTGCGCTCGCAACACTTTTCGCCGAAATAGCGCGGAGCGGGACTGCTTCCGGGTATCGCGTTGCATAGTCTACCATAACTAATGCAAAGCGATGCCCGCGTGCTGACCGCTCTAATGGCCCGATGAGGTCCATACCAATTCTCTCGAAGGGGACCTGCACTAGCGGGAGAGGGCACAATGGTGCTTTTGGGGTGGCCGGTGGATTCACCAACTGACATTCACGACAAGACGCACACCATCTGCGTACATTCTCGTGAATGCCCGGCCAGAAGAAACGGGCCATTAGACGGTTGAGTGTAGCCGTTTGTCCTAAATGCCCGGCCATAGGATTAGAGTGAGCCGCCTGGAAAAGCATTTCCCGGCGGCTTTTAGGTACTAACAACTGGGTTGTATCCTGCTTTGACTGGGTGTCCTGGGTCACCCGATACAACCTGTCTTTTATAATCGCAAAATACGGGAAGGAGAGCGGTTGCCCAGGATGGACGAGGCAGCCGTCGATGGATCGGACCTGATTAAACGCATTTTTAAGCGTATCGTCCTGGGACTGTTCCAGGGGAAAGTCGTCGCGATCTGTGAGCACTGGTGCCCGCAGTTCGCTCGTTTCCCCTGAAACTGCCGCCAGAGGTCCCGGCTCCGCCTCACCCACGTGCGCAACCGCCACCTTCCTTCCCGAGCGGTTTTCCCAAGAGGCATCCGCACACAAATATCCCAATAATTCGTTAAACGCCGGCCAATTGGTCCCCAAAATTAGCGGATGCCGGAGGTGCGGGTTAACTGCCACCTCCACACTATGCGTTTGTCCCCGAAATTGAATACCCACGGGCGCTAACGGATAGTTCACCACTTCCCCGTGCACACACCGCACCGTAACCACACGGCTGTTACCCAATGCCTCGGGCTGAATCAGGCTTTGGTGAATAGAGGTCTGGTTACAACCGGAATCCACCAACGCCTGATAAGTACCCCCCTTGATACTCACGGGTATTAGGTACAAGCCAGCTTGATCAGGGGCGGCTTGTGGAGCGTCAGGAACCCGGACCAATGTCCCGACCTCCATGACCGGGCAGCGGTCGATAAAATGGCCCGGATCCCCGCAGCGCCAACAAGCCGGCCCAGACCTTCCCGCTGCCCTAGTGGCCGGAAGTAGATCGGCAGGTTGGCGTGGAGAGAACGCGGGGGCTGGGGAAGAGGGATAGGGATCCGGCGCTGCAGCGCCTCCTCTCGGCGCTGACCGAGGAGGTGCCGGTGGCTCACTGGCTCCACCCAGCCTCCATCGTGGTAGCGGCCTGGGCGCCACGCCGCCACGGGACCTAGGGAGAGGGACAGGTTGAGAGACAGAAGGGTTGGGGGAAGAAGAGGGGAGAGAGAGGGAGAGAGAAGCCGATGGCAGGGGCTCGCCGACCCCGTGGCACGCCACCATCTGGTCCTCCGCCAACTGGATGGCCTGGCTCAGCGACGTCGGGCGGTGGCACTGGACCCACTGCGCGGTCTTTCGCGGAAGCCGCGCCACGAACTGTTCCAGCACCACTCGATCTATGATGACCTCGACGTCGCTCCCGTCGGCCATCAGCCACTTGCGGCAGGAGTCCCGGAGCTGGTGCGCAAAGGCGAAGGGCCGGCCGGACTCGTCCAGTGCCAGCGTACGGAAACGCTGGCGATGTTGTTCCGGGCTCCGGCCGACCCGCTGTAAAATCGCGCGCTTGAGGTCGTCGTAAGCCAGGAGATTCTGGACTGGCAGTTGGTGGGCGGCTACCTGGGCTTCACCTGATAGCAGCGGCAGGAGCCGCATCGGCCAGTACGCTTTGGGCCACCCCCTGGACTCGGCGGACCTCTCGAAGAGGTCGAGGAACGCCTCCGGATCGTCCTCGGGCCCCATCTTCGAGAGGTGCAGGACGGCCGCCGAGTCTGTGTTGGTGGGGGGGACGGCCCGAATCCCCTGGCTAATCCAGCTCCGGAACAGCTCCCGGTCTTCGTGCTGGGCCCGGAGGAGAGCCTCGAAGCGTTTCTGCTGCTCCTCCCTCACGGCCAGCAGGTCCTGGTGTTGCTCCTGATGAAGACCGGCGAGCGAGCTGACCAGCTCCGCAAGTGGCGCTTTTGGCGGAGTCTGCATGGCGGCGGCTTTCCTCTCCCTTCCCGGGTTTTCGGCACCAGTGTAGCGAAGGTTCGGATGTGGGTGTGGGAAGGAAGAAGACAGGGTCGGCTTTCTGGGACTCGTAAGTACTTTTTATTTATACTCTGGTCAGTTAGCAAGCTGCGTGCACTTCGCACCAAAATCATTCAACTCAAAACTTGTTTCTCTAAACGTCGGTTTGGGCAGTTCCTCTCTGCGTCTCTCTTCTCTCTGCTGTACACGAGTCCCAGTGCGTCTCTCTCTCTCTCTCCTCTCTGCTGGGCGGCTTTTATGCGGTCTCTCCACGCCAACTACTGCAATGAGACACAGGTGTTTGTTATCTGCACTTGACCTACTTACTCACCGCTCGGTCCCGCCCTCTCTCTCCCGCTGCAGACCTCGTGAAACCACGCCCCCTCCGCCACACGCAGTTTTTGCAAGTTCCCGCAATTTCATCGCATAAAATTGCATAAATATCCCGCATTTTTCATCGCATTTTTTAAGAAAACATGCCGCATAATCAAGGATTTTTGCCCGCAACAATCACAAAAAAAAGCCGCATTTTTCTGGAAGGACTGCTTTATGATCGTTCCCAATGAGGTTGTATGGAGAAAAGAAGAGGAGAAGGCGTTGAACTTTTACCCCTTTTCCACCAAGGCAGTGCTAGAGCTAGATCGGAGCCAGAGCTAGTCCCAGTTTATAGTTGGTTCAACTGAGGAGCCTTCTAAGAACCGTTTGCTTTTCCACAGGCTAGAGAGCCACAACAGAGCCAGGTCTTACGTCACTGTATACGTCTCATCTTTCTCAGCAACGCTAGCGGGAAACACGCACACACCAGGCTTGAGTGAATCAAAAGCATAAGGAGTCATATGCTCTCGCTGGACTCGTTATCATACGGCGATCGGTCTCTGCACAGCACCGCTGCGAACAAGCCTTCCATCAACACTGCAAACGTTGCGTTACTATAGATTCACAAGGCTTTACGATCCTACATCGGCATCAAAACACAACGAAAACACAGCGAATCCAATGCATTCGTGCAGTTCGCCGTAATTTGTATAGACGGAGATTACAAACGAGTAGCAGCTGTTAGCTCCATTAGCTGCTATGGCAACAATGGCGGATCTCAAGTCTGTGTTCGTCTTGTTGACCCCACCCCCAGCGCCTGACGTAATCGGTTCTTACTTCTAGCCCTGTTCTAGCCCAGCAATGTTTTGGTGCTACTTAAGAACCACTTTTCCTGGCTCGGAGCTGGGGCTTTGGGTGTGGAAACACAAAGAACCGATTTGAAACTAGGCTCTGGCTCCGATCAAGCTCTAGCACTGCTTTGGTGGAAAATGGGTATTTGAGGCACCCCAGTGATTAGCTGATTAGCTGATTAGCTGCAAGGTCAAGTAGTATCAGGACAAATGAACTGAAGTTGGCTCCTTGCCAGCAACAGACAGCTGGTCAGTCTCCGTGGAGTGTCCGCTTGTGAAGTCAGACTGGTTGTTTTCAAGTAGGTTGTTCTGTAAGAGAAAAGCAGAGAGCTGATTGAACACAATTCTGCTGTAGGAATGAGTGTTGGGGTTTTTTTTAGCAGTGATGTTACCCGAGCCAGCTTAAATGTGGTGCAGTGGTGTATCTAGCTTTTTTGTTGTGAGTATACTGTGATTTTTCACTCATGCTCACCTGTCCCAGAGCGACACCCCATAAGCACCACCACACTCAGTTTTATACAGTAGGCATCTACATGTAATTGATAGTGTTCTTAAAGACTGCGTATGTGTTATCAACATGTCAATTTATTACAAATAACAGTATTTTTTTTTTTTATGCATTTGGCAGACACATTTATTCAAAGCGACTTACAGTGCCCTTATTACAGGGACAATCCCCCTGGAGCAACATGGAGTAAAGTGCCTTGCTCAAGGACACACTGGTGGTGACCGCTGGATCGAACCAGCAACCTTCTGTGTGTCAGTTCCTTGGTTTAACCCACTGGACCACCATCTCACAAAAGACTTTAACAGCCAATGACGGCTGGGGAGACTGGACTGATGTTCTACTGTTTAGTGTTAATCACCATCAAACTAAGCCAGTTAAGAGCTACATTTAGCAATTTTCAATACACATTTAAGAGTGCAAGTTGCAACTATTATCAACAATTATGGAAAGCTGAGGCTTATCAGTAGCAGTATTAACAATGGACATTTGTGCATTTATTTCACCAACACTCATTCATTACAGAATCTTATGAACTGAATTATGAGGACACAAAAAGTGGTCCACATCTTCTCAAGCACACTTAAAAAAATTCAGTAATGTTTTAATAGATTGCATTATTATATATCTTAAAGTAAAGTATTATCATTACTTTAAGAAGTACATTTTACTGTGTGATTCCTTTCATAATTTCTTCAAGTTAAACCAAACTTATATTTTAGTGAGTTGTAATAAAGACATTTGATGTTCTGTGTTTTAAAAAACTGTTATTATTATTATTATTATTATTATTATTATTATTATTATTTGAAATATACTCTACTATGTAGTAGAAATATATGTCTGTTAAATAATTTCTTCAAGTTATACAGAGCTTTTATTTTGATGGTTTGTCATGTAGACCTTAGTGTTTCTGTGTGCAGGCTATATGATGTGAGGAATGAATAACAGTAGTTAATATACTGCACCAAATGTCAAAATTTGATTGATTGACAGGTGGGCGTGGCTTCCGGTATAGGGGGCGGGACTTCCGGTGTAGGCGGGACATCCGGTGTAGGCGGGACTTCCGGTGTAGGCGGGACTTCCTGTATAGGCGGGACTTCCTGTATAGGCGGGGCATCCGGTGTAGGAGGGACTTCCTGTATAGGCGGGACTTCCTGTTTAATAAATCATGTGATTGACATTAGGTTTTGATGTTTTTGACAGTTGGTTTTTGACCTATTGTCATAATAAATCATATGATTGACAGTAAGTTTTTGATGTTTTGACAGTTGGTTTTGATGTCTTTGATGACTTTGACAGTTGGTTTTGATGGTTTTTGACATTAGGTTTTTTTGTTTTGATGAATTTGACAGTTGGTTTTTTGTTTTTGAATGCGGTATAATAAATCATGTTATTGACAGAAGGTTTTATCTTTTGATGTCGCTGTTATCAGAAAATTCCCAGCGCATCCCAGAGCAGTGTTGTGAAGTTCGTCTCCCCCAAACATCTGTTCTTTTAAAACAATATAAGCCTTACAAATACAATCAGTTAAATGTTTAAACAATGAAATAAAAAAATCAGCTTACATGTACAATCAGTTACATGTTTATTAAAGAGTTAAAGAAAAAAATAAAACAGGTTATGAATGTATAAAACAAAAAATCATCTCACGGCCCTCTGCCTTCTTTTTCATACACACACACACACACAGAAGCGTTCACCTTGAGCGCGTCTCTCAAAAACAGGGAGGCGCGCATCTATGTATGTGCGTGTGTCTGTGTGTAACAGGCACGGTCTTTATTTTTTTCCAATTACAATCTTTTTCGATAGCAGCTCTCCCGCAGGGAGTCGTCCTGATTGTGACAGTTCGGCGTAAAATATGTAGCCTTTTGTTGATGAGACAGTTTGTCTGTTGACCAGCATGAACAGACTACATGTTCTTTCTAGGAATTATGTGTGCACAAAAACTCTCTGTAAATTCAAGAGGCCTAGAGTAAGAAAACAGCGACATTGTTTAAGAAAAGATGTCATACTGCATACAGAAAATCCAATTTATTGTGATAGGTATTTTTCCCCCGCCATAGTCTTAGTTATATTATTATCAATATCACTGATCGCATTTTATTTGTCGGACTGTATATGGTTTTAGGTGAAGATTCCGATCTTGTTGTTGTCGGTGTAAGTGATCACTTGTGTGATGAATTCACTTTAAGCATATTTTTAATTGTATGACTAAACTTTTGTTGTTTTCTTTTGACAAACATTTCAAACGATTGACCTCCTGTGTTTCACAGCCACGGGGAAAACATATTGTTTTGTAATACTCATTAAACCTAATCTTGGCAAATTTTTCTCACCTAGAACACAAACCTTGTACTGTTTTACACATTTTGACTATTTAACTATTTTTGTAGGTATCGTGTCATTTTAGAGGATTTACTAAAAGGTTAAATGCGCCAGAATCACAATGTTTGTAAATGATGTGTTTTTTTTTTTTTTTTGTTTTTTTTACTCCACTAGATTGATCATATTTAGTCAGATTTCAGATGACGGTTTTTTCCAAGCATAATCTTTATACAACAATTATCCGTGCACAATTTAATTTAAGAAAAGAGACATTTAGCTATAATTAAAACATAATACAGAAATCATCTCTTCTGCTCTATTGTAAAAGTTTGCAAAGTTGATTTTTGCCACCGCCAGTAGATGACAGTTTTACATTTTGTTTCTTTGTACAGTTTTTAGATGACGACTACTCTTTGAGCACGGTCAAACAAAATACAACATATGAAAAGTAAACTATGATGTTCTTTCAGATCGTCTTTCTGCTCTATCTAGGAAGTAGTCACAAGCCAAGACATTTACAACTACTGTTGTTAAAACACACCCGTCTATTACAGTTAGTTACAACATTTGAGAATGATGTGGTTCCCCCTTTTTTATAATATGCAAACTTCAATAAAAAGTAACCTTGATAAGTAGTCATTCTAAGTAAAAAAGATTCAGGCTGTTTTAGTTTCCCCACGCTCCAATAGGGATCTGCCTTTTAGGTTTGATCCATGAAACGGGAACAAAAACAACATTACAATGTGTCTTCATGGTTGTCTCAATAATTATTCAATAACCGGTGGAATTGTTTAACATCTCTTAATTTTTTACAATTTTTAATATATGTTCAACTTAAATATTAGTTTTTAGTCATTTACAAAGGTGTCATGCGCACTGTCTTATATATAATTATGATATTGTTACATGTTCTGGGTTGTTGGCACCTCTAGGTGGTAAAACTTAGCAGTAAATGAGAGACGTGATTAGGTTGTTACTCAAGCGGTCCTCTGTGACGTCTTTTAATAAAACATTTCAGCGTCATCAAGGCAAACTCATTAACGGTATGCAGTGAAATAAATATAAACATACAAAACTTTATGGTAATGAATAGGCAAGAATGAATATCTAGAATGAATACTACCTCATGCGCTTATTATATTTTGCTTAAAGTTTATTTGTTCAAGTTTTTTTTCTGAAACAGTGTTTTACCACTTTATTTTTTAAACATCACCATTCTTCTTTGTCTGTAATTGTAATTATGTGCATGTTTGTTATCCCCTTTCCACTAAAACTACGTTTCCAACATTTAGCTGTAATGCTAGCGACCAAATTATGTTCTTCACATCTCTTGTTTCGTATAGAGCATTTGGTTGATTTAATCAGATGATGCATTAAACCAGCGTATTCATCATTTACATAGTATTTATACTACCATAAATATATGTTTGGGTGTATAGAATGGTCAGACACAATCATGACATCAATTTAAGTGATTCAGCATTTTATTTCAACAGTGTATTGTTGAATATACGAACATGAATTGAAGTATTGAAGAAAATGATAGAATGGCATTACATACATAAAGTAAAACATTAATAATGACATTACAGATGATCTAGCCAGAAAAGAAAATCTCTGCAGACTATCATGTTTTTCTCTAGTATGTAGTTGACCAGCGTTTCAAACATTTCATTAATGTCAGTTTTCTCATTTTTTGACACCAGTGATATACATAGATCTGATACATATGTACACATACAGAGTACTTCGGTAACTCCTAACTCATCGCTACAATCATACATCACATCCAAAACCTTTCTGAGGATTACACAGATAGGTTGTTTACTCTTAAACAAGCTTGTCACATCAGGCAATGAATTTGTCAGGTCTCTTATGCCGTCCATTTCATTTTTGAGATTTGTTACACGTTTGGTACCCCCCGCACAATCATTATTTGAACCACATGCATCGTCAATGATTTTACGCATCAAGCCAACCATCTGACCTCGAAAATTATCTTTAAACATACCGCCTAACATGGCTTTAACATGGCACTCCTTCCCCACGGAGCATGTGCATGCCGGAGGGTACTTGCGCACATCATCACCAGAGCTCAACGGGCAGTCGCTCCCCATCAGCTTTTGCGTAGCCATTCCAGAAATCCGCACCGTTGAAGATGTCTTCTTCAGAACTGTATACGGTGCAGTTGATGCTGAAAGATTCTAATAGTTCCTGGAATCTCCGGTGTGTCCTTTGTCCACAATTGTCCAGGCCTTGTGGGTTAACGTTCTGAAATTTGGGGTCTGATCCCTCAAAATGCGAGTAAAAGAAGCGAGCTATTCGGCAGGCTCAGACAAACAGGAATGTTGACTTTGAGGTCAATATAACAGCCAGACAATCTTCCTTCAACTTCTGATGCTGCAGTACCACAGAAATCTGTGCTGATGTAGTCGTCAAACCTAGGCTAGTAGCTAGATCCCTTTCGGCTAGGAACCCAGATTGCTTGCGTTAACCGAGCACTATGTGTAGAGTTTATCAGGACTGCCGTTTTGGGAGACTCCCTTAACCCCGCCCTCATAAAAGCTAAGTAAAAACTACACTCTTTTTAAACCGCTAACAAGTATTTACCACACCTACATCATAGTTAAACTTCAGCCAAAAACCATATTTTGTTAAATACAAAATCTACCTTTCAAAATATAACTAATGTAATCAAAACAGAACAAACCCGATTCAAAATTGAATCATTCTGTCAAACTCTAGAACATAGTGCACAATGACAAATACTAACAATTGATGGTATTATGAAACCTGTATTTCAGTTCTACCTGCAGACAATATGCATTCCATTGCTATATATATATATATATATATATATATATATCGTTTCTTTTACTGTAAGTCATTCTACAATTTTGTTGAATGTGTCCTATTAAGTATTGACTCGTTCACTTTTAGATAGTATGTTGCCAAGAATGCACATATTTTTCCTTCTCTCCTCTATCTCTCCTTCCACCCATTGTCCTGATCCTAATACTCCTCTCCTCCATCTACTCCTCTCCCTCCATTCCTCTGTACACTGTAAAACTTATATGATCGATAAGTTATGACAGCATATGTTTTTACATTGCGTTAACTAATCAGAATAAGTTAAGCAATTTTCAACTTTTATTAATTACACTAGATTTTTATTTTAAAGTACTTGAATATTTAAAGCAATAGTTTGCTATTTTACGGTAAGTTCAAGTAATGGAAATAACTTCAACAATGATTTTTAACACCATGTTTTACAAGATAAAATATTTCAAAGATATATGCTTAAGTTGTTTCGGTCTTTGTTTTATATATCTTCACAACAATGAAAAATGGTTTAGATTAGATTTTCTCAAAAAATATTTGTGCATAAACTTGCAAACAACTATGCACATTTTACACATATGGATATTAAATAAATCTACTTAACTATGTGAAGTAAAATTAACAAAGTGGACAAGTAAATATAACTTGGCCTGTTACAATTATATAGAGTAATTTTTACTTACAAATCTGATGTAATTAATATAATTACACAAAATCATTTGCTCTTTAAATACATTTTACTTGCAGTGCTGGTCATTATTTTAAATGTAAAATGTTACTCTTATAATGTGACAAAATAATACTGTGACAATATGCAGTTAATTCTCCTTAGAAGAAATAACAAGCACTTACAGAAACCTATAATGCTTATAATCACTTTAAAGGTTTAAGCAACTTGAGCAATGATAAACATCCGCGTTCAATAACATATTAAACACATATTAGAACTCTAAAATTAGCAGTTCTATGCATAGATAATCTCAGTATCAAAACATCTGAAAACCTTTTAAACGAGCAAAAAATAAATTTGTAAGAAATGTGTGAATGTAAACATATTTTTCAAAACAGTTATAAAATGATGGCATCCATCATTACCATCTATGTTGTTTTAATACAGCGTAAGAGATGCGCAAATGTAAACGTAAAGGCTGCACGCAATGAGCCTTTTGGATGTCACAGGGTACAGGTTTTCTCAAGGTAAGAACGTACTTTAGGAGAAAGCTTAAGTCCATCAAGGGCCAGAAACAGTTTCTTGAAGAATAAAAGGGGACAATCACTTGTTATTATTTTATGAGCATGTCTGAGCCAGCTACAAACAGTATATTACACCGCTTGCTACCCTGATTCTTTAGGAGGTAAATATGGATTTTTTACGATTTTAAAAAGGCTTGTCAAAACACTACATACAATTCACACATCTACATACATAAGTAGCAGAACACCTCAGTTCTTTTACAAAATGAAACACTTCTTTCAAATTTTACAATAATTTAACAAAACCCAATTTTGACAGCGTAGGGCACACACACGGTCCATACACTCTGATTCTGTTTGGTTCATTTACACTCTGCTGTTCTCAATCTTAAACAATTGTTCCATTTCTAATTTTCTACGGATATAATTTGGGTTTGATTTTCGAAAGTTTTGTTAGAGTAAAGTATGTGAATATATTGAACAAACAGTAAACATAAGACCAGTACTGCATATTGACGAAAATATATATTTCTCTCCACATTGTAAAATCATTCGATTCATTCATGCCTTTCAACTCTCTCAATGTCAAACCCATGGGTACTCAGTATGGCATCTGATAAAGTTGGTCCCCAGTCTTCTTTGTCCACATCCCACGTCTGCCTCTTCCTACTCACTATACCCCTCTTCCCCTCTCTACCCCTCGTCCTCGATGGGCTCCCCCCTCGCATCCTCACTCTTTCTCTTACTACAACGTTTCCTTCCATTTTTGTTGAAGACAGGTAAACTAACCTGTTGCCCTTTTATAGTGCTTACCCCTGATTGTAGAGTTTACAATTAAGCACCTAAGTGTCTACACACCTGATGTTTGAACAATTGGTTTATAGGGGTGATATTTTGGAAAACAGTGCCTTGAAATGGGAAAGAAGTGACATCAGGTTCGATTTCGGTGTCTAATATTGAGTGTTTAGGGTTTTGCAAAACACTGTGTGTAGTGTTATGCAAAAAACTAATCACAGAATGTGATTATAGTTCTGCATATCTGGGCTGAGGTTTTGCTCATTGAGTGTCAGTTTAAATAATTGTGCCATGCATGTCATTTTAGTGTGTTAACAATTGGAAAAATTGTAATATTAATAAAATAATCATCTTAAATGATTCTAACACTATTTTAACAAGATAATATATTTCAGAGATCTGCTTATCAGTTGTTTCAGTCTTTGTTTTATATATTTTTCAATACGTTTGAGCTGCTGCTGTTGTTTCAGAAGTAGAGGCTTTATACTATATTTGGAACATTAGGTCTTCATTTGTGTCTTACCGTGTTTAACCATTTGTAAATATGACCAAAAGAATCTATGATTTTGGTATTGGGTAAGCTCGAATGAAAAAAATTAAACAATTTTAGAATTGTGTTAACTGATTGTATATTGTGTCGAAACAACAGAATGATGTTGTGCTAATTGTAATTAGTTTAAAAATGTGACTATAGATTGGATGAAAAAAAAAAAAAAAAAAAATCCAAAATATCACCCCTATAAACCAATTGTTCAAACATCAGGTGTGTAGACACTTAGGTGCTTAATTGTAAACTCTACAATCAGGGGTAAGCACTATAAAAGGGCAACAGGTTAGTTTACCTGTCTTCAACAAAAATGGAAGGAAACGTTGTAGTAAGAGAAAGAGTGAGGATGCGAGGGGGGAGCCCATCGAGGACGAGGGGTAGAGAGGGGAAGAGGGGTATAGTGAGTAGGAAGAGGCAGACGTGGGATGTGGACAAAGAAGACTGGGGACCAACTTTATCAGATGCCATACTGAGTACCCATGGGTTTGACATTGAGAGAGTTGAAAGGCATGAATGAATCGAATGATTTTACAATGTGGAGAGAAATATATATTTTCGTCAATATGCAGTACTGGTCTTATGTTTACTGTTTGTTCAATATATTCACATACTTTACTCTAACAAAACTTTCGAAAATCAAACCCAAATTATATCCGTAGAAAATTAGAAATGGAACAATTGTTTAAGATTGAGAACAGCAGAGTGTAAATGAACCAAACAGAATCAGAGTGTATGGACCGTGTGTGTGCCCTACGCTGTCAAAATTGGGTTTTGTTAAATTATTGTAAAATTTGAAAGAAGTGTTTCATTTTGTAAAAGAACTGAGGTGTTCTGCTACTTATGTATGTAGATGTGTGAATTGTATGTAGTGTTTTGACAAGCCTTTTTAAAATCGTAAAAAATCCATATTTACCTCCTAAAGAATCAGGGTAGCAAGCGGTGTAATATACTGTTTGTAGCTGGCTCAGACATGCTCATAAAATAATAACAAGTGATTGTCCCCTTTTATTCTTCAAGAAACTGTTTCTGGCCCTTGATGGACTTAAGCTTTCTCCTAAAGTACGTTCTTACCTTGAGAAAACCTGTACCCTGTGACATCCAAAAGGCTCATTGCGTGCAGCCTTTACGTTTACATTTGCGCATCTCTTACGCTGTATTAAAACAACATAGATGGTAATGATGGATGCCATCATTTTATAACTGTTTTGAAAAATATGTTTACATTCACACATTTCTTACAAATTTATTTTTTGCTCGTTTAAAAGGTTTTCAGATGTTTTGATACTGAGATTATCTATGCATAGAACTGCTAATTTTAGAGTTCTAATATGTGTTTAATATGTTATTGAACGCGGATGTTTATCATTGCTCAAGTTGCTTAAACCTTTAAAGTGATTATAAGCATTATAGGTTTCTGTAAGTGCTTGTTATTTCTTCTAAGGAGAATTAACTGCATATTGTCACAGTATTATTTTGTCACATTATAAGAGTAACATTTTACATTTAAAATAATGACCAGCACTGCAAGTAAAATGTATTTAAAGAGCAAATGATTTTGTGTAATTATATTAATTACATCAGATTTGTAAGTAAAAATTACTCTATATAATTGTAACAGGCCAAGTTATATTTACTTGTCCACTTTGTTAATTTTACTTCACATAGTTAAGTAGATTTATTTAATATCCATATGTGTAAAATGTGCATAGTTGTTTGCAAGTTTATGCACAAATATTTTTTGAGAAAATCTAATCTAAACCATTTTTCATTGTTGTGAAGATATATAAAACAAAGACCGAAACAACTTAAGCATATATCTTTGAAATATTTTATCTTGTAAAACATGGTGTTAAAAATCATTGTTGAAGTTATTTCCATTACTTGAACTTACCGTAAAATAGCAAACTATTGCTTTAAATATTCAAGTACTTTAAAATAAAAATCTAGTGTAATTAATAAAAGTTGAAAATTGCTTAACTTATTCTGATTAGTTAACGCAATGTAAAAACATATGCTGTCATAACTTATCGATCATATAAGTTTTACAGTGTACAGAGGAATGGAGGGAGAGGAGTAGATGGAGGAGAGGAGTATTAGGATCAGGACAATGGGTGGAAGGAGAGATAGAGGAGAGAAGGAAAAATATGTGCATTCTTGGCAACATACTATCTAAAAGTGAACGAGTCAATACTTAATAGGACACATTCAACAAAATTGTAGAATGACTTACAGTAAAAGAAACGATATATATATATATATATATATATATATATAGCAATGGAATGCATATTGTCTGCAGGTAGAACTGAAATACAGGTTTCATAATACCATCAATTGTTAGTATTTGTCATTGTGCACTATGTTCTAGAGTTTGACAGAATGATTCAATTTTGAATCGGGTTTGTTCTGTTTTGATTACATTAGTTATATTTTGAAAGGTAGATTTTGTATTTAACAAAATATGGTTTTTGGCTGAAGTTTAACTATGATGTAGGTGTGGTAAATACTTGTTAGCGGTTTAAAAAGAGTGTAGTTTTTACTTAGCTTTTATGAGGGCGGGGTTAAGGGAGTCTCCCAAAACGGCAGTCCTGATAAACTCTACACATAGTGCTCGGTTAACGCAAGCAATCTGGGTTCCTAGCCGAAAGGGATCTAGCTACTAGCCTAGGTTTGACGACTACATCAGCACAGATTTCTGTGGTACTGCAGCATCAGAAGTTGAAGGAAGATTGTCTGGCTGTTATATTGACCTCAAAGTCAACATTCCTGTTTGTCTGAGCCTGCCGAATAGCTCGCTTCTTTTACTCGCATTTTGAGGGATCAGACCCCAAATTTCAGAACGTTAACCCACAAGGCCTGGACAATTGTGGACAAAGGACACACCGGAGATTCCAGGAACTATTAGAATCTTTCAGCATCAACTGCACCGTATACAGTTCTGAAGAAGACATCTTCAACGGTGCGGATTTCTGGAATGGCTACGCAAAAGCTGATGGGGAGCGACTGCCCGTTGAGCTCTGGTGATGATGTGCGCAAGTACCCTCCGGCATGCACATGCTCCGTGGGGAAGGAGTGCCATGTTAAAGCCATGTTAGGCGGTATGTTTAAAGATAATTTTCGAGGTCAGATGGTTGGCTTGATGCGTAAAATCATTGACGATGCATGTGGTTCAAATAATGATTGTGCGGGGGGTACCAAACGTGTAACAAATCTCAAAAATGAAATGGACGGCATAAGAGACCTGACAAATTCATTGCCTGATGTGACAAGCTTGTTTAAGAGTAAACAACCTATCTGTGTAATCCTCAGAAAGGTTTTGGATGTGATGTATGATTGTAGCGATGAGTTAGGAGTTACCGAAGTACTCTGTATGTGTACATATGTATCAGATCTATGTATATCACTGGTGTCAAAAAATGAGAAAACTGACATTAATGAAATGTTTGAAACGCTGGTCAACTACATACTAGAGAAAAACATGATAGTCTGCAGAGATTTTCTTTTCTGGCTAGATCATCTGTAATGTCATTATTAATGTTTTACTTTATGTATGTAATGCCATTCTATCATTTTCTTCAATACTTCAATTCATGTTCGTATATTCAACAATACACTGTTGAAATAAAATGCTGAATCACTTAAATTGATGTCATGATTGTGTCTGACCATTCTATACACCCAAACATATATTTATGGTAGTATAAATACTATGTAAATGATGAATACGCTGGTTTAATGCATCATCTGATTAAATCAACCAAATGCTCTATACGAAACAAGAGATGTGAAGAACATAATTTGGTCGCTAGCATTACAGCTAAATGTTGGAAACGTAGTTTTAGTGGAAAGGGGATAACAAACATGCACATAATTACAATTACAGACAAAGAAGAATGGTGATGTTTAAAAAATAAAGTGGTAAAACACTGTTTCAGAAAAAAAACTTGAACAAATAAACTTTAAGCAAAATATAATAAGCGCATGAGGTAGTATTCATTCTAGATATTCATTCTTGCCTATTCATTACCATAAAGTTTTGTATGTTTATATTTATTTCACTGCATACCGTTAATGAGTTTGCCTTGATGACGCTGAAATGTTTTATTAAAAGACGTCACAGAGGACCGCTTGAGTAACAACCTAATCACGTCTCTCATTTACTGCTAAGTTTTACCACCTAGAGGTGCCAACAACCCAGAACATGTAACAATATCATAATTATATATAAGACAGTGCGCATGACACCTTTGTAAATGACTAAAAACTAATATTTAAGTTGAACATATATTAAAAATTGTAAAAAATTAAGAGATGTTAAACAATTCCACCGGTTATTGAATAATTATTGAGACAACCATGAAGACACATTGTAATGTTGTTTTTGTTCCCGTTTCATGGATCAAACCTAAAAGGCAGATCCCTATTGGAGCGTGGGGAAACTAAAACAGCCTGAATCTTTTTTACTTAGAATGACTACTTATCAAGGTTACTTTTTATTGAAGTTTGCATATTATAAAAAAGGGGGAACCACATCATTCTCAAATGTTGTAACTAACTGTAATAGACGGGTGTGTTTTAACAACAGTAGTTGTAAATGTCTTGGCTTGTGACTACTTCCTAGATAGAGCAGAAAGACGATCTGAAAGAACATCATAGTTTACTTTTCATATGTTGTATTTTGTTTGACCGTGCTCAAAGAGTAGTCGTCATCTAAAAACTGTACAAAGAAACAAAATGTAAAACTGTCATCTACTGGCGGTGGCAAAAATCAACTTTGCAAACTTTTACAATAGAGCAGAAGAGATGATTTCTGTATTATGTTTTAATTATAGCTAAATGTCTCTTTTCTTAAATTAAATTGTGCACGGATAATTGTTGTATAAAGATTATGCTTGGAAAAAACCGTCATCTGAAATCTGACTAAATATGATCAATCTAGTGGAGTAAAAAAAAAGAAGAAAAAAAAAAAAAAACACATCATTTACAAACATTGTGATTCTGGCGCATTTAACCTTTTAGTAAATCCTCTAAAATGACACGATACCTACAAAAATAGTTAAATAGTCAAAATGTGTAAAACAGTACAAGGTTTGTGTTCTAGGTGAGAAAAATTTGCCAAGATTAGGTTTAATGAGTATTACAAAACAATATGTTTTCCCCGTGGCTGTGAAACACAGGAGGTCAATCGTTTGAAATGTTTGTCAAAAGAAAACAACAAAAGTTTAGTCATACAATTAAAAATATGCTTAAAGTGAATTCATCACACAAGTGATCACTTACACCGACAACAACAAGATCGGAATCTTCACCTAAAACCATATACAGTCCGACAAATAAAATGCGATCAGTGATATTGATAATAATATAACTAAGACTATGGCGGGGGAAAAATACCTATCACAATAAATTGGATTTTCTGTATGCAGTATGACATCTTTTCTTAAACAATGTCGCTGTTTTCTTACTCTAGGCCTCTTGAATTTACAGAGAGTTTTTGTGCACACATAATTCCTAGAAAGAACATGTAGTCTGTTCATGCTGGTCAACAGACAAACTGTCTCATCAACAAAAGGCTACATATTTTACGCCGAACTGTCACAATCAGGACGACTCCCTGCGGGAGAGCTGCTATCGAAAAAGATTGTAATTGGAAAAAAATAAAGACCGTGCCTGTTACACACAGACACACGCACATACATAGATGCGCGCCTCCCTGTTTTTGAGAGACGCGCTCAAGGTGAACGCTTCTGTGTGTGTGTGTGTGTATGAAAAAGAAGGCAGAGGGCCGTGAGATGATTTTTTGTTTTATACATTCATAACCTGTTTTATTTTTTTCTTTAACTCTTTAATAAACATGTAACTGATTGTACATGTAAGCTGATTTTTTTATTTCATTGTTTAAACATTTAACTGATTGTATTTGTAAGGCTTATATTGTTTTAAAAGAACAGATGTTTGGGGGAGACGAACTTCACAACACTGCTCTGGGATGCGCGGGGAATTTTCTGATAACAGCGACTTCAAAAGATAAAACCTTCTGTCAATAACATGATTTATTATACCGCATTCAAAAACAAAAAACCAACTGTCAAATTCATCAAAACAAAAAAACCTAATGTCAAAAACCATCAAAACCAACTGTCAAAGTCATCAAAGACATCAAAACCAACTGTCAAAACATCAAAAACTTACTGTCAATCATATGATTTATTATGACAATAGGTCAAAAACCAACTGTCAAAAACATCAAAACCTAATGTCAATCACATGATTTATTAAACAGGAAGTCCCGCCTATACAGGAAGTCCCTCCTACACCGGATGCCCCGCCTATACAGGAAGTCCCGCCTACACCGGATGTCCCGCCTACACCGGAAGTCCCGCCTACACCGGATGTCCCGCCTACACCGGAAGTCCCGCCCCCTATACCGGAAGCCCCGCCCACCTGTCAATCAATCAAATTTTGACATTTGGTGCAGTATATTAACTACTAATAACGATAGTTTTATCAAATGAAATGGTCAAATGCTCTGTGATGAAGTTCATGGGTCCATGGCAGACGCTGAAAACACCACGAGCACCACGCATGCTTCAGTATGTGTGTAGTAGATGAAACTGCGGTGCTCATTCACAGAGAGGCATAGAACATGCTTCAGATAGACTTCAGATTTTATTAAGTCTTTTTTATATATTTCATATTTACAGACAGTAGTCCATATCTAGATTTGATTTGTTGTACAGCCCTACTTTTGATTTATTTCTTTCAAAAAAAATCTGTGACGTTCTACTTACAGTAAGTTCCATTTGTGAATGGATTCCGTGATTCGATCCGTGTCGCTTCACAACACAAGTTTTGTCACAAAATGATGTTTAATTTCTAAGTATGTTTAAGTATGGAAGTCCTTGACCTTACCTATACGGCGTATACCTGTGTATCAAGTAGACTACACCACTGATGTGGGGGGAAAGTTGAGTGATTGAGTGATGTGTTAATAATGTAAGGTAGTGTTAGTGAGAGATTGTGTAGTTGGTGTGAGGGGATAGGATCTAAGAGACAGGTAGTAGGACGGCTGTTACAGAGAACTTTGGAAATCTTGTTCTCCATGAGGGGACAGAAGAAAGAGAAAAATGGAAGGTGTGTGGGTTGAGGTTGGCAAGGGGTGCAGAAAACTATTTGCTGATGGTTGTCACACCTAATTGGTGAAATAGTTGGTGAAGTCATCAGCAGTTATAGAGAAGACTGGGGAGAAGTTGGAGGGGGACAGAGTAGAGGGAAGAATGTTGTGAATAGTTTTTATGTGTCTGAGGTGTTGCTGATTTTGTTCCGGTAGTAGGAGACCGTGGCCATAGAAACACAAGAGTTAAAAGATGACAGAAGAGATTTGCTGAGGTGAGCTTGGTCTTTAGTCTTACGCCATTTCCTCTCAGCTGCTCTGAGCTTAAGGATTAAGGGTGTAGCAGGTGCTGACATAGAAGTGGGAACATAGAAGTCCTCTGTGCAGCAAACAGCACAATCAAACTGACAGACACTTCTTAGAGGGCAAGAAGAAGACCCCTAGCACCCCTAGTACCATTCTGAGTGCCCTGTCTGGTGAAGTTCAGAGTCTCTGGCACGTCCAGTGAGACATTAACCTGTACAAATTTGTTCTGAGTCTCTGGCCTGTGAAGGAAGAGACATCAAAAGATGCCTACAGTCTACAGATTGTAAGATAGCAACAGTTTTGACCACATTCTGAGCCTCTAGTTTGTGAGAAAAGAGACATTAACAGACCGACTACGTTCAGAATCTTCATCCAGCAAGACAATTACAGATAACACTGTAAGGCTACTTTGAAATGATCTGTATTGTATAAAACATTATATACTGTAAATAAAGGTGACTTGAAATTAGTTAATGCACTATGAACTAACATGAACAAACAATGAATGACTAACATTGACAATGACAATGACGCACAGCTGAGTGGAGAAAACAGAGGAGGAGGAGTGGAGAAAAGATGGTGGTCCAGTGGGTTTAACCATGGACTGATACGCAGAAGGTTGCTGGTTCGAACTCAGCTGTCACCACCAGTGTGTCCTTGAGCAAGGCACTTTACTCCATGTTGCTCCAGGGGGATTGTCCCTGTAATAAGGGCACTGTAAGTCGCTTTGGATAAAAGCATATGCCAAATGCATAAATGTAAATGTAAATGAAACGGAAGCAGGGCAGAGGAACTGTCTGTCTTAAGTAGAGGAGGCAGGAAAGGGAGTCTGGGAGGGACCATCAGAGATGCAAGAGAACTTGGACCTTGATGGGACCAGCGAAGATACAGGAGACTTAGAGCTGGCCGAGACCAGCAGCAACAGGAGGCTTTGAAGACCCATATCTTCCAGTCCATCAATTAATAATGTAGAAACCTTGCACAGCTCACCCTCAGCAGTGGGAGTATGGGTGGGTATCCACTCCATGCCTTCATAGTTCATACTCCACTAATATGTCCACCTCAATGGACATAGAATGCCCCAAACAATCACAAAATTTTTGCATAGCCTACTTTTTTCCTTTATTTCCGTTACTCACACACTTCAGTCTGTAGCAGAAAAGCAGAGGCTGACAATCTCAAGCGAAAACGGGCAGAAATATTTATGTGCTATTAAAGTGGGAATGATTAGTTGTATTCAAGAATAAATAGCAGAAAATATTTTGATGTGAATAATGTTAAATGATACTGTATAATGACAGACACTCTCTGGGTGGTCAAAGTCAAGTCAAGTAAAGTAAAGTCACCTTTATCTATATAGTGCTTTATACAATACAGATTGTTTCAAAGCAGCCTTCTATGGAGACAGATTAGACAGATTAGATTAATAATTCACGCAAAAAACAAGATGCACACATGTGTAACCAATTTCACATGCATGAAACCAAATTCACGTGCACAAAAAACAATTCACGTGCGCAGAATAAAATGATATATTCATAAAATACATTTCACAAATGCAAAACACAATTCATAGATTTACAACTGTGCACAAAAACTTTTGAATGTTTAAAATGTGCACGTTCATCCTGTAATGCAAATGTGCAAATCGTCATTCACGTGTGAATTGCCTTGGATTTGTGTGTGTTTTTGAGAATTTCCTGGCAGCGCTCTCCTGCCACCCGGATCAGTCCAGAGCCATAGAGAGATAGATCAGTCGTACTCTTTAGTCAATCAGGTTTAAGCTCATCAATCGGCCAATCATAACCGCGTGAGGGCGGGCCCACCTGGATGTTACGTCATCAGCGTTCGACCACAGTTAGAGATCATGGCCGTTTCTCAATACCAAGTACGCAAACTTCTCACTTGCGTCCTTGGTAGTTCAGACTTGCAAGTTCGACTCGGGAGAACGAACTCCAGAGGACGGGGGGAATCGCCATCAGTCGTCAATTGTGAAACGTCATCAGTTGCTGCCAAGTACTGTTCCAATTCAAAGTTCACATTTAGCCAAGTACAGTTCAAATCCTCGGATGTGTCCTTGATCCGCCCCTTTTATCGAGGATGCATCGAGAGGAGACTTGTGGACTTCAGACAGACCGGTATCCCAGAATGCACCTCACACCAACAAGCAAACGTCAATAGCGGATGAGAAACCCCTCGTAATTTAAAAATACTACTGTTAATGTTTCACAAAATGTAGTTAAGACTTTTTCCAGGCGAGAATGTACTTGTTTAAAGCTCAAATCTGTGGTTTATTTATAAAGAGAGCGCCTTTTTGAAAATTTGATCTGGCGTTTTCGGAGTTGTGAGATCCAGTCGATCAGCGGCGCTTAGCGGGCGCTCTCTCCGCAGAGAGCAGCCTTAACATGGCTAGTCCTTCTGACGCCTGCCGCTGGCTCTGATGTCTTCAGATATAATTCGTCTTCTAACGGGCGATCTTTGGTCTCATGAATCTATAATTTGTTCCCTGGCAAATCGTTTTGACTGAGAGCAAAGTGAAGTTTCATAACTTTATATTTTTAGGCTATTAAACACATAAACTGACACTCTGACACGGTGGTGTCAGGAGCACAACCTCTCCCTCAACGTCAGCAAAACCAAGGAGCTGGTGGTCGACTTCAGGAGGAATGAGAGAGAACACCGCCCCATCACCATCGATGGAGCACCGGTGGAGAGAGTCAGCAGCTTCAAGTTCCTCGGTGTCCACATCACAGAGGAACTCTCATGGTCCGTCCACTCTGAGGCCGTTGTGAAGAAGGCTCATCAGCGCGTTTTCTTCCTGCGACGGCTGAGGAGGTTTGGAATGAGCCGCCACATCCTCACACGCTTCTACAGCAGCACCATAGAGAGCCTGCTGACTGGCTGCATCACCACCTGGTACGGCAACAGTACCACCCGCAGCTGAAAAGCCCTGCAAAGGGTAGTGCGCACGGCCAGCTGCATCATCGGAGGTGAGCTTCCCTCCCTCCAGGACATTTACGCCAGGCAGTGTGTGAAGAGAGCTCAGAGGATCATCAGAGACTCTAGCCACCCGAGCCACGGGCTGCTCTCACTGCTGCCATCAGGCAGACGGTACCGCAGCATCAGAACACGCACCAGCCGACTCCAGAACAGCTTCTTCCCACAAGCAATTAGACTCCTTAACTCTTGATCCATCAGGATCATAACACACACTGGACAGAATATCACTCAGCACAACCCACTGTAGATACACACACATTATATACACATTTATTTATCATACAGCATCTATTGCACTTTGGATTTCAATTTGTGAATAATATTGTATACTATACATTGTATATTATTATTATTATTATAGCGTAATGTATATTGTTTAGTGTATGTTTAGTGTATATTGTTTAAAGTATATGTATATTGTAAGTATGTGTATATTGTTTAAAGCTGTGAGAACTACACTCACATTGTGTAAATTATTTATTGTTTATTGTAGTGTATACTGTGCTGTGAGTAATTGTGTGCGCATCAGATATGTAATCTGTTGTTGCTTAAATGTTGTACATGTCATGTCAAGACTACTATGTTTGCTCGGACTGCACCTAAGAATTTCACCTACTGTTGCACTTGTGCATATGGTAGAGTGACAATAAAGTGATTTGATTTGATTAACAAAAATAGACTGGGTTGTGTTTTATGTCATAATTAATTTTATTACAGTGATAATCACACTTGTCTGAACCACATATTAATGTTATTTTTATTTTATTTTTTTAAACGAAAAGAGGCAGGGTTTTTAATATTTCGTTTTGTTATAAATATACATGCAATAACATTGCCTGCACTACATTTGTGTGGCTATAATATGTTTAATATTATTTTAATGAAAATGAAAAGAGGCAGAGTGGTGTTTTATCATATATTTCGTTTTATTGTAGCCTAAAATATACATACACTGAATAACATTCGGACGCAAGTCAGAAGTTCGCGAAGGCCTACTTGGGAGGCTATAGAGAAACGTATATTTTAGGCTACAATAAAACGAAATATGTCATAAAACACTACTGCCTCTTTTCATTTTTTTTTACAAAAAAATCTTAAACATATTAGCCACACAAATGTCGTTCAGGCAGCTACATTGATCAACTTATTTATTTATAACAAAACGAACACAACCCTGCCTCTTTTTGTTTAGATTTAAAAAAACAATAGGCCTATATTAAACATTAGCCTAATATGTGGTTTAGGGTGACCAGATTTCTGAAATGGAAACCGGGGACATTTCCTATTTGAGTGGTCAAAATATCACGAAAATCTAATTTGTTATTATCTTTGAATTAAAAAACGGGACAATATATTTTAAAATGTTTTTGTTTGTTTATTTGTTGTTGTTGTTGTTGTTGTTGTGGGCTCTCTATATTATTATTAACATTAATAATTATTCTGATTTAGTTTGATTATTAGGATTTTTATGTGGTTTTAATACAATTCAACGCACCCGCAAAAAAAAAAAAAAAAAAATTACAGATAATAGTTGCCATTGTAAATAACAAGCAGTTCAAAACAATATTATAACATGACTTAAAAACACATTACAAAAATAAAACATAAATATGATAAATAAAACTATTTAACAAATATTTTAATATTTTATAATTGTATTTTATATTTTAATTTTCACAAGTTTATACTACTATACAAGTAATAAATATGACCAAGATGGCGGTGCGAGAGGCTCAGGGTCTCTCCAGATTCTGCAATTTTGCGGTATTTTTCTTGCTCACCTCGGGTCTGTTCGTACAGAACAGTTGTGCCTTTACATCGTACACCCGTTGTGGGCTTTTGGATATTGGTTTGCGAATTTCCGACAGTTTTATGGACAATCTTCGACTCCTTCCTGAGATCGCTAGGACGCCCGAGGCTGTGCGCTCTACCCGGCCGGGCGGAAGTGCTAGAAGGCGATCGTAAACAAAGGCGAGGGAAGCGTGGAGGAATACGGGCTAAGCTAACGCTTACTCCTCATCGGCTCTCTTTACCCAGCATTTTCCTTGCTAATGTACGATCGCTAGTGAACAAAATGGAGGAGATTCGACTCAGCATCACACACAGTAAGAAACTTTTGAACTATAACGTCCTAATCTTCACGGAAACCTGGTTAAACAGCGGAATACCGGACACCGCGATTGAGCTAAAGCGGGACGCCACACACTCCGGGCAGATAGAACATTAGATGGCTCCGGGAAGAGCAGAGGGGGTGGATTGTGCATTTATATTAACAAATCTTGGTCCACAAACTCTGCTACTGTTGGGAGTCATTGTTCAGCTAACCTTGAGTTTCTCATGGTTAAATGTAGACCGTTTTATCTACCGCGGGAGTTCACTTCCACCATTATCACTGCAGCCTATATTCCTCCGGATGCTGATGCTAAGCTTGCTATGAAAGAACTTCACGCAGCCATCAGTAAACAACAGACTGATCACCCTGAAGCTGCGTTTATTGTTGCAGGTGACTTTAATCACTCAAACTTAAAGTCAGTGCTACCCAAGTTTCACCAGCATGTTTCTTGCCACACCAGAGGAAACAAAACCTTAGACCATGTTTACACAAACTTGGCGGGAGCTTACGTTGCAACACCCCTCCCCCACCTGGGACAGTCAGATCACCTCTCTTTGTTCCTCAGCCCCAAATATGCACCCCTCATCAACCGTGTGAAGCCATCAGTGAAGACCATCAAGGTGTGGCCTGCGGGGGCAGATTCCACACTCCAGGAAAGGTTTCTAAACACAGACTGGAGTATGTTTGCTTCTCAGGCCACCAGTGGCGCTCACATGGACATTGACTCCTACACCTCCTCTGTATTGGATCATATCAATACCACCATCGACAGTGTTACAACCCAGAAACAGATCACCACATATCCAAATCAGAAGCCTTGGATGAACAGGGAAGTGCGACTCCTGCTGAAGTCACGCAATACTGCCTTCAGATCAGGTGATGCACAAGCCTACAGCGCATCCAGAGCAAACCTGAAGAGGGGCATCAAAAAGGCCAAGCACTGCTACAAGCTAAAGATAGAGGGACACTTTTCCAACTTTGACCCTCGACGCATGTGGCAGGGCATTCAGGCCATCAGTGATTACAAACCCACCCAGTCCACCCCCGCAGCCACTGATGTCAACTTCCTGAACGAGCTAAATTACTTTTATGCTCGTTTTGAAAGAGACAACAGAGAAACTGCCACCAAGCACAAACCCTCAGATGACCACCCACCAATCACACTCTCCTCCACAGAAGTCTGCAAGGCACTGAGCCGGATCAGCACGCACAAGGCTGCTGGACCAGACAACATCCCTGGTTGTGTTCTCAGGGCATGTGCGGAGCAGCTCGCTGGGGTTTTTACAGACATTTTCAACCTGTCTCTTGCCCAAGCAGCTGTACCAACATGCTTTAAACACACTTCCATTGTGCCAGTGCCGAAAAGCTCTAGCCCGAGGTGCCCTAATGACTACCGCCCTGTAGCACTCACACCCATCGTCATGAAGTGCTTTGAGCGGCTGGTCCTGGAACACCTAAAAGACTCTCTACCATCCACATTGGACTCACACCAGTTTGCCTATCGCAGCAATAGGAGCACAGAGGATGCAGTTTCCATGGCACTGCACTCTGTGCTCACCCATCTGGACCATAAGAACACGTATGCACGCATGCTGTTTGTTGACTTCAGCTCAGCATTCAACACTGTCATCCCATCCAAGTTAATAGCCAAACTTGGAGACCTGGGCATCAACACTTCAATGTGTAACTGGATTTTGGACTTCCTAACTGACAGACCACAGAATGTTCGATCAGGATTCACTTGCTCCACGTCCATCACACTCAACACTGGTGTGCCACAGGGCTGTGTGCTAAGTCCGTTTCTCTACTCCCTCTTCACCTCCGACTGCAAGCCTGTGTATGGATCTAATTCCATCGTCAAGTTTGCGGACGACACTACGGTGATTGGTCTCATCAGCAACAACGATGAGACTGCCTACAGGGAGGAGATCCAGCACCTGGCCACATGGTGCGCTGATAATAACCTGCTCCTCAACACCACCAAAACGAAGGAGCTCATCGTGGACTTCAGGAAAGAGTCAAGAGGCACACACGACACCATCCACATCAATGGAATGGCTGTTGAGCGTGTCTCCAGTTTCAAGTTCCTGGGGATCCACATCTCGGCGGACATGTCGTGGACGACCAACACCTCCAGCCTGGTCAAGAAGGCTCACCAGCGCCTCTTCTTCCTGAGGACACTGAGGAAGAATCAGCTCTCCTCGGCTATCCTGGTGAACTTCTACCGCTGCGCAATAGAAAGCATCCTGACCAACTGTGTCGCAGTATGGTATGGGAGCTGCTCTGTTGCGGAGCGCAAGGCACTGCAGCGGGTGGTGAAAACTGCCCAGCGCATCACAGGGACTCCACTACCTGCCATCGAGCACATCCAGAGGAAACGCTGTCTGCATCGAGCTCGCAGCATCCTCAAGGACTCCTCTCACCCAGCCCACAGACTGTTTTTTCTCCTGCCCTCCGGCAGACGTTTCAGGATCCTCCGGACCAGGACCAGCAGACTTAAGAACAGTTTTTCCCCCAGAGCTGTCTCTTTACTGAACTCAAACCTCCGTTGATCCACTTCCCTCATAAACTGCAAACTCTCCGACCTCACATCTACATTCACTTTGTTATTTGCACTACCGACTGTTTATTACAGTAACAACTGCTTACTTATGCATTTTGCACCACCATATCTTAACTGGATTATGCTCATTTGCACTGCCGACTGTATTTATAGTACCAATGTTTACATTTGCATTTTGCACCGTACTTCTAACTGTAATATGCAACCACTTTCCACTGCACTTTTACACTTTTTTTTCGGATAGCTCTGTCCATAATTTATTGCACTACCCTAATCCACTGCTATATTCCTCATATTAGCCTAACATATTATTGTATACCTCTATCTGTAAAATTCTGTTTAAAGTAATAGCCATCTCTATATTATATTCATAGTACATATTCACCTGTAAATTCTGTTTATAGTAATAGCCATCTGTATATTTATTCACTGTACATATTCACCTGTAAATTCAGTTCTGTTTATAGTTGTTGCAATCTCTCTCTCTGGCGTCTTGCTAAAAGAAACGCGAATGTGTGACATAGTGGGCTATGTGGGTTTCCGTAGTAAAAACAAAAGGATAGCGGGTGAATCAGTCTGACAGTGTGAATGTATAGTGATGCAGTTTATTCTTTTCCCGTTGAATGCTAGAAAGCAAAAGTGCCTTTATGCTGTAAATGTGTAAGTTACCACTGAGAGAAATAAAGCCCGAGTTCATTGCTGAAATCGACCGACGCATCATTGTTTGTGCTTCGGCTCTGTTAGCCCGGATCACTGGACGCAAGTTACCTGCCACGAGCTAAATTATTATGTTGAGACCAGCTCGCTCCCAACTACGGTTCGGAGCGTGAAAGCGGTAAAGGTAACACTGGGGGCTCGTCCGGGATTTAACAAGCAAGAGAAGAAGAAAAAAAAAGTTCGTCGGACGCGCAATGTCGGCGCTCGGGGCTCGAGCTAATGCTAGTGCTGGGACAACGAGGTCTGTTGTGATGGAAACCCCAAATGTGAGCACCAACCCGTTTTTAGCGGATATAAGAGACATTAATATGGACCTAGTTAATCACGGGGACGGCCGATACGCCGACATCACCAACCCTTTCGTGGATGGCACCGAACGAACGTTAGCCGCGGACGGCGCGATTGTTTACGGCAGGATGCCGTCATTCAACCTAGCTTCACCCCCCACACCACCGTCATCACGGTTGACTAACCCGTTCCTAATGCCCGTGGAACCCCAGAATAAAACAGATGGTGAGTCCGCATACCTTTATCAGCAAACATGTGAATGTTCAAAACGTATGCCATCCAGCTCAGCTGCAGCTCTACCGTACAGTTTGAAAAATAGCCCCACTCCAACGCTTGCCCTTCGCAGTGCTAACCAGCTAGCTAACCCGTTCACTTCCATGAACTTTACGGCTCAAAACCAATTTTCCCCGGCCCACGCATTGCTCTCCCAGTACACTTCGATACCTTTTCCACCCTGTTTGCCCCGGCCCATGGAACGTAGTGGAGTAATAAGCTATGATGATGACTATGCCTCACACCATGATCGATACCAATATGGTCCGTCAGCTGTGGAAAGGGCCAAGTCGGCGCCACGTATATCACACAAAGAGCCAGATGTTGAAATAATGGACACTAGTGATGACGAGTATTATGGGCATAAAGAGAGAATTCCAATATTAAAGCCAGGCCATTTTGATGGAACGGGCTCCTGGAAAGACTTTATTCACCGGTTTGAAAGCTGTGCAAGGGCAAACCATTGGTCAGAAATGACAATAGCAGTTCAACTGAGATTCAGCCTGACTGGCGCGGCTGGAGCTATCGTTCATAAAAACCCCAGATCTGACTGCTGGAGCTACCGGCGGATTGTGACTGAAATAGAGACCGCCTACGGGCCGCGCTCTGACCATGCGGCAGCCATCGGCATTGAACTGAGACAGAGGGTTAGGGGGCAAAACGAAGCCTTACACCTATTAAGGGATGACATATATGAGAAAGTGTCCATTGTGTATGTTGACCGTACAGAGTTGGAGCAGGACGCCATCTGTGTGGAGGTGTTCACCAACGCCCTGGCCGACCCTGAAGTGGTACAAAAACTACTGGAGAAGCAGCCGCGCACACTATCCAGAGCGTATGACATCGCGCACAGCTATGAGACTACAAAGAGGGCCGCCAGAACGGTCACACAGTTCATGCAGCCTGGCCAACGTGGTCTCGTAAATCAGAGAGCCAGGGCCACCACAGTACGTGAGAATAACAGCAGGCCAGCTTGCTCAGAGCCAGTGGGGGTAGCTGTTTGGTCCATCGACTCGCCAGAGAGGGCTCCAAGATTTAATCAGCAGTGGCGCCAGAAGAGAGACACAAATGTTAAAATGCCTAAGGGGGATGTTCAATGCCACAACTGCTCTGGTCTGGGGCATATCCAGAGGAACTGCCCTTCCCCCCGTCGACCCAGACAGCAAGGCTGGACAGTCAATAAGAACACAGCACCCGGCACAGGTAAATTGGTCACCTGTACTGCGAGTCAGGAAGATGACATGTGTGTTAAAATATTGATATATGAACTGGAAATGTGTGCTCTACTTGACTCTGGTGCTCGGAGGAATGTGTTGCCCCTCCATGTCTTTAACTCCATTCCCACAGAGTCCAGAACCCCAATAGAGCCATCTGTCGCACAGGTCCTGCAGGGTATTGGCCCCAGTGGTTTGGCAGTGCTGGGGGAAGTCAAGCTACCAGTACAAGTTGGGAGCAGAGCTACCAATGTGAACTTTATTATTGCCGACACAACAGAGAACACAGAGGTTATTCTGGGGCACCCTTTCCTCCATCAGACAAGTGCTCAGCTGGACTATGGTCGCCGTGAGATAACCCTCTTCGGTGAAAAGGTACCTCGTCTTAACCCAAGCCATCAGTCCCAGCTGCACATTGTCAGAGTGGCCCGCACAACAGTGTTGGAGTCTGGGTGTGAGTATGTAGTACCTGGCACCGCCCACCTGCGCCATGGTACTGAGGGAGACCTGATGCTGAGCCCAACCAAGGGTTTCATAGAAAAGCATCATGTTCTTGTGGCCCACATTGTTGTACAGGTGCAGCGGTCAACCAATGTGCCCATCAGAGTCTTTAACCCTGGTGCCTTACCTGTCACTTTGAAGAGAGGTGCTGTGGCGGGGATTCTACAGCCAGCCACGGTGTTGGGGAAAAGGCCCTTGAACCTACTAACTCTGTCTGTGCTTCTTTACCTAGCCACCTTCAGGTCCTGTATAATGAGAGCTGTGGTAGTCTGTCCAAGGGCGACCAGGAGAGGTTGGCCCGCTTGCTATGGTCTTACAGTGACGTTTTTTCCTCGGGGCCCACTGACCTTGGCCGTACGGAACTCGTGCAGCATGATATCCTCACCACCCCAGGTCTGCCTGTGAAACAGCAACCACGCAGGATGGCTAGAGACAAACAAACTGCGGCAGACCAGCAGGTGCAGCAGAGCCTGGACACTGGTGTGGCCCAACCCAGCAACAGCAGCTGGGCTGCACCAATCATTATGGTTAGAAAAAAGGACGAGACCTTGCGGTTATGTGTCGACTACAGGCCCCTAAATGAGAGAACCATAAAGGATGCTTATCCACTTCCCCGCATCCAGGACACCTTAGACACACTGTCCACTGCCAGGTACTTCAGCACGCTAGATTTAACATCAGGGTACTGGCAGGTGGAGCTGACGCCGAGAGCCCGAAAAGCCGCTGCTTTCTGTACACGTAAAGGCCTGTTTGAATGATGTCATCGAGGTAGACCAAACAGGTCTCCCACTGCAGCCCCACCAGGACACGATCCATGAGCCTCTGGAACATGGCCGGCACGTTGCACAGTCCGAAAGGCATCACGTTCCAGAGGCTCATGGATCGTGTCCTGGTGGGGCTGCTGTGGGAGACCTGTTTGGTCTACCTCGATGACATCATTGTCCTGGGGCGGGACGGAACTGAAATGTTGGAGCGGCTGAGTCAAGTGTTCGGCAGACTACGCGCAGCCAACCTGAAACTTAAACCATCAAAGTGTGTCCTGTTCCGAGAGCAAGTGGCTTACTTGGGGCACATTGTCTCCGCCAAGGGTGTCGCCACCGACCCCCAAAAGATCCAAAAAGTGGCTGGGTGGCCTGCACCCCAAAACGTATCTGAAGTACGTCAGTTTATCGGTCTGGCATTGTATTACCGACGCTTCGTTAAAGATTTTGCCTCCGTTGCCAAGCCCCTCCACGAACTGACCAAAAAGTATGCACATTTTAACTGGACGGACGAATGCCAGGAGGCGTTTGAACAGCTGAAAAGCCGTCTGACGTCAGCACCCGTGCTGGGCTATCCCCTCGACAGTGGCCAGTTGCTCCTTGACACGGATGCCAGTGACTGGGGAATTGGAGCAGTCCTCTCCCAAGTGCAAGAAGGTGAGGAGAGAGTACTTGCTTATGGGAGTAGGAGATTGTCAGCCACTGAGCAAAACTACTGCACCACCAGACGAGAACTTCTAGCAGCTGTCGAATTCACCTCTCATTTCCGGCAGTACCTGCTAGGGAGATCATTCATCATACGGACTGACCACAGCAGCCTGCGCTGGTTGACTCGGATGAGGGAGCCTGAGGGTCAACTCGCTCGCTGGCTGGAAAAACTGGCAGAGTGCGACTTCCAGGTGATCCATCGCCCAGGGAGACACCACCAAAATGCAGACGCGCTCTCCAGAAGACCCTGAGGGGTGTCCTGCCCATGCACAGTGCCAGAGCCTAGCCTTCATAACCAGTTTCAGCACAAAGGGATTCAGTGCAACATGGCAGAGAGTCCAGCTGCAGAGTATGCTGGGAAAACTCCTGCAGAGCAACCTCCAGTGGGGGTAGTGGTGCCTGAAGGTAGCTATGGAGGCAGCCCTGCAGTCGAGCCTAAGTATTTTCCAGTGGGGGTAGTGGAAGCTGACGGTGACAATCAAGCTGGCTCTTCATTCCGTCCAGGTGTCTACAGGGTCAGTGAGCCAGCCCAAACCAACCTGTTCGGTGGTTGGACCAGGGAGGAGTTAATCAGTGCCCAAGAAGCTGACCCAGATATAGCACCAGTGAGGAAGTGGATGGACAAAGGGATGGGCAGGCCATCCTGGGTTGACATAGCACCCTACAACCCTGCCACCAAGGCCTACTGGTCGCAGTGGAAAAGGCTCTACCAGAAAGATGGAGTTTTATTTAGAAAGTTTTACTGTATGGATGGAAGGGTGTTCTATCCACAGATCCTGCTGCCTCAAGAGTACCGCATCTCAGTGACAGAACAATTGCATGATGGCCCAGTCGGTGGCCATTTTGGAGGAGAAAGGACCCTCGCACGTCTCAAGGCCCGGTACTACTGGTACAATATGAGAGATGACGTCACCCTGTGGTGCCGTACTTGCACCAGTTGTGCTGCGAAAGCCCGCCCCAAGAAAACACCTCAAGCCGCCATGGGCACAGTGCGAGTTGGTGCCCCCATTGAACGGATCGCAGTTGATTTAATGGGACCATTAAATGAAACTGAAAGGCACAACCGCTACATAATAGTAGTTCAGGACAACTTTAGCAAATGGGTGGAAGCCTATCCTGTTCCCAACAAACAAGCAATGACAGTGGCTGAAAAGATTGTTGCTGAGTGGGTGTGTAGGTACGGAGCTCCACAGTGCCTACATAGCGACCAAGGTACCAATTTCGAGTCAGCTGTGTTCCAGGAAATGTGTGAGCTGCTGGGAATCGACAAGACACGGACCACGCCGTTTCGCCCACAGTCAGATGATCAAGTAGAGCGTTTCAATGCCACCTTGCAGAAAATCATAGCCACCACTGCAGAACGATGCCATTGGGACTGGGATGTTATGACACCATATGCAGTCATGGCTTACCGCGCTACCAAACAGCTCCACGGGCCTGACGCCTAATATGATGTTGTTCGGACGGGAAATTACAGAGCCAGTGGATCTTGTTGCTGGGCTGCCACCTGACCCAGATAACACTACTACCCCTCCAGCTTATGTTGTACAACTCAGGAAACGGCTCGAGCTATCTAACCAGTTGGCCCGGGAGGCGCTGGGAAAATCTGTGGAGCGTGCTAAACGACAGTATGATAAAAACGTTTGCAGAGTCCAACACAAAGTCGGTGATGAAGTATGGCTCTTGATCAAAGGCACAAAGAGAGTACAGAATAAAGTGTGAAAGTTCCTGCCTTCCTACGAGGGCCCATACTTTGTCGTTGGTGTACTGGACGATTTGGTCTATCGGATTAAAAGGGGCCCGAGGACGAAGATGAAAGTCGTTCATCACGACAAACTTAAAACTTTCCATTCCAGGACAACACTAGACAATGACTGGGTCTTTCAGGAGGCTGAAACGTGGGCACCAGTGGAGGCACCACCCCCGTTGTCAGACCCCAGTTCTTCAGAAATCAACATTAGCCCCCTTGACCTTTGGGGCGAATCACCAGAGACAGAGGACCCTGTGGTGGGTTCCCTTCCGGGTCTCTTCTCTCTACCACCAACATCGGCAGCTTCACCGAGCAGCAGTCAGCTCCCTTGCCACCTCGCTGAGCCTTCACTAATTGAGGCTGGGACCCAGCATGAGGCCAGGGGACAAGCTGCTCGCCCTGTTTTGAACTCCAACATAGTCATGTTATAGCATCCTGGGTATGTTTACTGCTAAGCACTTAGTTTAACAGAATATTTGCTTCAGTTTTGCACTTGAAATCCTGCAACCCTGGGTAACTTTACGCTAACTTTGGGTTGAGTGGTTAAAGTAATAGTCCCATTTTTCGCAGGGAATGTATAAGTGTGATGTTTACATTGCCTAGGACATTTGCTTACATGTGAAGGAGTATGCAATATGCTGTCATGGACGTTACCTCTTCACCTTAACTTTCCACTGGAGAAGGGCCTTTCAAGGATTGTGGGAAATACGGGTTATGGTTGGGGGTGTTTGTATAATGACTGTCTTATTAATATGTCCCTGTGTGCATTGTAATGATGCTGGAGATATGTTAAAGGTTTAATCATTCTCCAGAGTGGGGGTAGTGTTGCAATCTCTCTCTCTGGCGTCTTGCTAAAAGAAACGCGAATGTGTGACGTAGTGGGCTATGTGGGTTTCCATAGTAAAAACAAAAGGATAGCGGGTGAATCAGTCTGACAGTGTGAATGTATAGTGATGCAGTTTATTCTTTTCCCGTTGAATGCTAGAAAGCAAAAGTGCCTTTATGCTATAAATGTGTAAGTTACCACTGAGAGAAATAAAGCCCGAGTTCATTGCTGAAATCGACCGACGCATCATTGTTTGTGCTTCGGCTCTGTTAGCCCGGATCACTGGACGCAAGTTACCTGCCACGAGCCAAATTATTATGTTGAGACCAGCTCGCTCCCAACTACGGTTCGGAGCGTGAAAGCGGTAAAGGTAACATAGTAATAACCGTCTCTCTATTTATACATATTTATATATATTCAGTACATTTCCATCTCCTGCACTTACGCAACCATTGTATATCCTGCACTTGCTGCTATTGCACTTCTGGTTAGACCTAAACTGCATTTCGTTGCCTTGTACTTGTACTTGTGTAATGACAATAAAGTTGAATCTAATCTAATCTAATCTAATCTAATAAATAATTAAAAAAAAAAACTTTTTTTACTTCAAATGTTTTATTAGGCTTAAAAATAAATCTTACTATCCTAAATTGGTCTTGTTTTGTATTTTAGGCTTATTTTAAGCAGAAATTATGTGTATTCTGGATGTGTTGCAAGTGACAAAACAATGCAGCACCCCGTGATGATAATGTCGCTCTGCTCTCGGTTACGTTAGTAGTAGAGGCTCGCGCACAACCAAGTTCAGTTTATCATGCGGGTGTTGGGGGGCATGGCATTACTGATCGTTGCGTCCGTTCCGTTGGTCTGAGATGTATTCTGGGATACCGGTCTGTCTGAAGTCTCCTCTCGATGCATCCTCGATAAAAGGGGCGGATCAAGGACACATCCGGGGATTTGAACTGTACTTGTCTATGGCTAGATGTGAACTTTGAATTGGAACAGTACTTGGGCAGGGACTGATGACGTTTCACAAGTCCACGAGAACACAAGTACAGACAAGAACGCATATTGAGAAACGGCCGATCTCTAACTGTGGTCGAACACTGATGACGTAACATCCAGGTGGGCCCGCCCTCACGCGGTTATGATTGGCCGATTGATGAGCTTAAACCTGATTGGCTAAAGAGTACGACTGATCCAGGTGGCAGGAGAGCGCTGCCAGGAAAGTCTCAAAAACACACACAAATCCAAGGCAATTCACACGTGAATGACGATTTGCACATTCGCTTTACAGGATGAACGTGCACATTTTAAACATTCAAAAGTTTTTGTGCACAGCTGTAAATCTATGAATTGTGTTTTGCATTTGTGAAATGTATTTTATGAAAATATTATTTTATTTTGCGCACGTGAATTGTTTTTTGTGCACGTGAAATTGGTTACACATGTGTGCATCTTGTTTTTTGCGTGAATTATTAATGAGTCTAATCTGTCTCCATAGCCTTCCAGTAATAACAGGAAAATTCAATGATGCAAACAGATGCAAATCATTTCAGCTGTATGGCAGCTCTAAAAGAAAATAGTGTCATTGTTCAGCTGAAGTCAGTACAGTGTTGAATCAGTGCCGTTGTAAAGATAATCAATTATTAAATTAGGTTATTTCACCTATAAAGTAGTTCTGCAGAAAACAGTGATGTCATTGTCCAGCTCAGTTCAGTTCTCATCCAATAGTGTCAGTGCAGTCAGATAAATATTGTCACCCCAACTAAGCAAGCCAGAGGTGACAGTGGCAAGGAACCCAAACTCCATCAGGTGACAGAATGGAGAAAAATACCTTGGGAGAAACCAGGCTCAGTCAGGGGGCCAGTTCTCCTCTCGCCAACAAACGAACATGGTGTGATTCAGGCTGCATCACAAGTCAGAAATCAGATTCTGGATCGAGAGCATTCAAATATTTCACCCAGTTCCTTTTGCTTGAAGATCAGATTCATCACACTAGTATGGAGACAAAGCTGGTCATAGGTCTGTGCAGAGGACTTGTGGTCTTTGCTAAAGATCTGTGCTGATGGCTGTCATGTTGACGAGGCCTTCACAAGGCTTTGACAGGATTGACAGGATATCTGCTGACATACAGATACATGATTATTTATTTATTTATTTTAGGCCTGGCCCATTGGTTTGTCTTCTGAATTGACAGGCCATATTAGGCGTTGTTTCTTTTCAATTGTAGCGCAGGTGTCCAGGTATTCGCTACGTTGTTGGGAAATGTCTCTACATAATAATATTATTAGTAGAAAATTATTTGTAAAAACAATGATAATAACACCCTTCAGTCTGTCAATAATCACACTGGCTTCACAGCAGGTTGTGTTGGCTGTAGTCAGATGACTGTCAGATTGAGTCTCGGAGTCAAATGCAAGTTCAATGTTTATTTAGAAGTTACAATGAGAGGTCTAGGCAAGGCACATATCACACTCCACAGAATTGAGTCCACACGCGGCGTCCCACGACGTAATCCACTCTGGTGGGTAACCGGAGAGAAATCCTCACTTTGAATGACTGACGAAATACTCCATGCACTGGACAGAAGACGAGGCAGCGCCTAGTAGAAAAGACAGCTCGCCGAACTCAGGATGAAACTGGATCTCGCCTAAAAACGAAGCGTACCAGTCATGCCGACAAAGCAGGGCAGAGTTCTCTCAAGGACAAGTTCATGAATTACCACAAGCGTGTGAATTCCGGGCGTTGACAAGCCTCTGGATGCCTGCGACCGAACCTGCGAGTACTGAAGAGACAGAAACCAGAACCTCCAACTTGGACAGAACAGAGACTGAGACCAACCAAAAAACAATGAGCGCGCGACGAGAGACAGGACAGCGTGCTATAAAAAGAAAACAGCTGATGAGACACAACAGGTGAACAATCACTGAAACGAGCGGGAGGAGCCAGTGAACCCGTGAGGAACCACCACCAACAGGTAAGAAAACATACAGTATATCCCGGGCCGGAACCCAGGACCTCTCCTCCGGACCGTAACCCTCCCAGTCCACTAAATACTGAAAACCTCTGCCCCTGCGACGAGAATCTAGTAATCTCCTAACAGTATAGGCAGGAGCACCATCCACTAGACGAGGAGCGGGGGGGGGGGGTTAGGGGCAGAGACAGGGGAATTGTTCCGGGCAAAAAACACAGGTTTAACCCTGGATACATGAAAAACTGGGTGAACCCGACCAAGAATAGGAGGTAACTTAAGCTTAACCGCTACCGGATTAATGACCTTAGATATACTGTATGGCCCAATGAAACGAGGAGCCAGCTTACGAGAAGGCTCACGGAGAGGCAAATCCTTGGTGGAAAGCCATACCTTTTGCCCACACACATAACGGGGTGGAGGTCGCCGGTGACGGTCAGCCGCAGCTTTGGTTCGTCTGGAGTTTTGTAATAAAAGTCTTTTAGCTTTCCTCCAAGTGCGTCTGCACCTGCGCACGAAAGCTAAAGCAGACGGAACTACTGCGTCGGGCTCCTGTGATGGGAAAAGGGGAGGTTGATAACCGACAGATAATTCAAACGGCGACAAATTAGTAGATGCGACGGGAAGAGAATTATGAGAGTACTCGACCCAAGGAAGCTGTTGGCACCAAGAATTCGGATATTTAGACGACAGACAGCGAAGCGTTCAACCGAGATCCTGATTAGCCCGTTCGCATTGCCCATTGGTCTGCGGATGATAACCAGAAGACAGGCTGGCTGTAGCGCCGATCTGTCGACAAAACTCCTGCCAAAAACGAGAGATGAACTGAGGACCCCTATCTGAAACAACATCAGTCGGAATACCGTGTAACCGAAAGACGTGATTAATCAAAACCTGAGCCATCTCCTTGGCAGAAGGAAGTTTAGGCAGGGGAATAAAATGAACCGCTTTAGAAAAACGATCCACCACAGTCAATACGACAGTGTTACCATTCGACGCCGGTAAGCCGGTGACAAAATCAAGGGCTATATGAGACCAGGGGCGGGAGGGCACGGGCAAAGATTTAAGCAGACCAGCGGGAGGTTGATTAGATGCTTTATTACAAGCACAGACTGAACAGGCTAATACAAACTGTCTGACGTCCGAGACCATAGAAGGCCACCAAAAACGTTGACGGATGGCAGCCAACGTTCTCCGAATTCCCGGATGGCCGACAAACTTGGATTCGTGACCCCACCGGATGACATCGGAACGTAAACACTCGGGAACCCATAGACGACCCGCCGGACACCCCTCCGGAACTTCCCCCTCTCGGCCGGCCTCTCTCACCCGCTGTTCGATTCCCCACACGAGGGCACCGACCACCCTCCCCTCCGGGAGAATGGTTTCGGTCCGCTCCGACCCGGAACCCTCGAACAAACGGGAGAGAGCATCAGGTTTAGTGTTTTTAGACCCCGGCCGGTACGAGAGGGTGAAGTTAAAACGTTCGAAGAAGAGTGCCCAGCGAGCTTGTCTAGATGTTAACCTTCTGGCTGAACGGATATATTCCAAGTTCTTATGATCCGTCCAGACCAGAAAGGGCTCCGAGGTTCCCTCCAACCAGTGACGCCACTCACCCAGAGCGAGTCTAACCGCCAGCAGCTCCCGATTACCTATGTCGTAATTTCACTCCGCTGGGTTTAACCGATGAGAGAAAAAAGCGCAAGGATGCACTTTCCCGTCAACAGAGGATCGCTGAGATAAAACGGCGCCTACCCCAACATCAGATGCATCCACTTCCACTATAAATTGTTTAGCCGCATCCGGAATAGAAAGAACAGGTGCAGAGATGAAACGGGACTTTAATTCATCAAAGGCTTCTTGAGCTTCTGTATTCCAACGGAAACACACTTTAGAGGAAGTAAGCGCGGTAAGAGGTTTAGCGATCTGACCAAAATTTCTGATGAAACGCCGATAGAAGTTGGCGAAACCCAGAAATCGCTGAAGCTCTTTACGAGTGTCGGGCACTGGCCACTCGGCGACCGCTTTAACTTTAGCGGGATCGGGACAAATCTCTCCCTCGGTTATAACAAAACCGACTCCTTGTGGAACTCGCACTTCTCCGCCTTAACAAAGAGCTGATTCTCTAACAACCGTTGTAAAACCTGGCGAACATGCTGGGTGTGTATCTGCTTAGAGGTAGAAAAGATGAGAATGTCATCGAGATACACAAAGACAAACTTGTTAATCATGTCACCCAGCACTTCATTGACCATGGTTTGGAAGACAGCCGGTGCGTTACAAAGACCGAACGGAAGAACGCAGTATTCCCAGTGCCCTGATGGTGTATTAAAAGCTGTCTTCCACTCATCGCCCTCTTTGATACGTACCAAGTGATAAGCGTTGCGCAGATCTAACTTGGTAAACACGTGCGCTCCCTGTAATAACTCGAACGCTGACGACATTAAAGGCAAGGGGTACTTATTCTTAACAGTAATGTCATTCAGCCCTCTATAATCAATGCACGGACGAAGAGACCCGTCCTTTTTGACAAAGAAAAATCCAGCGCCAGCTGGAGACGAGGAGCGGTGAATGAGACCGGCATTAAGAGATTCATTAATGTATTTATCCATAGCCTCTCTCTCTGGTTTAGATAGGGAAAATATACGACCCTTAGGCGGAGAAGTGTCTGAGAGAAGTTTGATCTCGCAATCGTACGACCGGTGAGGAGGTAGGGAAGTAGCCCGGGTCCTACTGAACACCCGATACAGATCAGAGTACTCCGCCGGCACTCCCGAGAGATCTACATCCGGAACCTGAAAAGTTGAACAAACAACAGGAGAAGGAGCAGGACCAAGACATGAAACGTGACACGAAGACTTCCAAGATAACACAACACCGTTCTGCCAATCAACGTGAGGATTGTGTTTGGTCAACCAGTCATGTCCTAAAATGACTGGTGATTGAGACTCCTCTAATAAATAGAATTCGATCTCCTCACGATGATTGCCAGAGACAAACAAACTGACAGGGGGTGTGCGATGGGTGATCACAGCCATATGCTGTCCCTTTAAGGTCCAAGCGGAGAGAGAGGAAGACAAAGGAATAAAAAGGAATGTTCCACGATTCGGCCAACCCGGCATCCAGAAAACTTGCCTCCGCACCCGAATCCAGCAACGCCTGTGAATGAAAAGACAGTTTATAGTCAATGATTACAGGTAGTGTGGTGCAGCTTACGGGAGATTTGAATGACGACACGCCCACCGAAACTCCCGAAGTCATCGGCGGGCAGTACCTTTTACCGGACAAACAGCGGCGATATGCCCCGCTTTACCGCAATACGGAGTCCAGCGACCACCTCTCCCACCCATGTCCAGAGCCAAGCCATGGCTCCAGCCCACGTCCAGGCTCCAGCCAACCGAGAGGACAGGTCCTGCAAAGTTATGGGAATGTAGTGAACGTCCTTCCGTCACATTTACTGAATGTTTTCAAAACATGTTTATGTGACTATGTACACTGGGCTGCTTTGCAAATGAAGGTCAGTAAAACACAGGATTGGCACTAAAGTTGCTTCTCAAAGATAGATCAATACAAAATCTTCGTGATCCAACTTCATATCCAGAACACGTGAATGTGCTAATGTGGCTAAAGATACCATTGTCTCTTACTGGATTCACAGAGACCAGAGCTTGTTATTTTTAGCCTGAAATGCTCACTGCCTGTACAATTCAGAAGCGCACTTTTATTACTTCTTAAAAATAAAACACATGACATAGGCAATGGTAACTTTGCCTCATTAGTCGTCAGCGTTCCTAACCAGCAAATTCACAAAGGCGATTTGCGTACATTCACAAAATATAACATGCGGTACTTACATTTTCTGAATATGAAGTTGTACAAACTTTGAGAAGCAACTTGTAAGGATGTCGCCCTTGGCTGGACTTGAACCCGGGTCTCTGGTGTTCTAAGTGTGGTGTGTTCTCCACTGAGCTAACTCCCAGACAATGGAACCCAAGAGCAGAAGAGTAAAGAGTCAAGAGACTTGAGTCTTCCAAAAAATAAAAATAGTCTTTACTTGAGATACCAAAGCACAAAGTACAAATGAACTAGGAAAGCAGAGCTTCCATAAAACAGAGAAACAAAAATAGACACAAGGGTCAAAATGTACAATAAAGGCACAAAACTTATCTTGAGATCTGGAGACAGGAGAACATAGGTTCAAGACTGAACATAATGGCAAGGAACAAGCACACTTATAAAGGGCAAGACACAGGTGAAGGGAATCAGGGCTAATGAGGAGAGTTCTGAGTAACCATTAAACACACTGGCACCATCTGCAGGAGTGGAGAGCACTGAGCATGGGGTTAAAGTGCCATCTGGAGACCTGGAGGGAGCATGACATGGACGCTTAAGGAGGTCGCCCCCTGCAGGCTAGGAGTGGAACAGCATCCTAGAGATTAGATCTTTACAGGAGCCCCTTCCCTAGGAACGGCACCTGACGTTCTTCTAACGTTTCCCTTTGGCTTGGCGAAACTCTGAGATGAGAGTCGGGTCTAAAATATCTCGAGCAGGAATCCAGGACCGCTCCTCTGGGCCAAAGCCCTCCCAATCCACCAGATATTGAACTTTCCCACGAACCATGCGAGAATCCATCAGCCTGCGGACTGTGTAAGCTGGCTGGCCATCAATGATGCGAGGTGCTGGGGCGGGTTTCTTAGCTGGAGACAGAGTAGAACAAACAACAGGTTTTAAACGGAAAACATGAAAAGTGGGATGAATCTTCATGGACCTGGGCAGAAGAAGTCGATAGGAAACTGGGTTAATCTTCTTAAGGATCTTGAAAGGGCCAATGTATCGTGGGGCTAGCTTGCGGGACTCCACCCGCAATGGAAGGTCTCTGGTTGAGAGCCATACCCTTTGTCCCAGGCGAAGCGAGGGTCCTACCCTTCAGTGTCGGTTTGCCTGCCTCCGCTGTTGTCGGGCAGCCCTCAATAAGGCAACGCGTGCTCTTTGCCAGGAACGCCAGCACCGGCGGAAAAGCTGTGTGGCAGCTGGAACATCATCCTCTGGCTCCTGTCCGGGAAATAGAGGGGGAGGGAAACCATACTGACACTCAAAAGGGGACATACCTAGTGAGGAATGGTAAAGGGTATTATGTGCAAATTCAGCCCATATTAAATGAGAGCTCCATGTGGATTGGTTGTCTGCAACCAGGCACCTCAGTCAAGTCAAGTCAAGTCAACTTTATTTATATAGCGCTTTTAACAATGTAGATTGTTTCAAAGCAGCTTTACAGTGTTAAACAGCAAAATAATGCAGCCTAATTTTATTCAGCTGTATAGCCATTTGATGTCATCAGTTCATTTCAATTTCCATACGGTGACAGTGTGGGCTTTAGATCAATAATTAGATCAGTAATTTTGTTTACATGGTTAAATTAGTTTATTAGTTAGATTTATTTCGATGTTTAGTTGAAAAATATAGTGTCCCCAACTGAGCACGCCAAGCCAGAGGCAACAGTGGCAAGGAAACCAAAACCCCATTAGGTGACCTAATGGAGAAAAATAAACCTTGGGAGAAACCAGGCTCAGTCGGGGTGCCAGTTCTCCTCTGGCCAATTTACAAACAACGTATTATTATTATTATTCTGGCTGCTTTACAGGTCAGAGGTCATAATAGATCGGAATATTCAAAGGACCGAAGGCAACACGCTGGAGACGGGTTTATTGAGGATGATGTTGATTAAATAATTATTAAAGTGCAATATTCGAATGATCGGAGGCAACACGCTGGAGACGGGTTTATTGCGGATGACATATCGATTTAAGTATTATTTAATGGTAATATTTGAACAATCGGAGTCATCACACTGGTGACGGGTTTATTTAGATGCCGTGTCGATGAGGCAGTTGCAGGGGGAGGATAATTGACACGGTCTCTGCAGACACTTCGGGGTCCTGTGTTGGTCTTCTCTGGTCCACCATCTGATTAGGATACGGCCCGGATCTGGCTGACTGCAGTAAACCTCGGGATAAAACAGAGAGAATATCATTAGCGTAGATGCCATTCTTCTGATGATGTAACGAGTAGTGTCTCAGTGTCTTTTCAATTTCTTGATTTACCCTCTGTTTGGCCATTTGACTGGGGGTGGAAGCCGGAGGACAGGCTGATGGAAGATCCGATGAGTCGGCCAAACGCCTTCCAGAACCGGGAAGTAAACTGCGGTCCCCGATCAGAAACCATATCCTGGGGAAAGCCGTGGATTCTGAACACATGCTTCATCAATAGTTCCGCAGTTTGGCTAGCTGTGGGGAGCTTGGACAAAGGTAGGAGGTGACAAGTCTTAGAAAATCTGTCTACCACTACAAGGATTACCGTGTTTCCTTGAGACTGTGGCAAGCCTGTAATGAAGTCCAAGGAAATGTGGGACCATGGGCGTCTTGGAATGGGCAGCGGGCGCAGCAGGCCATGAGGGTGGGTCCTTGGCTCCTTGTTCTGAGCACAGATGGAGCAAGCGGCAACAAAAGCCCGGACGTCCCTCTGCAATCCAGGCCACCAGAACTTCCTCTGGATGTGCTTGCATGTCTTTGTGATCCCAGGGTGTCCAGAAGGGAGGGAAGCATGAGCCCACTGCAAAACCTTAGAACGTAGAAGGTTAGGAACAAAGAGACACCCTGGAGGGCCATTACCTGGACCTGGCTGCTGCCGTTGAGCCCTCTTGACTGCCGTTTCAATATCCCATTGAATGGGAGCTACCACTCTGGAAGTGGGGAGAATGGGTTCTGGACAACACTCCACTTCTGGTGGTTCAAACTGCCTTGAGAGTGCGTCTGGCTTGAGATTCTTAGAACCTGGGCGATAGGAGAGAGTAAAGTTAAACCGATTAAAAAAGAGGGCCCATCGGGCTTGTCGGGCATTCAATCTCTTTGCCTGCTGGATGTAAGTGAGATTCTTATGGTCCGTCCAGATGAGGAATGGCTGTTTGGCCCCCTCCAGCCAGTGCCTCCACTCCTCTAAAGCCATCTTGACAGCCAGCAGCTCCCGGTTCCCAATATCATAATTCCTCTGTGTTGAGGTAAGCTGACGAGAGAAGAAAGCGCACGGGTGAAGCTTGTTATCGCACTTACTTCTCTGTGACAAGACAGCGCCTACTCCTACGTCAGAGGCGTCCACCTCCAACACAAAAGGTAGCTCTGGATCAGGGAGGGTTAAGATTGGGGCAGATGTAAAGAGCTGTTTTAGTCTGTTGAAGGCATGATCTGCTCTGCTGGTCCACACAAATGGCCTAGTTGAATTCCTGGTCAATGCGGAAAGAGGCTCGGCAACAGAACTGAAGTTTCTAATGAATCTTCTATAAAAATTGGAAAAGCCCAGAAAGCGCTGTACCTGCTTCACTGAAGTTGGTCGTGGCCAATCCAAAACTGCTTGAATCTTGCCTGGATCCATCTGAAGGCTGCCTTTTGATACTGTGAAGCCGAGGAAGGAAACTTCTGGGAACATGAAATTCACTCTTTTCCAACTTTACATAAAGCTTATGTTTCAGTAGCTGGGCCAGGACCTGTTTGACCTGCTGAACATGCTCTTCGTAATTTCGGGAGAAAATCAAAATATCATCCAGATATACAAAAACAAATATATTCAGCATTTCTCTGAGAACATCATCAATAAAGGCTTGGAAGACAGCTGGTGCATTGACCAGGCCAAACGGCATTACCTGGTATTCGTAGTGGCCTGTCGGGGTGTTGAATGCCGTCTTCCACTCATCCCCCTCACGGATTCTAACTAGATGGTATGCATTACGAAGATCAAGTTTCGTAAAGATGGTAGCCCCTTGCAGAATTTCAAAAGCTGTGGACATAAGAGGGAGAGGGTATCGGTTCTTGATGGTTATATGGTTTAAACCCCGATAGTCTATGCAGGGTCGGAGACCCCCGTCCTTCTTTTCAACAAAAAAAAAAGCCGGCCCCTGCAGGTGAGGTGGATGGACGGATGAATCCACTGTCCAAGGCTTCTTTGAGATATTGGTCCATGGCTAATCTCTCAGGGCCAGAGAGGGAATAGAGCCTTCCACGTGGTGGGCAAGTACCAGGAACTAATTCAATAGTGCAGTCATAAGCTCTATGAGGTGGTAGTGTAGAAGCTTGGGACTTACTGAAGACTTCCTTGAGGTCTGCATACTCCTGGGGGACTCGGGATAACTCAGGATAATGAGCAAGAGACTTGGTAGCAGTTGGCTTCATTTCAGGAACGGCCATGACTTCTGTGGATTGTGTCTCAGAAATAAATGCAGATCTCCCCCTGGAGATGTCTAGTGAGGGTTCTGAAAATGTCTCTAATAGCTTGGAAGAATGGCAGAAGGCATTATCTAAAATTTGGCAGTCAGATCCCCAGGTCCTAACGACCCCTTGGGACCAGTCAATGTGTGGGTTGTGTAAAGTCAGCCAAGGGAAGCCGAGGATTAGAGGAAGTTTAGGAGAATGAATCAGGAAGAACTGTATCCATTCCTGATGTTGGCCCACCTGTAGCTGGAGAGGTGGAGTACATTGATTAACTTCTCCTGAACCCAGAGGACTGCCATCCACTGCTGTGATGTTAAGGGGTTTCTGGAGAGTCGCTGGCTGGATAGTGAGTCTCTTAGCCATCTCATAGTCCATAAAACTCCCAGCAGCCCCAGAGTCAACAAAGGCACATACTTGGTGATGTTGGTTACCCTGGGTGACAGTAGCTTGGATTGTCAGACCTGAGGTTGCTGAGCAGGGGAATGTTTCTATTCTCGCCCTGGCCCCCCTCCTCCTGGGCGAGAGTTGGCTTTTCCCGACAACTCAGGACAGGCAAATCGAAAGTGACCTGGCTTGCCACAGTAGAGACAGCATCTCTCCCTTATCCGTCGGTTGCGCTCGGTTTGGGAAATTCTGGTTCCGCCCAGCTGCATGGGCTCCTCGGGGGCACTAGGAGATGAAGGCAGCTTAACAGCGCTGGCTGACTCGAAAAATCTAGCCTCCTGTTGTCGCTCCTGCTGGCGTTCCCTGAGCCGATGATCTACCCGGATAGCCACGTCAATGAGGGACTCGAGGTCAGGCGCAGGGTCTCGGAAGGCTAACTCATCCTTGATATCAGGAGACAAAGCATGGTGAAAGGTAGCCCTCAAGGCCCGTTGATCCCACCCACTCTCTGTGGCAAGAGTGCGAAACTCTATAGCGAACTCTGCTGCACTTCGAGTACCTTGAGAGAGGTGTAGCAGGCGGTGATCAACATCCCCCCTGCTGGCTGGATGGTGAAAAACTCTTTTCATCTCAGAAATGAATGTATGGCAGTTAGTTGTTACTGGAGAACTCTGGTCCCACAAAGCAGAGGCCCAGTCCAAAGCTTTACCCGTTAGGAGTGTAATAATGTAGGCCACCTTACTATTCTCTGTAGGAAAGCTGCTGGGTTGAAGCTGGAAGGCCAGGGTACACTGGGTAATAAACCCTCTGCATCTCTCGGGACTGCCATCGAACCTCTCTGGTGCTGGTAACTTGGGCTCTGATGGGAGTGGGAACATGGATCTGTCTGGAGGACCAGGGGGTGACTGAAGTTCTTGGGATGAAGAGGCTTGAGACTGGAGACTCAAAATCTGGAGAATCTCTGACAGCGCCTGGTCATGTCGCTGTATGGTTGTTGCTTGATCTGAGAGGGCTGCCAAAATACGGTCCACATTAGAGGGTGGTGAAGGTCCTTCTGATGGGCTCCCTTCCATGGTTCAGTCTTGCTGTAAGGATGTCGCCCTTGGCTGGACTTGAACCCGGGTCTCTGGTGTTCTAAGTGTGGTGTGTTCTCCACTGAGCTAACTCCCAGACAATGGAACCCAAGAGCAGAAGAGTAAAGAGTCAAGAGACTTGAGTCTTCCAAAAAATAAAAATAGTCTTTACTTGAGAAACCAAAGCACAAATGAACTAGGAGAGCAGAGCTTCCATAAAACAGAGAAACAAAAATAGACACAAGGGTCAAAAAATGTACAATAAAGGCACAAAACTTATCTTGAGATCTGGAGACAGGAGAACATAGGTTCAAGACTGAACATAATGGCAAGGAACAAGCACGCTTATAAAGGGCAAGACACAGGTGAAGGGAATCAGGGCTAATGAGGAGAGTTCTGAGTAACCATTAAACACACTGGCACCATCTGCAGGAGTGGAGAGCACTGAGCATGGGGTTAAAGTGCCATCTGGAGACCTGGAGGGAGCATGACATGGACGCTTAAGGAGGTCGCCCCCTGCAGGCTAGGAGTGGAACAGCATCCTAGAGATTAGATCTTTACACAACTTTTGTGCAAATCCTGGGTTTTTACTGACCCTCATTTGCAAAGCAGCCCAGTGTACATAGCTTCACATAAACGTGTTCTGAAAACATTCAGTAATTGTGACGGAAGGACATTCACTACAAGCATTCAGTAAACTTGATGGAAGGGACTAAATAAGACCAAAAAAAAAAAAACATTCTAGGTTCGTCCTGTAAATGTTATGGTAGTGTAAAGACCATTGAACAAGATACACTATATTGCCATTGGGACACCCCTCCAAATCATTGAATTCAGGTGTTGCAATCACTTCCATGGCCACAGGTGTATAAAATCAAGCACCTAATCATGCAGACGCTTTTACGAACATTTGTGAAAGAATGGGTCGCTTTCAGGAGCTCAGTGAATTCAAGTGTGTAATTGTGATAGGTAAGTCCATTCACAAAATTTCCTCACAACTAAATATTCCACAGTCTGCTGTTAGTGCTATTATAACAATGTTATAGCCATGGAATATAGTACTAAATATTCGTGATATTTATAGTGAGGAAATTTCAGCAACTCAGCCACGAAGTGGTAGGCCACGTAAAATCACAGGGCGGGGTCAGCGCATGCTGAGGCGCCCAGTGCGCAGAAGTCGTCAACTTTCTGCAGTCAATAGAAATAACTCATGGAATGAATTGACGATGGACTAGTCTGGGTTTGGCAGTTGCTAAGAGAACGGTACTTGCCTGACTGCATTGTGTAAAGTTTGGTGGAGGGGGGATTATTGTGTGGGGTTGTTTTTCAGGGGTTGGGCTTGGCCCCTTAGTTCCAGTGAAAGGAACTCTTAATGCTTCAGCATACCAAGACATTTTGGACAATTTCATGCTCCCAACTTTGTGGGAACAGTTTGGCCCCTTCCTGTTCCAACATGACTGCGCAACAGTGCACAAAGCAAGGTCCATAAAGACATGGATGAGCGAATTTGAGAGGAACTTGTAACAACAGAGGACCATGTGGGAACGTTCTTTTGACATCCCAAATGTCCTCTTTGTAACATTGCCATGTAACCATAGAATAACCAAAATGGAACGTCCCCCTAAAGTCATATAAAGAACCTTAAACTGCAGCACTTTCATAACCAAAAGAGGACGTGTTAGGAACATCTCTAATGTTCTATAAAGGTTTGGGATTTTCATCACCTTTAGAGAACTTTTAGGGAACGTTAGGCAAGGTTGCGAGAACGTGCCCTCCTACATGGGTTGTCAATCCAGCACCACCAACTTTATAGTAATTTACCTCGCAACTAACACTGAAGAAATGCGGTGTTTTGGCAGAAATGCATTTATTTAAAAAGTTTCTATTATTACTTACATTATATGTTAACTCTTTAAAAATATGTAAGTAATTCAGCCCAAAAATCTCATCATTTACTCACCCTAATGTCATTCCAAACCTGAATGGCTTTAACATACACGAAAATCAGTTGAGTCTGTTTTTTGTCCATTGATAGAAGTCAAGGGTAGCCCAACCAAAATGGTTTGGTTGCCAACCTTCTTCAAAGTATCTTCTGTTGTGTTTCACAGAAGAGAGAAAGTCATAACGGTTTGTAATGACACGAGGGAGAATAAATGATGACAGAATGTAGCAGTAAATTTACTTTACGGAATCCTCAAAATCAGTGCTTTACTGTCAAGTGCATTTCTATGTGACAAAATGCAACATTAAATTTTTTAACTGCATTTGCAATAAATCAATAATATCCATCATTATTTGCCCCTGTCCTAGATTTTCATTTATTTACTCCAATTTAAGGCCCTAACCGCAGCAGAAACATTCATGGGGAACTCGTGGGCCGCATGGACTGGTTTGTCCAGGGCCGAATTTTAGCTCCAATCCAGCCCTTATCTGATCTGGATACGGCTCACTACAGTAAACCTTGGGATAAACAGAGAGACTATTATTGGAGTGGATGCCATTCTTCTTACGATGAAAAAATTACATTGGTGTTATGGGATGTTCCCAATTCCCATTTTGTGCAGCCTAACAATCCTTTAACGGATTGTAATTATAGAAATGTGATGTGCTATGTGTATGCCAGGTTAAAGAGATTTTTTAAAGATTTTTTAAAGTGTTTTTAGTCTAGATTTAAACTGACTGAGAGTGTCTGCTTCTCGAACAAGGCTAGGAAGACTGTTTCAGAGTTTAGGTGCTAAAGGTGATACTTACCTGGCAGGGGAGACACCATGATCAGTAAGGTGTGTTCCCACTGCTCCAGGTGTGTGTGTGTTTATACTTACTGCTCCTAATGTATGTACCAACCTGGATGCACAATTAAAAAAAATCGTAAAAAGAAGGTAAATGACTGGCAGCTACGGCTGCCAAACTAAAAACGTAAAATTAAAGTAAAATATCTAATATAATTGTACCTTTAAACAACATTTGACATTGAGATATTCTGGCTATATGAACAGAGTCCGCTCAGCTTTGAGATGGTTATTGGTAATTATTGTCCATAAAATTTGGTCCATTGTAGCTTGGTTACCAACATTATTCAAAATATTTTGTTTCACAGAAGAAAGTCACAAGTTTGATAAAACACAAGGGTGAGAAAACGATGAGGGAGTTTTCATTTTGAGTGAGCTATGCTTTTAAACTCAAGAAGGTACGTTTGAACCAGAGTTGTGCCTTGGTGCTGAGTTGCCTGTGTTCACATTTCCACACACATAAGGGTATTGTAACAGTATTAATGTTGGATATGACATGAATACTCACTTCCTCTGAAGATCATGTGGCAGATTTTCATTCCCAAAACTTCTGAATCATGAGGGGGGAAGAAACACACACACACACACACACACAAATGAATATTAATTTGTTTGTACATTAATTATTATATTAATTATCAACTTACTGACAGAGACATGGACTTGCAAAATGTACTCACCAGGTCCATACAAAAACTTCACAGTAGATCCAAAATCCTGGTTTGCCTATAATTCTTCAGAGTCCAAGAATGATGATGAAACCATGTACAAGTGTACATGACAGTGTTCTCAGATTACTCATTCCAAAACTCCTGTACTTTTTATGACAAGCTTGATCTTAAAACTAGCTGACAGTAGTGATGGGCATTATGACCATATTATTCTACATACATGAAAAATGTTATTTCACAATAACGATATCACATATAGTTATTTTATTTTATAGATATTGTATTAAGAAATACTACAGAATAAGTATGATTTTCACTGTATGATATTCTATGCATTAATATCACTTGATTCTTAAAAACGCAGAAGGTCTTCTCTAGTCTTTTGTTGTTTAATTCAAATTATGAGCCGGCAGTTTATTAAGCTGCTGCCCCTTTAAGAACGAATGCACAATGACACACATCCGGGTTTCCCCACGTTAACTTGAACTGTTTAAAGTCTCGGTTACGTATGTAACCTTGGTTCCCTAAGTAGGGAACGAGACACTGCGAGACCGTCGCTATATGAATGCCTTCGGTGTGACCAATGTCTGAAGCCCTTATACCATCACACCAATTGATTGGCTAGTGACGCTTAGCGCCGCCTTAGAAATACATCATGTATGCTTATATGAGCGTGCTAGGCGTCATATCGTCAGATTTCAAAGACGAAGGAAGCTACTCCTCGAAGAAAGGGAATGGCCAGAATCGCAGTGTCTCGTTCCCTACTCAGGGAACCAAGGTTACATACGTAACCGAGACGTTGCCTTTCATAGGTTCTCTCGACACTGCGAGACCGTCGCTATGGGAACGATATACCATAACGCCTTCCCGTACCTGAGAGTAGCTGGGAGGCCGTGGAAAGCGTCCGCTCAAGCCGATAAAACCTGGGAGCCAGGAGCAGTCTTCACGCATTTAAGTGTTAAGGGAGGACCAGCCTACCGCATAATAGTCTCTTTAAAAAGAGCTTTATAACGATACCATTTCTCTAGTTGAGTAAGCGTGACATCTAGAAATTAGAAATAGCCAGAATAGCCTCAAATGAGACATGCCAATGCAAATAATTGTGCCAATCTATGCCACCGAGATGTATGGTAGAAATAGATCTATGGAATGGTCGGAGCCGTGCCTGCCAAAAAACAACTTTGTAAACACTCCAGTATTGAACCAATCGGGCAATTAGCTGGATCTAGGTTACGTTATCTTACGCAGGAGTAAAACGACTTCCACTTAAAGGCATAAGACGCCTCGTGGAGGAGGCTCTAGAGTTAAGTATCTGTAATCTCTTAGCCGAGAGAGGAGAACACCTTAACGCACCCCGCTCAGGGTCAAGTAACTGACTGACCAGGTCTAAAATCTAAATGTGAGAAGGCCAGCGAGAGGTGGCATAACAATACGTGACAACATTTAAGAACCGTTTGAGCACCGGGAACACTGCTAGCAACTCCAAACGATGTATGTGCCAACCACAATGCATTTTGCTCATACACCAAAGGTAGGCGTCCCTGACAGACTGCCCCTGTAAGGGATGCGTCCGTCGTGATCGCCCTGTGATGACATGCCCCTAACTGGACTCCTCTGCGGAGCAGCGGGAGCTTCGTCCATGGATGCAGAGCATGAAGCCCCTGCGTGTAACCAGGACGTTGTAAAAGGTTGGCAATGGAACGAGATCTCCTGACTCTTGGTCCATCATTGGAATGGTCTCATGTGGAGCAGGTCCAACTGACAACAGGGGACGCTGTTGCCATAAGGTCCATCAGCCAATGTGGCAAAGGCCAACGTGGACTAAGCAGTCTTGAAATGACAGTTTTTTCGTTTTTTTAGCGACTGAAAGCATGCAGGAGACGTGCCCGCATCACACCAGAATCTAGATCCATACCCAGGAAGTTGTCCACTGACTTGGCAGCAAATCACTTCTGATGGTTATGCATAAAAGTCTCGATGAACTACCGCCAATTCCTGGGATTGAGCTAATATCATTCAATCATCCAGGTAGTTCAAAATCCGGACGCCCTGGAGCCACAATGGGGCCAGAGCAGCATCCATACCATTTGTGAAAGTCTGAAGAGCTAAGGCTAGTCCAAATGGAAGGACATGGTACTGGTAAGCTTTACCTTTGAAAAATCTCCTGTGTCTCTTGACGATCTGGATTTAGAAATACGCATCCTTTAGATCGATAGTTACAAACCAATCCCGGTTCGAATCGGAGACTGTTGAATGGACTTCAACATCGGCATTTCGAATTTTCTCCCGCTGGGTGAAAGTTAAGTGACGCAAGTCCAGAATCGGACGTAATTCAGCAACTTTTTGGGCACCACAAATACTGGCTATAGAAGCCTGACAAGGCCTCCCAAGGACGCACCGTCATGGGAAGAGCACCGCAGAATTGCAGAATTGGATGGTTTAGTCATACATAACACCACTTGCATTTATATTACATAACACCACTTGCAAGACTTCGGGCAGGCGTCCCTACGTGGCCCAGCACTCTGCTAACAGTATTAACTGCTCTGTTTTTGGCACCTAGTATACTGTGGGCGCCAATACATTTCCTAACCTCTGATGACGGCCCGTGTCGGCCTCTGATGACGACATCGAGGTTTACGCTGATAGCGTAACGTGTTTCATCAGTAAGTGCGTAGAAGACGTTGTTCCGACCAAAACAATTCGGCTGTACCCTAACCAGAAGCCGTGGCTAAATGGGGATGTTCGCGCGGCACTCAATGCGCGGACCTTCACCTTTAACTCCGGTAATGCGGAGGAGCATAAACAAGCAAGTTATGCCCTCCGGAAAACCATCAGAGCAGCAAAACGGCAGTACAGGGACAAGATTGAAGGACAGTTCAACACCACCGACTCCAGAAGCATGTGGAGGGGAATTAACACCATCACGGACTATAAAGGGAACACAAACTCCACCGTGAACACTGCTGCCTCTCTCCCGGACGAGCTCAACACCTTTTATGCTCACTTTGAGGGAACTAACACCGCCCTCGCGGAGAGAGAGCTCGCGGCTGAAGATACAGAGGTTAGTGCACTCTCCGTATCTTTAGCGGATGTAACCCGATCCTTCCGGCGGGTGAACGTCCGTAAAGCCGCGGGTCCAGACGGCATTCCCGGCCGTGTGATCAGAGCGTGCGCGCACCAACTGGCTGGAGTTTTCACTGACATTTTTAACCTGTCCCTCTCCCTGTCCGTGGTCCCCACATGCTTTAAAACGTCCACTATTGTTCCTGTACCTAAGCAGTCAAAAACCACCTGCTTAAACGACTGGCGTCCTGTTGCTCTGACCCCCATCATCAGCAAATGCTTTGAGAGACTAGTCAGAAACCACATCTGCTCTGTTCTCCCCCCCTCACTGGACCCACTGCAGTTTGCATACCGCACAAACCGCTCCACTGATGATGCCATTTCATCCACTATACACACTGCTCTCTCCCACCTGGAAAAGAGGAACACATATGTGAGAATGCTGTTTGTGGACTACAGCTCAGCATTCAACACCATTGTGCCCTCCATACTTGACATTAAACTCTGGGCTCTAGGCTTAAACAGCCTGTTATGCAGCTGGATCCTGGACTTCCTGTCAAACAGACGCCAGGTGGTCAGAATGGGCAGTAACATCTCCTCATCACTGACTCTCAACACTGGAGCCCCTCAGGGCTGCGTTCTCAGCCCACTCCTTTACTCCCTGTACACACATGACTGTGTGGCAACCCACAGCTCCAACACCATCATCAAGTTTGCTGACGATACGACGGTGGTAGGTCTAATCACTGACAATGATGAAACTGCCTACAGAGAGGAGGTGCACACTCTGACACGGTGGTGTCAGGAGCACAACCTCTCCCTCAACGTCAGCAAGACCAAGGAGCTGGTGGTCGACTTCAGGAGGAATGAGAGAGAACACCGCCCCATCACCATCGATGGAGCACCGGTGGAGAGAGTCAGCAGCTTCAAGTTCCTCTGTGTCCACATCACAGAGGAACTCTCATGGTCCGTCCACACCGAGGCCGTTGTGAAGAAGGCTCATCAGCGCCTTTTCTTCCTGCGACGGCTGAGGAGGTTTGGAATGAACCGCCACATTCTCACACGCTTCTACACCTGCACCATAGAGAGCCTGCTGACTGGCTGCATCACCACCTGGTACGGCAACAGTACCGCCCGCAGCCGCAAGGCCCTGCAAAGGGTAGTGCGCACGGCCAGCTGCATCATCGGAGGTGAGCTTCCCTCCCTCCAGGACATTTACGCCAGGCGGTGTGTGAAGAGAGCTCAGAGGATCATCAGAGACTCTAGCCACCCGAACCATGGGCTGCTCTCACTGCTCCCATCAGGCAGACGGTACCCCAGCATCAGAACACGCACCAGCCGACTCCAGAACAGCTTCTTCCCACAAGCAATTAGACTACTTAACTCCTGATCCATCAGTATCATAACACACACTGGACAGAATATCACTCAGCACAACCCACTGTAGATACACACACATTATATACACATTTATTTATCATACAGCATCTATTGCACTTTGGATTTCAATTTTTCAATCTGTGAATAATATTTTATACTATACATTGTATATTATTATTATTATTATTATTATTATTATTATAGCGTAATGTATATTGTTTAGTGTATGTTTAGTGTATATTGTTTAAAGCAGTGGTTCTCAAATGGGGGTACGCGTACCCCTGGGGGTACGTGAAGGCACTCCAGGGGGTACGTGAGATTTTAAAATATTCATATATTTAAAAAGTAGCATGCAAAAATCCTTTAAAATATTTTTTTTATAAATATTTCAGGAAAATATAAGTATAAGTTCATTAAATGAATTTTATATTCAGTAGGCTATTCAATTTCATTATCCTAAAAACCCATGAGTCACCCCCATACCAGGATGGTTTGACCCAACCTGTCAAATGCCGCCTGGCATCACCTGTCAATCACTTGGATCAAACATGAAGTCGTGGTTGAAGCGTAGCAGCAATTCTTTTGAAAACACGGAGGGACAAGTGGCAAAGAAGGCCAAACCAGAGCCGTCAAAATTCCGGCTGTATCTTGAAGAATATGTTTTAATTGGATTTACGTCCACAAGTTGCATCCCACCCAAGGCACTGTGTTTTTTCTGTGGGGAGAAATTAGCTAACAGTAGCATGAAGCCAGCACATCTGCAGCGGCATCTTAAGACAAAACATGGATGTCACGTTGGTAAGCCACCTGACTTTTTTAAGAGGAAACTGTCTGAATTCAGATCATCTCAAGACACGATGCTGAAGGCCTCCACAACATCAGCCAAAGCCCTGGAGGCCTCTTATGCAGTGTCTTTGCTCGTAGCTAAAGCCAAGAAGCCATTCACTATCGCTGAAGACCTGCTCCTTCCAGCGGCTGTAGTGCTGGCTGAGACTATGCTGGACAAAAACGCAGCGGAGAAATTAAAGACTGTGCCTTTGTCAAATGACACTATTTGCCGCAGAGTAGATACAATGGGAACAGACATTGTCGAGCAAGTTGTGGGAAAACTTAGCGACTCCTTTTCACTCCAGCTGGATGAATCCACAGATGTCAGCGGAAATGCACAACTTGTTGCTTTTGTGAGGTATGTTGATACTGACGACATTTATGAGCACATACTATTCTGCAAAAGTTTGGAGGGGAAAACAACAGGAGAGGATATATTTAATGTTGTCAATGCCGCTTTCTGTGAAAGCGGTTTGAGCTGGAAATCCTGCAGCAGCATCTGTACAGATGCGGCAGCAATGACAGGCAGCGCGAAAGGACTAATAGCGCGCATTAAAAAAGAAAACCCCGACGTGATGTGGACTCACTGTGTCATACACAGAGAGGCATTGGCGTCCAAGAAAATGAGCCCTGTATTGCATGACGTATTGAACAGCAGCATCAAAGTGAGCAACTTCATTAAGTCAAGGCCACTTAATGCACGCCTGTTTCGCCGCCTCTGTGAAAATATGGGAGCAGAACACACACAACTGCTGCTGCACACAGAAGTACGCTGGCTCTCTCGAGGGAGAATACTCAACCGGCTGTTGGAATTAAGATCCGAAGTACACACCTTTCTGATTGAGCACAGATCTCCCCATGCCACCTTGTTCCAGGACACAGACTGGCGTGCAAAGCTGTGCTATCTGGCAGATATATTCAGCAAACTGAACGAACTGAATATGTCTCTGCAGGGCAAGGACACCAGCATTTTAAACCTGTATGACAAGGTGGGTGGTTTCCTGAATAGAAAACAGAGCTGTGGAGAATGGCCTGTGAACAGGAGGATTTTACCTGCTTTCCTCAGCTGGATGATTTTCTCTCTAGTGAGGATGTGGACAGAGCTCCAGTCAAGTTGGTCATAGTGGGACATTTGACCAAGTTGATTCAGGATTTTCATTCCTACTTTCCTGACATGGAGGAGAAATCTGCACAGCTGGATTGGGTGAGAAACCCATTTCTCTTGTCCGAAGCAAACCGAAGCAAGCTCCCGGTCACCTATCAGGAAAAACTCTTGGAAATGTCATCTGATCGTGGCCTCCAGATGAAGTTTGCCATGTCCACACTTTCACAGTTTTGGGTGTGTGTGAAGCAGGAGCACCCTGACCTGGGACAGAAAGCTTTGGAGCAGCTACTACCCTTTGCCTCCACATTTATGTGAGGCCTCCTTCTCTGCAATGACTGTGATCAAAACAAAGCAGAGAAACAGACTGTGCCTGGAGAAGAGCTTGATCACAGCAATTGCCTCCCTGCCACCAAGAATGAAAAAGATCCTCAGTGAAGCACAAGCCCAAGTGTCTCACTAAAAGTGCAAAAACAGTCACCCAGCTAACAAAAATTTGTTGTCAGAACGTTTTGTTAACATTCCCTTTAAGTTATCAAAACGTTATTTGGGAATGTTTTGCACACGTTCAAAACGTCCAGTTTTTTTAATGTATTAAGAACGTTTTTTGTGGGGTCTCTGCGAACGTTACAGGAACATTCCATTCAATTATTTTGAAAACATTACAAAAACGTTATTACGGAATGTTCTTTAAATGTTTCAAATGTGCGTTTTCTTAATGTATTAAGAACGTTTTTTCTTGGTTTATGTGAACGTTGCGGAAACATTCCATTCTATCATCTTGAAAACGTTATGAAAACGTTATTACGGAATGTTCTTTAAATGTTTAAAATGTCCGGTTTTTTTAATGTATTAAGAACGTTTTCTCTTGGTTTATGTGAACGTTACAGAAACATTCCATTCTATCATCTTGAAAACGTTATGCAAATGTTATTGGTTAACGTTCTTTAAATGTTTAAAATGTGCGTTTTCTTCATGTATTAAGAACGTTTTTTCTTGGTTTATGTGAACGTTACAGAAACATTCCATTCTATCATCTTGAAAACGTTATGCAAATGTTATTGGTTAACGTTCTTTAAATGTTTAAAATGTGCGTTTTCTTCATGTATTAAGAACGTTTTTTCTTGGTTTATGTGAACGTTACAGAAACATTCCATTCTATCATCTTGAAAACGTTATGAAAATGTTATTAGTTAATGTTCTTTAAATGTTTAAAATGTGCGTTTTTTTCCATGTATTAATGTGTTTTTCTAGGTTAATGTGAACGTTAAAGGAACATTCAATTCTGTCATCTTGAGAATGCAAGGAAAAACGTATAAACTTTCCTCCAAACACTGCCCAGGGAATTTTTTTTTAAAGAAATATCAATTCAAACAATAACATTTGATAAAACATTACTACTTATATTTGTCAACACCAAAAACTGTAAGACACTACACAAACATTTTTCATATTTTAATATATTTTCACATTTTATTTGTCAACCTTTTGCCAAGGATAAGTGCATTGTAACATACAGTACATCTAAATGAAAACAGTATCATAACTGATATCTTATGTTGCTTTCACATTTTATATCCTCAAACATTCCACAAACTGAAACATTCCAAATCGTATAACGAGATACTTTGTGTGTAAAACAACTAATTAAGTGTGTTGTGTGTCCTCTTTTCCAGAAGTCTCTGCTTCGGGCTGAAGTGACACCTTAAATTGAGACATCTGTAGAAACCAAACTTAGTATTAGTATATCATTTGCATTGTTTTCTTTATTAATTTTTTACAAACTACAAAAATTACAAAAGCCTTACCTTATCTCTGTGTGGAGCAAACTTCAGTGTTTCTGATATGAAGTCCTCAATTACTTTTTCCAGCACCTTGGTGTGTGTTCGACGACAGGCATCTTAAAATCCAGTAAAGATACACAAAACCCACACATGTTACTGTTACTTACAATAAATTAAGACTAAGCATACAGTATGTACAATATACTGCTCATTTTCTCAATACCTCATATGCAGTCTTTGGACTAGCTTGCTCTGAAATATACTGTATCTGTTGACTCAGTGCTTTGTTGGAATATTTTTGCCCTTTTCCAGCATTTGTTATAGGCCTGATTTTTTTCCTTGCATAATTGTATTTGTACATATATTTGAGTTGCTTTATTAAACAATAAAATGGGGTCCAAAAATATAAGCTATGGGGCAAAAAAGGATCATACCCTGTTCATGTCGAACTCCATTTGGATAGGTTTGAGAAACTGTTGAAAAATCACTGCGTGTGTGAGAAAGAGAGAGAGTGTGTGTAAGTACTGACATACAGATGATTCATTTTCTAATTAAACTTGCAACTAACAGTTACAGAAATGTATAGCAATTAAAAATTAAATTAACTTTAATAATAATTTAATAATAATAACTATTATAAAATATGAATTAATTAAATAACCTGATTTTATTAAAATGAGTGATGACATTTACAGACAAATAAATGTTTGTTTGTTTTACAGACAAAGACATTAATGGCCTTTATATTTCAAAAGAACAAACAAGGGGAAAATATTGTTGACAATTTTTTACAAACTGAATGGAACTTTGATGGCATTAAATTCACAGGTTAAGACTAAACATACAATTATTTCTAATGGTAATAATGATAATAGTAATGTTGCCAGAGCAACAGAGAGAGCACGCCCTGGCACACATATATATATATAACATAATAAAATATATATATCACCTATAATTTATTTCAATAATTAAAATGTAAAAAAATTAAATACCCTTTAACGTTAGAATAAGAAATTAAAAAATAAAAAGTTAATTAAATAAAACCAACACCAAAAAAACAGCAATAAGCAGATATGAACAGGAGTAAAGAGTGAACACCTTTGTGTGTGTGTTCATGTTTTTTCTGAATGCACACAGACTCCTGGGGACTCGAGTCACAGGAAACAAGCTTATAAATCATAATTAGTTTTTTTTGAAAATGTAAAAATACAGAAAGTTTTGTGTGATGGGAAGGTTTAGGGGTAGTGTAAAGGGAGAAAATGTATAGTTTGTACAGTATAAAAACCATGATGTCTATGGAGAGTCTCCACAAATATTAGTGAACCAGACGTGTGTGTCTGTTCGTATGTGTGTTTAGTTATTAAGATGTTTCTTCCACATTGCATTTGTACTCTAGTGCAGGCCTTCACTTATGTGTGGACATTTTAGAATGTATGCAGGGTTTATTGATTTTATTTGCAAGTTTCTATCAAAATGATCTCTGTAGACACATTAGTGTGAGTGAACATGTTCGTTCCACATTACATTTATGCTCTAGTACCAAGCCTTTATTTCTGTGTGAAAATTTTCTGATTTATTGATGGTTTTTTTTTTTTTGACATAGGCTAATACATACTTCTTTTTTCAAAACATAAAAAAACTATTTTTTGTCTTTGCCACTCCTTTTCAATGTGAGGTCATAAACTTGAATGACTTTTAAAGTACTTTTTTTAGACACCTTCAGAACAACCAAATCAAACCCAAATTTGTTTGTGTGTGTGTATAATGTTGCAAAAGTTACGAAATCTCATGCCATTGAGATTCAAACGAAAAATTCAAATAAATTGACCCCAATGATCATTTAAAAGGTTAAATATTAGCATATAAAATATTAGCAGTTTTTAGTCTTAAATATTTAACATAATTTAAATAACACAAATTAGGCCTACTTTACCATGAAGACAACTGTGTCATTGAAGAGAATTGAGTGATTCGTGTTAGAAAATAAAGAAATAGGGATACATGTGGGCAGATTATTTTATTGTGCATAATTTCCAGAAGGCCTAGCTGTAAATATCAATCAATAACAAAATATTACCTAATTGTGCACATTTAGGATACGCAAAATGCTACAAAGACAAATTAGTCTACCATATGCAAATCTTTATATTTTTCGAGATATAGCCTGTAGGCCTAGAACTATAATGGTGTAAATGTAATTTGTTGTTTCAAGAAAATGGCAAAAACTAATTCCCTGTGATGTATGTAGTTTATCCACTGTCGTAATATAGCCTATTTAAACTAGTTTAAAATTAACTAGTAGCCTAATGAAGATTAATAAAGTGTTTTAAGAGTTAAAGATTCCACAAGACCAAAACGATCCATCGTTCAATAAACATCCAATAATGCTAGATGCAGCACTGTGCGTTTGAGAGCTGATGTCGGTGATTTCTCTGAAGAAATGTATTAGGTACTGTTAAGGGCACTTCAGACCACCCATTCTGCGCAGAGCTTCCAAAACTCGCCCAATGTAACCCACGCAAAATGACTTACACTCGCGCATGCGCAGTGTTTCCCAGCTAAATGCTAACGCTAGCACACACTAGTTTGCAGCGGCCCCAGATAGCAACAAAATTATCCAGCAAATAGCCTTAACTCCGTATTTACTCTTTAATATGAACTTTAACTTATCATCATCATACGTTACGCCGGGCCGTTAAACGTGCTTTCTATAGTTAGCGTGTGCTTATTGAGTGTAAGAGGATATTATTTTGGCGCTCGGGCGGACTTGTGCTAGTTTGGCTAATGATTCTTACTCTTCATAAAGTTATCATATGAACCTGGGATAATATGTGGAATATTAATCGATGAAAAGTACCCATCCTGATTGATCACAAGCTTATCGTAAGTATTTTCCCCGTGTGTTTAATAGAATATGTTTATCTAGCTAATCTGATCAGATGTCTGTTAGCTGGGCTAACTTAGATGTGATGAAATGCACAACAAAAATGTGCCTGGACAAACTTTATTGGGTTTATTATGACTTGATCGAATAACAATAGTTTGTTTTTATTTTATTCCACTTTCACTTTGAATCTTGTCAGTTGGTAAATGTTTAGCTCTAACTTACATATTTCGTGATGAGTTTAAATGTACACATTTGAATTGAAACTATCCCAGCTAAAGTAAACAGTGCTGCTTCATTACATATACTCCGTATATATATATATATATATATATATATATATATATATATATATATATATATATATATATATATATATATATAGGGCTCGACATTAAGCCTGTTCACATGTAAATCTGTCATTCACTTTTTTTTGTAAATATAATTTATTCTGAAGCAATATTCTCACCAGTGTTCAATCGGCTTTGACATATTTTAATATGCATATTTGTGATATGTTTACCTTTTTATAAAGGGCATTTTTCCATAATCTTATTAAATATAGGCTATGCTTCAGCTTTCATTTTATATTTTTAAATTTGAGTAATTAAATTAGAATAAGACACTATAGGCTGTTACCAATCAAATTAAATTATTTACACTGAAAAATTACAACTGCAAATAATGTTATGATATTATTTTAAATATTTATGAATATACAAATAAGAAATGTTGGAAAGATGAAACTAAACCACCAGTAGGTGGCAGCAGGTGATGGTCTTAAAGGTCCCGTTTTTCGTGTTTTTTTGAGGCTTTGATTGTGTTTACAGTGTGCAATGTAACGTGTTCATGTTTCGCGTGTAAAAAAAACACAGTATTTTTCACACAATTTATTTATCTGTATACCGCTGTTTTCACTGTCCTGAAAACGGCTGATGACTTCCTTTATTCTATGAAGTCCCTCCTTCAGAAATACGTAACGAGTTCTGATTGTGCCAGCGGTTCCTGTGTTGTGATTCGACAGCAGCTTAGCGCACGTGGAAAGGTCACGCCTCTTAACGGGAGATATATGCGCTTAACAGTGTTGGGAGTAACGGCGTTTAAGTATAACGGCGTTACTAACGGCGTTCATTTTTCAGTAACAGAGTAATCTAATTAATTACTTTTCCCAATGTTGCAACGCCGTTAGCGTTACTGAGAAAAAAAATGCGGCGTTACTATAATTGAGCTCACTGAAGCGGTTTTCATCCGAACAGGCTCTCTGTCAGTCGGACCTGCAACGTGCGTGTGTGTGCGTGTGCGCGTGTGTGTGTGTGTGTGTGTGTGTGTGTGTGTGTGTGTGTGTGTGTGTGTGTGTGTGTGTGTGTGTGTGTGTGTGTGTGTGTGCGCGCGCGCGGTACACATAACTGATGATGATTGGTGGGTGGGAGACAAGGTTGAGGTTGATAGGTTGAGTCCACACACACACACACCTATGACGCACAGTCGCACACGCATATGCACAGTCAGCGATGGCAAGTCCAACGACTTCAAATGCTTTCGCAAACTGGAAGTATAAGCGCTACTCTTCCCTCGTTGAGGTGAAAGGTAAGAATGTTTATGTAACGTGCAGCAGGAAGAAAGAGTCTCTCCACGTCGGTGGCCAGTAATTCTAATCTAATGAAGCCTCACATCATCACAGCCACAAAATGAGCGGCTAAAAACCCAGATGATAACGCTCCACTACCAAAGGAGTAGTAAAGTACTGATAATATTTACACTATAGTAGGTCTACTGATAATATTTACAATATATTGAATTTGATAGGTGTCTCTCACATTGTCCCACAGCAACATTACAATAGTGTACATTAATGTACAATGTTTAGTGTCTAATTCATTCATTTAACATATTTAAATTGGGGGCATCCAAGTTATTTTACATATTTGAACGTTTGACCAAAAAAAAGTAACGCAGTAATTACTTTCCCTGGTAATTAGTTACTTTTATAATGATGTAACTCAGTTACTAACTCAGTTACTATTTGTAAGAAGTAACTAGTAACTATAACTAATTACTTTTTTAAAGTAACGTGCCCAACACTGGCGCTTAATGATCTCTACAGCGTCCCTGGGAAAGCCAAACAAAGGTGATTTGACTCCGGGATGAAAATAACAGCGTCTCGACGACATGGCAACAAACACACTCAAACGCAACAATTCTTCTCCACACAACACTTCCTCTTCTCCACGTGGGAGAGCAACAAGACCACGCCCCCTTTTTCGCGTATTCTTGTGGGCGGAGGTTAGTCTGTTCTACTGACGTCATTTATGAAGGAAGTACCAGGATGTAGTCCAAGCCAGCCGTTCGCTGTAGGCATTGAAAGGGGACTTCTGTTAAATAAAATATCTCGCTTGGCATTGAACTTTGAGCTTTATAATTTTACAGGTATTATTTATGCTCTAACAGCAACATTACACACTAACTAAAGTTTGAACAATGGGATCACGAAGAACGGGACCTTTAATGAGTGAATCATTGAGTTGATTCGTTCAAACGGCTGATTCATTCAAGAATTAGGCGGTTGTTTACGTCATTGAATCTTTGATTCAACCGATTCATTCAAAACGCTGAATCATTCAGAAACACGCTGTTGCTGTGAGATGCGTCACGTTTCTGTTGTGATCTTTGCTTGGAGCTATTTTCGCAGCTGAAATAGAATAAAAACAGTCCATATTGCATCTAAAATGTAATTGACTTAATGTTAATTAATTATTTATGGAACTGGCGTATGAAAGCAATGTCGATTTTCTCCTCAAGAGGCTGCGCGAGCCTCAACAGCACAACCTTGTTAACGGCAGTTCGTTTTATATTATTATCCACTATCGATCTCCACTTACACTAACTGAATGCAGAATCATTATTGCACTTTGGTGATTCCCTAGTTATTAGTTGAAGTTTTAACCAGGATACTTGTCTGTCGGGCAAGTAAAATTCTTTTTCACTTGCCCCTTGAAAAAATCCATTTGTTGCGGACAAGCGTTAATGTCGAGTCCTATATATATATATATATATATATATATATATATATATATATATATATATATATATATATATATATATATATATATATATATATATATATATATACATTGCTAAGGACTTCATTTGGACAACTTTAAAGGCGATTTTAGATTTTTTGCACCCTCAGATTCCAGATAGTTGTATCTCGGCCAAATATTGTCCTATCCTGATGTATACATCTCAATTTCGAAAACAGTGACCCTTATAACTTTTTTTGGTCCAGGGTCACATATGTTATTTTTTACTTGATGGTTACAGCATTTCTTTAAAATGTGGTATGTAAGTTTTTCAAAAAACTAAAACCAACATGAATACAGATCTTAGATCTTGGCTCATTGTTTATAAATTATATATATATATATATATATATGTAATCAATTACAGTACAGTGTAGTGTTGCATTGTTAAAATGAAAATACACAACAGCATTGTAATTGTGAAGGTTAAACAATAGTGATGGGCAATCCGGCTCTTTTTCGTGAGCCGGCTCGTTTGACTCAGCTCACTGAAAAGAGCCGGCTCTGTTGGCTCACAAACGGCTCTTTAATTTTTTTTAATGTTTTGTCTATGATAGGTGTGAAAACAATTCTAATTAAAAGATTAAATTAAATAATAATACTCACAATGTCTCACAATTTCTTTAAAAATGCATTGATTTATGAAAAAATAATACTATTAAACATTTGCATTTAAATTACAACTTTTTAATGTCTTGAAACAACATTCAAAACAAATACAAACTGAATCTGAACAACATAATAGAACCCATATTAAAGAAAAATAAATAACTTAAAGGATTAACCAGCATGAACTATCTCACTAGTTATGTTTTGTATAACTAGCATACACAATGCTGATCACATTTTAATTTATGAGAGATTTGCATTCAGAAATGCAAGCTGTCTCACTTTCGAGGGGCTGATGCGGTTTCTTCTCTCAGTAATAATTTGTCCAGTTTTTGAGAAGACCCTCTCAGAGGGAACGGATGTGGCCACTATGCAGAGTCTCCCTGTCATGACTTTAGTAAGCCGTGGGTAGTTGACACTGTGTGTGCGACGCGTGTGTGTGATGGCTCGGCCCCTCCCTCATGCCGTATAATTGGTTGACACCTCGTGTATGATTGACAGGAACAGAATTTGAGGCTGACCAGACAGTCGAAACGAATGTGTGCGCCTTTAGACCTATATCATATTTTTTTTGTTCTTTGAATTAGTCAATTATTGTAAATAAAATAAAATTCATTATTTAATTATGACATAATGATTTAATTTCTATAGGCTATATATTTTTTTAAATAGAGTCGGCTCTTCAGAAATGCGAGCCAGCTCCCGTCGTTCACCTAAAAGAGCCGGCTCTTAGAGCCGACTCATTCGCGAACGACCCATCACTATTAAACAAGTATCTGTAAAAACAAGACTGCATCTACAATGCTGTGTTTTTCCTCACCTTCTTAAGAAGTTTTAGGTTACAAAGCTCAAAGGCTGTCAAAAGATTTTTATTTTTCTATGTATTTTTTTAGATCAAGTTCTAATATCATGGTATCAAACGCTTGAGTGTGAGAAGTGAATTACTTTATGAAAATATTCCAGGAATGTTAAGATACCTCACCTCTACCTCCTGCCAGAGGCTTGTTCTCACTACTTAAAGGCTTTGTACACACTGCAGCGAAATTCAGTTGTCAGTTCACCTTTAGTGTTTAATCCTGTTCTGTACACACAAACCTCCGCCCACAAGAATACGCGAAAAAAGGGGGCGTGGTCTTGTTGCTGTCCCACGTGGAGAAGAGGACGTGTCGCGTGGAGAAAAGGAAGTGCTGCGTTTCAGTGTGTTTGTCGCCATGTCGTCGAGACGCTGTTATTTTCATCCCGGAGTCAAATCACCTTTGTTTGGCTTTCCCAGGGACGCTGTAGAGATCATTAAGCGCATATATCTCCCGTGTAGAGGCGTGACCTTTCCACGTGCGCTAAGCTGCTGTCGAATCACAACACAGGAACCGTGCCACGTTTGCTAAGCTGCGGTCAAATCACAACACAGGAACCGCTGGCACAATCAGAACTCGTTACGTATTTCTGAAGGAGGGACTTCATAGAATAAAGGAAGTCATCAGCCGTTTTTAGGACAGTGAAAACAGCGGGATACAGATGAGTAAATTGTGTTAAAAATACTGTTTTTTTTTTTACACGCGAAACATGAACACGTTATATTGCACACTGTAAACACAATCAAAGCTTCAAAAAAAACACGAAGAACGGGACCTTTAAAGAAAGTGAAGCGACAGTGGATGATGTAATGTAAACGTAGCGGTGGCATATTCTATGCTAATTTCACCCTCACGCTCCATCATGGCGATATCGCGAGACCGCTTTTCACTCAATCTCGTCACATTTTAATCTCGTCACTCACACCCCTAATGTTTTGTAGACATCATGTACAGCCAAACTTGACCTCTAAAGACTTAATTTATTTATTTAAAAATGTCTTTTATTATGGATTATTTTTTAAAAAGCAAATTCACACAATTTCCAACATTCTTAAGTTGATAGTTGGAAGCACTTGGACTCAGAATGTTGGAAAACATAACTATCACTGTCACACTGACCCAATAAACACCAGCAGAGTGAACACACTGACCCAACAAAACCTAACAGCTGTGTTTGATGGAGTTTGTTGTGGCAGTGTAAATTGGCCCTTATACAGTAAAGAGCGCTGTACATTATGAAATGTTTCTTATTTGATTTATTTTTTCAACATTATAGAATTGCTTCAGAGGCAGCTGTCACATCTGTAAACCCTTTCTACATTTAGAGAATGACTGTTTGCTTTGGGCTGGGGAATGAACCAGGAACCCTGGTGGCTGGATCTGGGTAAGAACTGTCATTTCACTTTTTAAAGGAGTCATGCTTCATAATTTATAATCCATAATTCATAAATAATTGGTCATTGCCTGCTCTGTTTTTGGGCTTCTGTTTCTCCTTTAAATGCCCACTGTTATGCTTGCGTAACAGCTTAGAAATATTAAATAAGCTTTAACAGATAAAGCAATAGAATTAGAATGCTTACTCATCCTTTATTTCCGACATTACTGTTGGGCACTAGGGTTGCTTGCAACGGTATGTGATATTCTCAGTCTCAGAAAATATCACGGTTTTACAGCATTACAGTTATCATTTGCTATAAACATTACACATTCCTGTAAATTAAAAGGCTATAAGAAATGTCTTACATTTATATTCAACTATACGCTCTTATCCCTTTACAGTTACTACTCTCATAAAGTACTTGAATTACATGTTGACTTTTAAACCTATATTTAGCGTCCAACAGCAGACATTTCAGGTAAATTAATGTATTTGCGCTGAATATTAATTAGGGCTGAAATGATTCATCAAGTTACTCGATTACAAAAATTCCTTGAGGCAAAAACTCTGCCTCGAAGCCTCGTTAAATTCCTTTGACGTGCGCAGGGATCTGATTCACACGGACCGCTGTTCAATGTTCAGGAAGCACACCACACACACACACACAGATGGCGCGTGCAAGCCCTGAAGCCAGATCGCTTTCACTTTCGTCCTCATAAAGTTTGCAAAGTAAATGCGTTTAAAGGCTTGCCAGTTTGAACATTGAAGCGATTGTGCACTATTCAAAAACAACAATACGGAAAACTTCCGTTCAGTGCTCAGCTTTTTTCTGTGACACAGAGAGCCGAGCCGTGTCGCGTTTCTGACAACGCGCTTGTTGTGTGTTTACTTTTTGCATTTGTTGGAAAAATTTCAACTTTAATAGTAGAAAATATTTACAGTAAAAACCTTATCAGGAACTTACTCTAAAACCTTATGAGGGCAAAAAATGGAAAGCAAAGTAGTAAACGTTTTCACGTTCAATTGCAAGAGAGTATAGCCTAAAAAAAAGAACCCCTTCACACACACACACACACACACGCATGCACCCTCTTCTCTCTCATGCGCCAGTCAGACCAATCGCAGCAATGCATCACAAATGCTTAAACTTTTATGTAGCCACGCAACAATAATTTCAGCATACATTCACTGTATACACCGGGACGTGATGTAACGCAATTTTTCAAACGGATGCTTCACCTAAAATGCACCGCAATGCAAGTGATGCAATCCAAATGCAGCATTCTATTGAAAATGAATGTATGTATTTCTGCCTTACCAAACTGCAATGAAGCCTCACGCACGGCATGCGTGCGCACACACACACACACACCACACACACACACACACACACACACACACACACACACACACACACACACACACACACACACACACACACACACACACACACGTTGCTAGGTTACCATAGCAAATAGGCTCACCCCAGAAATGATATATTATTTGTTAGTAGCCTAATGGTAAATGCTGCAGGTGTAGAAATCCACATAAAATATATTCACTTTGATGTCAGGGCTAGATTACAGCATGAAACCTGTTGTGCATATTAATAAATTAAATTGCTTTTCCTCTTCATTTTTGTTATGCATTATTTGTTTTGGTTGTTTAAAAAACGCAAACAAATTTGCTGCAGCCCTAATATTAATCGTCTCCCTCTCCCCTCTGCGTTCTGTCTGCAGGACACGCTTTCATGCAAAATGGAAATACACGTGTGAATTAGTAACATTTACAGAAGGGATGCACCAATGTATCGGCCGATTTTTTTATCAATTTACAACCATCTGCATATCGGCTATAGCATGAAAAAGGCTGATATAACAAACCGATGGTTTATTAATGAACTGCGTAAGGCGCTGATCTTTATAATGTCTGTAGCATAATCCAAGATTATAATATAATATTCCTGCTGTGCTGCTGTCTGCGTTTTAATGTTAATCAAACAACAAAAGTTAATCGCTCACTACTCTTGACTAAATTAACTTTTGTAACTTTCATAAGGATTCATTTCCTCGATGCGGACAACGCAGACTGAATCCAGTCATAATTTACTGCATAACACGGAATGTCACGGAATTTGTCAAAGTTTTGATGAATAAATAAAGCGTAGATCAAATGGTGATACTAGTGTCTGTGAATATTAAGCCGCAAACAGAATATGAATCTTGCATGTTTCTGTGTCTCTGTGTGAATGAATGGTGCAGACACGCGGTTTCATTTACCTCACACACACTGAAACTCGCGGTGTTTTTCAACCTCTGCTGATCAGAGTCACTTCATGAGCATTTTACCGTTTCATTCAACAAAATCCATCGTCGTATCATAAACACACACACAGGAACTTGAAGGTCTTCACGGCAACCCGTCAAAATATGTACAGTTTAACAAAGTAATTGTGACAGGATTAATGTTGTACAGTAGAATTAGCTACGTCTCAATGTAATAATATACAGTAAGATTCAAGAGTTTTATTTGTCACATACACAGTTATATACACAATATACAACTGGCAGTGGAAAATAAGGAAAATAAGTATTTGAACACCCTGCTATTTTGCAAGTTCTCCCACTTGGAAATCATGGAGGGGTCTGAAATTGTCATCGTAGGTGCATGTCCACTGTGAGAGACATAATCTAAAAAAAAAAAATCCAGAAATCACAATATATGATTTTTTTTTAACTATTTATTTGTATGATACAGCTGCTAATAAGTATTTGAACACCTGTCTATCAGCTAGAATTCTGACCCTCAAAGACCTGTTAGTCTGCCTTTAAAATGTCCACCTCCACTCCATTTATTATCCTAAATTAGATGCACCTGTTTGAGGTCGTTAGCTGCATAAAGACACCTGTCCACCCCATACAATCAGTAATAATCCAACTACTAACATGGCCAAGACCAAAGAGCTGTCCAAAGACACTAGAGACAAAATTGTACACCTCCACAAGGCTGGAAAGGGCTACGGGGAAATTTCCAAGCAGCTTGGTGAAAAAAGGTCCACTGTTGGAGCAATCATTAGAAATTGGAAGAAGCTAAACATGACTGTCAATCTCCCTCGGACTGGGGCTCAATGCAAGATCTCAGCTCGTGGAGTCTCAATGATCCTAAGAAAGGTGAGAAATCAGCCCAGAACTACACGGGAGGAGCTGGTCAATGACCTGAAAAGAGCTGGGACCACCGTTTCCAAGGTTACTGTTGGTAATACACTAAGACGTCATGGTTTGAAATCATGCATGGCACGGAAGGTTCCCCTGCTTAAACCAGCACATGTCAAGGCCCGTTTTAAGTTTGCCAATGACCCTTTGGATGATCCAGAGGAGTCATGGGAGAAAGTCATGTGGTCAGATGAGACCAAAATAGAACTTTTTGGTCATAATTCCACTAAACGTGTTTGGAGGAAGAAGAATGATGAGTACCATCCCAAGAACACCATCCCTACTGTGAAGCATGGGGGTGGTAGCATCATGCTTTGGGGGTGTTTTTCTGCACATGGAACAGGGCGACTGCACTGTATTAAGGAGAGGATGACCAGGGCCATGTATTGCGAGATTTTGGGGAACAACCTCCTTCCCTCAGTTAGAGCATTGAAGATGGGTTGAGGCTGGGTTTTACAACATGACAATGACCCGAAGCACACAGCCAGGATAACCAAGGAGTGGCTCTGTAAGAAGCATATCAAGGTTCTGGCGTGGCCTAGCCAGTCTCCAGACCTAAACCCAATAGAGAATCTTTGGAGGGAGCTCAAACTCTGTGTTTCTCAGCGACAGGCCAGAAACCTGACTGATCTAGAGAAGATCTGTGTGGAGGAGTGGGCCAAAATCCCTCCTGCAGTGTGTGCAAACCTGGTGAAAAACTACAGGAAACGTTTGACCTCTGTAATTTCAAACAAAGGCTACTGTACCAAATATTAATATTGATTTTCTCAGGTGTTCAAATACTTATTTGCAGCTGTATCATACAAATAAATAGTTAAAAAATCATACATTGTGATTTCTGGATTTTTTTTTTTAGATTATGTCTCACAGTGGACATGCACCTATGATGACAATTTCAGACCCCTCCATGATTTCTAAGTGGGAAAACTTGCAAAATAGCAAGTAGCATTGAAATAGCATTGAAGAATATGCAGTGTTATTTAACATTAAACGTACTTAAAAAGCACTGTTTATTTCATACGTATCTTGTTCTGTTGTATTTATATATTTATGTTGGCCTGCTGAATGTTAAATGGATCCAGTCTATGTTCATTAGAAATTATTTGATAATCCAGCAATAAACTAGTTAATGTATGTTTTTTTTTCTTTTCTTTTTTTTTTTAGGTGCTGATTTAAAACATGATCAAAACACTCTTTTTTTAATGACAACATTTCAAATAAGTGGGCAAGTGACAAATTTCGGTATTGGCCAATAATTGTTTGTTAAAAACTGTATCGTATCGGCCCCAAAAAATCCTATCGTGCATCCCTAATTTACAGATAAGGATATAAACCTGCAAAATGAACGTTTTGCGCTGAGGACGCACACGCATCTGTCAGAGTGCATGGCAGGGTATGTTAAACACTAATGCATGAGCTTGAAGCTGAAAATAAAGAGTTCTCATGTTTTCGCGCTTGGATCACGTATCTTCCCCGCAGCAGCTCACTGTTTCCATTCCACTATTTTAGATGCATTTTGTCCATAGAAATGCGTTATTCTGTGCTGTGATGTGGCGTGACAGGTGGAAGCAGACCCGACTAATCGATAATGAAAATCTTTGTCGATGATTTTCATTATCGATTATTATCGATTAGTTTTTGCAGCCCTAGTATTTTTATTTATAGAGAATGTCAGTGTTATTTTACATTTTAATTACTTTATTCAATTTCAGTAGTATATCTGTACTTGAATACTACAATTAGATGTACCTGAAAAACTTATAGCACTTATTTCATTTGTTTTATTCTCTTGTATTTATTTGTGCTAATGCTTGTAATTAGGTTATTTGTTCATATTTTATTACTGACTGTTTACTTGTCTTTTTTAGTTAAAATATATTCAATTCAAAGTTTGAAATCAAGCTTCCGTGTGCTGTGTGCAAGTTATTGCAACAAAATTACACCATGTACCCCATCTAGAGTTGTGCGCTCTACAAAACAATATAAATATGACTCCACACATAATTATATAAATTGTAAAAACATAAATATTTTGAGTAAGGATACATTTAGGTGAGATAATTGTAATGTTTAAAAAATGTTTTAAAAAAAATGTCTACATATTGCACAGTCCTACTATTGGCCATTTAAAAAGGGATGAGTTGTTTGATATGTCCAACCCCAATTTCATGTAGGGTCCTATGATTTCCACGAGAGCAGAAAATGCGGACGGAATCGCGGAATCCAGTCATAAAAACGGAATTTACTATATAACAAGGAAATCACAGAATTGTCAGTTTTTTGATAAATAAATAAAAATCAGGTCTGTACACTTAAATCAAATCACGATATAGACGTGTCTATGAATATTAAACCACAAAAAGATGTTTAAATACGAATCCTGCATTTCTCCGTGTGAATGAATGGCGCAGACACACGGTTTCACTTACCACCACCACTGAATCAGACTTGCGGTTTTTTCAGACACACACACACACACACACACTGAAGCACTCGAGCCGTTCTGAGTCACTTCATGAGTGTTTTACCATTTCATTTGAGAAAACAGCAACCCGTCAAAATAAGTTTGGTTTAACTTGACAGAAATATATTACTGTTGTACAGTAGAATTTAGACAAGTCCCAATGTAATAATAATAATACTAACACTAATAATAATAAAATATTATCAAAACTTGTATTTTTTTTTAAGGAATAATCACGTTTTCTTCATTGCAGCTCAGTGCAGCATGTTATTTGACAAAGTTTAATTTCATATGATTAAGAGTTAAATTTAATTAATATTTTATGTCTTCATTTGATTACCAAAAAATACACAACACAGAATTTGTGGGGGACATTTTTTATTTATAAAAAAAATAAAAAAATAAAAAATATATATATATATTAAAATAGAATCCAGAAAACGTGAAACACAAAACAAAATAAAACTGAATTGGATGGGGGGGGAAAACTTATTTCATAGGAACCTAAAGATGTAATTTTTGTTTAACTTCAATACATTTTTGTTAAATATAGGTTTCATTATTTCAATTAATTAGACATGCTTTTTGATTAGTAAAATTTTACCAATTAAAATCAAGTCCAAAATTGTTTTAATGGAAAATAACGGAATTAGGAAAAAATTTTACGGATTTCATAGGGCCCTATATTGTGTCTCAATCATAAATGCATAAACACTTAGCACAGGACTTGAAGAGCAATCCACATTTCCTGTTTTCCCTTTTTATTCTTAATTTGATTTGTGCTTCAGACCAGTTGTACACTGCCGAAATTTGTGTTGTGCTTTAGGTATCAAATGGTCTGAAGAAGCCATGGGAAGCTGTTTTAGCTGTCCAGATAAAGAATCAATCCCTGACAATCACCAGAGTAAATTTAAGGTCAGTATTTTTCAGCCTGCATGCATCGTGATGCTCTTGTTTGTGGGGGGTTGGCTTTGTTTGATGAGTCCATTTGGTTTGTGTTGAGTTTGGTTTGGTCCGATGTGTTCAGGTGGTGAATGTGGATGATGACGGGAATGAGCTGGGAGCTGGAATCATGGAGCTGACGGAGGATGAGCTGGTCCTACGCACACGGAAATGTGATGCTGTCAAGTGGCCTTACCTGTGCCTGCGCCGCTATGGCTACGATTCAAATCTCTTCTCATTTGAGAGTGGCCGTCGTTGCCAGACAGGTCAAGGTAAAGCTAAAATTGTGAGACTTGGAAATAATTGGTACAGACGTTTCAGTCATTTGAAGGCCTCCCAAATGAGGTCTGTTTGCACGGTTATTAATATACGACTGTTAACATTTGAACCCATGCTTTCAAAAGGATGAGCTTGAGAGCGTTTGCATGCTTGATCAGGTAAGTCCGGCTTGATGTGCTCCCAACATTTAGATTCAACACTGCAGCCTCTTGCAGGATTAGCAAATGTTGGCTTTCCTGATAAGTATCAGAATAATGCTATGTTTTGTGTTGTGTTTGTCCATCGTATGGTGTGTTAGAGCTGCACAATCACTGATCTTTATAGAGAACGGGACTGCTCATGATGTCATAAAAAGTGAAGCCACAGCGCCCCCATATTGGTATTCCTTTGTAAGCTCACGCATTCTATTGAATTAATAGGAAATTATATGATTTTACTGAGAAAACATTGCCTAACGACACACCGTTTTTTATATCTGAAGTATTCCTGTACATTCTTACAACTCAAACGTCCTAAGCATGTAAATGGTTATTTGTTTAAAGCCGGTAATAAGCCCCTGCTTATTTAAAAAGTTATGTTCATATATTGATGACAGTAGTGAACATCAGCTCGGCAGGCGGACAGGACACTTCAGGGTATTTATTACAAATGTCAAAGTGTGCATTCTGAAATCGGAATAAAGATGTATGCCTTTTAACCTGAAATCACTATTGTGTGATGTATTGTTTTTATTCATACCGTAGGCTAATTGCAAATGTTTCAACAATGATTTCGTTAACAGCATGCATTTCGAAGCAGTTAATGATTTAAACGATGGTTAAATTAATAATTAATTCAACAACATAGCCTACGTAACACTCATACGTACTCATATGGAAAATGTAATTCTGCTAAAATTTTTAATTTAAAATCTAATAAAACGCATAACTTATTTGAACAAATAATACTGACTGCTTTATGTCCAAGATTATGGTAAACTATCAAGGTAAACTTTGAATTTTAAAGGGGTGGTAAACCACGATTTCACTTTTCTAACTTTAGCTAGTGTGTAATGTTGCTGTTTGAGCATAAACAACATCTTCAAAGTTACAACGTTCAAAGTTTAAAGCAAACAGAGATATTTGCTTTTAAAGAAATCGATTTCTAAGGACTACAGCAAACGGCCAGTAGGGACTACTACACATTCCCCCAGGGTGTGCTGACATCACCAGTCCCAATATTTACATAAACCCCTCCTCCGAGAATATGAAATAAGGGGGGGCGAGCGAGGCCATTTTGTATCGCCGCAGGGAAGCGTTGTTGTGGTTAGTAGGCTGGAGTGCTGTTACCAATGCCGACGAAACGCTGTTATTTTCATCCGGAGTGCAGGTCCACTTTGTTCAGCCTTCCTAAGGACGGGGGTGCGTTGCAGGGATGGAAATTAGCACCCGCCACCAGCCAAATGCGGGTGATTTTGTGTTGTGGCGGGTAGATTCGCTTCACCTACCGGCCACCGTGGCGGGTAAATAAAAATAGCATAGCCGACTGTTTCAGCTGGACGGCGGACACTTTTAGAGGAGTCACACCTTCAAAAAGAAATGTGCCGTTACAAATCAAATTCACAATATGCAGTAGAGAAGTTAATTTGCGCGTGGTTGCGTTAAGCGGCTTTATTGCCATAGCGGCGGAGTCTCGAGAACATGCGCTGGAAACGTGCACGGTTTTTTAAAGACATATCGAGCTCGCGTCGCATCCACCGTTTGAACGCAAGAGGATCTCCAGATATAGGGCTGAATAGAAAAAAAGGTATCAATGGGTCTGTCCAGTAACTCGTGATGAACCTCAGGCGAACTGCACACTTTATGAGAAGCATTTCAGTTGCTCAGACTGACTGACTTAAAGCAGCAGCAGTGACACAGAGAGAGACCGGATAGCTGGACCGAATGGCTTCAGCCAAGTGCAAGCAAAACTCACGTAGGCAGGCTATCTGACGTTTCACATGGGGTTTATTATCAGCGCCATTCCCATGCACTAATGGGGTAACGTTAGTTTGCAACACTTCACTGACAACAGCGTTATTGAATAGAAAAATAAACGATAAAGAGCAACAGAAATATATAAAGCATACATGCAGCTCACAGCTCGTGCTCCATCTAAGGACTGCCCACTCAGCGAGTGAGTAAAATAAGTGCCTTCCCCCTTAAAGGAGCAGCACCGAATTGTACTTGTTACAAGGTATAGGTCTATTGTTTTTTTAAATGGATAATATATTTATATAATATTCCATACATTATCAGAGCTTGGCAGACAGAATTATTATATATTTTTAGACAGGTTAATTAATAGATTATAGCCTAATTAATGTTATTATTAATGTAGAATTTTAATCATACATAATAAATAATCCTGCCATATAAAGTTTGCCCTTTATTAAAATAATATTTAGATAAAAATTGGACAAATAATTACATAATACCAGTCAAAATTTAAGTAAATTAATACAAAATTTTACAATTTTGAATTTCAGAATTGTCAAAAAAGTGATTAGTGGTTCAGAATGACTGCTTAAAGGGACAGTTCACCCAAAAATGAAAATTCTGTCATCATTTACTCACCCTCAAGTTGTTCCAAACATGTACACATTTCTTTATGTTGAACACATTGGAAGATTCATTCCTACTATGGAAGTCATTGGTGCCCCCAAAGCAGCCTGGGTACAAACTTTCAGCAAAATATCTTCTTTTGTGTTCAGCAGAACAAAGAAACTCATACAGGTTTGGAACATCATGAGGGAGAGTACATGATGACAGAATGTTTTAGTTTTGGGTGAACTATCCCTTTAAAGTGCACCAAATAGGCTTTAGAAATAAATTAAATAATCAAATGTAAAATAATATAAAAATGTTACATTGTCGTGAATGGGTGTCCCTTATTTTGCCACACTGAAGGTGGCAACCCTAGTATGTCGTCAACACGCTTCAGAAGATGCCAAAACGAATAGTTTCATTGTTGGGACTAAAAACCTAAAACTGGAAGTCATAAAAGACCACGAATCATCCAAATGCCACATCCATTAATCTGCCCTACTCATTTAATGAAATTAATATCAGTTCATGGTTTGTGTGTGTATAAGAGAGAAAGAGAAAATGCCAGTATTTCATTGAGACTTGAGATTAAATAAACTGCTGAAGTATTGCAGAGCTTGTAGTATTCATTTTCACATGCAGTTACACATTGTCGGTTAAAAACAAGAAATGGCTGGTAAAAACATTGAGTGGCTGGTAGATTTTGAAATCCACCAGCCACAGTGGCCGGTGGACAAAAAATTTAATTTCCATCCCTGGTGCGTTGCAGTGCGTTTAACATACAACGTCATATTCATGTGTGTAAGAGACATGAGGGGAACACGATCGCATTTGCAGCGGATATATGCTGCCCATCATAAATCAAAGCACGAGACAGACAGGGGTCGGAGGAGAAGATCGGAAAATGTGACATAATGGACAATATTCATCTGTATTTGCAATACATGAGCCTTCAGCTCGAGACAGGCGGGCACGCGCGGCTACCGCGGCACATCTCGCGGAGGAAAGCTTCCACAATCTTCGCGAGTACGGGCTACAACCTGTAAGTGTGATTTATTTTTCGTCAATGTGTTTTCTGTAATAGTTTGTGTTGTTCATTGTAGCCTACGTTGTAGCAATGAAGTAGACATGACAGCGCTGTTTGGCTCTGCAAACCAGTTTGTTAAATGCTCATTCATACTTAACGTTATCTGACAAACACCTCACGCTACAAACTGTTTAAAATCTCAACAGAGAACTTGGCATTAGTGTAAATTATTCTTTGATTAGAGCTTTATGTATTGTTTATCTACAGGCATGCTAAACATGGTTCTGTGTTTGATTTGGCTACTAGCAATGTTTAGTGTTTGTTCTTGCGACAGATATTTGGCAAATCGTTCTAAAAATACAAAGTAACGGTGCCATTCAATAGCGATCACTATAGATCTGCAGTCTTTACTCTTGAGGACTGAACAGGTTCTGCTCGATCATCTTCACTAAAATTGTCTGGGTCTGATTCGGGCTCTTGGTATGGTTTTATTGACGCTAGCGTACACAAAGCTCAGGCTTAGCCTGAGGCTACCTGTAGAGGTAAGGGGCGTGACGCTTTCGAGAAACGTGCACTAGGCGGTTAGCGAATCACAGCACACTGGGCCAGCTAACCAATCAGAGCCCATTGCGTATTTTTGAGGGACTGGTTTCACAGAATCCGGAAACCATCAGACCGTTTTTACAAGGAGGGACAGAGCAGTGTAGAATAAAGGTAAAATATATGAAAAATACTGCATTTTTTTAAAAACGAAGCATGAACACATGTTACAGTGCACCCCACAAACACAATCAGGCCTTCGAAAGAGTGTGCTTTACCACCCCTTTAATACAATATAGTGCAATATGCAGTGCGTGACGAATTATTAGGCAGTGGGCACATTAACAGTGGGCTTTCTTAACATATTTTTTTTTCCAGGCACATTTTACCAATTCCAAACTACATTTATCTAAATAACTACTATTAATTTTGTATTTAATCATTTATAAGTGAGATATAATTGTTCATGAAGGCTAGAAATGAAAAACGCCTTATATTCAGGTGTGCATAATTATTAGATGGACTCTTGAAGGACCAGCACTACATCCTCTTCATCTTCCAAAATCTGGCAGTAAGTTTTGGGAGTTCATTTTTAGTCCATCTCTGCAAAACGGACTTCAGGATAGAAGATGAACTCCCAAAACTTACTGCCAGACTCTGGAAGATGAATTCTTCAAATAGTGGTACATAACATAATTATGTTATATCATATTTTTTTACATAAGTCTCTGAGATCCTGACAACCTTGCACTTCTGGAGACTCCCAGGTAGGTTGCAGTTCTGGAAAATGGTGGAGCTGGAGACTAAAGGGTTACTGATGGTTTCACACTTAATTCTTCAACTTAATTCTAAATTCTTTTGCAGTTAACATGTGTCTTTTCATCGCCACCTGTTTTTGTCTGACCCAATGAGCATTTCATTGTCCAATGGTCATGCCTTTGGTCCCGATGGAGTTAAATCTCTTTTTTGGCTCATTTTATCTGTAAAATAAAACATGCCTAATAATTATGCACACCTGAATATAAGGTGTTTTTAATTTCCTGCCTTCATGAACAATCATATATCACTAATAAATGATTAAATACAAAATGAATAGTAGTTATTAAGATGAATGTGTTTTGTAATTGTTAAAATGTGCCTGGAAAAACATATGATCAGAAAATCATAGGAGTGTAACGATATTCGAACCGAACCGAAAAAACGCGATACACCACCCGCAGTTCGAACCGCGATACTCTCAATTCGAACCGAACAAGCCCCGCCCCCTGCTGCCCCAGCCCAGCTCTCACTTCACCTTATGCCACAAAATCTTTTTTTTCTTCCTTGACATTAGATTAAATAGTAATTAATGCACTTTTAACAACTAATAATATTATTTATTATAAGTATACACTAACTTTCATGCCACGTCACTTGGGTGATCGCTCAAGCTCATGGTGGAAGGACAGAGAGCCAATTTCCCCATGTAGCCAGGTTGGCTAAGTGCTACCTTGGAGTCCCAGCAACATCGTCATTTTCGTAGCTTGTTACAAAATAAAAAATCTTTCGCCTCAGAAAACCTCTTTCCTGTCCTGTAAGCCGTTATACTGTGCTCGTAGCACACACTCTTTAGTGACACGCGTGTCCTATCGCCGTATATAAGGGGTGTCCAAACTTCCTGGGAACTCTATTGTTATTTAAATTTAATAAGTGCCCCTATTAGATCACCACAGGTAAAACCACACTACAAAAAATACCTTTCTTACTTGGTATTTCTGTCTTTTTTCAAGTCCAAATATCTAAAAATTCTTAAATCAAGATGCTTTTAGGAAAATTAAATATTTATTTTTGATTCACGGGGAAAAAATCTAAATTAATTGAGTTTTTGCTTGAAAAAAACTAAATTATTTGCCAATGGATAAGAAAAATAATCTTGTTTCTGTTTGGGACAGAAACAAGATTCCAAACAGAAACATTATTTTTCTTACCCCATTGGCAGATATATTTGCTTGTTTTAACCAAAAACTCACTTAAATTAAATTTTATTTTCCAGAAAAAATATCTAATGTAATTTAACTTATCTAGTAAATTCATCTTGATTTAAGAATTTTTAGAAGAAAACAAACGGGCTCCAAAACCGTGACATGAACCGAACTGGGGCTTAGGCGTATCGTTACACCCCTAGAAAATCAATCTCAATTTCTGCAGCTAAAAAGATATATGTTAATGTTTAATATTTCCTCCAGAATTATTTACATAAAGAAATATATCAAACGAATCCTGTGAGACTGAGACGCTGCAAATCTGTGATTTTTGGTCAATGTTTTGGCTGTAAGTTAATGATGCCCTCTGTCGGTATAGTTAATAGTAAGATGGCCGCTCGAACTCTTCCGGTGGCTTCACCACCTGATGGCATTTTAGAGAGCAATCCAGTAATTTATATAGATCAGTGTACACAATTCATTCTGGATAAATTGAGAATAACTATTTTTTTGTTTCAAACGGAGATAACGATTCTGAACAAACAACTAAACAAGATGTTAATTGCTGCAGTCTATTTAAATGTTTGACTAATCGGAATTATATAAAAAAAAAGAAACGTTGAAAATGATGAATGATTCAAAGATTCACTCATAAATACTTAACTTGTTTCATTGCTGGATGAATCAGCGTTTTTGAACGAATCTCTTGAATGATTCAATGACAAATATATTTTCATCTTTACCGTTACAGAATCTCTACCACAGAAATAATGGTAATATTTGGTTGAAAAGACTGAAGCCGTTTCATACCTATACATGACAAGCTACAGCTTTCTCTGGGTCAGCAGCAACGGCAATTCAAATTTGAATGTTCCAGTTGGATTTTGTCAACGGTTTAATAGACACAGACAAATCGTTGCCATTTATAAATGAGATTGTGCAGCTCTAAGGTGTATGTATTAGAATATTGTTTATTATTATATGCCACCATTTGCAACAGGTAGTGTCTTTTTTTGGTCATCTCTTACAGCAGCACAGCAAGTGTTTTTAACCGTTTGTGTTCATGATCTGCAGGGATATTTGCCTTCAAGTGTTCACGTGCTGAAGAGATCTTCAACATGCTGCAGGACATCATGCATAATAACAGCATCAGCGTAGTAGAGGAGCCAGTGTTTGAGCCCACCCTCAGACAAGCTGAACCAGACCTTCCTCTCACACCACACACACCAACCAGTATGTCTGCACTTCATTCATTCATCAATATGTATTAAGAGCTCTGAACAGAAACGTGTGTTCTGAAAACAATGTAAGGTTCTTCAGACTGGGTTTGGATGTTAATTACTAGACCTGCACGATTCTGGATAAATTAAGAATCACGGTTTTATTTTAGTTAAAAATAGAGATACTCATTCTGAATAGACAGCTAAACAAAATAACATGTAATTTACTTGAGGTTCTGACTAAATGTTAATTGCTGCAGTCAGTTTTAAAAATATTAAATTGAATTCATTATTTATTTCTTAAATTGGTTTGATTGTTTCAATGATGCATTCATAAAGACTGTTTTATTACTGGATGAAGTGTTTTTTGCACATTTTTTAAATAAACGCCACCTACTGGCATAACAATGTAATTGATACCATTTTTATATGCTACTTTCAAAAGGTAATTGAAACGTTTTTGATAACTACCTTAGACATCATTGTTTATATAAAAACTATATTTATACCATTACTTCTGTGTAGGGCTGCACGATTATGACAAAAATCATAATTGTCGATTATTCCCTTTGTAATTGCGATTATTAAAATATTCTTCCTGGAAAAAAACTTTTATTGCTTTTCTATAGCTTTTAAGCCTCAAATGTCAACTATACATTGGTTTGATTTCTTTAAAAAAAAAAAGCATGGTATTATAATGTTATACTAAAACTAAAAACCAACTATGGGAAAAAAACCCTTAAAGGATTAGTTCACTTTTAAATTAACTTTTGCTGATAATTTACTCACCCCCATGTCATCCAAGATGTCCATGTCTTTCTTTCTAAAGTCGAAAAGAAATTACGTTTTTTGATGAAAACATTCCAGGATTGTTCTCCATATAATGGACTTCAGTGGGCTCCAAACGGTTCAAGGTCCAAATGACAGTTTCAGTACAGCTTCAAAGGGCTTTAAGCGATACCAAACGATGAATAAGAGTCTTATCTAGCGAAACGATCAGTTTCTGCGAGAAACCGAGCAGTATTTATGCTATTATTTTACTTCTTATCAGACGAACGTGATCTTCTCTGAGCTCAGCCATAACTTCTGCTAAGTGAGGTCAAAATATGAGCCTGGTCATAAATATATACGTAGATGCCTCATTAGCGCTTTCACGGATCAGTAGAATGAGGCATCTACGATCGATATATCTATGACCAGATCGATATATCTATGAACAAGATCTAGTGGGTGTTTGAATCAAGATTGCAATCTTTTAAGACCAAGATCTTGAAAAGTAGCAATAGCTCTTTTAGGAGCTGAATTTTTCTATAACTTTCTGGGTGAATCTCATCAAACTTCTGAAGAACATCTGTTGGTCATATCTACCACTCTAAAAATATAAAAAATAATTAGTTTATTTTCCTTAAAAGTATTTTTAAGACTGATAAGATTTTTGCATTGTGACATTCCAGAAGGCATAGCGTTGCTCACCTCACTTTTATATTTTTGTTTTTGAACTGTTGGGTTTTTTTTCCAAAGCTTCAGTTTATCGACACTTGCTTCTTATCTGCCGAGAATGTACTGCAAATGCTCTAAAGTACGCTGAAGGCGAGCAGAAATGAGATGTACAGCTCTCTGCTTACAGTACGTCAGTCACGCTCGCCAGGGAAATGAGTGAAACACACAACTTTTATCAAATCATACATCATTATTTGGTTCACTTATGCGATTTAGTACGATTGCGTTCATATCAGCAACGAAACGTACCGGAGTTAGCATGAACCCCAGACCACCCTTTTTAAGTGTACTCGGGTACGGTGTGTACCCGAGTTCAGAAGACAGCGTTCACATCATCCAAGCGAACCGAACTCTGACATCAATTGAACCCATGTGTGCACCAAAAGTGCTATTGTGAAAGCATGAAATGAAAATGAATTCCTCACACTCATGTCTTATCAAACCCGTAAGGCTTTCGTTCATCTTCAGAACGCAAATGAAGATATTTTTGATGAAATCCGAGAGCTCTCTGACCCCTCCATAGACATCAATGTTATTAACACTTTTAAGGCCCATAAAGGCAGTAAAGACATCGTTAAAATAGTCCATGTGACTCCAGTGGTTCAACCTTAAATTTATGAAGCGACGGGAATACTTTTTGTGCAAAAATAACAACTTCATTCAACAATTTCGTCAGTCTCGAATTTCATCAAAAATATCTTAATTTGTGTTCCGAGGATGAACGAAGGTCTTGCGGGTTTGGAAAGACATGAGGGCGAGTAATTAATGACAGAAGTTTTGGGTGGACTAACCCTTTAATGCATTATACCGAATTTAACATTAACCTAATTAATGTCAAATCAGTTGCAATAAGTTCAGTGTTGATGCATTTCATTTCAATAACTCAGTGATGTCATAACAATAAAACAGTGATGTCATCATTTAGCTAAGTTGAGTTCTTGTCCAATAGTGTCAGTGCAGTCAAATCAGCAATATTGCTGAATATTAAGTGTCTTGTTAACTAATGTTTAGTGGACTAGGGGGCATATTTACTAAATATTTAGTAAATATTTACTAAAACACTTTACATTACATTATAATTATAATCACTGTATAACCCTAAATCATGAATAAGCCTGTTCACTCTGACCAAGAAACTCTCTTCTTTATGAAACTCATAGGTGTGAGTTGCCCAGCTTTAGCATCAGACCTTCTAAAGTGGTTCTAATGTCTGTTGATGTATCTCAGCGCTGCTTTTTCCTCACAGTCTGTCTCTTTTGCTTTATCAGAACCATCTATAAATGTTAGTGATATCATGTCTAATAGACCTTTTAGTTGGCTATTTGTATTTCAGTTTAATTTATGTTGCAGATGTCTTTAGAGACTTTAGCTTTACGTATGTGTATAAAAGTTTACTGATGACTGTCAGTGGTGTGAGTGGAAGTCAATGAAGTGCAAATATGATCTGTTTTTCTTGTGCCAAATGCAGTGTTTATTTGTAAGTAAATTAATATACTAAAACTAATATACAGTTAATTGTTTGTTTGCTTTAGCTCCTGGCAACATTCTTCCCACCTTACCAAATGGCAGCTTACGGTATCCCTCATTGGGGGATGCGTCCTCTCACCCGTCTAGTCGCCATCCATCCGTCGGGAGCGCATGCCTTCCCTCACTAGGCGAGGAGTCCACACACCCTCTCTTAGCTGCGGATGAGGCTGTAAGGGTAGGTGAAAATGGAATTTCTAGGGAAAATTCAATTCTTAACAAAACATAGTGGATGTTTTTTAATGAATAATGTGAATTTCCTTTTGCCTTTTAAAGACCTAACCAGTCTCAAACCCCATTTACAATGACAGTGATTTTAAGGTGGTTTTCACACTGGACACTTTTCTGCAGTCCAAATCAAATTTTAGGTATGATTTCGGCCTGTTGTGTAATATGTCGATTAGTGTGACCACTGCCTTACCGTCAGACTGGTGTTATTCCAAAACCATTTTTGTGCATGTGACGGGTGCTGTTTTACATGGATATTTGGACACAAGTGAAGTACAAAGCCTTGTTTATATAATAAATAATAGTTTAGCGAGAGAGGAAGCCAATGGCACTTTCAGTTTCGCTTTAATTTGTTTAGCTTTAAAATAAATGTTGTTTGTAATGAATTGCACTATAATTTATTTATTTTATAGTCTACTCATTATTTTCATTTTTCTTTCTGAATAGGCTACCGTTAAATTCAAAGGATTTTTGTGGAGTGAGTGGAATATGTTAATACATTTTAGAAACATTTTGAAACAGTATTTTACATTATTTAATGTAATGGCTGTTATTTAATGTAATGGCCTAAAATGCCTAATTTATTTATTATTCCTCTCTCAACAATGGTGCGACATACTCAGGTGCAACTTATTTTCCGGAAAATAAAAGCAATTATGAAATTGTGCTGTATTATTAAAAAGTGTTTTTACAGTGGGCCATTTGCACCGATAAAACAAGCATATTGTGTTTATTACTCCCCACCCACATTAACTTTGGGTTTAATCACTGTTATAACTATGAGGGGGTCCCTGAAAAATGTTCTACCCTTTAAGGGTTCCTGGCCCCATAATTATAAAACTCATTATACTGAGTTGTAGTGTTGTCACGATACTGGAATTTCTAACTTCGATACGATACCTAAAAAAGTATCGATATTCGATACCACTGGGAAAAACTGTCAAATAGATATTTTTAATATAATTTCTTTTTTTGTCCGTCTATTGAAAGTCTAGGCAATTAAACATTTCTTCAGAAAGCATTTAAGCTTTTTCTCATATATAAATGCTGATAAATTGCCATTACAATTATCTGACAAATATTTGCTAACTAATTGTGTTGCAATAGCTTACATATGGCACAATTTAAAAATAAGAGTAAACATTTTTGCACTTTTATGTCAAGAGGCAGCTTTATTACGGTATGTGTGTGTGCGCTTCAGATGCAAGCGCAAATTAACGTTATGTGCAATCCCACGCGAAATTCTGACCGGTCACACCAATACTAACACGCTGTCATGAAGAAAAATCCAGCAGAACACGCGTTGCGCGTTTGTTCAGAGGGTTAACCGGACTGAATGAGAGGAGGCGGGTGCGTGTCAACTTGCTGTCGGTCAGAGAGGAGAGCGCAGCTGGTATCGATACTGTAGAAAATGAGTATCGTATTGTTTCAGATATTTCTGTATCGATACATATCGAATATCAATATTTTTGACTACTGAGTTGTATAATGTCTAGGGCTGCCCCCGACTAAAGATTTTTCTAGTCGACTAGTAGTCGCACATTATTCATTTAATTATTTAATTATATACTGAGGAGAAAACTAAACCATAATAAGCGTTTAATATATATAGTAATATATGCCTATTCCGCACTAGGCTTAAAGCATAAAGCTTGCCTCAAAGGTAAAAAGTAATGATTATGAATGTGTTGGAAAAAATAGCAAGAAGACATTTTAATGATTTATTATTAAACCAGTGTTTTCTGTGTCAGTGTCGGCTGCAAAGATGTTGCAGTATAGTGGACGTAAGAAAAATGCACCTTTCATGCGGATTACAAAATCAGAGAGTAGGGCTGCAGCTATCGATTCTTTTTGTAATCGATTAATCTAGCACTTAATCGATCGATTAATCGGATGAAAATTTGTTTGCCTTTTTTTTTAAACAACCAAAACAAATAATGCATAACAAAAATGAAGAGGAAAAGCAATTTAATTTATTAATATGCACAACAGGTTTCATGCTGTAATCTAGCCCTGACATCAAAGTGAATATATTTTATGTGGATTTCTACACCTGCAGCATTTACCATTAGGCTACTAACAAATAATATATCATTTCTGAGGTGAGCCTATTTGCTATGGTAACCTAGCAACGTGTGTGTGTGTGTGTGTGTGTGTGCGCGCGCATGCGTGCCGTGCGTGAGGCTTCATTGCAGTTTGGTAAGGCAGAAATACATGCATTCATTTTCTATAGAATGCTGCATTTGGCTTGTATCACTTGCATTGCGGTGCATTTTAGGTGAAGCATCCGTTCGAAAAATTGCGTTACATCACGTCCCGGTGTATACAGTGAATGCATGCTGAAATTATTGTTGCGTGGCTACATAAAAGTTTAAGCATTTGTGATGCATTGCTGCGATTGGTCTGACTGGCGCGTGAGAGAGAAGAGGGCGCATACGTGTGTGTGAAGGGGTTCTTTTTTTTTTAGGCTATACTCTCTTGCAATTGAACGTGAAAACGTTTACTACTTTGCTTTCCATTTTTTGCCCTCATAAGGTTTTAGAGCAAGTTCCTGATAAGGTTTTTACTGTAAATATTTTCTACTATTAAAGTTGGAATTTTTCCAACAAATGCAAAAAGTGAATTTCTTTGTGATTTTAAAATACTTGAAGGAAACGGTTCACTTTCAGCAGTTATTGTCTATGGGGAAGATTTATGTTTGTTTTACATCAGATAGGCTACAGATAAATTAGCACAGTAGGCCTACATTACATTTATTTGAATGCATTATTGAGAGAGAGATTGTGTGTGAATTACTCATACCGTCTCTATACATTATGAAGCTGTGGTTTGAACTTCAAAGGTATTCAAACATATGCCTATAACAGTTGAGTTGAGTTTCTAAGCTACTTTAGTGACTTTACTTTAGTCACAGGACAGCGTTGCCACTGCGTTTCTGCGCTGCTCTCTGCACGCAATCTTCACGTGGCGCGCGCGTTGTCAGAGACGCGACACAGCTCGGCTCTCTGTGTCACAGAAAAAAGCTGAGCACTGAACGGAAGTTTTCCGTATTGTTGTTTTTGAATAGTGCACAATTGCTTCAATGTTCCAACTGGCAAGCCTTTAAACGCATTTACTTGACAAACTTTATGAGGACGAAAGTGAAAGCGATCTGGCTTCTGGGCTTGCACGCGCCATCTGTGTGTGTGTGGCAGCTATAAGAACAGCAATCAACTTACCTGTATAAACAGTGTAAAACATGCAGTTACTATAGTAATTCTGGGCATCTAGAATCTAAACTAAATTCAAAATGTATCACGCGCTATGGTGTGCTTCCTGAACATTGAACAGCGGTCCGTGTGAATCAGATCCCTGCGCGTATACAGGGAGTGCAGAATTATTTGGCAAGTTGTATTTTTGAGGATTAATTTTACAACATTAATAATTAAACAACAACCATGTTGTCAATGAACACAAAAAAACTCATTAATATCAAAGCTGAATATTTTTGGAAGTAGTTTTTAGTTTTAGCTATTTTAGGGGGATATCTGTGTGTGCAGGTGACTATTACTGTGCATAATTATTAGGCAACTTAACAAAAAACAAATTTATACCCATTTCAATTATTTATTTTTACCAGTGAAACCAATATAACATCTCAACATTCACAAATATACATTTCTGACATTCAAAAACCAAACAAAACCAAATCAGTGACCAATATAGCCACCTTTCTTTGCAAGGACACTCAAAAGCCTGCCATCCATGGATTCTGTCAGTGTTTTGATCTGTTCACCATCAACATTGCGTGCAGCAGCAACCACAGCCTCCCAGACACTGTTCAGAGAGGTGTACTGTTTTCCCTCCTTGTAAATCGCACATTTGATGATGGACCACAGGTTCTCAATGGGGTTCAGATCAGGTGAACAAGGAGGCCATATCATTAGATTTTCTTCTTTTATACCCTTTCTTGCCAGCCACGCTGTGGAGTACTTGTGGAGTGTGATGGAGCATTGTCCTGCATGAAAATCATGTTTTTCTTGAAGGATGCAGACTTCTTCCTGTACCACTGCTTGAAGAAGGTGTCTTCCAGAAACTGGCAGTAGGACTGGGAGTTGAGCTTGACTCCATCCTCAACCCGAAAAGGCCCCACAAGCTCATCTTTGATGATACCAGCCCAAACCAGTACTCCACCTCCACCTTGCTGGCGTCTGAGTCGGACTGGAGCTCTCTGCCCTTTACCAATCCAGCCACAGGCCCATCCATCTGGCCCATCAAGACTCACTCTCATTTCATCAGTCCATAAAACCGTAGAAAAATCAGTCTTGAGATATTTCTTGGCCCTGTCTTGACGTTTCAGCTTGTGTGTCTTGTTCAGTGGTGGTCGACTTTCTGCCTTTCTTACCTTGGCCATGTCTCTGAGTATTGCACACCTTGTGCTTTTGGGCACTCCAGTGATGTTGCAGCTCTGAAATATGGCCAAACTGGTGGCAAGTGGCATCTTGGCAGCTGCACACTTGACTTTTCTCAGTTCACGGGCAGTTATTTTGCGCCTTGGTTTTTCCACACGCTTCTTGCGACCCTGTTGACTATTTTGAATGAAACGCTTGATTGTTCGATGATCACGCTTCAGAAGCTTGGTTATTTTAAGACTGCTGCATCCCTCTGCAATATATCTCACTATTTTTGACTTTTCTGAGCCTGTCAAGTCCTTCTTTTGACCCATTTTGCCAAAGGAAAGGAAGTTGCCTAATAATTATGCACACCTGATATAGGGTGTTGATGTCATTAGACCACACCCCTTCTCATTACAGAGATGCACATCACCTAATATGCTTAATTGGTAGTAGGCTTTCCAGCCTATACAGCTTGGAGTAAGACAACATGCATAACGAGGATGACGTGGTCAAAATACTCATTTGCCTAATAATTCTGCACTCCCTGTAGTGCGCGTCATAGGAATTTAACGAGGCTTCATATTCACGAGATGAATATATATAGGGGAAGCATTTAAGGTTTCTTCTCATCATGTAAGCATATACTTTTCCATTAGAGTCTGGAAAAGCATGATTTAAATTTAAGTTTAAATTTTGAAATGGAAAATGCGTAGGAACCCATAATTAACCTGCCACTCCAGTTGAAAGGAGTTAAAACAAAAGAAGTAAAATTATTGATTAATAACCACAACAAGATGTTGGTTATGCTCCCTTCATGTACTATCGGAAATTTCATACTTCATACTTCCTTTTTTAACTAGGAAATTACTATTTACGATAATTCCGATAGCATGTGAAGGCAGCGTTATTCTTAGGTTTGGGCGATATGGCAAAAACTTAAAAATGTAACTACAACATTATTGTGGTAAAATTCTCTTCTGGTTAAAACATCTGGTTAAAAAAAGCTTTATTCAGGTGCACCACACCTGAAGTGATCATCATGGTGTAAATTAGGGATGCCACAATTCTCAATATAATATTATGAACCGTTCAGTATGGCATTCATGGTTCAATACGCGCTTGTGAATTGCGTCGGTTTTGCATTTAATTAATTATTTTTATTTATCTCCGTTTTAAATATTTCTCTCTGTTTGAGTGTGCCTGTCAGTCTATGCTCTGATATGAGCAAATATCCAATCATTGCACAAGTTAGGTGGTGTTTAGCAAGGGGGTAATCCTGCCCCCGGAAAGCGTACCTTCTATAGGGGCAGCCATTGCTAACCAAGCCATCACCTGCTGTTAGCATTCCATTTACTCCCATTCATTTTGGCCTCACTTTGACAGCGAATATCTTTACATCTCAGGCGTTTAAAGACTCCATTCGTCCATTGTTTATTTCTAAACAAACACGACAATGTATAAAAGGCTCCATTTCCTTGTATCTTACACTATCGCCCCGTTGAAACTGTTTTTGTAAAATATAGGTTAACGATTGTGTCATAACCACGCGACTGTGACGTGTTGTTGAGCAAATTACCGTATAGACCCGAGGAGAAGCTCGTAGGCAATCTTTTACTGTCTATGAGGCAATCGGGGGACGTGGAGGCATAAACGCCTGCTCACCCTCTGTCTCTGCAAGATTCGGTGATTCAGATTTCACTTTGCACAACTACTAGAAGTCTTAGAACTGTCAGACAGGTTGCTCACATCACATCTACGTCGTCAAGCTCAGTCCGAGGCTGCGCAGTACGCTCAGCCATCAGGAAGTGAGTGCTTCTATCTGACTTCAGTTTTCTCCGATGAAAGTCTATGGGGTCCATTTCTTTTACTGTCTATGGTGTTTAGCCACGCTTGCAATACTGGTGTCAGGGAGTTATACTCACGGAACACTTTAGTTATTCACAATCACGAAGTTCATTATTTGAATGCGTTTTAAAGCCTTGCCAGCTAAACATTTCATTCGCATGCTCATGCACTGTTTTAACATGCGCTGAGCGCGCGCACTTAAAGCCGTCAAACACATGATTACTGGACTAAGTAGTCTTATTGCGCTAATACTGTCAAATACACACAAGGTTAACATAAACACAGTCAGTTATGTCTAAAGTGAAAGTAAAATCGCGTGTGTCTGTATATTAGATGTGTAGAGGTCTTAAAGGGATAGTTCACCCAAAAATGAAAATTCTGTCATCATTTACTCGCCATCAAGTTGTTCCAAACCTTTATGAGTTTCTTTGTTCTGCTGAACACTAAAGTATTTTTTCCCCACTAGTCAATGGTTGCTCAATCTGCTTGGTTACAAACATTCATCTAAATATCTCCTTTTGTGTTCAGCAGAACAAATAAACTCATACAGGTTTGGAACAACTTGATGGTGAGTAATGATGACAGAATTTTCATTTTTGGGTGAACTATCCCTTTAAATTGACATCAGCACAGTAGTGAACACGCTGCAGCTTGTCCTTAAAGGTCCCGTTCTTCGTGATCCCACTGTTCAAACTTTAGTTAGTGTGTAATGTTGCTGTTAGAGCATAAATAATACCTGTAAAATTATAAAGCTCAAAGTTCAATGCCAAGCGAGATATTTTATTTAACAGAAGTTCCCTTTCAAAGCCTACAGCGAACGGCCGGCTTGGACTACATCCTGGTACTTCCTTCATATATGACGTCGGTAGTACAGACTAACCTCCGCCCACAAGAATACGTGAAAAAAGGGGGCGTGGTCTTGTTGCTGTCCCACGTGGAGAAGAGGAAGTGTCGCGTGGAGAAAAGGAATTGTTGCGTTTGAGTGTGTTTGTCGCCATGTCGTCGAGACGCTGTTATTTTCATCCCGGAGTCAAATCACCTTTGTTTGGCTTTCCCAGGGACGCTGTAGAGATCATTGAGCGCATATATCTCCCGTTAAGAGGCGTGACCTTTCCACGTGCGCTAAGCTGCTGTCGAATCACAACACCGGAACCGTGCCACGTTCGCTAAGCTGCGGTCAAATCACAACACGGGAACCGCTGGCACAATCAGAACTCGTTACGTATTTCTGAAGGAGGGACTTCATAGAATAAAGGAAGTCATCAGCCGTTTTTAGGACAGTGAAAACAGCGGTATACAGATAAGTAAATTGTGTTAAAAATACTGTTTTTTTTTTACACACGAAACATGAACACGTGTTATATTGCACACTGTAAACACAATCAAAGCTTCAAAAAGACACGAAGAATGGGACCCTTAAAGGGACAGCTCACCTCTAAAATTGTCATCATTTACTCACTCTAATGTTGTTCCAAACCTGTATTAATTTATTCTGTTGAACACAGACAGTTGAATACCAGACAGTTGATGGTAGCCATTGACATCCATATTATTATTTCCTACAATGGGGTCCAGCAACTGAGCAACAACTTGAGCGCGAGTAATCAATGACAGAATTTTCATCTTACATCTTCATTTTACATTTATTCACACAATTTCATGCTGCTGTACAGCTCTGAGCTGCCACTGTAAATCTTTATATATATTTATTTTATATTATACTATACACTAGGAATGTGTACAAGGGTTTTTTTTATTTTTAAGTAAAGTTTTAAGTTTAAGTAAGGTTTTTCGAGTATTTTAAGTAAAATAAAAAAGAGTATTGCAATAAAAATAAAAAAAAATTCTCCTTAATTCTTCTGTTCCTGTCGCCTAAGAATAGAATGGCAAAAAACTGATGTGACTAGCCATCAGAACCGAACCGAACCAAAATCCGTGGTTAAAAACCGAGATATGTATTGAACCGTGGACTAACGGTATTGTTGCATACTTGTGTAAATGTAAAACAAATGACTTGTTGGTTAAATGTCTTTGCAGAAAAGATGCATGAAATATGAAGGCAAATATTGTACAAACATATCTTAAACATATCCTATATACTCAGAAATAAAATAAGAAAAAAGCTAAATATTTCTTAGCCAAGAAGTAGTAGCAATAAATAACACCAGTAAGGCTATTATTAACAGCATACTTTGTAAAAACTGAAAATAACAGCACCTTTCAGGCTGTCACCATCATCCAAACGTGAAATATCAAACATACAGTAGTAGTTCTTTACAGGTTTTTGCATTCCATTGAGCTATTGTTTTTAATGTTTGGTGGACGTGTTTGGCTGTTGCACTCGTGTCTTGTGTCTTAAGCAGCGTCTCATCCATGAAGCGGCATTCTAAAAACAATGCGAAAGTTCAACTCGCGTTTAATATCTTTGCATTTTTTTCCATTCCACTGCCCACGTCTTGTTTTTTTTCAAAGCAGTATCGCATTCTGTGTGAACGGCTGCTTAAGATGTGTTCTACGTTCACAGAGCGTGTCACACAAGAGCGATTAACCAGGCGCATCATCATGTGGTCGGATCATTTTCTTCTCTTAACTTATCATTGCTGTATGGTCAACAGGTCTAAATGTAACGTTTGATAAAAATTTTATTCAAAACCACAATTTCTCGATTTAAAAATAGTAAAATCGTAGCAAAACATTCAATTTGATTTAATCGAAAAATCGCCCAGCCCTATTTATTCTTATTAAAAATGTCATGCTACTAAAGATACTACAATAGTAACTAAAGCATGTCTTATGCTCCGTCTCTTCAGGGGCACACCTATGTGAACACCACTGGTCTGCTGGAGCAGCACAGCCCCAGTGTTTTAGATGTTCCTGCAGTGCTGAATGTCTCGCTACCTGATGGAGAAGAATCCATCCCTCAAGAGGCCCCTGATCCTGGTCCTCGAGTGCAGCTGGAGCCTGAAGGTGTTAGGTTTGTGTTGGGCCCAACTCCTGTGCAGAGACAGAGGCAAAAAGAGGCTAATTTGTCAGAACAGCAGTGTGCTGGGGCAGAGGGAGGGGCGAGTAGCTCAGCCCAGAACTCAAATGGGAATGTTATTTCACACCCTAAAAACACAAGCGGCACAGATGCGATTGCGAGCGGTAGATCTGAGGAAATCTCTCCTGAAGTCTCGATCATTCCAGAGAACTTTAATGGTTCGGCCTCAGCTGTCTCTCGCCGTCGGACTCGGCCGCCACCTCTCACTCCTGAGGCCAACGTCAACAACTCAGCCCAGCGAAGAACGGCTTTGCTGGACTACGAGAACCTCCCAGCCTTACCTCCTTTGCGAGAACACCCGAAGGGCGGCTCCGAAGATGAGGACGGGGAAGAGGTTGCAGAGCTTCAGTCACATCCCATCAACGGTTTCCACAACCACCGGCAGTACAGCCCTGACCCCACTCACTACTACATCAACACAGAGAATGTGACAGCCCCCCTCAGCGCTAACAAGGTAGAGTCGGCCCGCTGGCGGGACCGCTCTGCACCGACCTTCTTTAACTTTGATTTCCGCCGCCCCTGTTTAGAGTCCCACAGACTGAACTACATTGAGGTGGAGACAGAGACAGAGAACTCTAGCAACCCTCAGACCCCAAAGACGCCCACTTCACCTCTGCCCCAGACGCCTACCCGCAGGACAGAGCTCTATGCAGTCATTGACGTGGAGCGCACGGCTGCCATGTCAAGCCTCCAGAAAGCACTGCCCCGTTACGATGGTACCTCCAGGAAAACGCGCCATAACAGTGTTGATCTGCCCATGTGACCTGTCCCTGGTACCGCCGGAAGACACTCCTATTTGTTTCAAAAACTTTCCAAATTTATTCCAAAGGCAGGTGGACTTGATATCACATGTTGTATTGTTTGTAACACTTGTAGGGATTTCATGTAGTTGAAAGAGTGTCACTCTGTCTCATGTTGGCTTGAGAAAATTAACAGAGGAGCTCGCCATATACCTTCATTTTATTCCTATGGTAATATACTACTACTTTTCTTACACTCGTTTTTCAGTGCCTGTTTATTTTTGTTTTATTATGTTAATAACAAGGTTGGACAACATTCCACAGGTCCGTTCCATACGGTACAAATCAGTATTACTGATCATATGTTTGTTTTTCTTTATTTACCCTTTATCAAGTGACTAAGTTGTTTTAAAATCTGTATCTAAAGATAACTTCACACACTACGTTTTGAATTTTTGGCTTCGTATAGTAGATTTCAATACTTGGCACAATAAAAGTCTATTTTGTTTGATTGAGGTTTTTAGTTTTGAAGCTGTACATTTATAATACATGCACTGTGGCCCCCTTACACCTGCCATAAACATGCCTTTCGTATCCTGAATTGCATTTCCTTTTATGTTCCCGTGTCTAGTGTGATCAGATGGAGATCCTATTACAGTTATCAATGAAAAATAGAAAACATCACTTGCATACTATATCAGAGATTCTGTTAATCAAAAGAAATGTAATTTCATTGATAAAATTCTAAATGGTTTTTCTGATTTTGAAATAGAGTACCTTTAGAAGAAACAGGCTCAGCTAGAGTTCATACAAATTCCATTCAAATAGTCAACATAGTGATGATAAAATTGGGCTAATATGATTAGATTTTTTTGGACACTGTGCAGCATTTTAAATATACTGAGGTTTGTTTATGGACACTAGGATATCCATATTACAGTAATCTATTTATATAAGCCATGAGTGGATTAACTTTTCTGTTTCAGGAACAGACAGCATGCTTCATAACTCATCAGTATTATTTTTCACTAAAGAAACGTTGCCCCAGTAAATATGATACATTTTATAATACATTTTATCTTTTTTATAATATCATTAATTTTACTTAATGCTCTGCATTTCCTCTAACGGCCGTTTAGTGGTAAGTGCATCTGTCAAAATGCTCAATTCTTTTTTTAATGGTTCTGTAAGCAAGTAGTGTAATTTACACACTGTAAACAGCATTTTTAGAATGATGCCTATATTTTGCTTATTGTTGTCTGAGTGATAGTGAGGCTGATGACAATGTTGAGTTTAGAATACCTTAAAGAAATAGTTAAACACACACACAAAAGAATGTCATCGTAATCCACACCCTGTATGATTGACTATATGTGGAACACAAAAGCAGAAATTTTGAACTATGTACTGGAGTTTATGGGGATGGAGGATTTATATTTAAAGGTCCCGTTCTTCGTGATCCCACTGTTCAAACTTTAGTTAGTGTGTAATGTTGCTGTTAGAGCATAAATAATACCTGTAAAATTATAAAGCTCAAAGTTCAATGCCAAGCGAGATATTTTATTTAACAGAAGTTCCCTTTCAAAGCCTACAGCGAACGGCCGGCTTGGATTACATCCTGGTACTTCCTTCATAAATGACGTCAGTAGAACAGACTAACCTCCGCCCACAAGAATACGTAAAAAGGGGGCGTGGTCTTGTTGCTCTCCCACGTGGAGAAGAGGAAGTGTTGCCCCTTTGTTTGGCTTTCACAGGGACGCTTTTACTTAGAGATCATTGAGCGCATATATCTACCGTTAAGAGGCGTGACCTTTCCGCGCAACGTGCGCTAAGCTGCGGTCAAATCACAACACGGGAACCGCTGGCACAATCAGAACTCGTTACGTATTTCTGAAGGAGGGACTTCATAGAACAAGGAAGTCATCAGCCGTTTTTAGGACAGTGAATACAGCGGTATACAGATAAGTAAATTTGTTAAAAATATGTTTTTTTTTACACGCGAAACATGAACACGTTATATTGCACACTGTAAACACAATCAAAGCTTCAAAAAAACACGAAGAACGGGACCTTTAAAAAAAGTCTTCGGATTACTTTTCCAGCTCCGCCTCTGTGGATCTGACGGGTCGAGGCAGGGTCCTCCTTAAGGCCCGGGTATACTTCACTTACCGCGCCCGGACGCGTCACGCGCGCAGCCCTGTCCGCGCGTCTTTCAAAGTATACTACACAACGGATGCGCGCGGATGATCGCGTTCGACGCATGCGCAGTACATTTTTTCCCTATGCTCTACCAGACATTGGGGGGCAGCACTGAGTCCTGTTATCAACGGGACATTCGCTGGGCATGATCGGAGAAGAACTGTAGTGCATCCACCATTGCAAGAAGTTTGGAAGAAATACTGAAGAATCATAAACGATGGAGAAGGATATCCTCTCTTTTTTAAAGCGTGTTGTTTTTAAACCGGTCTTGCACACTCTTCTTCGACGGCTGAACACTGTGCTCAATACTGTGCGTATTGCCACCTAGTGGACTCTTCTGTACTGCTGGCGCATGCGCTGTTGCACGCGGACCATCCGCGCGGTCTCGAAATTTGGGCTGCGCGCGGACGGGGTGTGCGGCCGGCCGCACGCCCTCCGAATGACGAAAATTACGTCATGCGGGCGGTGCACGAACGCGGACGGCCGAAGTATACCCGGGCCTTTAGTGCGGTGCAGCCCAGCCTTTCCCAAAAACTACAATCATAGCGGATGTAGAGACTGACGGTTAATGCTGCATTCATACCTGCATTTTTCATACCTCCTTCTAGGAAATGCCACTCAAAGTGGGACATTCGACCTCTGAACTTGGAATACATTGATCAACCCCGATCTCGGCGAGATGCATCATTTGACATCACTTCCAAGATATCCGCAAGTCCGGCTTATGATTTGTTTTTTTCCCCATAATTGACACAAATACACGACATGCTCTTGTTGTGTTGTGGCGACATCATATGGTCAACATTGACTGTGATTGACTGGAGCACGAGGTCTGAAGTGGGACACTTCAGGAATAGGGTCTTATCTAGCGAAACCATCGGTCATTAAAAAAAACCCCAAAACATTTATATACTTTTTAACCTCAAATGTACGACTTTGGTGTTCAGAAGTCATCTTCTATGTCATCATGTTCGGAAAGGTTGCGCACGGGATGTATGTGGAAGTACCGACCCAGTGTTAAAACGAACGTGCAAAGACTAAATCAACCGCTCTTTACAAAAAGAAAGGTAAAACAATGATGTTGGTCAATTTTAAAGTTGGAGGAGAAAATTTGATGGATTTTTTTTTTGGCACTGGGTCGGTACTTCACCTACATCACTCATTACATTTCCTACGTGATGACATCACGCATTTGAGGTTAAAATGTATATAAATGTGGTTGTTTTTTTGAAAATGACTGAGGGCAGGCAGGGAGGAAATACTGAAACCTTATTGAATAACGCCATTATTCTACAACGGCCAATGGCGTTCAAGCGTGCAAAGTAAGGGCGGGCTCGCTTCCTAGATAAGGTGTGAGTGACATTTCCTCAGAATCTTACTCCAAAAGAATTAATACAAAAAACCTCTCTTGCCATTGAGTCAGTGCTTACAAGTGGACGTCACCCTTCTGCACCGATCCCCTTCAGCACTCCGGTGAGAACTTTGAGATCTTCGTAAATTACATCAAGCAAGTCAAGCAGCGCCTGTGCAGGTCTGATGACCTCCTGCCGAGCTCCCGGACTGGCATTGCTCTTGCTGCTTTTCTCTGGACTGCGCCCACAGAAGCCGCCCTCGATAGCTCGAGCTGCCCTCGCTGCAGCACCATGAGTGTGAGGATTTTCTACCTCAGACATGGGCAATGCTCAAACCTTCACGTAACAACCTTGGCTTCTCATGCTCTCCTCATGGTAGTAGAGCTGTGCGACAGGCATGAGATAAGAGCAAGGGGTTCATATTCTGGCAGCCTGGTACAGGTCCCGTGTGCCTCGCACTCTCTGAACATGCTCATGATGTAAACAGTTCATCAGCGGTGTTCTGTCTTGCATATGTTTCCAGTCAAAATTCAGATGCTTACACGATATAGACAGCGCTGCGTTCTGTCTTGTATAGAGACCAAATAGCTCCAGCTGCTTACTTGCATAAACAGCCTCCTGCCTGTCATGTACAAAGCAGCCGGGCTGCCAGGCCCAACCTCTACAAAATGATGGCGTATTACTGTATAAACATTGGCAAGCCACTGTTTTCAGTAAATGTATGTAGTGCAATCTATACTAATAGCCACAAACCCCGGGGGTCCCGCCACTCACTAATTTCCTATGATAAATGCACCGGCGTTGCCGCTGTTTTCATATCTTCTATCTTTCACTATCTTCTACACCGGCATTGTCGCTGTTCATAACCTTTTCATGATAAACCACCAAGTATGCTGCTGTTCTTGTGTGTGTGTGTGTGTGTGTGTGTGTGTGTGTGTGTGTGTGTGTGTGTGTGTGTGTGTGTGTGTGTGTGTGTGTGTATGTGGAGCTGCTTGCACTGTCTGTCTCATGTTTCCCTACATCAGGGGTCATCAACTATATTTGTCCAAGGGCCAGAATTTTTCTCTGCAGTCACTGTAAGGGCCAGATACTCGTAATATAAAATAAAACTGAGGCCTGTCGCTTTTATGTGTCATTAGAACTATTTGCTGATGTGCAAGGCTTGCAATTACCATGTTCTTCTCTGTTATGTTGATGGTTGTTATTGAGACACCGCAATTGTGCGCAAATCCCAGGCAAGGAAAATTTTGACATTTGTGAAAAAATGAGCATGTGAAACAAAAGATGTTCAATGAGAGCAACGCGTTTATCGTCATTCTTGACTGAAGGCAGGATATGGCACAAGCTACTTTTCAGAAGGCTTTTTTCCCATTAGATTTAAAAATGAATAAATATGGAATTGACCCGATTATTCGAATATTCGTTCGGTGGGTTGGTAGCCTATTCGATTTGAAAATTTGACATTCGAATATTCGTTTGTTTGTTTTTTGCGAGGTTCTCATTCCCGGTTGAATAAGGCTGGCGACACACTGGCTGCGTGAGCGTCTCAGCTGCTTGGCGTGTCCGTTTTTATTTCGGCTCCCATATTTAACAGGTTGGAGTTTGCACACTGAGACAGGCGTCTCAGGCGCGCGAGCCATGCGAAAACGTGTGCATGCTAGAAATAGAACCGACGCATGTTCCACCAATGGGAGTGTTCTCTGGCTAGAGCGCAGAACAGCGGAGTTTATGGACCGAAGTGCATGTCTGAGCTTGTGTTTTGTTGCTTTGACATTGTGGAAAATAGAATAATAGAAACAAAATGTATTAGCATTTTTACCCGTTATTATCAATCTAAATTAATCTCGTTTTTAATTTAACTTAATTTTGTTTTTCTTTATTTAAATTTCGTTTTTCTTTATTTAAATTTAGTTTTTTCTTTATTTAAATTTCGTTTTCTTTTTTTAAATTTCGTTTTTTCATTATTTAAATTTCGTTTTTCTTTATTTAAATTTCTTTTTTTCTTTATTTAAATTTCGTTTTTTCTTTATTTAAATTTCGATTTTTATTTATTTAAATTTTGTTTTTTCTTTATTTAAATTTCGTTTTTTCTTTATTTAAATTTCGTTTTTCTTTTTTTAAATTTCTTTTTTTCTTTATTTAAATTTTGTTTTTCTTTATTTAAATTTCGTTTTTTCGTTATTTAAATTGCATTTTTTCTTTATTTAAATTTCGTTTTTCTTTATTTAAATTTTGTTTTTTCTTTATTTAAATTTCGTTTTTTCTTTATTTAAATTTTATTTTTCTTTATTTAAATCTACCCTTAACTGTGCCAATTTGTTAGTCAGAAAAATATTAGACTACCTTAAAAGTATTGCTTAATTTAACAGACCTATGTGTGTGCGTTTTTTATATCACTAGTGCAGTGTCCGTTCTTGGAGCATAAGCTCTGCCCGCGTGAGGTGCGCCGCTTCCCGCTCGCGCTGTTCTGACTGTAGTTTACTAAAAGTTTATTAATTCTGAATGTGTCGCGTCTGGTGTGTCAATCTATATTGCACCAAATGCGACACTGCACTCCCTTGTGAAGTCAAGTCAAGTCAACTTTATTTATATAGCGCTTTTAACAATGTAGATTGTTTCAAAGCAGCTTTACAGTGTTAAACAGGAAAATAATGCAGCCTAATTTTATTCAGCTGTATAGCCATTTGATGTCATCAGTTCATTTCAATTTCCATACGGTGACAGTGTGGGCTTTAGATCAATAATTAGATCAGTAATTTAGTTTACATGGTTAAATTAGTTTATTAATTAGATTTATTTCGATGTTTAGTTGAAAAATATAGTGTCCCCAAACCCCAACTGAGCACGCCAAGCCAGAGGCAACAGTCGATTGGATGAACGGTTCTCGAAATAATAAAAATGCAAACGGACATACAGACACAGATTTGCCTTTATTAGAGAGAAAAATATGTTCAGCCCTTCTCTCCGAAGCTCAAAAAATGGTATTCGAACCAGCCCTAAACTTTTTCCTCTTACAAGGCTATTCCTGAATTCAGTATTATTCTGGGGGCCGGATGGAAATCTCTGGCGGGCCGGATTTGGCCCGCGGGCCGCCAGTTGACGTTGCATGCCCTACATGTTTGGCAGTGGAGCTGATTGTCTTTTGCCATGACTATGCTATTCCGATAAAGAAATGCAATAAAATCAAATGCATTGTGCCACTCGCACCTCGCTTCAAGCAGCAGACCGCTCTGCCTCTGTATTGAGCAAAGGTCCAGACACGCAGATGCATGTCAGGCTCTGCCGGGCATCTTAGAAAAGACAGTGATACGTGGATTGTGCGCTACAGCTTATTAGCAGACCGCCCTGTTCTAACGGTGCCATGTCTGTGTTGTATCAGCTCAAAACGTCCCACGAGAGGAGCTTCACACTTCTCGCGAAATGCGAGATAGAGGTAGTGCCTCTCTAGGATCCGTGCTTCTAATTTGTACACATGTGCTCAATTAGGTCTAGTACCTAGCAATACCATGATGAGGGCGCCACCTCCACCCTCTCAATAGGTGTGTTCGACATCGGCTGCGGGCGGATTCAACTGATCGGCGAGAGTAGCCGCGCGCAGGCGGGGAGGAGCTGCAAACGGAGACGTGAAGTCGGACACTTTCTGCTTCCCGTAGTGACGCTCGCGCTGTGTTTGCATACTTTATCAGCTGAAGTGAAATAAATGCAATATTTGGCAATGCACAGATGTTTCAGAGACATTATTGTCATGTAATACTTTATGTACTGCTTAATACAGCGTGTGTTTGTACAAGAATAAAGTTCAACATATAATCCTTCACTATCAATGAAGTGGGGTTTACGTTTTTAATCAGTTTTATTTTGATAAACATGACAATATAACATCGCGAATACATGAAAGGAGGTTTTACTGTTATAAAAAACAGATTTGTGCGCATTAGTGGAGCTGAAGGTTTTAGAATAAACACGAAACACGCGTGATCGCTGTCATGCGGTGAATCCGGCCAATCGTGGAACAACTGTGTCGTCATCAGAGTCCGTGCAGCCTCTTGCAGCTGCTCTGTAGAAACTGCACCGGCTGTATCAGCCGACTGCTCTCGAATTGCTCTCGCGGCACTTTGTTGACATACGTCACTGTCACGTGGCGTCGGCGCTGCCTCAAGTCGGACAAAATTTCTAACCGGCATGCACTGCTTCAAGTCAGCCGCCGATCGGTCTGCGCATCGCTGGGTGAAGTCGAACAAGCCTATTATGTCATCACCTATGGCGTTCCGATAGGTTCTTTAATATGACTTTGCAACATGCACTCGTCTCAACGAACGTCTCGTCTGCGTCTGCCGAACGTCTCGTCTGCGTCTGCCGAACGTCTCGTCTGCGTCTGCCGAACGTGACGTCTGCGTCTGCCGAACGTGACGTCTGCGTCTGCCTTAAGGGGGTTTCCAGTACATTCTACACAATTAATTCTTTATTATTTTTTCCCTCTGATCTTCAATTGTGTTTTATTAGCAATTAGGTGATTTTACCTTGCTTGTGTAGCTATAGCTTTTTTATTCCAAATACCAAATTTTAATTTACACAAATTATCATATTTAAAAGTTTTGTTTGCCGTTGTTTCTTGTCAACATATCCACAGATACTTATGAAGAACTCATGCTAGAAAAGTTTTTATGTTTTATGTTCATGTTTGTATTCACCACTTGGAGTCTCTTGACCAACACAAAATAATATAGTAAACATTTGGGGTGATTTAGCTAACATAAATAATATTTATAATTTGTAATTTTATAGTTGTAATATTTAGTTTTAGAGTTTCGCCGAAGTTTGATTGACAGTTAACAGAATTATAAAAACAGTTACACCTCCAAATCCCTCCCTATGCCTTATTCCTCAAACTTTGGATAAAAGCTGCAAAATGAATACATGTAAATGTAAAAGAGAAAGACGAGCAGTTCATTATTATTATTTAGCATATAATTTAGCAGAGAATTAACATTTTAGAGCCAGGGATACTCTTTCAATTCTGCCATGGTTTTTATCACACTTAGAAGAGATGATCGATCAGTGCACGTAGCCTACTGCTTGAACTAAGACTATAGGCTATAAAGTCTATTTATTGATTGAGTTTCTTAAAATGTAAAAAAAAAAAAAAAAAAAAAAATTGTAAGCTCTGTTTCATACTAGGCTACTGCTTTGCAAAAGGTCCGTTGTCATTTGTGGACACCAGACTAAACCTTGCAGATGTTTAGTCCCTGCAGGAAAAGCAGGGAATCATGTAGGCTACATTGAATTTCTTATTCCTGCTTTTAACATTTATTTCACACTGGTTTTAGTTTTCTTTTTTATAAATCATTACTATACATGAATAAACAATTAAATTAAAATATATGGACACGTTAATTGTTAGGCATTAAAAATATGCAAAATGATTTATTAATCACCTACACATTACCTTTTTAAAAATCTATTTTAAGGTATTTAAGACCTGCACAGGGTGATATCAGTGTTTATGGAAACATCCAAAACCATAAAATGACTGTAAATAGGACTTAACTTTATAATAATACTAATAGAACTTTATAGTTTATACAACTTAATAGATATTATTATTATACATTTTTTAAAAGTGCATTAGCTTCTCATTGATCCACGAGTTAACATTTACAACTCTGTGTGTAAAAATATGAGTTATTATTATGCATTAGTCTGAACAAACCAACTGACGTGCTGATAATGCAATTTCACTCTTTGACAGTAGATGGTGCTTATGGAACAGGAAATATATTGGTTTCCCCGGTAACCTCTGTAAACAAAATAGCTCTGCGTTGATAAACACTACTTTTTTAAGTGTAATTCGTTGAAACTTTCATAAAACCAATTTTTATGTAGCTCAACACCAAGCACTGAATTCGCACTTTCCTGGCACTGAGCTTGTTAAAAAGCTCCACGTTATGTGCTCATTATGCAGAGCTGCCTGCACCTGATCACAATCCATCCGCTCATGCTGCATTTTCCCCACTTCCTCCCCAATCATTTTTGTAATAGCACCATGCTACTCTAACAAAATGTAGTTCACACTTAATTCAAGAACATCCTTATTTGCCTACCAGAAAGTGCTTTGCTCAAAAAAAATTCTTACAAACAGCATCACACAATGAATTACCTGCAAGGGCCTGCAACTTGCTCAAAATCCTTTAATTTCAAATGTATTTGTCAATAAACATATCTGTGCTATATAACAAGTCCTTGTTCACAAAATAGTAAAAATGTTTAGCCACGTTGTCAATATAACAGTAAACTCAGTATTACCAATACCTGATGTAAACTATAACAATTATTGAAAATGCACAAGACTGGACTTAGTCTATATGGATTATATAAATTTAATATCACAAATGGAAACATTATGAGTGGGCCATGGGAGCCAGGAATGTTTGCATGATAAAAAGTCTTATTATAATACTAGTAAAACCTTCATGACTGCAATTGAACAATAAGCTAAATAAATGAACTGTTCAATAACTAATATGTAAAGCTGAACATTAGGAATAAAAATATGCTGATAACTAAACAATATAGCATAACGAAACATGGCAAATGGTTAATTATGCAGCTATTACGAAAATTAAATAAAGAAATAGGCCTAAAGAAATAATCGACGAACTACAGTAAAATAGCGAGGCATAGGACATAAACTGTTTTGTGTTTATAATAGTTATTGCATGTAGGCTATTATCTCGGATATCAGACATACTATACTATTCTATTCTATTCTATTCTATTCTTTATTTGCCAGTAAATGCAATCCTGATCGAGTTGGCGATCACTGTTGTCCAACTAGTGTTGTAGTAGGCTACATTTAAATTATACATGATAAAAACACAATAACAACCCCAATAATAATAATAATAATAATAATTATATCTATATATCTATATATATATATATATATATATATATATATATATATATATATATATATATATATATATATATATATATATATATATAGGCCTATAAAGGCTATCAAAAACGTTTCCCCACGTATTATGTTTGTGGGATTAAACAAGAATTCACACACGCATTTACACACTCAAATAAAATCACAGACGCAGGCGTCACGGTATAAGCAGACGCAAATGTCACGTTCATTGACAGGAATGAGTGAAGTGAAAGTAAATTGTGCATTCGCTGACACACTGCACTGAGCCGTGTTGAGTAGCGTGTTATACTACGTGTTAGCGAAAAAATTTAATTATAACTTCACTGCTACACGTGAATGACGCGTAACGTCTGAGTGGACACTTCACTGCCACACGTGATTTGCGTGACGTCTGCGTGACGTCTACGTCACGTCTACGCCTCGTCTGCGTCTTAAATTGAATGGAATAAATAGCAGAAAAAAAAAAAAGTTAAGACGTTGAGTGAGACGTTCGTTGAGACGAGTGCATGTTGCAAAGTCATATTAAAGAACCCATCGGAACGCCATAATCACCTCTCTTAAAGCCTTGTTTATACTCGCCGCGGCCGCAAGAGCGCGAGGGTGCGCGCGGCAAAAATGACGTCAATGCGGAGGGGGCGGTCTCGCGCGTTGGCTCCGCAAGACCCCATTTCGCCTGGCGGTGCGCAGCGCATTTTTTGTAACTCCGCGCGCACCTCCGCATCCGAAGACGTACGATTTTGAGGCGACTTTGTCCGAGCTGGTGCGTCAGTACCGGCACATTTATGACCATTCCATGAGGGATCATCGCGACAGCCAGATGGCACAGAATTCATGGAAAGTTTGCATTGATGGGCGTCCATCCGTCCAACCATCCATTCCTTTTGAGAATAGGACTTTAGAATACATTTGCATTAAGCACTCAGTTTGTCTTAAGTAACTGCTTACATTTTCAAAATGAGCCTACACTAACTGAAATAGAACCTTTGATAAAATAAGGCATGTTTTATAAAAACTAACTGTACAAAGAGGCTTCATTTAGTACATTAGTTTACAAGACACTTTCTACAACATTTATTGTGCTTGTTTAGTGTTAATTTCAGAATGTACAAACAAAATCAGAAATTAGTTGTCATCTTCAGTTAATGCACTGTGAACTAATATAGTTAAAATATAGTATATATATATATATATATATATATATATATATATATATATATATATATATATATATATATATATATATATATATATAGTATAAAAATATCAATATAGTGTATGCATGTTTTCACATCCATCTATTTTGTTCTAATGTCGACCAATGCCACGCTCTCAGTTTTATGGTTTTATTACAAACACTGTGATAACTTATACACATACATGCCAACCCTCCCGATTTTTCCGGGAGACTCCCGAATTTCAAAGCCCCTCCCGAAAATCTCCCGGGCCGACCTTTCTCCCGAATTTCTCCCGATTTCCACCCGGACAACAATATTGCTAAACCATCCGTCACTGAGCGCCGTTTCAGGCTCTCCACGGCTCTGCTTTCGTCCGCGAAAAAGTTAAGAAACTCAACGCTAAGCCCTCAGTACCGAGCCGAGCAGTTCCCTCAGGGAGTGCTTGCTGTATTTTGCCTTGTTTTTAATGCACTTTAATGTACTGTATGGAAAATAATGCCTTAAATGAACTTGAGAGAAAATGAGATGCGCGGGTCAGCGCGCCTTCACGTGCTCTAATATACGATTATCGTAATATACGAGTTTCCTATAAACATTGCACATGAACGCCCTCACATTTTGAAACTTGAATGCAATGCGCTCGTAATCACGACTTCAGAAGTCGGAATCATCAAATTTCCGATAGCACGTGAAGGCAGCATTATCCACATCATGTTTGGCTGAGGTAGATCTTAAAGTAGCACTGATAATGTCTGTCATTAATGTTCAAAGAACAACGGGAACAGAAGATTGTAGCTTTAATGATGATTCATCTATGTTTCACTTATTATTTATGCAGTTAAGAAAGGTGTTGATAACTTTATTCAATTTCTGTGTAGACTATGTCTAACAGGGAAGGCCACAAGGATAATCAAAATAAATATCTCTTTCTCTGCTTTCATATGTAATCTAGAGATGATTGTAATTCTGTGTAATTTCATACCTTTATATATTTAGTTTGAGGATGATTTTGTAGTATTAAAACTAGTCTCCCCAGATGCTCTGGGTTGACCTCCATGCATGGCTCCCTCTCGCGATAGTTATGACGGAGTCGTTGTTTGGGTATTGAGTGTTCTCTAGATAAGCAGTCATAAATCCCCTGACATTAATTAGAGTGTGATGCCCTAGTGCTTGTATGTGTGTGCGTCTTTACAAGTTCTGTGCAGGTTTGTTGGAGCTATCTGATCGGGGCCTGACCCCCCTCACGGCAGGCAGGCGCCCTTTACGACGTCCGAGGCCAATCTCACCCTCCTGGATAGGATGTTGTGACGAGCATCCCGACTAAACTACGCCATTCCGGCATATCTATACATGTGTGACAAATGTTTAGACTTTTAGGTCTCTGTAGCGAATTAAGGCTTAGGCCATCTGTTATTGTTGATGTAATCAATGTCCTTGTAACCAGTATAACTGGTGGGGCAAAATTCTCTGTGAGTTAGAGTCTGGCCTGCGATTCCACTAGAGACTCTGACGCTGGCTTCTGCTGATGAAACTGCAAACTATTCTTCAGTAAATTTCTTTAATTAATCTAACTCTTGACTCCTGGTCTTCATTCAACATATCTGGTCTCTGGGTCTAAAACTGTGTCCCCAACAGTTTTGGTGGAGGATTCGCGAGCAATCATTCCTTGGTACACCTCTGGCAAACAAGTAAACAAGGTAGTAAGCTTTTGTTATTTTTTGGTTAGGGCTGTCTGACTGGAAGAGATTGGATAAGGAGAAGCAGTGTACTTCGCTTCATTCCGCTTGTGAAGAGTGAGGCATAATTATACTAAGTTAATGGCATAAGAAGTCGCTGATCGTCGTTACGTGCCGCTTCTCCAGGGATTAAATTTCCCAGGAGTTAGAGCGTTTAAGCATAGGTAACGGTAGCAGTCAGTGCAAAGGAGCGGACTCAAGAGAGGGGGCCCCAGTGGGCTTTATAGTGCAATCACTTCCCCTACAGGAGACCGTCTTGGACTAGCTTGTAAGGTCCAGGGGACATTGCGAACCTGTTCCATCTCTTCCAGTTCAGATAGGGGTACCCCGAATTTAGAAAATCAGGCAGTAAGGGATTAAGTTATTAGTTAAACAAAATAAAAATAGATTCAGGGTTGTTTGCCGGGGATGCATCAGGAACGATCCCGAGTAAAATGTAAAGTATGACCCAAATTGGCATGGACCAGTATATGTGACTTTTTCGTATAAGTGTACTTTGCAGTTTCATCACGCAGAAGCCACAGCGGTGTTGGTTAAAGATCGCCGCCTCCATCTCTGCTGGTATAATTTCAGGTGAGTATGAACTTTGACTGAAATGATGGCTAACAATTTGTGACATGATCAGTCCAGATAAAGATTTTGAGACAAAAAGAGAGCAAACGCTGTAAGCAGCTCTGCTCTGAAGCCCTGACATCAAAGAAATTTGAAGGAATTATTAAGGAAATGGGCAAAGGGTTTAATTCTAAGTGGAAAAAGTTAATCAGAAATTTGACCGGCTAAAAGGCTAAAAGACTGGAAAAATTTTAATTTCTAACTGTTTGTGAGATGAATTGGCAGAAATAATTGGAAAGGATGTAGGATTTGGTCTGTGTAGTCTGAGTAAAGGACTGGAAGTTGTTTTTGAAACAAAACAGGAAAAACAAAACAAAAAGGCCCAGAGATGTGTGAGCAGCGAGTCTTATCTGCCCCCTCCCCTCCAGCGCTCTCTTCTCAGAGCAGCTGCAGATATAGTCACGGACACGGAGGGATTTTAAACAGAGGGGCACAGATTGAAAAATAATGAAATAAGTAATAAGTTCAATAAATTTAAGTCGTAAAGAATCCCTGTTAAAAGGAAAGTTCAATGATAATTTTAATATAAATTATGAGGCAAAATTAAAGACAATGATGATACAAAGTGAGCAGAAAAGATATATATTTAGAGACATAGTGGGTTTAAATGATATAAATGTATAATACATTTTCCTGTCCCTCTGACACGTGAAAAGTTCTGATAAGTTTATTTGACTGGATGTTGGTAAAAACACTGCTCGTGAGACAATAATTGGTGTTAAAAGCTAAAAACCCTAGAAGCTGATGTTTTCGTTTCAAAAGATAAGCTCATGCTGAGCTGTAATAAAACAATTTGCTTATCTGAATCTGGCCCACCATGTCATTTCTGGTGCTGTGGCTAAAATTAGAAGAGTAACTCCGACTCAGTTTGGATGTTTGAAGTTTGAATGTATTGTTTTGGGCAAAAGACAAATATAAAATTATGATCATTTGAAAATGTAATTTCTGGCAAAGGATAGAGTTAAAAGGATCATGTCTGACGTTTTATTGGAAAACAAATGTAATCTCTAGCCAAGTCTTATACTGTTCTAGAGTGACAAGTTAAAAGTTTATGACAATGCAGTACCAGTCCTGAATGCCTCAGAGTCTCTCTCTATGTTGGAAACCAGCTCAAGGCTGATGTTTGAGCCTGTGCCACAGATGATCAAAGATATTGATGAGTAAAAGCGCAGGGCATCACTTGAGAATAATAAGACATGTTGTAGGAAAACATGGTGTGTAAAAACGTATAAGATGTTTTTACACACAGACTTTAAATGAGAATGAATTTAACATTAAAGTTAAAGTCTTAGAAGACTGTTGAAAAAGTTATCAGAGAGAGAGAGAGAGAGAGAGACTGCTTGTGGAAGCAGGGATGGTACAATTTGTTATCGCCCTGCTAAAGCTGAAACAAAACAAAGAAATGATATCAGAACCAAAACAATCCAGCTGACTTTTGTAGAGACAAATTAATAATGAGCAGACGTAAAAGCTGAGTTTAAATAATAATTTGAGTTAACACTAAAAGTAAAATTTGAGAATGAGCAATTCCATGTTTAATGTGTGTGTGGGTGCACTTTATGTTTTGTATGTGTTTGTTGCTAGAACTGTTCTGTCCTGATTGGGTGTCATTAACCTCTGGAATGAGTGTTTGACCATTACAGATTGGTTAAGGTAAACGACAACCTTTAGAGAAACTGATCATTTTGAAGGAATCTGGTGAAATGATGATCCAGAACACGGGACAAGCTTTAAATGGATTCTTATCCAGCTCTGTCTGTTACGACGACTTTTGTCATTTCTGATGTTGATTTGAATTACTCTCTGGATTAGTTAAAGTGGAATTGTAAAGTTAAAGATTGCCGTCCATCATGGGTTAAAATCCTTGTCTAAATTCAACTGAGGGCATAAATTTAAATCATGTCAATTGATTAAAAATGGTAAACGAAAATATTATAGACTTGATGGCAGAGACAAAGTGACAAATTGGCTGAAGTCACTATCTAAATTATCCAGAGACTCCCTCAAAATTCTGAAAGGCCGGAGGGCGACCAAAGAGATAACTTATAAAAGGAAAAGTTTTATTTTTACTTTATTTTAATTTTTCATGATATTTTGATTTATATAGAACCACAATTAATGTTAAAGAAGCAAGTGACTTTAAGTCTTTCTGTGTGACTGGGATTGAGATAAGAGGAATATAATATTTTGGTTTCTGCAGAGCAGTAGAGATAAGAAACAATAAGGATCATATGGTGTATCTGCAGACCATATTTTTGATAGAGGAATAATGAGAAATAGCCCAAAGAATAATGTTGTGAGAAATAGAATTTATGAACACTTGTAAAGTTAAATGGAGTTAACTTTACAGATATGAATCTAACTTTACAGATATGAGATATGAATGAACAAATCATTTTAAAACGGCTTTAAAGAAATTGATGATGACTTACAGTCCAAATTTAAAGTAATATGGGAGATTATGAAAATGTGTTCCTGGTAAAGTTATGACACTTTCGGGTGTAAGTGGCAAGATAAGGCTAGTGAGGATTTGATGAAGTATCACTGCCAAGTGACAAGAATTAAGAGGTTAAAGATTTTGGTCATTTGGAGCTTACACCTGAAGAGTTTTAATGGACAACACATTGAGAACAGAAATAAAGCAAAATTTAAAAAAGGGTATTTTAAAGAAAACCCTGATGAATGATTTTGAATGTTTTACTAACAACAAGCTGATTGGGTGTAATAAGAATTGATAATTAAGTCATTTTGATGAAAAGGTTTTAACATTAACTTTTATTTTTATGTTCATCAACGGTCATGTGGGCTATGAGGGGTGAAGAATGGGTCTGTTGGAAATAGTACATTTAACCAAAGGTTTCTTGAGTAAAAATTAGGAACAAGTTTATGTTTTAAGTGGAAAGAATGTTATGGATGATATGAATGTTTTCTTTTATTTTCTATTCTTTGAGAAAGAAATGTATAATGTGTTATGCAATTAAGGGGGTACATGCTATATGAGACTGAATGAAATTGAATGGATTATTCCATTGTTTATTTTTATTTTTATTTTACTTTTTATTGTTGGTCTATCTTTTTTATTATTTATTTAATTTTTATGTCTATTTCAGGCCACTATTGAGTTTTATACCTGAAAAAGATCTGTTTTGAAAAAGAAAAAAAAGAAAAACTTTTAATTACAATCCCTATCTTTGGGTGATATATCTTGGGTAATGATGAAAATGGGGGTTAAGTTAGTATGTAAGGATGAATATGTGCTTGTTGGTGTGACATTGTAAATTAGGAAGAAGCCTAAATTGGTAGAAACGTGAAGGGTGGGTTCTAAAATTAAATTTATAATCAAAGACTTAATCAATATTTATCTTTCTATATTATTATCACGAATTTAATGAGCCTGTCCAGGTATGATTTTGTTTCTTCCTTTATATTTTCCTAAGTTTGTATTTGGTCTCTGAGTGGTGACTGAGGGTCCGTCCTAGACGTGTGTGATGTTTCACGAGAACACTTGTATCAGGAAAACTGTGTGATCCGGAGCTATAATTAACCTGTCTCCATGTTTTTACTAATTTGAAAGTAGACCGGATGGCTCTGATGACTCTTGAATGCACTTTCCAAAAGGTTCCAGAAAAATATCGGATCCGGTTGCGATGACCAATGAGAATGAGGTGATTTCCCGATGACGGGTAAGACCTTCTTGTGGCCAGCAGAGGGCAACCCACGCCAATGGGGGTCACCACTCTTGGGGCACCTCCAAGAAGTGGGGTGTTTTTTTATGTGAGGTGTGTATGAGAGGTGAGGCAGATGTCTGTGAGGCCAGCAGCATCTCTGTTGGGAGGGGAAGCTGTGTTTCGTAAGGGCCAAGGTCAAGACTGGACACGGCAGCCCCTGCCCTAATATTGGCCCCTCTATACCGCTCACCAAATACCGCATAATTGAGAGCCAGGAAACACCTTAAAGATTGGCATTCGGGGGTCAGCTGAGATCATTCTGGTCACTTTAACCTTGAAAATTTCAGTCATGTGTTCAGATTTTGGAGGCATCACACACCTCTAACTTGATGGAAATGCAGCGCCAGTGAGTGCTCATTTAGCCCGGCTTCCAGAGATTAAATATGGATTTGTCTTTCATTTTATTTTATTTATTTTATTTTATTTTATATTTCCTTTTACTGAAACCCTAAAGAATTGTATGAATACTATTGTACTATATTGTCGGTTCCCCTCTCAATGAGAGAAAGCACGTTATCAGTATGTTGATCAGGTTTGAGAAAAGAAGAACATTGGGGCCCTGTTTGTGAGTGGAAGGGGTAAAGAGCCTCAAAACGGGGACTGGTCTTTTTAGTGGCCAGCATGTCCGTGATGAGGTGAAGCGACAAATGTGACCCGTTGGGGAAGCATGCGTCACCACTTGACCTTCCGTAGTGACCTCACTGGTAGACCAGATGTGCGGTATGGGACCACTCATTGGTCTAAAAGGGGGGACTGAAGCAGCAGGTGAAGCGGCAGGTCAGATACTTGTCTCTTCTTTTATACACATATCCTTTTCAATTATTCTTTTTATTATATCCATAACCTGAATAATCAAGGATAATCAAAATAAATATCTCTTTCTCTGCTTTCATATGTAATCTAGAGATGATTGTAATTCTGTGTAATTTCATACCTTTATATATTTAGTTTGAGGATGATTTTGTAGTATTAAAACTAGTCTCCCCAGATGCTCTGGGTTGACCTCCATGCATGGCTCCCTCTCGCGATAGTTATGACGGAGTCGTTGTTTGGGTATTGAGTGTTCTCTAGATAAGCAGTCATAAATCCCCTGACATTAATTAGAGTGTGATGCCCTAGTGCTTGTATGTGTGTGCGTCTTTACAAGTTCTGTGCAGGTTTGTTGGAGCTATCTGATCGGGGCCTGACCCCCCTCACGGCAGGCAGGCGCCCTTTACGACGTCCGAGGCCAATCTCACCCTCCTGGATAGGATGTTGTGACGAGCATCCCGACTAAACTACGCCATTCCGGCATATCTATACATGTGTGACAAATGTTTAGACTTTTAGGTCTCTGTAGCGAATTAAGGCTTAGGCCATCTGTTATTGTTGATGTAATCAATGTCCTTGTAACCAGTATAACTGGTGGGGCAAAATTCTCTGTGAGTTAGAGTCTGGCCTGCGATTCCACTAGAGACTCTGACGCTGGCTTCTGCTGATGAAACTGCAAACTATTCTTCAGTAAATTTCTTTAATTAATCTAACTCTTGACTCCTGGTCTTCATTCAACATATCTGGTCTCTGGGTCTAAAACTGTGTCCCCAACAGAACTAATATAGTTAAAATATAGTATATATATATATATATATATATATATATATATATATATATATATATATATATATATATATATAGTATAAAAATATCAATATAGTGTATGCATGTTTTCACATCCATCTATTTTGTTCTAATGTCGACCAATGCCACGCTCTCAGTTTTATGGTTTTATTACAAACACTGTGATAACTTATACATGAAAGTGAAAAATATATTTTAAAGCACAAAGCAAACACACAAGATTTAACACTTTTTTTTTTTTTACTTTGATTGGCAACATTACTGTATACATCCCCTTCTGATGACAGTCCTGTACTTGTACTGCGATCAACGAAACTGTGGTCGAGCCCAACTTGTAACTGGAGGCAACACATTTTTGGTTACTGCCAGACGCAAGAACACGTAGTGTGACGGCCAGTCTCTCTTGTAAAAGGCTTGTTTGAGATGCGCCTCGCCTCGCCTGCAGTTCAGCCGAGACTAGGCGGCTGCAGTGAGGGGAGGAGTGAAAAAAGTGCAGGCAAGCCGGACAGTTCTCTCTTCTCGTAGTGGATCAGACACCTGCGAGATCAAAGGCGGATATCGCGGGATTCACACTCGTGCGCTTTGTTGCTGATAAACTGGATGTAATTTAACTTATGTTACTTTTATATGAAAATAAATATTATGAACAAGACACCCAAAGTTTTTGTTATTTATTTCCATTCGAAAGACGTGTTTATCAATCATTTTTACTTTAATTAGGCCTACATACACGTTTATATATATATATATATATATATATATATATATATATATATATATATATATATATATATATATATATATATATATATATATATATATATATATATATATGACAACAATCACATAACCCACAGAGAGATCGCCTTTGTTAGAGAGTTTGGGAATAACCCCATATGATATCAGAGTTTTAAAATCAAACATTTTAAAAAAGAACCATACATCACGGTTGTTTAAACCAATAAGCATTAAGCTGTGTCGTCAGCAAGTCGTTTCCCATCATGCTTTTGCTCCGCGCAGTCGGTGGAGAGCAGCTGCGCTCAACTGCAGAATCCGACACATCCGCCTTTCGCTCGCGAGAGTTTTTTGACATACGTCGGCATGACATCAGAGCAAGGCGGACCGCCCTCGGACACTTTTCTAACCGGCATGCATCTCGCGCTGATCACCGGTGATCGGTTCTGTGCAGATTTTGCTCATCTCAAACAAGCCTAATTACTTCTCTATGGATCAAGTCCAGACCGAACGATACTCGGTTACTTAACGTAACCTCGGTTCTCTCTAGAAGAGGGAACGAGTATTGCGTAAGTTCCTTACGCTACGTATTGCGTAAGTTCCTTACGCTACGGGAAAGTATTCTTTCTTCGAGATTTCTGAAAAACCCAAAATTATCCTTAATTTTGTAACATTGTCAACGCAGTGCGGCAGCCTGGCAGACCATAGCAGGCTATTCCAGCGTGCTATTGGCTGCTCTGCTGGCAACTGCAGCAGCCTATCGGTGAGCCCGCGTGACGTGGCGACCAATGAGGGCGCTTCGCGCCCACCTGGCTTCATTTGCCTACAGGTGGGGCGTGGCCACGTGTATATAAGCAGGGCTCACAGGCTGCATATTCGGTTTTCGTAGTTCTGAAGCGTAAAAGCCCGCGGGGCGCACGGCAAGGAACGCAATACTCGTTCCCTCTTCTAGAGAGAACCGAGGTTACGTTAAGTAACCGAGTATCGTTCTCTTACGAGAGGTTCTCTCGTATTGCGTAAGTTCCTTACGCTACGGGAACATATTGTCAACGCCGTGCGCGCCTCGCGTACAGCATATGTATCCCAGGGAACCGGGGACCATAACACTGCTCGGGCAGGGTGGCCGGTAAGGAAAACGGGCCACCACATCTACAGACACTTCATTCGAACTGACGGGTGGTTACAACGGGTGGTTACAACACCCTGTCCCATGAATGAGGGAACGGCACCTGCCGGTCTCCTTCAAATTCACCACACCTTGTCTCATGAATGAGGGAACGGCAACGCCGGTCGCCTTCAAATTCACAATATTTTGTTATATGAGTGAGGTAACGGCACCGCCGGTCACCTTCAAACTCACAACAGCTCGTCTCGTAAATGAGGAAGGTCTCCTTCAAATTCACATGAGCCTAGTACCGAACTTACTACCAGTATGTGAGCTATGTCTGCGCAGAATCACTGGGCAGGACCAACAGCCCTATTGAACTGGTAACACTTTCGCCTGTAAGGCAGGAACTTCCAGATTGTAAAATCTCACGAACGTAGACGGGGAGGCCCAGCCTGCCGCCATACAGATATCGTGGATGGAAATCCCTCTGGCCCAAGCCCACGAAGAGGCCATGCCTCTGGTGGAGTGTGCTCTGACACCTAGCGGGCACTGCAGGTGTTTGGAAGCGTATGCAGTTGCAATCGCGTCCACTATCCACCTGGAAAGGGTCTGTTTCGAGGAGGCGAGACCTTTAGTGCGCCCACCAAACGAAACAAATAGCTGCTCAGAACGCCTGAAGGCGGCGGAGCGTGTGACATAAACCCTCAATGCCCTGACAGGGCAGAGGACATTGCCACCGTCCCCCTCGTCGGATGCTGGCAGAGCCGAGAGGGAGATAATCTGCGCCCTGAAGGGAGTGCCAATCGCTTTGGGGACATAACCATGCCTCGGTCTGAGAATGACCTTAGAGTCATTAGGACCGAACTCCATACACGTCGGGCTCACTGAGAGCGCGTGTAGATCCCCCACGCGTTTCACTGAAGCCAGAGCTATCAGGAACGCGGTTTTTAGCGAAAGGAACCTTGGTTCCACAGTCTCGAGCGGTTCAAAAGGATGGGCCTTCAGGGCCTCTAGGACCAAGGCCAGATCCCATATAGGAACCGATGGGGGCCGCGGGGGATTCATCCGTCTGGCTCCTCTGAGGAAACGGATGATGAGCTCGTTCCTTCCTAGCGTGCTACCTAGCGTCGTCTGAGCGAACGCTGCTATAGCCGCCACATACACTTTGAGCGTGGAAGGGGACCTGCCCAGTTCCAAAAGCTCTTGGAGGAAGGAGAGCACCCGCTGGACCCCACATTGCTGTGGGTCCAATCCCTTGGAAACACACCACTCAGTGAACACCGACCACTTAGAACTATATAACCGCCTCGTCGAGGGGGCTCTAGAGTGTAAAATCGTGTTCATAACCCCTTCGGGCAGGTCAACGGGTATCCGTTGGTCACCCATACATGCAGAGACCAACGCTCTGGATGGGGATGCCAAACTGACCCTCCTGCTTGAGAGAGGAGGTCTGCTCTCAGCGGAACTGGCCAGGGGGGTGAGTGCGACAGCTTCACCAGCTCTGGGTACCAAATCTGGTTCTCCCAGCGCGGCGCTATAAGGAGCACCAGGCGGCGCGTCTCCCTGATTTTCGCTATGACCTCGGGCAATAGGGAAATCGGCGGGAAAGCATACAGCGGGAGGCTGGGCCAAGGTTGGGACAGCGCATCCTCGCTTTTGGACAGAAACCTCGGGCAGCGGGCGTTCTCTTTTGTTGCAAAGAGGTCGAGCTCCGCTCTGCCGAATAGGCGCCATACCAGCTGGACTGTCTGAGGGTGCAGGGACCATTCTCCTGGGAGAATGAGGCCCCTGGACAGCTTGTCCGGGCCCACATTGAGGTGGCCCGGTACGTGCGCAGCTCTCAGCGAGCGCAGCGAGCTGTGTGCCCACACGAGCAGGCGTTCTGTCAGATTGCCCAGACACCTGGACCTGACACCGCCCTGCCGGTTCACATAGGGCACCACTGTGGTATTGTCCAACCGGACCAACACGTGGTGTCCTCGTATAAGCGGGAGAAACTGCTTGAGCGCGTTCTCTACCGCTATCATCTCCAAACAGTTTATGTGTAGGAGCTTTTCCCCGCTCGACCAGAGGCCCGAGGCCGATCTGCCCTCGAAAACGGCGCCCCAACCCGTGGTGGAGGCGTCCGTCGAGATGACCTTGCGGTGTGAGATGGCTCCCATCGTCACTCCCCGCTGGTACCAGTCGGCTACTAACCAGGGCTCTAGGGCTGAAACGCATCCCTGAGTCACTCTGATCCTGAAGCCTCCGGACGCCCAGGCTCTGTGAGGCACTCGGGCGTTTAACCAGCATTGCGGCGGGCGCATGCGCATTAAGCCCAGCTGGAGCACAGCTGCAGCTGAGGCCATACGTCCCAGCATCCTCTGAAAGAGCTTGAGAGGTGCGATTTTGCCCGGCCGGAAGTACGCATCCATGCGCCGAACTTGGCGCGCGCGTTGGGGTGACAGGCGGGCTGACATTGCCACAGTGTCCAGATTCAAACCCAGAAATGAGGTTGATTGCGTGGGCACTAATGAGCTCTTGGTCCAATTGACCGTGAGCCCCAGGCTGTCCAGATGGCTGAGCAGCATTGCCCTGTGGGCGAGGAGCTCGGCCTCTGACTGCGCCAGGATGAGCCAATCGTCCAGATAGTTCAACACTCGCATCCCTCGACTTCTCAGGGGAGCGAGGGCCGCGTCCATGCACTTCGTAAATGTACGGGGTGCTAGTGACAGGCCGAACGGAAGGACGGTGTATTGATAAGCCTGGCCGTCGAAGGCGAATCGTAAGAATGGCCTGTGACGCGGCGTTATCTTGATTTGAAAATATGCGTCTTTCAAATCTAGGGAGATTAGCCAGTCTCTCGGGCGAATATGCGCGAGGATCTGCTTGGTCGTGAGCATCTTGAACGATCTTCTCATAAGAGCTTTGTTCAGACGCCTCAGATCCAGAATCGGTCTGAGCGACCCAACCCTTTTTGGCACGAGAAAATACCGGCTGTAAAAGCCTGACTCGCTCATAGAATGGGGAACCGGTTCTATAGCCCCTTCGCACAGCAGTGTGGCTATCTCCGCTCGAAGTAGATGTGCTACTTCCTCGCTCACTCTCGTCTCCGTACGCGCACAGAAGCGCGGAGGGCGGCGAGCGCACTGCAGAGTGTAGCCGTGCTTCACTGTTTTCAGCACCCATTCTGATACACCTGGAATGGCTTCCCACGCTCTCGCGTGTGCCACACGGGATAGAACGGCCTCCGGGCTCGAAACGCCGCGCTTTGCGGGTTCGACGGCCTGTATAGGAGGGGCAGGCGCAGTGCGCGCGCCCTCTGTGCTGTGGGCCAGCCGATCGCTCGCGATGGCTGGCCGCCCTACACACTGTATCTCTGCCGCTTCGAGCAGGGAGTGGCTTGTGTGTGGCCTTACACTCGTCGTTCCGGCCACCTTGGGCGGAGAACAAATGGTGTGTGGCGCGGCGCATGGCGCCGGGGGCAGAATGTTCGCGAAAATGTGTGAGCGCGTTTGAGCGGGCACAACTCTTACGCGTGGAACATGACCGGTTAAGAGTGGCTGTGTGACATCGCGTATGGTGATTAGGCGTGGGCGCAAATAAGCGGACACGTGACCTAACTCTAGCACTCGAGCGGCCGGTGGCCGCTTTATGTGAGTGAGAGACACGGGATTTGTGGTGCTTGGGTGCAGGGGTGAACACAAAAGTGGGCACGTTTACTGCATTTGAAAACACATACGGCGTGAGCCGTGCAACCAGAAAAATGGCAACTTCGTGATTTCTCTGGTTCGTCATAAAAACGGCGGTTGTAGACAGGCGAGAGGGCAGTTTTGCCGGCTCGTTTGCTGCGTGAGAGCCATCTGCAGCAGCCACAGGAGTGGGGGCTGACAGGAAGAAGAGTTTTGACGGTGGTCCGACCACGGCGGGACTTAACCGTCGCTTCCCCCCTCTGCTAGGAGGACTTTGGAGGGGCTACAGTTGGAAACAGGCGAGAGGGCGAGTTCGCCGGCTCGTAGGCTGCGTGGAAAACATCTGCAGTAGCCACAGGAGTGGGGACTGACAGGAAAAACAGAGTTTTAACGGTGGTCCGGCCGCAGCGGGACTTAACCGTCTTTTCTCTCCTTATGTATAGACGTCCAAAAATACTCGAGCACCACGTGGTGCGAGTTAGCTTTCTGTATGTAAGAAAAGCTGGCCGCGAGCCCGGGGAAGCGGACAGTAAAACATTTTTATCTGCCGCGAGAGCTGGGCTCGAACTCGGGTCTCCGGCGTTTCAGCCGCTGATTTTGCCACTGTGCTACCGGGAGGGACACAATAGCGTTCAGTTAGCGCGAGCATACAGCAGTACGTCCTCGTGCTTGTTGGCAGTCGTGCGTGCATAAAAGACAGGCTCGTTACTGCAATAGTAATATTTCCAGCAGCCTGAACTGGAGAGGGGGCTGAGAAATGCTAGAGAATGGCGGTTCGTCCGGCCACAGCGGGACGAAAACACCCTCTGTTAATTTCCCGGTGAGTGCGGCGCGCGCACGTGCGCGCGCGCTGAACGTGCTCGTGACCGAGCGCACTCACATTCCTTGTGAACGGCGCAATCTGCGCGGTCCAAGAGGGGGGAGTGCGGGTTCGTTGGAGAGCATATGTCAGCGTCATGTCTTATGACGGCGTATGTTTGCTGGCGTGCGTGTCTTAACAGGCTCGTGTACAGCAATATGAACAATTCCAGTCGCCTGAACTCATGAGGGGACTGAAAAATGTGCGCGAGGGTGGAACAGCTCTCTTGTAACGTAAAGAGAGCTGCAGGACCGTGCATTTCTGCCATCCCTTGTATATAAGCGGCGCATCAGCGCGGCATGAACAGAGGGGGGAGGAGGCTCGCTCCGAGACCGTTCATTTCTACCATCCCTTGCAAGCGGCGCGGTGGCGCGGCTTGAACAGAGGGGGAGGAGGCTCGCTCCGAGACCGTTCATTCCTACCATCCATTGAAAGCGGCGCGGTGGCGCGGCTTGAATAGAGGGGGAGAAGGCTCGCTCCGAGACCGTTCATTCCTACCATCCCTTGTAAGCGGCGCGGCTTGAACAGAGGGGGAGGAGGCTCGCTCCGAGACCGTTCATTTCAACCATCTCTTGTAAGCGGCGCGGTGGCGCGGCTTGAACAGAGGGGGGGAACAGCGGAGTGATGTCGTCATAAAACTGCTCGAGTCGAGCCCGCAGGGTCGACATAGAGAGTTCCTCACACTCGGGGCATTCGCCCGCGAGGAGTGCGGCGGCGGCGTGGTCACGGCCCAGACAGAGAGCGCAGACACATGGCGGTCTCTGGTGCTGAGCTGCACGTGGCACGAGCCGCAGGTGGAACGAGGCGTTTTGATAAAAACGCTCGTGCTCTTTTATGAAACGTGTGACGCAACGGCGAGAACACGTGCAATGAAAGGATATAATGCTGCCGGATAGCAGAGCAGGCACGGATGGCTGAAGGTGGCGCGATGCTGCCGGCTTCTCCAGGCGCTGTCCTCTGCTTGCTCGTCTGCACGATCACGGCGGCGGGTTCCAGATCCAGCGATGCGAAGGGCTTCGCTGAAGAAAAGAAAATCGAATATGCAGCCTGTGAGCCCTGCTTATATACACGTGGCCACGCCCCACCTGTAGGCAAATGAAGCCAGGTGGGCGCGAAGCGCCCTCATTGGTCGCCACGTCACGCGGGCTCACCGATAGGCTGCTGCAGTTGCCAGCAGAGCAGCCAATAGCACGCTGGAATAGCCTGCTATGGTCTGCCAGGCTGCCGCACTGCGTTGACAATGTTACAAAATTAAGGATAATTTTGGGTTTTTCAGAAATCTCGAAGAAAGAATACTTTCCCGTAGCGTAAGGAACTTACGCAATACGTAGCGTAAGGAACTTACGCAATACGAGAGAACCTCTCGTAAGAGAACTACCCGTGCAAATTTTTTTGTGGGCGGGGCTAAATTCGTCTGGCATCCAGGCTAAAAATGAATATAAAAAACAAACCAAAACAAGTAATCCAGTTTAATTGATTATTTTTATTTAGTGAAATACCATTTTTACAACATTTACAAAATCTTTTACAAGGTCTTATTGGCTAGCCAGAAGATGGTTTTGTTGCATCTATGGCCTGCCCAAAGTAGTTGTTTTTTATTATTAAAACAACTTTAATTGTTATTAGCAGGTCCTCAGACCAAGCACATGCTCTACACTTCACCATAATGGTAACCTCCAAAAACACTAACATAACAAAAACGTGTAAATACCAACAAAACAAAACATTAAGCATTAAAAAATCTCTCAATTTTCTCATCTTGTAAAAAATGCATCAACTGGCACTTTATTTAAAAATGTACTCTCTGAATTCAGCCCCTTTGCAAAGCATGATGGGAAGTGAAAGTCTTGTTTGATTGGGTTACTTGATTGAAACATGTTATTTCAAAATGAAAACATCAAGTTATGTCAAAGAGTAACAGTTTTAAGTCAGTTTAACATGAATCAATTACATTTGAACCAGAAACCTGATATAATTGTGTTAAATCAAGATGAATTGCTTAAATAAATTGAACAGCATCATAAAATATTTTTTTGAGTGCAGCAGGTAGCTACATGATGACAAATGAAATCTAAAATAAATAAAATCTCCATAAACATTCATTCAGAGACTCCTTTTGTCCAGACACTCATTAAGAAAAATGTCCATATCGTCCTTAATTTGGAAGCGAAACACTTAAGGCTCTTTGTCCAGTTGTCTGTCGTCATTCCTTTCAGCCAAGTTGAAGAAAGGCTTTTTCCTGGTCTTCCGCTTTCAAATTTCAGAATGCACAGCTCTTCCACTAAACCAAGACTTTTGTTTGTCCCGCAGCCATTCAACAGTGCAGAGGTCTTCTGTTATCTGTGACTGCTTCATGAAAGAAGGTACAAACCAAGGCCGTAACCAGAGTTTGAAAATGAGTGAGGTCCGGGGTGGGGTGTTAAGAATTGTGCTATAATAATTGTGCATCTCCGAGTGGGACTATCCCTTTACAGTTTTTTTTCAATTGCTAACAAGCATTGTTCAATACTGAAACCACATTTTCAAAACTTTTCACACATTCAGCGATACACAAGTGTATACGGACCAAACTTGCTTTCAGACAAAATGCATTCAATCACCACATTTTTCAAAATCCACAAACACTTTTGTCATTCATACTCCACAACGTCAAGTCAAGTCAAGTCAATTTTATTTATGTAGCGCTTTTTACAATGCAGATTATTTCAAAGCAGCTTCACAGTGTTAAACAGGAAAATAATGCAACGGAATTGTATTTGGCCGTACAGCCGCTCCGGAGAAAACGGTGATGTCATCAGCTCATTTCAATTATCATACAGTGACAATGTGGGCAGATCTGTAATTTAGTTTATATGGTTAATTTAGTTTACTAATTAGGTTTATTTGGATATTAAGTTGAACATTTAGTGTCCCCAACTGAGCAAGCCAAGCCAAAGGCAAGAAACTGCAAAAAATATATATATTTGGAGGATATTTTTTATATGCTAACACACTACTTTCAAAACTGATAAAAGCACATTCAAATCAGAATGATGGCAAATTTCAAGCATTTCTGCAGAAATTATTTTGAAAAATAGAATATTTTTTTTAGGTTAGTGTGTTTTGAGCAAGCGGCAACCTGCCGCATTTTCTCTTGAAGCAAATACGGAAGTGCCTTAAACTGCAATTCATCGACTGGCCGCTAGGGACAGGCTCCAGAAGGGAGCAGAATCTCATTGAGCCTCATGTTAAAATGGTCAACTTTACAGCAGATTAAAACATGTTTACAGCCTGGTACAAGTTGTGAATTTTTTTATAACTCATTCGTTTACATTATATAATGCATTAAAGTTCTGCATAATTAAGGGCGTGGCCACTTCGAGTGACAGGTGGAAAGCCATTTATCTGCTGTCTGTTAGTCATCGCGTCACTTAAGCTCCGCCCACGTTCCGCCTTTTTGCCCATTTTCTGTTATCCAGGAGTGACGCGCGATGACGCACTGCCAAGATGGCAACGGCCATCTCGTCCATACTTTGAGCTTCAGATCCAAGTACACCTGGCTGCAGCCTGCAGATCGGGGCAGGGCTGCACGTGTCACTCCGTCCATACCGCTTCTTATTGGTTATTGGCGAAGTATGACGTCAATCGGGGCATGGTTGCACCTGGGGCGGGAATGCACGACTCGTCCCGCCCGCAACTCTTCTCATTGATTAGTGGCGTCAAGTCTGAAGTCGACACCACGGCACACGTGGTTTTAAAACAATGCTTATAGTTTCTTACTAGGCTTGTTCGACTTCACCCAGCGATGCGCAGACCGATCGGCGGCTGACTTGAAGCAGTGCATGCCGGTTAGAAATTTTGTCCGACTTGATGCAGCGCCGACGCCACGTGACAGTGACGTATGTCAACAAAGTGCCGCGAGAGCGATTCGAGAGCAGTCGGCTAATACAGCCGGTGCAGTTTCTCCAGAGCAGCTGCAAGAGGCTGCACGGACTCTGATGACGACACAGCTGTTCCTCGATTGGCTGGATTCACCGCATGACAGCGATCACGTGTTTCGTGTTTATTCCAAAACCGATCAGCTCCACTAATGCTCACAAATCTGGGTTTTTTTTATAACAGTAAAACCTCCTTTCATGTAGTCGCGATGTTATATTGTCATGTTTATCAAAATAAAACTGATTAAAAACATAGACCCCACTTCATTGATAGTGTAGGATTATATGTTGAACTTTATTCTTGTACAAACACACGCTGTATTAAGCAGTACATAAAGTATTACATGACAATAATGTCTCTGAAACATCTGTGCATTGCCAAATATTGCATTTATTTCACTTCAGCTGATAAAGTATGCAAACACAGTGCGAGCGTCACTACTAGCACACGGCTACTCTCGCCGATCAGTTGCATCCGGCCGCAGCCGATGTCGAACACACATATACTTATGAAGTACTACCATGTAGAGAACAAAACTCTTTAATTAATGTCCGTTAATTACTTATTATACCTGGTGATAATATATAGTAGGCTATCAAATACAATACATTGTAAATGTGTTAATTTTTGGAAGTTTTGTAGGGTGATATCAGGTAAAATGGGCCATCAGGTAAAATGGGCCATTTAAGGTTTGGGGGTCCCAGCCCCTCTGGAATTTAGAGCCAATGACTGAAAAGGATTTCAAACTGTTGTCATAACTGTTCTTGACAAGTAACAGGTGATTTGATTAGTTTATGGTTGCGATGGTGGGCGGGGCAATAATTCAAATCAAGACTGCACCAGAAAGCTGCATGGCAAGTAGCCATACCAAATCTAACTAAACTATTATAAGGATGATAAATCTATATAAAAAAAAAAAAAAAACATGCACATAAAAAACTAAGCATAATATTGGTCTTGATGGCATCCATCAGAAATAATGCTGTTATTTTGGTATATGAACATATTTTTTGGAAAAGTTATGTTTTTCTTGACGGCCCAATTTACCTTAACCCACTGAGCTAAAATGGGCCATCCTCTGTGTCACTCACAAACACACGTGTGTGAGTGTGTGTCGGTGTGCAAGTGTGTGGGTGCGTGTGTATGTGTGTACACACACCCCCACACCGACACACACACACCGACACACATATGTTGGTGCAACAACATTATGAGGACTCTCCATAGGCGTAATGATTTTTTTACCGTACAAACCGTATTTTCTATCCCCCTACACTGCCCCTACCCATAAACACAACCATCACAGGAAACATTCTGCATTTTTAATAAAACATTGTTTAGTATAGCAATTTGATTTACGGGTACATTTAGAAAGTCCTCATAAACCAGCTTGATGTTGTAATACCAGTGTAATTGGTAAATGTCATTATACAAATTTGTGTTATGCACACACCGACACACACACACACACCACTGACCAATGATCTATGCTGTTACAAAATTGACTTTTTTAATTGTACATTTGAATATGTGGGTTTGCACCCAAAATGTTTTGTTTTGTTTTTTTAATGACATGTTTTTTATGTTTGATTAATACAGTTTAAATTTATGTGGCTACATAAAATTAAAATTGATGATAAATCACTATTTCCCTTTGCAGTTTGACTGGTCCATTGGTTACCTGAAACAGCGGCCCATTTTACCTGAAACTGCTCATGCAAAAAAGGTGGCACAGCTGATGTTTTAAGAACTATAGGGCCTAAATAATATTTTTTTTTTACATAATTTCAATACAATATTATCAAAAACAGTCATTAAAAATCATAAAAACACATGGGAAAGGCATATATGGTATTGTATTATTGTCCCAAGCGATTGACCAAAAAGTGGCCCAATTTAGCTGATATCACCCTACTTTCCAGCAAGAATCCAATTACATTGCATTCGCAATGTAAAACGAATATAGTATTAGTTTAATAACAGCTTAGTTTTAAGTAATTTTTTTTCATGTTGTTTATTTACAACTTATTTGTCAGATATTTCGATTTTTTATTTCACTATATGCTTTATGGTTACACATATGACTTATTAACATTTAAATAAACGTTTAATATTCTCAGCAAGAGTGTCAAGTCTTAAACTGTGATTAAAATTAGTAGATTATGGATTAATTTGATAATTAAAATGGTTATGGATAAAAATACCAGCATGGTTTGTATATGAATAACATGCCAAGACAAATAGTTCACTGTTATTTAGGTATAAAGCTTAATTAGTTCTGATAAAGAAAGGTGAAATTTGTACATCTATACATACACATCTCTTTTTGTACAAATACATCTCTCTCTCTCTCTCTCTCTCTCTCTCTCTCTCTCTCTCTCTCTCTCTCTCTCTCTCTCTCTCTCTCTCTCTCTCTCTGCACATATACATCCTTTACACACTTTCCTCCTTTCAATCACCTTTAATGATTAATCCTTCCTTTACACACTTTCCCTGACACCCTAGCACTGGCACATGAAACAGCAGTCTGGGTCCTCTATGCTGTCGTAGAATCCTCTCAGGCAACCACGCTTCCCATTTCCGTAAAAACCTGAGCAGGATTTGAAAAAAAGTTTTACATGTTTTGCACACTTTAATTTTAAAAGGCACCTGCAATTCAGCATTAGATGTTTCACTCCATTTCCCCCAGTTCACAACACCTGTAGCCAAAAACACACACAAAAGAAAACTCTTTCATATGCAGATCTAAGATTATGTTAGCCATGGTACTGCTTGAGAAAATGCAAGAAGCAAGAATACTTAAAGCCAACCTTATACCCATTAGGCCTTATGCATACTTCATTGCACACATTTAAACTTTAACAAACTTATTGTCAAGCATGTGTAATGTGCCTACTGTCTGAAAAGGGCCTTGTTTACAACTGCAAATAAGAGACAGATTCATGTAGGCAGTATCTCCATCCTGTAGCACTACTTCTAGCAGTATCATCAGCAAAATAAAGTATTTCTTAAAGTATTAATCCTTGCTTGGAATATGACAGTATTCCAGCACTTAAGGAAAAAAAAGAGACATCTTACATTCAAGGGTTAGGGTTAGGGCCGGCTGTCACAAAGCTCAGTGAATACTGAAATGGTAAACATTACAAATACATTTGCTCAGATATGTACTTGATAAACATATAGTAAGCAAAACATCAGCTTTATAAACTTACCATCAGGACAAAAACACCACAGCTGTTGCTGAGATGTTGTCGTGGAAGAAGGCCCTGTTGATGTTGACATGCACAGTCAAACTACCTTGAAAAAAGTTAAATGATTTTACAGTTACTTATTCAAATGAATATTGGTACCGCAATATCATTGACACAGTATTCATGCCAAGGCCCAGGAGATATGATTTGTGCAATGTTTCTGTGATGACAAAAACAAAGACCATAACTTTAAAAACAGTTACTGTACTGCATCAAACAAGACAATACAATAGAACTGAAATGTGGGGCAGAACCAGAACTTCCCATGTGTTATATGACCATTTTCATTGACATTTAGCAAAAAAGTGATTTGTAAAATAATTAGATCCTAACTCCAAGACCATTTAAATAAAGCTACTAAAAATAAAGTCAGATGAACAAGTCACATAAAAACAAACATGGTTAATATCGGCCATAGTTTTATTAAAATGTGGTTAGGAATGACCACAAACTGAACAGTGCACTATAAAACCTGTAGATAAGCAGATATTCTTCCTAACTCAATGTTTTGCCATGCAGAGGATCAAGGGAAAAAAAATGTCATGCTCCCCTGGCTTCATAATCTGTTGATAAGACACAATATATACACCGAAAGAAGACAACTGCAATGTATAGATCACAACTAATCATTTTATTCATGGAAAAAAGTCCTACAATCTAATTTTGCATATTGTTAAAATAGACTTGTCCTATATCTCTTCTCCTGGTTCAGTTTTACTACTGTATTTCTTTTTAAGGGGCTTATCTGGGAACACACATTCGTTCATCTTCGGAACACAAATTAAGATATTTTTGTTGAAAGCTGATGGCTGAAAAAGGCCTCCATTGACATTCAGTACATTTACACTCAAGACCCATAAAAGGCATTAAAAACGTTGTTACAAAGTCCATCTCACTACAGTGGCTCTACAATAATTTTGCGAAGCGACGACAATAGTGTTTGAGCAGAAAAAAAAAATCAAAATAACAACTTTATTCTACAAGTTCTTGTCTTCCTTGTCATCTGCCGTGAACTCACGAAGCACCACGACGCATGCGCGTGGGGAATAAAATAAATATATCACAATAAATATAACACGGAGGCGGCACCCACGCCCTCACTTACAAAAAGCTCTCAAGTCCAGTTCACTCTTCTCGCAGCAAACATTCACATGAGCCTATAGGAGGTGTTTCACACGGCTTATTAGTCAATTAGAGAGCTTGACATTTTATTTTTGACTATGAAACAAATGACCATTCTCATCTCTGTGCGTGCCATAACTCTGTCTTATTTTGTCACTTATTGAGCAGTGTGTGTGTGGGGGGGGCATCAGAGAGTTATGGCACACACGGAGATGAAAATGGTATGTATGGACTCTGGGGAATACAGTTAATAGTCCCAAAAAGTTGGTATGTTCCTTTAAAGGTCCCGTTCTTCGTGATCCCATTGTTCAAACTTAAGTTAGTGTGTAATGTTGCTGTTAGAGCATAAATAATACCTGTAAAATTATAAAGCTCAAAGTTCAATGCCAAGCGAGATATTTTATTTAACAGAAGTTCCCTTTCAAAGCCTACAGCGAACGGCCGGCTTGGACTACATCCTGGTACTTCCTTCATAAATGACGTCAGTAGAACAGTAGAACAGACTAACCTCCGCCCACAAGAATTTGCGGAAAAAGGGGGCGTGGTCTTGTTGCTGTCCCACGTGGAGAAGAGGACGTGTCGCGTGGAGAAAAGGAATTGTTGCGTTTGAGTGTGTTTGTCGCCATGTCGTCGAGACGCTGTTATTTTCATCCCGGAGTCAAATCACCTTTGTTTGGCTTTCCCAGGGACGCTGTAGAGATCATTAAGCGCATATATCTCCCGTTAAGAGGCGTGACCTTTCCACGTGCGCTAAGCTGCTGTCGAATCACAACACAGGAACCGTGCCACGTTCACTAAGCTGCGGTCAAATCACAACACAGGAACCGCTGGCACAATCAGAACTCGTTACGTATTTCTGAAGGAGGGACTTCATAGAACAAGGAACTCATCAACCCGTTTTTAGGACAGTGAAAACAGCGGTATACAGATAAGTAAATTGTGTGAAAAATACTGGGTTTTTTTTACATGTGAAACATGAACACGTGTTATATTGCACACTGTAAACACAATCAAAGCTTAAAAAAAAAACACGAAGAACGGGACCTTTAAAGACGGCTTTGTTACTTGCTCTCACTACACTATAAAGCCTAACAGTTGTATGTGTAACCCCTCCCATTCCGACCGCCAGCTCCAAGCAGGACTCGAACCCTGGTCTGCCGGCATGAGAGTTGGACGCTCTAACAAGGAGGCTAAAGGCTGCAACCCCTAGCGTCAGTCGCTAGAGCATCTCTTGAGATCAGAGGAGTGAGGTTTACTCGCACAGCAACTACTAGCTGGCCTCTGTTACACTTGTACTAAAAAAAAATGGACACAATGACTGAAACAGAACTCAAACTGAATAAGTTCTAGAACATTTCTAGTTCCCAGCATGATAATTGGATAATAATTGTATTGTTAAATGATTAAATAAGTGATAATTGCGTATTGGTGGTGACACCTAATGATGGTAATGAGCAGAATCACTGAAGGAAAGAGAAACACAAGAACTACAACTGACTTCAGCCATAGCTTTAGATGAAATCAACTGAAGGATAAAAGAAGACATTACATCTCTGTAGATCTCAGCAGAGGAGGATTAAACAACTCCACAAACAGCATTACCAGCCTCACACATTACTAACCAGACTGACTTTATTTCTGTCATTTCTGTTATATTGAAAATAATAGTTTCGTTTGAGTTCACCATGATGGTGTTCAGTGTTTGCTTTTGTTGGGATCTTGACCCTTGACAAAACATGTTTTGCTCTGGCTGCTTTAACTGTGTTTATGAAGCACATTTGTTATGGTAGGAAAAGTCAAGAGAAAATGTGATCAGCTGGTGTTGGTTGTTTTTTGCTGATGATATTATCGTCATGCAGTGACTGAATCATGCTCTAATGAGTATAATGCTCTGGTTATAGAGGTTTTGTGTTATTTTTTGTTGTTGTATTTTTCATAATAGAACCTATATGATCCTACAGCACAAGATCCAGGATGGTTGTGGTAATCGCACTGTGGCGAGCAGCGAGGCCGAGGGACCGCGAGGGCGGGACGAGGCGGCGCTCATCAGAGAGGATGAGCGCCAGCTGTGAGCCAGCGATCTCGGCTCTCGCGGAGGAGTGAGGGACTATAAAGGACGAGCGACGACAGTGAGGGACGAGAGAGGACCAGGCCTGGATTTTATGTTGTATTTTATTTATGTTTTGTTATGTGTTGCTGCAGTCGACCGTGAGGGGCTGCAGCTTATTATTTTCATTTGTATTTGTTTGTATGTAGGCGGCAGTCGACCGCGAGGGGCTGTCGCCGCCATTTTATTTTATATTAAACTTATTGATTGTTCGCCGGTTCCCGCCTCCTTCTTCCCGTACAAACAACGTTTACTACAGTGGTGCCGAAGCCCGGGAGGAAGGAGGGACGCGCTGTCGAAGAGCCCTCGCAGCTGAGGGGGATCGCGGTGCCGCGGAGTTCGGGCACCGCGGAGGAGTGAAGTCCGCGAGCGGCTGCCCGAAGCGGTGGTGCTGGAGCGGATGAAGGTCGGTGGGACGAAGAGCTCGCTGCCGTGCCCCTGGGTCGAGGTGGGGTGGCGGCCGTCCTAGAGGGAGCGCGGAGGAGTCACCGGCGTTCGCCGTGGGCCGGAGCCTGTATCCCTCCGCCGTGTAGGGGAGGGGCAGGGAGCGCGCGGGACTCGCTGCCGGCTGCCCTCGACAGGAGGAGCCACCGCCGGCCGCCAGGGGGCGGAGGAGCGTCGAGCCGTCCACCGGCCGCCCAGTACCACCGCATGACACCGCGAGGAAGAGCCTCTCGGCTGGCTGAGGACCGAGCGGCAGTGTGTCTGGGAACCGGACCAGAATTTTTTTTTTTTCTCCTCTCTCCACTCTCTCGTCTCTGTCGCTCCTCATGTTCCTCGCTCCGTTCTCTCACCTCGCTGTTCTTACCCCCAGGTTCCGCGGCCGCCGTGATCGGCCCCCCCGGGGAGGGGGGGGGGGAGAGTAGAGCGCAGTCTCGGGGGTACCCCCCGGCCTGCGAAGGGCGTTGGGGGTATGTGGCGAGCAGCGAGGCCGAGGGACCGCGAGGGCGGGACGAGCTGTGAGCCAGCGATCTCGGCTCTCGCGGAGGAGTGAGGGACTATAAAGGACGAGCGACGACAGTGAGGGACGAGAGAGGACCAGGCCTGGATTTTATGTTGTATTTTATTTATGTTTTGTTATGTGTTGCTGCAGTCGACCGTGAGGGCCTGCAGCTTATTATTTTCATTTGTATTTGTTTGTATGTAGGCGGCAGTCGACCGCGAGGGGCTGTCGCCGCCATTTTATTTTATATTAAACTTATTGATTGTTCGCCGGTTCCCGCCTCCTTCTTCCCGTACAAACGTTTACTACACGCACAATATGCAGGATTTTTCTTGTGTTTCTCTTTCCTTTTGTAATTCTGCTCATTATAATCAGGTGTTCATCACTAATGCTCAATCATCACTTAATTTCTTGATTGCAATGAGTGTCTTATTTTAGTGAACTCAATTGAAATAAGTTTAAAGTATTCATAACTATTGTTTTCTAAAATTAAAAGAATTAAGGTAATCAGTGTCCTCAAAGTTAATGAGTTAGCTTAACTTACTAGATTTGACTTTGTGTGCTATTGTGAGCTAGCAGTAACTGCAAGCACTCTGAGTTAATTTAAAGTTTGTAATTTCTGCTGTTTTACTCAATATAGGGAAGGTTCAGCTATATCAAGTATTTGAATGCAGTGTAAAGCAAAAAGGGGGAGGGAATGCATTACCACTTCTCTTGTATGATGTTCACACCGGATGGTCAAAAAGCAACTTTTAGAACTAACCTGGCATTTGTGCTTAAATTGTTTAAACACGCTGGTGCAGTTCAGTCAGGGGACCTGCAGCTTTTCATCACCCCCCTTTTTATCTCCAGAGGAGGAGAGGTTGCATTGTTCATGTCCAGTTCGTTGTCAAAAAAAGCGGGGGGGGGGGGGGGTCGAGTCAATTTCAAATATCTTGGGTAGGACGGCGGTTGCCAACAGTAAAGCAAATGTCTTTGTTCTCGTTCAAATATCTTTGATTATTTTCAACCTTACACCACCATAGTATAAAACTCATGGCTCCCAGCATGCATTGCATCATTAAGTATGTCACCATTGTTGAGATACATATGCTGATTCTTGATATTTGTGTGCTTCTAAACTTTTTCTCCCTAGAATGTATTTAAAAATCTAAATTCAGAATGCCTGATCTGTGGCAAGAAAGTATTGTTGGTGAACATAATTTATTAATATTTTTAGTCTGCTTCTTTTTTGAAGCAATTTAATTTGCTTCTTTTGATTTGAACAGATTATGTGTTTTGTTAACACTGTAACTAACCACAAACTCACATAAAAAGCCAAGAGTCTAACTGCCCAAACTAAAGGAAACACTGATCACCAGTGATGGGAATAACGGCGTTATAGATAAACTGAATAATTTTTTTCAGTAACAAGTAATCAAACGAATTACTGTTTCTCCCATTACAACACCGTTAGCGTTACTGAGAAAAAAAACACGACGTTACTATAATTGAGCTCACTGAAGCGGTTTTCATCCGAACCTGCAACGTTTTTCTTTCTCTGTTTGGTTGGTGTGTGTGTGTGTGTGTGTGTGTGTGTGTGTGTGTGTGCGGGCGTGCATGCCATGTTGGGGGGTGGACCGAATTATAAACATAAATTTCCTATTTTAAAAATGGACATGTACAGCTTCAGAAGTTTTACGAAACCGGAATGATAGACTAAGTTACCGAGCCCCGAGATGGGTAAATTAACGTTAACGTTAGGCCATTAACTTTAAAAGTGATGGAGAAAACCCACCAATCCCCCATTAATTCACATCAACTAAGCAACACTGCTTTGTTGATGCATATTAATCAAGTTAAACCAAGATTATTCTCCCTATTAAATAGCTAGTGATACATTTTGTAAGGTATGTGTTCAGGCAGCCTTATATGAGCTATAAGTTACATTTATTGTTGATATTTACTTGAATGCAGTTGTTGACTGGTCAAATTTCAAATCAATAAGATAAGTATATTTATTCAAATTTGGTATAAAAAAAAGTATATTTCTGACATTAACATTTCTAACATATGTCCCACAGGTTGCACTCACCATTCAAGCTCATCCCAGGTAAATTGGCAATAATTCTTACAGCCTATACCAGTATGACACAGATTTCAATAGATATACATACAGATATACACTCACCTAAAGGATTATTAGGAATACCTGTTCAATTTATCATTAATGCAATTATCTAATCAACCAATCACATGGCAGTTGCTTCAATGCATTTAGGGGTGTGGTCCTGGTCAAAACAATCTCCTGAACTCCAAACTGAATGTCAGAATGGGAAAGAAAGGTGATTTAAGCAATTTTGAGCGTGGCATGGTTGTTGGTGCCAGACGGGCCGGTCTGAGTATTTCACAATCTGCTCAGTTACTGGGATTTTCATGCACAACCATTTCTAGGGTTTACAAAGAATGGTGTGAAAAGGGAAAAACATCCAGTATGCCTTGAAAATGCCTTGTTGATGCTAGAGGTCAGAGGAGAATGGGCCGACTGAACTTTGACTGAAATAACCACTCGTTACAACCAAGGTATACAGCAAAGCTTTTGTGAAGCCACAACACGCACAACCTTGAGGCGGATGGGCTACAACAGCAGAAGACCCCACCGGGTACCACTCATCTCCACTACAAATAGGAAAAAGAGGCTACAATTTGCACGAGCTCACCAAAATTGGACAGTTGAAGACTGGAAAAATGTTGCCTGGTCTGATGAGTCTCGATTTCTGTTGAGACATTCAGATGGTAGAGTCAGAATTTGGCGTAAACAGAATGAGAACATGGATCCATCATGCCTTGTTACCACTGTGCAGGCTGGTGGTGGTGGTGTAATGGTGTGGAGGATGTTTTCTTGGCACACTTTAGGCCCCTTAGTGCATCGTTTAAATGCCACGGCCTACCTGAGCATTGTTTCTGACCATGTCCATCCCTTTATGACCACCATGTACCCATCCTCTGATGGCTACTTCCAGCAGGATAATGCACCATGTCACAAAGCTCGAATCATTTCAAATTGGTTTCTTGAACATGACAATGAGTTCACTGTACTAAAATGGCCCCCACAGTCACCAGATCTCAACCCAATAGAGCATCTTTGGGATGTGGTGGAACGGGAGCTTTGTACCCTGGATATGCATCCCACAAATCTCCATCAACTGCAAGATGCTATCCTATCAATATGGGCCAACATTTCTAAAGAATGCTTTCAACACCTTGTTGAATCAATGCCACGTAGAATTAAGGCAGTTCTGAAGGCTAAAGGGGGTCAAACACAGTATTAGTATGGTGTTCCTAATAATCCTTTAGGTGAGTGTATAAGAATAAAGTGAGGCTCATTTCTAAACATCCTATTTTGACTTAGGCCTCTTAAAAACGGAATAAAATGTATCTTTATTAACAAAACTGAAATCAGTGTTAGCTAAACTAAACAAATGGCAGTTGAGTCAAACACTGATGAGGCATGCCCATCTCCTCACTTCTCCAGATTATCCCCTGTGGGTATGTAGGTCTAGGTGGTCTGGATCTGACCTTACTACTTACACTTTCAATGCTGCAGGGGAATATAAACTTCTGCTCTCTTCTGGCCGTACCACCAAGTTTTTGGGGTATGGGTAGTTTCTTGAGCACATCACCTCTAGGGATGACTCCTTCATCGTTTTCTTTAAATGTAAAGATGGGCTTTCCATACACAGACTTCTTTCAACATTGGCACAACTTAACCCAGGCCCTTTGGCACAAATCACCCCAGACCCACAAGTTTGAAAAACTAGCATGATCCACCAGTTAAGAGCTAACATCATGTTAACTGTATAGACTCATTGTGTAGCCTGCTAAAACACTAAAACATGTGTGAAATGTTTTCAAACCGGTCTATAATTGTTCAGACACTACAATAAAAAAAAACCTTGATCATAGAAATTTTACTTTGAAAGAAAAAAACCTTTTTGAGCTAATATGTGCTAATCTCTCATGCCATGTGTCTCTCTTCTTTAGAGGATGAGTAAAATGGATGGATTTTCAAAATGATGTGGTCACATTAACAAATTCTTCTATGGTTTTCCAGAAACAATGGGTGGAACTACTTCCCCCCTGGCACAAATCACCCCACTCTCCCCTACTTACTCTTGTAGACAGTAGCTACTCCTCCTCCATGCCCAGACGTCCTGTTGGCTAGCGATCTTGCGTTCACCAAGGCTATCCTGACAGGAACCGGCGGAGAAGGAACATCCATCAGCGAAATCCGGGCAAGCGGCCTCAGAGAGCGGCCACGCCGGCGGCGAGGGTATGGCGAGAGAGAGCGGTGCAACCGGAGCCCCTCATCTGAGCCGACCACAGGGACCAGACAGCAGCCGACAGTATCCCGAACATGCCATGATATAAAACGGTGAAAAGCTGGGGCATCAAACGCTGTACAAGCCGATTAAGAGAGCAGGAAACGGGCCTTCAACTTCACCAGTTTTCCACTACGTCTCTCTCGGCGTCTGGAGCGTTTTCTGCGCGAAGGTGGTGCCCGCCAGCACCGGAGGTACGGCGGTATTGGGGACAAAAAGTTTTTTGTCCATCGTGCTTAAATTTCACCACATTTTGAGGAGATGGCTGAAGATTTAGTAGCGTTTGGCGATCATACACCAGTAAAGAGTTGACCTCTACAATGACAGTTACTATAATCAATAAAAATAAAAACAATGTTTGGAGAGACAGACGGCAAGCCACAGACACAGGCGCCATCTTCACCCACCATATGTTTATGTAGACAGCTTATTATGCTGGTCTTCTCACATCAACAGTCTGTGCTCTAGATTACAGCAGAGGTTATATATCCTGCGAAGGTTAAAAGTGTTCGGGGTGAACCAGAAGATCTTGTTTTTACATTTATGAATTTGGCAGACGCTTTTATCCAAAGCGACTTACATTTCATTCAAGGTACACATTTTACATTTGGTCATTTCTTGCTTTCCCTGGGAATCGAACCCATGATATTGGCGTTGCTAGCGCCACGCTCTACTGTTTGAGCTACAGGAAAGCTGTTTTTTGTTTTATCAGTCTGTATTTGAGAGTTTAATAATAAATGGTATCACTGCATGATATGGAAATCTGACTCTTCAATCAAAATCAAAACTAGCATGACTAGTACACACTGCTCAAAAAATGATAGGAAAAACAAACCATACAAGATATGTACGAGTCATCTATTTTAAAGCAAGCTAAAAAAAATTGTTGCTGATGATACACACATTTTACATGTGAATTTTAATTTGTTACCATCAGGGAGATGATTTAGGGTTTTAATGTGCAAGTCAAATCATTACATAAATGATTTAGTGCCAACTGCGGTTAAAATTTTAAATAGAGAATCTCATGTCTGAGATATGATGCTGTATTTTATATATTAGAATGAGTGCTTTTTATGCATGTATTGTATTGTATTGTATTGTGTACTGGCCGTGTTATGACGTCTAAGACAAATTTCCCAGGAATGGGACAATAAAGTATATTCAATTCAATTCAATGTCCAGGCCCGTCTGAAGTTTGCCAATGACCATCTGGATGATCCAGAGGAGGAATGGGAGAAGGTAATGTGGTCTGATGAGACAAAAATAGAGTTTTTTGGTCTAAACTCCACTCGCCGTGTTTGGAGGAACAACACCATCCCAACCGTGAAGCATGAAGGTGGAAACATCAATCTTTGGGGATGCTTTTCTGCAAAGGGGACAGGTCGACTGCACCGTATTGAGGGGAGGATGGATGGGGCCATGTATCGCGAGATCTTGGCCAACAACCTCCTTCCCTCAGTAAGAGCATTGAAGATGGGTCATGGCTGGGTCTTCCAGCATGACAATGACCCGAAACACACAGCCAGGGCAACTAAAAAGTGGCTCCGTAAGAAGCATCTCAAGGTCCTGGAGTGGCCTAGCCAGTCTCCAAGACCTGAACCCAATAGAAAATCTTTGGAGGGAGCTGAAAGTCCGTTTTGCCCAGCAACAGCCCCGAAACCTGAAGGATCTAGAGAAGGTCTGTATGGAGGTGTGGGCCAAAATCCCTGCTGCAGTGTGTACGAACCTGGTCTAGAACTACAGGAAACATACGATTTCTGTAATTGCAAACAAAGGTTTCTGTACCAAAAAGTTCTGCTTTTCTGATGTATCAAATACTTATGTCATGCAATAAAATGCTAATTAATTACTTAATCATAAAATGTGATTTTCTGGATTTTTGTTTTAGATTCCATCACTCACAGTTGAAGAGTACGTATGATAAAAATGACAGAAAATCAAGCAAAATCGGCAGTGTATCAAATACTTGTTCTCCCCACTGTATATTGTCGTCTTGGTTTTTCAGTAACGTTAGACATTCTCAGTTCAGTGCAACAAAGTCCACTTTCCATCAGGAGTAAGTCCCTTGGCATGACACCTGTGTTACTGCAGGGACATCGATTTTACGGCTGTGTCCGGAAACTGAAAAGTTCTACAACAGCCAATGCACGTTCAAGCGCGCAAAATAATAGGGCTCGTTCCCTATAGCCTATAAGCCTTATGAAAAATTAAAAACCCTGAGTAATATTGCTCACGGGATGAAACGGAATGTCTTGTTCCCTCATCTCAGGGAACCAAGGTTACGCAAGTAACTGGAGAAACTCCCTTGCTGATCACTTGAATCTTGCACGCTTTTGGGGAATGTATAAAATCCCGCCGTGACACTGCGAAGGGTTGCCAAGCTAATGGTCAATATGAAGTGCTTCACAACAGGAAAACACTGTTTAGTTCATTCAAGTTGCACAAGCAGGACATATCTGAACAATAGTTACATAATACAAAAGACCCATCCTGATGGGCCCTACTGAACCTAGTTGAACACTGCAATGATAGGGGTTCAAAACAGGTGCCTCATATTCAGGGAAACGTGTTCAGCTGAAATAAGTAATAAGGACACAGAGCCCATATTGTGCTGATATAAGGGCTCATGCAGTAATATATAGGGCCTAAAGTAGGTGCTTCATAACAGGACGATAGTCATATAGACAGAGCTCATTCCTAGGCGACAGTAGTTTCACCGACGTAAGCTGAGAGGCCTATCAGACCTAGTTGAATCACCTCTGTATCAGCGTTTCAACAGTGAGGTCTGTGAGGTGGCGGCAGTGCCGGCGCTGCTCTAGTGTGACAAAGGAGTGTAGCGGACCTAGTTGAAACACCGCACACATAAGAGGGGGCAGTGTGCACCTGGTCGCTATGGGCGTGCTCTTTTAAGTTAATGACAGAGAAGTGGCACAAGCCAGCATTTAAACAGAATACTTCGCTTTTGGAGAAGGGAAGCAATGTTAATAGAGTATAAGCACTGCTTGATGATTTAACAGGGTATAAGAACTGCGAAGAGAATTAATCTCTCACAGCTGGCTCACTTGGAGCGAAAGTTATAATCTGGGCTCTGAACGGAGTCGAGAGCACTTTAAGTACATAACCCCTTTTTTGGTTAAAGCAGCACTCTACAATAATTTGGGCCAAATTACATGCAAAACTCAACTCAACTGACAGAGATTGTATGTACGTCACCCATGGGCTTGACGGATGACTCTTTTGAGAGAGCACTTTAAATTATGCTCAAACGGGAAACCTGTCAAACCTTAAACACCAAAGCCAGGTCATTGGGGCTGAAGGAGGACATGGCGGGTTACGCTTTTCTCACGCAACATAGAAATTTAATAATAATAACAATAATAATAATAAGACTTTATTTTATATAGCGCCTTTAAAACGCATCTCACAAAACATAAAACATGCACACAAAAAAAGATAAAATACAAAAATACAAACATTAATACACCAATTATAAACAATTTATATTAAAGCTACCCGAAACAAATAAGTTTTCAGGGAAGATTTAAAAACACTAAGTGATTCTGCTTGCCTAATATCCACAGGCAGGGAGTTCCAAAGTTTTGGAGCATTTGATGAAAAGGCCCTATCACCCATGGATTTAAGTTTAGTTTTGGGGACAATTAAAAGGCCAGCTTCAGAGGAGCGAAGTTCACGTAGTGGTTTGTATGGGGTTAAAAGATCAGTGATATAAAGAGGTGCAAGTCCATGCAAAGCCTTGTAAGCATTAGAATTTTAAAATCAACACGGAATCTGACAGGGAGCCAGTGTAAGGATTCAAGTACAGGGGAAATGTGATCCCCTGTCCGGTTTCCAGACAGAATTCGAGCGGCTGCATTCTGTACCAACTGTAGTTTGTTAAGGGTAGCTTTTGAGACCCCGGCCAGCAAAGCATTACAGTAATCAATTTGTGAAAATACAAAGATGTTAATTAGCTTTTCAGCCACAGGTAGTGACAGCATGGGACGCAATTTGGCAATATTTCTCAGATGAAAAAAAGATGTTTTGACAGTGCTCTGAACATGAGGATCAAATGTTAGGGTACTATCAAATATTACTCCCAAATTTTTTTATTTTGTTTGAAACTGAAGTGTAGAACCTTCTACACTTAAAGCTGGAGACCCAGCCTTACGTAGCTGGTGGGGCGAACCAACTGTTCAGAGATAGAAAATTATTAGACATCCATTTTTTTTACCTCAGAAATACATGAAGAAAGATAGGACACAGCCACATTAACATCAGGTTTTGAATGTATATAAACCTGAGTGTCATCTGCATAAAAGTGAAAGCTGAGACCGAGGGATCTTAAAAGTTAAGACGCAGGAAGCAGCCTCATATGACGCAGGCCCAGTTAATGACGCAGGCCCAGCCGACAAGTAAACCCCAAGTCATTCGTGCCAACTGGGCGATTATCTATATCGCTATGGCAGACTGATATAGCGGTTACATATACTTTGGCCGCAGTCTAAATGCTCCTGCAAGAAAGATGGAATAACTGGGATCGGTCAATTCACATGATGATTTAAGCATGTTACCATAATCTGACAAAACAGAGCAAAAAGACACTCGAGAGCTAGTTGAACTGCTCTCATTTCTTGACAGTTTATTTGCCATGCCCTTCTAGATTCACCGAAAGCAGGTCTTTCATCGCAAAGGACTCCCAGCCCGTGGTTGATGCAACCGTAAAGACAGTTTTGTGCATAGTTGTACTTTTCTAAGGGCCATTGCATCCGGGCATTTGGGGGTTACCATTACCCCTTTTCCACCAAGGCAGTGCTAGAGCTAGTTCAGAGCCAGATCTAGTCCCAGTTCATAGTTGGTTCAACTGAGGAGCCTGCTAAGAACCGTTTGCGTTTCCACAGGCTAGAGAGCCACAACAGAGCCAGGTCTTACGTCACTGTATACGTCTCATCTTTCTCAGCAATGCTAGCGGGAAACACACACACACACCAGGCTTGTTCGAGCATTGGCGCTGCGCAGACCGATCCACGTATAATATTTTAAAAAACGCATGAGTGAATCAAAAGCATAAGGAGTCGTGTGCTCTCGCTGGACTCATTATCATACGGCGATCGGTCTCTGCACAGCACCGCTGCCAACAAGCCTTCCATCAACAATGCAAACGTTGCGTTACTATTGATTCACATGGCCTTACGATCCTACATCGGCATTAAAACACAACGAAAACACAGCGAATCCAACGCATTCATGCAGTTCGCCGTAATTTGTATAGACAGAGATTACAAACGAGCAGCAGCTGTTAGCTCCATTAGCTGCTATTTCAACAATGGCGGATCTCAAGTCTGTGTTCGTCTTGTTGACCCCGCCCCCAGCGCCTGACGTAATCGGTTCTTACTTCTAGCCCTGTTCTAGCCCAGCAATGTTTTGGTGCTACTTAAGAACCACTTTTCCTGGCTCGGAGCTGGGGCTTTGGGTGTGGAAACACAAAGAACCGATTTGAAACTAGGCTCTGGCTCCGATCTAGCTCTAGCACTGCTTTGGTGGAAAAGGGGTACATGATGCGCAGCAGACTCGTGTGCCAAGCATGAAACAGGAACAGTCTTTTAGCCAGAGCGGAAGCAGCCTCATATGACGCAGGCCCAGCCGACATGATGTCATTTACATTACATTTACATTTAGTCATTTAGCAGACGCTTTCATCCAAAGCGACTTACAAATGAGAGCAATAGAAGCAACTAGAACAGTCAAAGGCTACAGTATGCAAGTGCTGTAACAAGTCTCAGTTAATCTAACACAGAACACACAGGATTTTTTTAATTTTTTTTATAAATAAATTAGACAGACAAAAATGAATAGAATGTTAAGTGCTATTCTTGATTGGTCAGGTGCTGCTGGAAAAGACGTGTCTTTAGCTGTTTTTTGAAAATGGCTACAGATTCGGTTGCTCGAATTGAGATAGGCAGGTCATTCCACCAGGTGGGGGCAGTCCAGGAAAAGGTCTGTGAGAGCGATTTCATGCCTCTTTGGTATGGCACCACAAGGCGTCGTTCACTGGCAGAACGTAAGCTCCTGGAGGGTGTGTAAGTCTGAACAAGCGAGTTTAGGTATATTGGTGCAGAACCAGTGGTTGCTTTGAAGGCGAGTACCAGTGTCTTGAATTTGATGCGAGCGGCTATTGGCAGCCAGTGGAGACTAATGAAGAGAGGCGTGATGTGCGCTCTCTTCGGCTCGTTAAAGATCACCCTCGCCGCTGCATTCTGGATCAGCTGCAAGGGTTTGATAGTGCATGCCGGAAGGCCCGCTAGAAGAGCATTACAGTAGTCCAGTCTGGAGAGAACAAGAGCTTGGACCAAGAGTTGTGTGGCCTGCTCTGATAGGAAGGGTCTAATCTTCCTGATGTTATATAATGCAAATCTGCAGGACCGGGTTGTTGCAGTAATGTGGTCAGTGAATTTTAGCTGATCATCAATCACAACTCCAAGGTTCCTGGCTGTCCTGGACGGAGCAATGGTTGATGATCCTAGCTGAATGGAGAGATTATGATGAAGTGCTGGGTTGGCTGAGACCACAAGCAGTTCTGTCTTTGCAAGGTTGAGTTGCAGGTGATGTTCCTTCATCCAGGCAGAAATGTCTGTCAGGCAGGCAGCAATACGAACACCAACCGTTGGATCATCTGGTTGAAATGAGAAGTAGAGTTGAGTGTCGTCGGCATAGCAGTGATAGGAAAAGCCATGTTTCTGAATGACAGATCCCAGTGATGACATTGTAGATGGAGAAGAGAAGTGGTCCAAGCACTGAGCCCTGTGGAACTCCAGTGGCTAGATGATGTGACTTAGACACTTCACCTCTCCATGACACCCTGAAGGACCTATCTGAGAGGTAAGACTTGAGCCACTGGAGAGCAATTCCTGAGATGCCCATCTTCATGAGAGTTGACAGGAGGATCTGGTGGTTAACTGTGTCAAAAGCAGCAGACAAATCCAGTTAGATAAGTATTGTGGATTTGGAAGCCGCTCTTGCCTGTCTCAGTGCCTCCGTAACCGAGAGCAGGGCAGTCTCAGTTGAGTGGCCGCTTTTGAAGCCTGATTGGTTGATATCCAGGAGGTTGTTCTGTTCAAGAAACGTAGAGAGCTGGTTAAAAACAACTCGCTCGAGTGTCTTTGCAATGAAAGGCAGAAGGGATACCGGTCTGTAGTTTTCTAAGAGTGCTGGGCTCATAGAGGGTTTCTTAAGCAGTGGGGTTACCCGAGCCTGCTTAAATGCTGTGGGGAAGGTCCCGGTGTGAAGAGAGGTGTTGACAATGTGAGTGAGTGCAGGAGTAACAGAAGAAGAAATGGCCTGAAGGAGGTGAGTGGGGATAGGGTCAAGCGGACAGGTAGTGGGGTGGTTGGAAAGGATGAGTTTGGAGACTTCAGCTTCAGAGAGCAGAGAAAAAGAGGGGAGCGTATGTGTGATGGTTGTTGAGATGTGCGTGTCGGTTTGTGGTGTGGAGAATTGGCTGCTGATGGAGGAGGTTTTTTGTGTGAAAAATTATGCAAAGTCGTCAGCTGTAAGAGTTGTTGAAGGAGGGGGGGGGGGGACAAAGGAGCGAAGAGAACGTTCTGAAAAGTGCACGAGAGTCAGAGCAGCTGTGGATTTTGTTGTGGTAGTATGTAGTTTTAGCAGTGGAGACATTAGCAGAGAAGGAAGCGAGGAGAGACTTATATAGGGTCAGGTCAGTAGTGTTTTTAGTTTTGCGCCACTTCCTCTCTGCCGCCCGGAGCCCAGAGCGATGTTCGCGGAGGACATCAGACAGCCAGGGGGCAGAGGGTGTGGTGCGGGCTGGCCTGGTTGAAACGGGACAGAGGTTGTCTAAGCAAGATGTTAGAGTGGAGCAAAGAGTGTCAGTAGCACTGTTAGTGTCCAGTGCTGAGAACTGAGCAGGTGGAGGGAGGGAGGAGGAAACCATAGTGGATAGACGAGAGGGAGAGAGTGAGCGTAGATTACACCGAAAGGTGATCAGCGGAGGAGTGTGTGTTGTGTCAGGAGTCAGTAGGAGGTTTAGAGTGATGAGAAAGTGATCTGAGGTGTGCAATGGAGTAACTAAAGTGTCGTCTGTGGAGCAGTAGCGTGTGTAGATAAGGTCCAGATGGTTACCTGATTTGTGAGTAGCTGTAGTAGATACTTGCTTAAGGTCGAATGAGGTCAGAAGAGTGGTGAAGTCTGCAGCCTGGGGTTTATCAAGGTGAATGTTGAAGTCACCGAGCAGTACCAGAGGAGTGCCATCCTCTGGGAAGTGAGAGAGTAAAATATCCAATTCCTCCAAGAAGTTACCCAGTTGGCCTGGAGGGCGATAAATAACTACAACATGGATTTTAGCAGGGTGGGTGATAGTGATTGAGTGTGATTCAAACGAGCAGTTGCCAGATAGAGAAGGAATGGGCTAAAATTTCCAATCATTTGAGATGAGCAGACCAGTACCTCCGCCCCTCCCAATCGGGCGAGGGGTGTGTGAAAAAGATAAATTATTTGAGAGGGCCGCAGGAGTGGCGGTGTCTTCTGGTTTGATCCAGGTTTCAGTTAGAGCCATGAGACTGAGATGTGAATGAGTGGAAATAGATGAAATAAAGTCTGCTTTATTTCTGCAGACTGGCAATTCCAGAGACCAATTGGAATGGACATTAATGTAGCAGAGGAAATAGGTACAGTACGCAGATTATTAGGATTATGGCGTCTAGAATGTGTGCGTGACTTACGGGTGTGTGTGGTAATAGTAGAGATTTGGAAGCACATTGTGAATACGGGTCAGAGAAATAAACAGACAAAAGCAAGCAAAACACAAAAACATAAAAGTGGACAAAGTAGAAGGAAAGCTATACTCAAGTGCCTTGTCGGTGTCCTTGCTCGAGTGGAGTCGCGCAGAGTAGAGTCGAATGGTCTTTACACTCTTCGGTCTTCACACGAGGAGGGCTTCACACACGGGCTGCCGCTTCCGCTGCCGTGGAGTACCACTCAATTTATACGCACATTCAGTGTCGTTAGTGTCATAGCTGCCTCTCTCTCAGCCAGAGTGTTCTCTGAAAGCATTTGAGAGAGAGGGTTTTCCCTAATTTGAACACCATTGATGAATTCATTATGACCTGAGAGCGCTCTGGTAAGTGGTGGGCTCGCGTAGAAATGTTTTGTTTTTTTACCGTAAGGCCCAAACACAAAGTGGTTGGTGATCATATGCTTGTGGCTGTTCAACGCATTCTGTGAATGAACAAGAGCCAGCCAATTGTCGAGGTAAGTAAAGAGGGGAGAGAACTGCGTTCATGAGCTTGTGAATGTGTGTGAGATGCCTGCGGATGCAAATCTCAGAAATGCCTGTGTCGAGGGACTATCCGAATATGCATCATTCAAACCAGCCCCCAGGGAGAACATGCCAGAGGATCTGTTCTGATGTAATCATTTTGAATGAGCGTTTGATAAAGCGTGGTTCAGCCGAATGGGCCAGAGTCCGCCATCCTTTCACGCTGAGCGATATGCACTCTACAGCTCGCTTTGGGAGGTTGTGCTGTACATACACACTTTGTGAATGTGCATGACAGGCATCAGGGCAGAACTGCAAATTAATATACTTTATCAGTTCGAAGGCAAAACTCAGGAAGTGCCTGTGATGAGAGGCTTTCTGATTATGCAGTATAGAGTAAGACAGCGGACTCGTCAGCTTCTCTAACACACACACACACACACACACTCGGTTGCTACAAGCAGACCTTGTTGAGTCACCCTAAAGGCCCTGTTATACTCGCGCCTGGCTCCGCAGCGCGAGCTCCGCAAACTGCGCGCGCTCCTCCCCCAAACGAACGAGGCGTTTATAGTCGACGCGCGCGCCGTTGTAGTATTCTGTGAAACGACAGGGGGCGACTTGGAGTAATTGTTCTTAAATCCGTCGAAAGCAGGAGCGAAGAAGTAGTTTACCGGAACAGGTGAACAGGGCGTCCCGCAAGCCGTTCGTGGAACATAAACGAACCCACATGAGCCCCGTAACATTAGGCTTGTTTGAGATGAGCAAAATCTGCGCAGAACCGATCACCGGTGATCAGCGCGAGATGCATGCCGGTTAGAAAAGTGTCCGAGGGCGGTCCGCCTTGCTCTGATGTCATGCCGACGTATGTCAAAAAACTCTCGCGAGCGAAAGGCGGATGTGTCGGATTCTGCAGTTGAGCGCAGCTGCTCTCCACTGACTGCGCGGAGCAAAAGCATGATGGGAAACGACTTGCTGACGACACAGCTTAATGCTTATTGGTTTAAACAACCGTGATGTATGGTTCTTTTTTAAAATGTTTGATTTTAAAACTCTGATATCATATGGGGTTATTCCCAAACTCTCTAACAAAGGCGATCTCTCTGTGGGTTATGTGATTGTTGTCATATTTATAATATATATATATATATATATATATATATATATATATATATATATATATATATATATATAAACGTGTATGTAGGCCTAATTAAAGTAAAAATGATTGATAAACACGTCTTTCGAATGGAAATAAATAACAAAAACTTTGGGTGTCTTGTTCATAATATTTATTTTCATATAAAAGTAACATAAGTTAAATTACATCCAGTTTATCAGCAACAAAGCGCACGAGTGTGAATCCCGCGATATCCGCCTTTGATCTCGCAGGTGTCTGATCCACTACGAGAAGAGAGAACTGTCCGGCTTGCCTGCACTTTTTTCACTCCTCCCCTCACTGCAGCCGCCTAGTCTCGGCTGAACTGCAGGCGAGGCGAGGCGCATCTCAAACAAGCCTAACTTCTTCTTCTACGTGACTTATTCTAGCGTGCGTGCAGACAGGGTTGTCAAGTTTTTACAGCAAAACCCGCCCAATTGCTATTCAAAACTAGCCAAAAACAAGCCCAATAGCTTTCCAGGGGGGTTCTCCGGGAAAAATGGCATTTGGGGGGTAAAATATGTGTTATTTTGGCTGGACTGCCTGCTAAATTTCGCATTCCTGGGTCTGTATGTCACATAATTGGGGTCGCTTCAACCGCGCTGACTTGGCAACACAGTGCAGTTGAGTTCTGTTGACATTTGACAACTAACGTTATGCGTCGCTCCATTGCTCTGATTGGTTGTTGGTCTATCCAATTGAGGTCTTTCCTGGGGCCCGTTCTTCGTACCTCGCTTAATACATCTGAGATGATTTGACAGATCCCAGATCTTTTAATCCTGATAACTGATGTCTGGCTAATTTGGTTCTTCAAACGAATTTGCGGATTGGATTTAAATATCTGGATTAAATGATCTAAGATCACTGCGCGTTCTTGTGTTCCCTGAAGAGGGCAGATGCATCGATACTCGAAACCATGATCAGCAATGCAGTGATTGGCTGGCGTCAAGACAGCAACGTAATGACATCATATAATTAAAAAAGCCACCTGGCAAAAAACTTGGCAAATTACACAAAAAAAACCCACGAATATCTGGACCTTTATAAGGAAACAGCTAAACGACCAAACCAACATAAAAGTTATAATAGATCAATGATAAATGTTTTTTTTTTTACATGATTACCAATTATTTATATTTTCGATTTTATACAGTATTTGTACACCCTTTACATTTTTATTTCAATGTTGTAATTCAATTTTTAATTCAATTTAAAGGAGATTTGTAACGTGACAGTATTAAAGTTTCTTAAGGGTCAAGATCAAATTCTCTGCATCTCCTGCGCTGCATCAAGCCATCCCATAATATCCTTCATCACTTAAATTAATGCACGGCTCAGATTAACTGTACAACATGTGTGCAAACCTCCAATAAAATTATAAAGTAATTATTCCATCACAAATAAATCGCTCAATCAAGTGGCTGTGTCTATAGTATTATACACAACATTATAATATTATATACATTCTCATATACATATACATATACAATTTAAAATTTGTATATTATTATTATTATTTAAAATGATTATTATTGCCCCTGGTTCAGTAATGAACTCTTGTAATAAAGTAGCAGTGGCTGGGACAGATTTTAAGTATCACCTCAAGATGCAATCTAATCCTGTTTACATGAAATAAGCCTGCTCGCGAGCAGGTTTAAGCTAACGGACCTGTTGCTATGACAGCAAGTCCAGGATGAGCGTCGAAGAACCAAACAATCCAAGATCATGCCAAATCGTCAATAATCAAATCCAGCTAACTGAGTTAGCGAGGTACGAAGAACGGGCCCCTGGTTCGGTTTAAACACGCCCCATAATCACAGCCCAACGGAGCAGTATCAGACTCAATTTCTGACTAGAATTGAGTATGACAACGTCAGGCTAATTCATTTTAGAATAATTCAATTGAATAGTTTTGGACAAAATTAAGAATGTTAACCTGATTTAACTAAATTTAACTATTTTAATTAAATTCAACATAACCCAATTACGTGGAACCTGTTGACATAAAAAAATTAAGTAAAACCCACATATAATTTTTTTGAGTGTGTGCAATTATTTATGTTCAATTTGGTCTGTTTGGTTTGACTTTGTAATTTGTTTTAGAGGAAAGCGCAGCTAGTATATGATGCCTTTGCTATAGGGGAAAAGTACATTTTATTAAAATTAAATAAATAATTTTTGGGTTTTGTTTTTTAGTTTGATTAATTTGAATTAGCTTGATTTCATTCATGCAATCCAGTGAATAACTGTGCAGTGTAATATACCCTAAGAAGAAAAAGGGTTAATTCTGAAATGCTTGAGTAAAAAAAACAAACATTTTATGTCACTTAAAAAAATGGTCAAATACTAAATCTTAGTTCTCATTTTTTGTGATAAGCTTTTGTGTTCAATTTATATTATGTTAACTTTTAAATATATACTTTTAATAATTTAATTAAATAATTGTAATCGTTTTAATAAAATACTTGACACTTCCAGCATCACTGTGGCGCTGTATGGTTTCGCGGCACTGCAGTCAGAGAGACTGTAGTGTACTGGCCCTTTAAGGTTTTGAAAGGCGGAAGCGCGGAGTGAGTCCTTAATGTGCAGCGCGTGAAGATGGCGGGTGTTCTGGAAAGGAGTTACATTGAGATCTGCGGATTTGAAAGAGACACTGTCTCACGATTCAGACAGATAACACTGAATCTCGGTAAGTCCTTTTGATATTAAACTGTTTTAGACACGGCATTTATAGTCATATGTGCGTTAGAATAGGCAGAGTGGTTAAATGATGACTTTAGTGCTAGCAGCTCGCGCGTGACGCGACTCAAACCTGACGCTGCGGTCATGCTGTATAACGATCAAATACACCCCATAACGTTATAACTTCTCTATTAAATATGTTTTATATGACGCTAGGGTATTTTTCCCTCATTGTCCGAAATTATTTTTTAAAGAGTTTTTGTTAAGTTACAGGCAAAAGTCACAGTGTGTTGTTGCTAGGAGATTATTTCTACAGAAGGACCAAACAAGCTCTAACAGTTAGATGTACGTCAATAATGTTAGGTGTCAATAAATACACACGTGTGTGTGTGTGTGTGTGTGTGTGTGTGTGTGTGTGTGTGTGTGGTATGTATGTGTGTGTGTATGTATGTGTGTGTGTGTGTATGTACGTGTGTGTGTGTGTGTGTGTGTGTGTGTATGTATGTATGTGTGTGTGTATGTATGTGTGTATAAACAATTTTTTCAAAAAGAGGATTTATGTCACATTTGTTGGCATTTAAACACTGAACACTAATATATGTAAACGGCTCAGTCTTTTTACAGGGTTCCCACGCTTCTTGAATGTACTTGAAAGTTCTTGAATTTCAGACACATGGATTCAAGGCCTGGAAAGTACTTGAAAACAAACATAGGTCCTTGAAAGTGCTTGAATTAAGCATGAACTGCATTTTGTTAGAGTAGCATGGTGCTATTACAAAAATTGGCCTTCATGCGCTGCCAAAGCCAGAACAAAACAGCATTACGGGAGGAAGGAATATATTTTTGCTGTTCCATAAGCACCATCTACTGTTCAGAGCCCTATTCGGATGGTAATTGTTTTTCGTGGGGTCATAAGGTATTTTCATCATTGACAGGGGCTAGTCGGAGTTTTTATTGCCGCCCAAATCCAGAAGGTCAGTGTTTTTCTCCCACACCCGCATAAAAATCCCCGGCCGAATTACCTACTGTTTTTAGACAAACACCAAGGACGTGTGGTCATTTAATTGCCGTCCGAATCCACATCTCAGAGTTTTCAAGATGAGATCACTTCAAAATGCACTGTTTATATCCTTTTTGACCCCTGCAGACCACCGTATGGTTGCGCTTTGCTGTAATTTGGATGCATTTTAAAGATCTAGACTTTCATTACTGAAATGCTGGCAAGTATTTACAAGGGCAATATTTCATCACTGCGCAAAAAATAAAAAGAAGAAAAGCATGTAAACATCTGAAATCTTTTCATTTAATTGGAAAATTCATGTATACAATATTATTTCTATATTTTGATGTTTTAATTAAGTAATGATTTATAAAAAAGAAAACTAAAACTGGTGTGAAATAAATGTTAAAAGCAGGAATAAGAGAGCTGCAAACTGCATCTCTCGTTAAAGCTCGCTCGCTCTTGTACACCAGCCTCTTTCCTCATTGGATTTTGTAAAATTGCAAATTTTTTCCTCATTGGAAATTGTATTTTAGTTGTCAGTATATGCCTTAGCGTTACTGCATTAATGATAGACACCGGTACAGTAGGTATTTGATATATTGGCAATAACACACCCACCTTTATCGTATTTATTGTGCTTGATTAAAATAAAAGGTGCTTTAAAAAGTCCTTGAAAGTCCTTGAATCTGGTGTTCATGAAAGAGTGGGAACCCTGTTTTTAAGGTCATGAGAAATATCAATTCAGTCAAGAGTCACTCAGTGAAGCATGTTTTGTTGTGTCCAGCAGGTGTTGGGAGTAACTCTGGCGGTGTGAAGTATGCAGACAGTGCTGGTGGATTCTCTTATGAGGACAGTGGTAAACTCCTCTCAGTCACCAGCAACAGATTCATCCACTGGTGAGTAGGGTTGGGTATCGTTTGGGGTTTTTTGGATACCGAGGCCAAACTGATACTTTTAAAACACAAAACCAGGTGGATGACATTAAAGAATGGCTTTTTATTGATTTATTTTATTTCAATTGAATAATTTATTACAAATTTAATGTATATATAAATATAAAAAACAATTTCATAAAATTCACAGTAAAACCTAACCCAACTACAATAGGCCTAATTTAACACTAAATAACAGTTACAGTACAGTACTAATAACAGCAAAGTAGTCTGTATGCTTGGTATGCTATAAACCAGCTTCAAGGCTCAGCATTATTTTGCAGAAATATGACCATGTTCTCTGGCTAAATATTTTAGAGCATCGCCTTATTGTTTCCATGGCGACGCGTCATGCTTCTCACATGACACACAGCAGCCGCAATAGTGCTGTATGGCAGCTGTATCGTTTTAGTTCTTTTTTTCTTCTTCAAAATATTCACAAACTTGGTAACTATGTCACAAACTATCTGATATTCTGATTTTCAAATATGTGTAAGGGAATGTTTGTTAGTTGATCTATAATGCGCGATGGGCGCCGCAATGTTAGTTTGCACCTCATTGAATCGGATCTGTCGGATTTACAACACATATCCACGTCTCACGAAATGCATGAAAGTAAGTGTCCGCTGAACTGGGAGAAGAATAGAGTAAACTATATAGTTACTATATAATGTGTTTCTGATATGAATAAAACACGTCAAGTTATAACTGTCTGAAAGGATTGTTATTAGGGGTGCACGATATTCACAAAATGTGTTATTGCGATATCGCAATATTCATTATCGATATTAATTTAGATATTTTTAAACCAATGTAAAATTACAAAAGTTATGGAAAACGCATCAAAATAGTTTAATAACAAATAAAACAAGTTCTTACAACACAAGGTTTATTTCAAATGACAGTCATATTGGACTGGTACAACATGAATGAATAAATAAATAATAATCATGTCTGGTTGTACAGTAGGGATGCAACAATACCGTTAGTCCATGGTTCAATACATACCTCGGTTTCTAACCACTGTTTTTGGTTCGATTCGGTTCTGATGGCTAGTCACATCAGTTGTTTGCTATTCTATTCTTAGGCGACAGAAACGGAAAGTTATTATTTTTAATATAAATAATTTTTTTATTGCAATACTTTTTTTTATTTTTTTTTATTTTACTTAAAAGACTTACTTAAAACTTTACTTAAAAAAAACCTTGTACACATTCCTAGTAGGGGTGCAGCGATCTGATATTAGGATCGGATATCGGCCGCGATACTGACAAAATAGCTGGATCGGGGATCGGAAAAATGAACAGATCCACAAGCCGATCCAGGTGTTTTTTTTTTCCGTCGCAGCAGAACCTACATCATTCGTCAGCTTCACGTGTGTCGCATGCTAGAAGCAACATGGAGCGAGCCAGAGAGTCGGCTGTGTGGAGGAGATATTTCACGCTTGCCACGCCAACTAGTTTGTCAGCTGTTTGCAATGTCTGCAAAGTAACTTAAATGTTTCGAGGGGAGGTGGTATTACTGCAAAGTCAGGGTCTTTCCTGCATTGAACATTTTTTGACGGCCACCAAAGCCTAATTTGAGTTATTGTGATTTACGAGTGATGTAGAACAGATGCTGCGCTTGTGACTGAGTGACAGAGAGAACGAGCTCCTCCCCCGCGCACACTAGGGATGGCGAAAACTAAACATTTTCTTGACCGACCACCGAGCCTCATTAGCCGGTTGAATCCGGTTAACCGATTAGTTAAAAAAAATATGCTGCGCTATTTGAAATAACAGCCGCAACTCGCGAGCCGCGCCTGCAATTTCGCAACTCTGTCGCATCTCTCTGCCGCTCTGCCTCCCGCTCTCACACACACACACACACGCACACACACACTGTCCAGGCGCCGCCGCCTGCCTTCCACTCACGTCAATTTTTTAAAATCCCCTACAGCGCGAAACATGAGTCCCGCAAACGCGGCGCTGAGGAGCTTGTTTGTAATCGGAGGACAAATGGCTCCTTAGTTTCGAAATGGTTTGGGCACAAGGTGATCGCGTCTAAAATAAAGGCTATAAAGGCCGCGACTCATTTAAGATAATGACAGCTCCGAAGAGACGCTGCTTTAGTTCGAGGTAGTGCTAACAATAATAAAGAAAGATGATGATCAACACCTTATGTGTTACCACTGAAATGTAGATATAATATATTTAGATGATGTGCTACTACTGTATTTAAGCACTGTATCACACAAGTTGCAACTTACATCTGTGTCGTTCTTTTTGGTGAAATGGTCCCACACACTACTTTTCTTTGCACGCTTCATACTGCCGTCTAACCTCGAGTGTTTTATTTAGCCTGTTTACTTTTTGCAAACCTTGTGAGCGTGCAAACCCAAACGCTGTGACTTCGCGCCAAATGTTTTTATTGGTTAAATTAAGTACAAACAGGCGAGTTATGATAAATTGAGTGTGAGGGATTTGTTCACTTCACACAAAAAGATTTTGGAATGAGATGGCTAACTGTAGTAGCGTTTAGTCCACTGTCTATAAATAGCCTAATTTAGAGATCACTTTTTTTTTTTTTTAACTGACAACCGACAACTTTGATCGGTTAACGTTGATACGGTCAACCATCGGTCAAACGGTCATCGGTTAACATCCCTAGCGCACACTCTCTGGGTCTTCAAAATAATCAGTGTTAGCTCTCTCACATTTCACATATTAATCCAATTCAAAAGATCGGAAGACCGAAACCATGTTGCACGTGACACATTCGGACAATTTTGTCCTTGAATTATCGCTGGTTGTGAATTGCACTCAAAAAATGTTGACTCTTCTCTAGGGCTGCAACGACGCGTGCGTGAAATGCGTCGACGCGTCGGCGGCACATTATTTACGTTCTAGAATGGAACAGAAGATCTAGAATAATGGCAGCTTCTGCTCCCGGGCATAGTGAAAATGATCATTTATCATATAAAGCCAGACCGCGACATTCAAAAGTGTGGGAGTACTTTAAACAGAAGCCGAATAAAACTGTGCTTTGTTCGCTCTGTAACGCCGGTTTCACACGCGGTGGCAGAGCAGGAGCTGTGCGCGTGGAGAGCGGGAGCTTTCACACTGCAGTCAGTGTTGCCAAGTCCGCTTTTTTCCGCGGAATTGGGCTACTTCTACACTGTTGCCGCGGGCTGTGTCTCATGTCCGCGGGTTGAAGCAAAAAAACACACATATTTAACCCCCCGAACGCGATGTTTACCAGAGAACCTCCCCGAAACGCGATTGGGCTTGTTTTGGGCTAGTTTTGAGTAACGAATGGGTGGGTTTTGTTGTGTAAACCTGGCAACCCTGCTGCCAGTGTTCTCTCGCGCAGCTGAACGCGCCACGCGTGTATTGCAACAGACGGTCACATTTTCCTGGGTTCTTCTCCGACCCCAGTAGGTCTCGTGCTTTTATTTATTATGGGCTGCATATATCTCCTGTATATGCGACCTGGTTCCGCTCTGTCCCAAACACATATGCATAATAACTTGCTGTATATAGGTAGTTTACATGATTAAAGTAACATTACAGTTAAGATATGCCTCTAGCTTTAATCATTTAAATGTGTCTTTGAAGTTTGGGCAAAAACTTCTGGCAGCTTTAGTCGTTATTTATGCACATGTATCTTCAAAATAGACGACTAGTTATACATTAACACTATGCTGAAAGCTCCTGTATGTGAACCTTTTGCAGATAAATACAAGTGCATTTTCGTTTACTACTGACACAAATCAATAAGTAAATCATACTCAACTACTATAGTAAACAACTTTTCCTAATTAGGCCTACTCTGTATACATTTTATGATGAATAGTATCATTATATATTATGTTTAAAAAGCTTCTGGTGTTCATATATTTCATTATAAAATGGCATACTATGTACACTACCCTTCCTGAAATACAATTAATATTGTCATCATTCATTGATTTCATGTTAAAATAATATACAAATTCACTACCCTCTTTGAAATACAATAATCAGTAAAAAAGAATAATAAGATTAACCCGAAAAATAATCGTTAGATTAGTCGACTAATCGAAAAAATAATCGTTAGATTAGTCGACAGAAAAAATAATCGTTAGTTGCAGCTCTACTCTTCTCTGACCAGCTGACATAAAGCGGGAGACAAATTATATTCAGTTATGAAGTGTTTTCTTTGTGTTGACATCTTTCGCGATGTTCTAACAGACGGGATTCGCACACAACGCGTCTGCTAATGTCCGATTCGTGACCTAATGACTCCTTTGAACCGAATCATTTTAACGACTGGTTAGAACAACTGATCTGTCCAACACTGAATTAGACTATTTGTTTATTTCTAATGCTACTTTTTAATATTGATATGATTATATACCAAAACAATTATCTGTAGTGTAAAAAATGTTTGGTAACTGTCAGATTACTATTGTATGTTTGACCAATACACTGTTTTTTGTTTCCACTGCTACATTTTATTTATTTAAAGAAGTTTGATTACATTCTATTTTAGATTTGAATGCACAATTGTTTTTTAAATAAATAAGAATTCAACACTTTACATACATCTGTTATTTTGTCTTAGTTATGTTTAGTTAGTAAAGTCTGGTGCCTTTAGTCTCTTCAAGGAAGGTATAAGGTGGAAGATATACAGTTTATTATTAATTCAACAATAGTATCGGATCGGTATCGGGTATCGACAGATACACAAAGCCCAGGCATCGGTATCGGGATTGAAAAAGTCGGATCGGTGCACCCCTAATTCCTAGTGTATAGTATAATATAAAATAAATATTAGGGCTGGGTATTGACACCAATTTCACAATTCGATTCGATTTTGATTCACAAGCTTTCTATTTGATTTTCGATTCTTTTCAATTCAAGATCGATTATTTTAGATATATATCAGGTATAATACATGGAAAATTTTCTCAAGGAAAACAAATTTCTGAACTAATGTTGTAAACTATGGGAGTCAGTTGATACTACATTAGCCTAATAATATTGAAGGTACAAATGAACAGATTTGTATACAAACGCTTAAATGACACTAAATTATGTTTTTTATATATATATAATAATAATAATAATAAAGTCTGTGGCACTGCTCAGGTGTTATGAGAGCCCAGGTTGCTCTGATAGTGGCCTTCAGCTCTTCTGCATTGTTGGGTCTGGCATATCGCATCTTCCTCTTCACAATACCCCATAGATTTTCTATGGAGTTAAGATCAGGCGAGTTTGCTGGCCAATTAAGAACAGGGATACCATGGTCCTTAAACCAGGTACTGGATGCTAAATTCGTATTGAACTGTTTCGGTACAAGGCTTTCGGTACGGTGCACGCGTGTACCAAACGGTTATGAATGTAATCTTTAACGGCTTGTTGTAAGCGCGGAACACACTTCAATCCGAGTTCCCACACAAACATATTAAGTATATATCATAATATATATATATATATATATATATATATATATATATATATATATATATATATATATATATATATATAAAAAAAAATATATATATATATATCAAATCGAATCAACAGCTTGTGAATTGGAATCAATTTGATTTGTGTCAATAATACCCAGCCCTAATAATAATAATATGTAAATAGTGTACTAATGTAGAATTTGAATTAATCACTGCAGCCATAATTGTAGTCTTGATATTTTTCAACTAATTTTGCAGCCCTACATTGTAACAATGTAAAGGACAATGTACAATGTGCATGTTTTCTACCCTGATGTAATTTTATTCTAACAATTTAACATTAAATAAAATGGTACATGTTTAAGAAAATGAAATTATCTACACATTTAAGCACATTTATTTTTACAGTCTCAATATCACTGACTTCCTCTGTTGTAATAATTCAATTTTTTTTATCCTTCAGTGTATATATACATTCATATGTCTCCTGTCTTCCAGGTCCACTTCAGGTGACACTGTTCAGTTTGTTGAGCAGTCGCTGGACACTAATCTTCTGAATAACGCTGTCCGCTTGCGTATCCCACACTGCCTTTTGCTGCCTGGAGGAGTTTATATACAAGAGACCCTTAACAACATCATTATTCTGATCGTCACCAGCCAGTCAGTCCATCGCCTGGTGCTGCCGCACCCCACCCGCATGTACCGCAGTGTAAGTGACAGGATCTTTATTCTACTTTGTAGGCAGCTCCTGACTGCTAATAAATCAACATGTTTTTTCAAACACTGAATCAGAATAATTGAAGAAAGAATTGTGATGACTCAAAAAAAGGTCTTTCTCCTTCCCCTAAATGTGGTTGATTGAGCTTAGCTTGTACTCTCCAGTATTGCTGTTATCGCTGTTCCTTTCTCAGTTTATGAGGATACAATTCGTAATTATCAGGTCCAACAAGTCCTGGACAACCTGTAATTGAGCAATGCAGTTTTCCAGTCATAGAATAAGTCAGGTGTCTTCAACATTTTTCAGGGCAAGGACTTTGACGATAGAGACATGCAGTGGGGATCCCTGATAAAAATGTCAATCAGAGCTACAATTGTGGTCAGAATTATTGGCTCCTCTGGTAAATATAATCAAAGATGTCTGTAAAAATAAATCTGCATTATTTATCCTTTTGATCATTCATTCATTCATTCATTCATTCAAAAAAAAATTCAAACCTTTCATTGAAGTTAAAGAATTGAAAGTGGGAGGTAAATCACATTATGAAATAAATGCTTTTCTCCAAAGCATGTTGGCTGTAATTATTGGCACTAGGGATGAAACGGTATGGAAATTTCACATCACAAATATAGTGACCTAAATTAGAACAGGTTATATCAATTTTATTTTTCTTCAAATAAGACGAATGTGTTCAAAAAGAACAGATGCACACACTTAAAACATTTCATTTCAATATTTATATTTGAAAATCAACTAACAACAAATAAATCAAGCAGCTCTATGCACTTTTTTAAGATAGATTCTATTCTGTGGGATTTCCTTCCTTATAATGGCCGTCAATAGCAACGCATAAATAATAATAATTTGGTGTAAATATAATCTCTAATATTATCTCTGTAAATATATTCTCAAGCAATATTCTCAGGGATTAAAGTTCTCCGTCGCTACGACGGATTTCCGTTAATTGCAGCGAGTCTATGACGGATTTCCGTCAATTACAGGGTTCCCGTCTGTCCTTAATGTCTTAAAATCACTTTTCATAATTTTAAGGTCGTAAATAGGCTTTCATTTCTCAAATAGTGTAATAAATGTCTTAATTTTAGTTTGAATAGGTCTTAAATTAAGGAAAGACGAGGTATACATTCATCCTGCTGAGGGGGATGTGATCAAAGCCTGGAGTGGAGCGAAAGCACGTTCCTCTCTCCACTCTAAGCATTCTGTAATCACTTCGCTCATGATCCACTCCGGGTTTTCAATTCCCGCTCACGGAAAAACTGCTCCATGTTCACTCAATTAATCTTAGTTTTGGAAAGTGCATGTCAGGTACAACTGAGCGCTGAGGTAACGTTATAATTATATGTCAGTTACCATGGACACACTTGTAATGCAGGAAGGCTCCGATGTGTCGGAGATTGATAAAAGTGTAAAAAATAAATGGAGATGGGCTTGGCTTAGCGAAATGGGGGAGAATGGCAAGCCTTTTAGTTCGTGGGCTAAAAAAATCAAACAGCCAGGTACGTGTCTTTGCACGGTGTGTCACAGGAGACTTCAGTATGGCAATAATGGCAAAAAAGTCCTAGCTCGCCATCAATCTGAAGCTAGTCACAATGCTGCCGTTCGTGCTCTACAATACACATGCTCCCTGCCTGGTGCGCCAAGTACCACAACGGAGGTTCATGCATCTATGACCGACCGCGTGTGCGATCTAAAAGTACGCATATGTTCTTTCATAGCGGAGCATGACCTGTCGTTCAAAGTCTCACAGCCGCTAGTTGATTTAATGCAATCGGCTGTCAAAGACAACAGTGCACTTTCAAGATTGTCTGTATCTAATGTACACGCCTCCTACTTGTGCACACATGGCATTGCTGTTCATTGGAAAAACGAATTGTCATCTTAGCTGAAAACGAAGATGTTTTCTTTAAATGTAGATGAGTCAACAGATGGAAACATGGACAGGATTCTGAATGTTCTTGTTCGATACTTTGATGAGGATATGGGTAAAGTGGCAACCCAGCATCTGGCCTCAAGGAAAATGAATATTGCAGATGCCTTAACAATCACACACACATTGACAGATATTCTCCAGTCATATAGCCTGAACTGGAATCAGGTTGTTGGTATACTGTTGGATAACTGCAATGTAATGAGAGGGGAAAAGTCTGGAGTAGAGACACTAGTCAGGAGAGAAAATCCATCACTCCTGGACATCAGCGGAGACACTGTCCATATGGTAGACTTGTAGTCAAGACCGCCTAAACCGAGACCAAGACACTACCAAGACCAGAGGGTATCGAGACCAAGACAAGACCAAGACCAAGACAGACCAACTCAAGACCGAGACCAAGTCGAGACCGGAGGGGGAAAATTTACTTCAGCATATGAAATAGGTGAATTATCCCCAATTTAGGATACAGTATTATTACAGTATATATCACAGAATCCTGAATTAAGTTTTATGTCGAAAACCAGCAAATAACAAATTAAATTAGCATCAATATGCACTTTTTATTTACATAAACATTAAATTAATAACATTAAAATGATGGCCAGATTGTAAAGGAGTGTCTTGCAACATGTTATCTAACATACACAAGTTCAAATAAAGTTGACAAAAGGTTTTATAAAAAAATAAACCTCACATATTTCAGCCTTTAAATATTTTTTATAAAAAATATACATTACTGACATTTACAATGCACGTTAGCCTATCTTTTATTATAGTAAAATTCGGTCTGATTTTCCTGTGGCGTCTGTCGTTGCTATGCAACCATGCACTGCGCTCCTCAATGGCAAATACATTTTTTAGTAGCTAATGGATTTCCACCACCGAAAAACGATTGATGTTGCTCTGCTAACGACGTTACAAGATTTATTAACGGAGTAGAAAAAAACACACGTAGTGTTTGGGTGATTTTTTTTCACCTCACGGCGCCTGGAAAAAATGAGAGGCGCGAAATAATATTAATGGTGCATTATTGAACGTTGTGTTGTCGTAAAAAAAAAAATATATATATATTGTCGTGGATATTGTATTGCTAAATCGTTCTGAGACAGCGAGACTTAGACAAGACCGAGAGGTCCGAGACCAAGACAAGACCAAGACCAAGACCAAGACCGTCAAGGCCGTGACAAGACCGAGACCACGTAAAAGTGGTCTCGAGACCGGTCTCGAGACCAAGACCGGTCTCAAGACATGCATCACTACCAGTGTTTCCCCTAGGTTTACAGCTTTGGGGGGGGGGGGGGCCTCCCGAAACTACTAGTGTCGCGGAGCTGGAGTGTTACGGTTACGTGGTGTTGCCATAGACAATAAATTAATTAATTTGGTAAATAAATATAAACAACATTTATTTATACATCACACAACTATTTACAACACAACAGAGGTTGGCTTTGCTTGAGTTGTTGCTCTGGATTTTGTTGCTTTTAAGAAAAAAAAAACAAATTTTTGCCTGTTTAGGTTCGTCACCTTCTCCATTGCATTTTTACATTTTTACCATTAAAGTTACTACACGCAAATCCGTGTTTTTTTTTGTTGTTGTTGTTTTTTTGGGGTGGAATATATTTCAGGGCTCAATGCTAAGGATTTTTTTCGGGTTTTTTTTTACTTGCCCTGTCAGAATTTTCACTGACCCCACCACAAAAAAAAACGACAAATAAAATAAAATAGGCCTAGTATTGTTTTTGAGCCATATAAGCTTAATAAATAAGGTTATGACTCTAAAAACTAATATCCTAACTCATATATATTTTTTATATTGTTAAAGACCATCAGTAATAAAATAAGAACAAGTAATCAAATTATGAGCAAATGCACAAATAAATACAGCAGAACAAACATACAAATGAAATAAACAGTTATTTTCATGTAGGTCTAAACTAGATTGTCAGGTACAAAAATAGTAATCAAATGTAAAATATCACTGCATAGTCTGCATAAAATTATATGCCACTGCATATACAGATTAACCCTTATTAAAAGTTATTCAGTCAAGAGCAGTGAGTGATTTTTTTTTTTTTTGTCTTTTGTTATCTCAATATTTATATAGCCAATGACGATATTTTCCGGCTTTCCATGTGTGTTCAATGTTATACGGTAGGGGGCGCTGTAGCGCATTTCCTGCACGAGAACAGAATCTCCTGGTCAAAACAGCCGAAGAAGAAGGAACGTGCGCTATCATAAGCAGATGCATTATGTAAAATAACGCGATCATCACCATTAAACAGCATATAAATCACAACTGCCTAATGTTATTGAATGAAATGTCAGCCCAGGACGAGTTATAGGACTGTCAAGCTTTGGGGTGTTGATGGACTCGATCTACAACATCTGTGTTTTGTTCATCGTTCGGACGTAACGTTAGTCTTTTACAAAAACGTGATTTTTTTTTCAGCTTTATGCTCAAAATGTTGCTTTTTCATGAAACTTGCAACATTCAAGTGTTGATTAAAAAAATAATATATGAAGCTGGAATAAAACAGTTCTTTCTTTTGATATATTGCATGTTTAGATATTCTGTGGACCATTAAAACTTGAAAATGACCATAAATGCTGGCGGTGACTGGCAAATTTCATGTTTACGTTCATTTAAAAGACCTAACCGACTATGTTTACAATGATACTCAACAAGACAGTCATTTTGATATAATTTTGTGTGAATATTCGCGCGCTGCGACACGCGTGGCCGTGCGTGTGTGTTTGTGTGTTGTTGCCCTTCGCGAGTATCAAACTGAGAGACACTTTCTCGTCTATGAGCGCTTGAATATTTAAATTGCCAAGGCTTAAAAATGCTCAAATGATCAACTTCCGTGAAGATGCAGCTCTGGGAGTGTCTTTCACGCTGGCACTGAACCATCGGGCAATTCTTATTGTCGACCGTAATGACAAATATTTTTTGTCATTCATTCAGGGGGGGCGTTTTGGGAGGGCGGGGCCCCCCCCCAAAACAATGGTAGGGGAAACACTGACTACCATATGGTCTCAAATGCAGCCTGTTTTTCTGTTATTTAAGAGTTTTACAAAACATTGTTTGGTCTTATAAGATAAATAAAAACATGCACTGCAAAGTTATGTAGATGGTTGATTATTTGTCAAGCTAAGTATATTTTTTTAATAGATTAAAATAGCTTTTAAAATACGCAAACTGGCAATATTAAAGCGGTTTAAAACATCTCCCCTTAAAACGCTATTGGTCTCGACTATTTAAGTAAAGTTAAAATAATGACTTGGCCTGAAAAAAAAATTTCAGTCAGAAGAATTTTTTTCACTTTAATCCCTGTATTCTCATCAGTGTTCTATCAGCTATGACGCATTTAAATCTAGCATATTTTGTGTAAGAGCCCAAACATTATCCCAGTGAAATAATGCATATCCATATTTTCATATGATTTGACAGTTTATTTTATTAAATATCAAAAATCCGAAAGGTGTGCATCATACCTAGATGAACACTTTACAGTCAGTTTTATGACTGTCATTCTCTTCAAATTCTGTTGAAGTTAGAAACGTGTATACAAATCTGCTATTTAACTTTAGAGACGGTCCCTAAATTCGGGAACGTCAAGCCGCCTTTATGCTAATCATATCAGATGCGCTGTGGTTCTGCTGTGTTTGTTTGAAAGATGTGAAGATTGTTTTCGCAGATGTGAAGTGTTTCCCCATATACAGCAACTTTTTTCTGGCATGTTCTGCAGACAGGGTGACCATCTTCGATTAAGTTTCCCTCAGGACTTTTATAAAAGCCAAAATATGATCACACCTCAGATTTGGTTCTTTTAGAAGGCTGAACAATCCCCCGAGTGCTGTCACTGCCATCTGCCATTTCTTCTCATTCAAAAAACAGCGTTGCGTGCTGCGCCTGCACCAGACTGACGCTGACTGAGTTTTCAAAATCGTGATAATCATGCCCGGTTTTAATTATATTACTAACCGTCAGTACATTTTATCGTGAAACTGGTAATCGTTCCATCCCTAATTGGCACCCTTTTATTAAATAGTTTCTGCAATCTCTTTTTGCCAAGATAACTGCTCTGAGTCTTCTCAGTGCCTGATAAGTTTGAAGAACACCTGACAAGAGATCAGAGAGTCTCCAGATCCTTCAGATTCCCAGCTCCATGTTGGTGCTTCTCTTCATCAGTTCAGCCAACTCATTTTCTATAGGGTTCAGGTCAGGGGACTGGGGTGGTCATGGCAGAAGCTTCATTGTGCACTTGGTGACACATTTTTGTGTTATTCATGAGAATAAACTCATTTAATCCAATCACTGTGTTGTATTATACATGAGATTGCATTACAGTGAAGAACTTAAATGTCACAAGACCGTGATGTTTTTCGTTCACCTCTGCCTGTTCAGCTTTGCATTCAGGCATGTGTCATAAGTGTAGTACAGTAGCACATCAGTACAGTAGCATTAAGTTGTTTTTGCATTTTCCCCGCAATGTGGTTAGAGCTGGAGTTTGACAACCAAAGCATGGAAAATATGACCGTAACAATATTTAAAATGTAGCCTAACAACAACCCACATGAGAGCGATTTCTGTACTGAATGCCGCAGTGAGTTAAACAAAACTTGCAGCGCGGATCATAAATCTACCAACTGCCATTTCAGTGCTGATGTCCTGAATTTTTTTTTTTAACCACTGAATGTAATATTACTTATGGATATGATCTATAATTTGTATTATATTTTTTGTCCTATAGGATCTGGTCACTGAACTCCAGATGCAGTCAATTTTCACGGACATTGGGAAGCTGAATTTAAATGAACCAGCCCACAGTTATTTGCTCCCGTTCGCACAAGGACCGCAGTCGACTGCTCCGTCCACCTCTACCGCCTGGATCAGTCATCAGGGGGAAGCACTATTTGCTCTCGGCTCACCATCAGGCAGCATTATCATAGTCACGTTACCTCCTCATGATCAAGATGGTTTGTATCTATACAGTGATCTTTATCTGTCTAAAGCTGCATTCACACTTCCAGCGACACGCATTGACAAAGCGACATGATCCCATTCATTTCAACTTGCAATTTCCTGTGACACAAGCAACAGTGACTGTTGGCGACAGCATGTCCAGCAATCCAACATGCTTGAAATATTTAACTTTACGCAATTGAAGAGCCAAGTCACCGCCAAGTCAACAAGGTTGCTGGCAGTGTGAACTTTGCCCTGTATACATTGATACAGTCTGTGGGAAATTTTCAAAATATTGTCCTTTTTTAATGCAAAATTCTAAAGTATTACATATCATAAAAATGCATGTTTGTTAAAGTTTCTTAAAGAGATAGTTCACCTAAAAATTAAAAATAGTCCATGATTTACTCACTTTCAATCCATCCTAGGTGTATATGGCATTCTTTTATATATATATATATATATATAAACAAATCGTTCCGTCACTATAGCAACAGTTGGCCTCGCACATTCTAAAATCGGCTCAAAATATCAAACATGTTTGATATCGTCCGACTGGATGGAATCAAAATCTGAAGTCTATGACCATGATATACCACGCGATTTCCCATGGAATCTGTTGGCTCAAATCTGCAGACTGGCTCTGACTCTTGTCAACTTGATCAGACTTTAAATCGGGGGGGAAAATCGGGGCAAAAATCGTGTAGTGTATTCCAGCCTTTAGAGAAGAAGGGCTTGAGTTTGTTGCCTAGCTCTATTTGTTTGAACCGCGAGAGGTGTCAAAGCTTGCAATACCCCTATACCTCGCGTCAGGGGATATCATCGTCCATCGTGATGGCTGACTGACATCACGATGGAGCGCCACCATCGTGATGCCACGCCCCCCATTGCGAGTCTTGTTGTGAGTGCGACGCACACTAATCCGAACTAATTTCCCCTCAAAGATGCGTCATATAGGCTACCGCTCTGCACGAGATGAAACACGAGCTGTAGACACCTTCTCAAAAATCTTCGTCTTCATGTGTTCTCCTGATGTTGCAAAGCAACACTTGTTCTGAAGAGCGAATTTTATCTTCCACAGGGTCAAGACATTTAAGCTATGTTTGATTATTCACTGCCAGAGAAAACGAAAGTAAAATGGCCTGTGTGTATGAAATGCGCCATTCAAATAAACTTGACGCGCCTTACCAAGTCTAATAACAAGCACAAACTGTGTTAAATAAAAGTAAGTAAAAAGGTAGCCTACTCATCCTACAGTGTTTTTCTACTTTCCCACAGTAAAGGACTTGAATGGGTATAATAGAATTATAAACAAACGAAAGGAAGAAACGTTTATAATTCCCTTTGAAAATAGGTGCGACGCGAGTGATTTGAGAAAAGAAACGAGATGTCCATGTGGGATAAAATGGACTAACGTTAGGCCTATTGTTAAAACTCACGGAAGTCGCAAAACAGAATAAAAAAGTTGACAAATCTTAAATTGGGCTCAGCCTACCTCTTCCATTCGGCATGAATCCATTCATGGCTGCAAATGTATTTCCTTTGTAAACAAAGCTTTGTGCTTCACTCTGTATTAATCACGTAAAACAGCATTAAAGGGGCTATATGCGTTTTTCTGAAATTTAAACTCGCGACTGACACCTGTGGCCAAAAAACAGAACTGATCTTCATTTCTGCTCGCTCTCGCAGCGCGCACTCGTACGTGTACACTTCACAAGTCATCTGCTGCAAGGAGGTCAACATTATGTTTACAGAGGTAAGAACAGTCAAATACATATAATGTTTGAGATAAGTGTTCTCTTATCAAAACGTCAAACGTGTAGCTGACAAACTACACAAAAAATTTATCCATTAAATAAATAAATAAACCCATTTCGCCATTGGCATACACGCTGATGAAGGGCGCACAGACCGAAACTTTCGTAGAATATTAAAAACACAAATCTGAGCACTGTCCTTGACGACTGAGCACTGTCCTTGACCACTTATTATACACAAGTTGCTTACTATCACCAAGTATGAAAGACACATATACATAATACTATTTAGCAATATTTATTGACTACATGTCTTATGTGAAATAAAATGCATCACACTTTACATCTTCATTTACCTCTTATTTTTTGTTAAGATATAGAAACAACAAACAATATAATGTAGCTTTACATGGCTATATAATAAATAATCCATCAGTTTTATATAGCGCTTTTCTAGACACCCAAAAAGACTTTACATTACTGATGCACTATTCATATTTATTTTTGTTTATATATATATATATATATATATATATATATATATATATATATATATATATATATATATATATATATATATATATATATATATATATATATATATATATATATATATATATATATATATATATGTATATATATATATATATGTATATATATATATATATGTATATATATATATGTATATATATGTATATATATATATGTATATATATATATATATATATATATATATATATGTATGCGAAGTCAAATGCGAAGCCGATGTTCACTCTAGTCCTTGCAATGCGCCGGTCTCTCTCAATCTTCGACCTTTTTTGGCCACTTGTCAGGGGTTTAACTTTTTTAGTCTTCTGTGGAGTTACTGTTGGTGTCCGAGTTGTCCTGGGTCTCTTCTGTGTATTCGTTAAATCCATTGCACTGCTTGCGAGTGTAGGCTACTCGCTGACTAGCGGTGGTGGCAGGCAGAGTGATCTGAAACGTTTAACATGAACGCGCTTGACGTCACATCCGCAGACAGCGCGGGAAAAGACGACCCGTCAGAAAATATGAAAAATAGGATACAGGCTTATAGGTGCACCCACTGTGAGCGGACAAGGTGTCAGTATGCTCATCAGGAGATGTTTGAGTCATAAATGGTAAAATAAAAAGGCTATAGTTACGTTTATTTTGGGGAAAAAGTTGCATATAGCCCCTTTAACATACAAAATACTGGGTTAGTAACGAAATTATAGTTTTGAAGTAGAAAATAGCATTTATGTAAAGAGATTTATTAAAATAAAAAGTGCACTAGCTTCTTAAGTGGAAGGAAGCTACTTTTTTCCCTCACGTGCATCCTAGCGCGGATGAGTCATTATTTGGGTTAGTAAAATAACGAAATTATATATAGTTTTGAAGTAGAAAATTGTATTTATGTAAAGAGTTAATAAAATACAGATATAGTAAATTATATATTTGTATTAATTAAAAAAACGACGATATCATCGTCCATCACGATGTTTTACTGTAAACATCGTCAGCTGCCAATTTAGGAGACATCGCCCAACCCTACAGAATATAATTAAAATGTCATGTTAAATTCCCCAACACATCTGGTACATATGCAAACGTTGATCACATCTGGAATAAAAAATAAATAAGCTAATGCAAAACTTTGAGAAATGATTAATTAATTGCTTAGCTTGCTTAAGCCGCGTTTCCACCGCAGGAACTTTCCCCAGGAACTAGGAACTTCGGGGTGGTACTCGGTGTGTTTCGACCGCAGGAACCATGGTCTAAATGAAGTTCTGTGTAAATATTTCCCCCTTAAAACCATCCCTGCTCACGAGGTAGTACTTTTTCAAAGTTCAGGAACTTTCGGCGGTGGGACTGGGCACTGAACCTGCTGATTGGTTGAGCTCACGCAGCATTTTCATTAGGGATGCACCGAATCCAGGATTCGGGTTCAGATTCGGTCGAATATTGGGCTTTTTGACGGGGTTTGGTTTCTGCCGAACCTCAGAATTTTTTTCCACCAAACCGAATCCTAGGTTTGCACTATGCGCATTCAGCTGGTGGAACGTAATGACGCCGCCGTTGATTAGGCTACGGGAAGGTGTTTACTAGATGGACCGTTCGAATGCAGTCGGCTGTGAGAAGGTGAAAATGGAACTCATGAACAGAAAACGTGGCAGTACTTTAAGTCAAAATAAGGCGATTCAAGTCGAGCTATATGTTCAGTTCGCAATGCCCATTTGTCTCGTGATGACAAGGACCCTAACCAATAGCCGCTGTTAAAACATTTGCTTATGAAACATCCAAAAGAAAACGAGTTGTGCATGAGGGAATCTACAGACAGCAGCCAAAATGCAGCAACTTCAGGTACGGCAAAGGAAGGACAGTCATCCTGTCATAATGTTGCCTATTCTTAGTTTAAATTAAATTAAAAATACATTGCTGTAGGGATGCTTATTCGGTTAATTTTCCCAACCGACAACCACTGCTCATTATTAACTGTTAACTGATAAGATTATAATATTGAATTGGCATTAAATAAAACTGATTCACGAGTGTCTGTGACCCATTAAAAATACACTTTTTTTCACAGGTTTATTTTACCACGCAAACAGCAGCCTACAGATCAGATAAAAAATAAATAAAAAGAATAAAATAAATAGGCCTACACTAAATATTTTTCACTTAAATAATTACCAAATTAAGATGACAACACAAATATACTGAATCCGTTTGAAGCTTTGAAGAACCGGGATATGTATAAATACACTCACCTAAAGGATTATTAGGAACACCATACTAATACTGTGTTTGACCCCCTTTCGCCTTCAAAACTGCCTTAATTCTACGTGGCATTGATTCAACTGAAAGCATTCTTTAGAAATGTTGGCCCATATTGATAGGATAGCATCTTGCAGTTGGAGATTTGTGGGATGCACATCCAGGGCACGAAGCTCCCGTTCCACCACATCCCAAAGATGCTCTATTGGGTTGAGATCTGGTGACTGTGGGGGCCATTTTAGTACAATGAACTCATTGTCATGTTCAAAAAAACCAATTTGAAATGATTCGAGCTTTGTGACATGGTGCATTATCCTGCTGGAAGTAGCCATCAGAGGATGGGTACATGGTGGTCATAAAGGGACGGACATGGTCAGAAACAATGCTCAGGTAGGCCGTGGCATTTAAACGATGCCCAATTGGCACTAAGGGGCCTAAAGTGTGCCAAGAAAACATCCCCCACACCATTACACCACCACCACCAGCCTGCACAGGGGTAACAAGGCATGATGGATCCATGTTCTCATTCTGTTTATGCCAAATTCTGACTCTACCATCTGAATGTCTCAACAGAAATCGAGACTCATCAGACCAGGCAACATTTTTCCAGTCTTCAACTGTCCAATTTTGGTGAGCTCGTGCAAATTGTAGCCTCTTTTTCCTATTTGTAGTGAAGATGAGTGGTACCTGGTGGGGTCTTCTGCTGTTGTAGCCCATCCGCCTCAAGGTTGTGCGTGTTGTGGTATCACAAATGCTTTGCTGCATACCTCGGTTGTCACGAGTGGTTATTTCAGTCAAAGTTGCTCTTCTACAGCCCATTCTCCTCTGACCTCTAGCATCAAGGCATTTTCACCCACAGGACTGCCACATACTGGATGTTTTTCCCTTTTCACACCATTCTTTGTAAACCCTAGAAATGGTTGTGCATGAAAATCCCAGTAACTGAGCAGATTGTGAAATACTCATACCCCTTTTCCACCAAAGCAGTGCTAGAGCTTGATCGGAGCCAGAGCCTAGTTTCAAATCGGTTCTTTGTGTTTCCACACCCAAAGCCCCAGCTCCGAGCCAGGAAAAGTGGTTCTTAAGTAGCACCAAAACATTGCTGGGCTAGAACAGGGCTAGAAGTAAGAACCGATTACGTCAGGCGCTGGGGGCGGGGTCAACAAGACGAACACAAACTTGAGATCCGCCTTTTTTGAAATAGCAGCTAATGGAGCTAACAGCTGCTGCTCGTTTGTAATCTCCGTCTATACAAATTACGGCGAACTGCATGAATGCGTTGGATTCGCTGTGTTTTCGTTGTGTTTTGATGCCGATGTAGGATCGTAAAGCCATGTGAATCAATAGTAATCAGGGTTTTTCCTGGGTCAAAAATGGTCTTCGGTGGTGGCTGACAGACATGGTCACCCATACACACACACGCACGCACAGTAAAAAAGTACCCTACCCACGTGATCTGCAAGCGCAATACTGACAATACATTTTAAATAAATTCAAAGAAAGTTTGTAACTTTTGCTTATCTTATTTTGATCCCACATGAAAAAATACTATAGTATATTATAGTAAAATTACTCTAGTAAATACTATAGTGTTTTTGAACTGTACTATAGTAAATATACTACAGTAAATAAACAAAGTGTAGTAAATACTATAATATACTACAATATACTACAATTTACTGTTGTATCTTTACTATAGTATGGTTCAAAAACACTATAGTAATTTTACTATAATATACTATAATATACTATTGTATTTTTTCATGTGGGATACCTTGATGTTTGTTTTTGTTCCTCATTTTTACACTATTTACTGATAATTGTTTTGGTATATAATCATATCAATATTAAAAAGTAGTATTTAAAAAATGAACAAATAGCCTAATTTACTGCCATATACAATTTCATAAAATTATCAGCTAGCTAACAACAACTTTGTTCTGGGTTCACCTCACTCCAGTCTAAACTAAGTGATTTATAGGCTATTTATTTTACTACACATTATGAACATAAGCTGAAAGACTGTGGATAATTAAAACTAACACTTACACCCACTCTTGCTAAATTGTGTAAGCACACTTGTGTTCTCATTTCAGGTGTTCTGAGTAAATTTAAACTGATTCGTGAGTTCAGTGTTGGACTGATCAGTTGTTCTAACCAGTCGTTAAAATGATTCGGTTCAAATGAGTCATTAGGTGGCGAATCGGACATTAGCAGACGCGTTATGTGTGAATCCCGTCTGTTAGAACATCGCGAAAGATTTATCAACACACAGAAAACACTTCATAACTGGACACGATTTGTTTCCTGTTTATTGAAAGTATGGTTTATGTCAGCTGGTCAGAGAATCAGTCAATGTTTTTTGAGCGCATTTCACACCCAGCGGTAATGAAAGGAAAACATCGTCTGATAGCGCCACGTGCAACATGGATTCGGTCTTCCGACCTTTTGATTAACGTAATATGTGAAATATTAGAAAGCTAAGAATGCTTATTTTGAAGACAGAGAGAGTGCGAGCGAGGGAGGAGCTCTGATCGTCTCTCTGTCACTCAGTTACAAGCGCAGCATCTATTCTACATCATTCATAAATCACAATAACTCATCAAATAAAGCTTTGGCGGGACAAAAATTTGCTTTGGCGGCCGCCAAAACATTTTCAATGTAGGAAAAACCCTGGTAATGCAACGTTTGCATTGTTGATGGAAGGCTTGTTTGCAGCGGTGCTGTGCAGAGACCGATCGCCGTATGATAACGAGTCTAGCGAGAGCATATGACTCCGTATGCTTTTGATTCACTTATGCGTTTTTTTTATTTTTATGTCATACATGGATCGGTCTGCGCAGCGCCGATGCATCTCGAACAAGCCTGGTGTGTTTGTGTTTCCCGCTGCCCAGGGTTGCCAGGTTTTCACAACAAAACCCGCCCAATTGCTACTCAAAACAAGCTCAATCGCGTTTCAGGGGGGATTCCCCGGTAAAAATCACATTTGGGGGTAAAATGTGTTTTTTTTGGCATGGTTGCCTACTAAAATTCGCATTCCCGGGGCTAAATATCACATAATTGGGGTCGCTTCAACGCGCGGACATGAAAAACAGCCCGCGGCAATAGTGATGAAGTAGCCTGATTCCGCTGGAAAACCGCAGACTTGGCAACACTGCCGCTGCCTCACTAGCGTTGCTGAGAAAGATGAGACGTATACGGTGACATTAAGACATGGCTCTGTTGTGGCTCTCAGCATGTGGAAAAGCAAACGGTTCTTAGAAGGCTCCTCAGTCGAACCAACTATGAACTGGGATTAGCACTGGCTCTGAACTAGCACCCGGTTCATTCTGGTGGAAAAGGGGTATCAGACCGGCCCGTCTGGCACCAACAACCATGCCACGCTCAAAATTGCTTATCACCTTTCTTTCCCATTCTGACATTCAGTTTGGAGTTCAGAAGATTGTCTTGACCAGGACCACACCCCTAAATGCTCTCCATTGTGCTGTTCTTTGAAACGACAGAGGGTGACTCGGGGTAATTGTTCTATAAACCATCAGGAAACAGCGGCGAGAAGAACATAGTACAGAGATAACACCTCACTAGAGCGGCAAGCCTCAGGAAGCGCCTTTCATTTGCTTTCCACCAGTCAGGAGCTTGTACTACTGCTGTATTTTTCTGTCGAAATGTGAAACCACAAACCAGACATATTTCGTAAAATGAAGCAATGGAAATTACTGTGTGTGACCATGTCGATGCGCTCAGTGAGTGAACAAATAACGCTATACAGCATATGTTTCTTTAACCATGCAGCAAAAAAAATAAACAAAAAAGTGTTAAAAACATTTAAACCGTTTAACTGATATTAATCTGTCAAAGTTCTTACTTTCGGTTAACGGTTAAACGGTCAATAGCATCCCTATACTGCTGTGGATGTTGTTTACTTCATTAATGTGTTTACTGTGATAATGGACTGAGAATGGGAGTAGGTTTCGGATTTGGCCGAATATTAACCAGGGGATTCGGTATTCGGCCGAACCCCAAAAATCTGGATTCGGTTCATCCCTAATTTTAATATGATATATTAATGATATGAAATATGATGTCCGTAATAGCTGATAACCCATTGTCTTATTTTAAATCTAGCTTTGCGAGCTTTCAGAATACGCTTTAGTTTCCACCATTTTGTTAATTACCTTTTTAGTCTACCAATACATAACCAACAAAAGCAGCACAGCTTGAATCTCCTCTATACTTGTTATTACTTCACTGGTCTATACATTTTTGTCGGAAACAGTATTGATTAGTTCACCTCTCGAGTCTTCACAAACAGAAAAGATCCTGTACTGAACCGATGGCCTGTTGCACGTGCGCGGTCAACACAAAATGAACGAATCACACTCTGAGACAGCTCGTTGTTCCCGAGTCATATTAAAGATTTGGTACGTACCTCGGTTTTGAAGCCACAGTTCAGTACAAGTTTGGTACAGCTGTTCTCCAATTTAGTGTTGAAATATAATCATTTATACACAGTGGCTGTCATTTTCATGACAGATTTATGTAAACATGCATTAAATAAACAAGACATCACTAACAGGTTAAGTAACCAGCAGCCATATCACCCTGTAGACCAAGACTGGTTTCCCACTGAAGCTAAGTAGGGCTGAGCCTGGTCAGTACATGGATGGGAGACCAACTGGGAAAACTAGGTAGCTGCTGGTAGAGGTGTTAGTGAGGCCAGCAGGGGGTGCTCACCCTGTGGTCTGTGTGGGTCCTAACACCCCAGTATGGTGATGGGGACACTATACTGTAACAAGCACTGTCCTTTGGATGAGACGTTAAATCGAGGTCCTGACTCTCTGTGGTCATTAAAAATCCCACGATGTCCTTCGATAAAGAGTAGGGGTGTTACCCTGGCATCCTGGCTAAATTTGCCCATTGGCCTCTGTCCATCATGGCCTCCTAATCATCCCCATATACAATTGGCTTCATCACTCTGACTCCTCTCCACCAATCAGCTGGTGTGTGGTGAGCGTTCTGGCACAATATGGCTGCCGTCGCATCATCCAGGTGGATGCTGCACATTGGTGGTGGGTGAGGAGATTCCCCCCTTCTATGTAAAGCGCTTTGAGTGCCTAGAAAAGCGCTATATAAATGTAACAAATTATATAATTATTATTAATTATTATAATTAAGTGGAATATAATGAATATTATAGGCTAATATAGTGCATATATTTAGCGAAAGAGTTTGTTTCTCAAGTGAACTAACAGCTGTGCACACTGAATGACTTCTGAGGTAAATGTGATGCTACGTGACATTGTTTATAAGCTGTTTTATTGTCTCTGTGGTTGAAACACAGATTGAGCGATTACATGACATACGATACATTTCAGGAAGTTGTAATGTCAGGGGTTTTTTTGGATTAAAATTTTTTGGGCGGCTGCCAAAACGAATTTTTTCCCGCCAAAGCCTAATTTAATGAGTTATTGTGATATATGAGTGATGTAGGACTGCTGCGCTTGTGACAGGGCCCATAACTGAGTGACAGAGAGAACGAGCAGAGAGCTCCTCCCCCACACGCACTCTCTGGGCCTTCAAAATAAGCATGGTCTTAGCTCTCTCATATTTCACATATTAATCAAAATCAAAAGTTGGGAAGACCGAATCCATGTTGCATGTGCATTCGGTCAATTTCTTTTCATTGAATTACTGCTGGGTGTGAATTGCGCTCAAAAAAACGTTGGCTCTTCTCTGACCAGCTGACACAAAGCATACTTTCAATAAATGGGAACAAATGGTATCCATGTTTTCTGTGTGTTGACAAATCTTTTGCGATGTTCTAACAGACGGGATTCACACACAACACGTCTGCTGATGTCTGATACGCGACCTAATGACTACTTTGAACCGAATCGTTTTAACGACTCGTTAAAAGAACTGATCTGTCCAACGCTGAACTAACGAATCAGTTTAATCATTTACTCAGAACACATCTGAAATGGGAACACAAGTGTGCAAACCCCATTTAGCAAGAGTGGTTAGTAATAATTAGTTTTAATTATCCTCAGTATTTCAGCTTGTTTCTGTTGACAATGTGTAGTAAAATAAATAGTCTAAAATCATTTTGATTGGAGTGAGGTGAAACCAGAACAAAGTTGTTGTTAGCTAGCTGATAATTTTATTAAATTGTATATGGCAGAAAATTAGGCTATTTGTTAATTTTTAATGCTACTTTTTAATATTGTTATGATTATACAAAACAATTATCTGTAAATTGGTGTAAAAAAGGAGGAACAAAAGAAACAAACATCGATGTCAGAGATCATGCATAATGAGATATCAAAATAAGTTTACTATGTGAGGCAAAATTTCTAACCGTTTCTTTGCATTTTTAAAATTTATTGTCAGTATTGCGCTCACAGATCACGTGAGTAGAGTACTTTTTACTGTGTGTGTGAGTGGATGACCATGTCTGTCAGCCACCACCGAAGACCATTTTTGACCCAGGAAAAACCCTGAATTTATCCTCAACATACCTTAACCCTCAGAGACCTAAGGGTATTTTTACAATTATTTTTCCGCCTGGTGTTATTTACTAAAAAAGCTTGTAAAACATCAACCCTGTTGTGCACAGACAATTGACACACCTCTTTTTTTTCAAGACAAGCTGCACTGTCAGTATATTTGTGTTGCATTGATGTCACCTGAATGTAAAATAAGTTATGGGACCATAAAGACAAATGAAAACATAAAACGGAAATTGAATCACTCAAATATTTATTGAAAACACACACAAATAAATAAAAGCTAAGCATATTTCCTCTGGAAAACAGTTTGTTCAAGTCTTTGGAGTCCTGGAACTCAGGAATAAACATGATAACTTATACAGAACCAAAACTATTTACATTTTTCCAAAAAAAGTCCAGGCGCTTTTGGCCTCTTTGGATTTTGGATATTTACTGGTGCCAAGCCTCAAAACAGTTCCTATCAGGAACTTCTCCTCAAACTTTCTCCTCAAACTTTTTCCTCAAACTTTCTCCACAAAACTACTAAAAACTGCAGCGCGTCTCTCTCTCTCTATCCTCAAAACTAGCCGTGCGTCTGTCTCTCTTCACAATAACAGTAACAGATATCACAATAACAGAGCTGTATTTATCGGAGGTGCCGTCTGACGTCATGGGCGATGCCGTCGGGCTCTGAGGGTTAAGAGATATTAATTTATGTTTATTCTTTAGGAAGAAATGATCCCGTTCACTCGCACGCCGCACTGACGCTTGTTGAACTGACGCGTCTTTACAGTGCCTATACAGTCACGTCATTACAGAGCATCAAAACAGCATTTATCGTTTGAATTTCATGATAAAATGGACTGAATGCTTAATATGTTCGTGTGGGAACTCGGATTGAAGTGTGTTCTGCACTTAAAACAAGCCGACTGTTAAAGATTGCATTCAGAACCGTTCGGTACACGCGAACACCGAACCGAAAGCCCTGTACCGAAACGTTTCGATAAGAATACGAATGATGTTGATGTCGTGCGCTAGTTTGAGTTGTAGTTAAGTAATGGCGGCGGAGAAAAGATGCGAGCGAAGCCATTCATTCCGTTGTGGCACCGCCGCCGAATATCCAGAAGTTAAAGCCGGATCAAGAACAATCTTTGCTGAGTTTTGTTGGTGGCCATGATGTTGTGACCCGGGAAAAGTTTGATTTTTCCAGTTCGCTCCGTTTAATTGGCGAAGGAGTTGGCTGAAGCCCCGGTAATTGTTTCTCGTGTGGTCGGAAGGTATTGTCATCATTTACAGGGGCTAGTCAGGGATTTTATTGCTGTCCGTCTCCCACCACCCGGGTAAAAATCCCTGGCCGAATTACCTACTGCTTTTGATAAACACCAAGGTCGTGTGGTAATTTAATTACTGTCCGAATCCACATCTCTGAGTTTTCAAGAATATATCACTTCAAAATTCACTGTTTATATACTTTTTGAACACTGCAGAGCACTGTACGGTTGCGCTGTAATTTGGATGCATTTCTAGACTTGTGTTTCTTTAAATGCTGGCAAATATTTTCAAGAGCAATATATTTCGTCATGCTCCAAAAATAAAAGGAAGAAAAGCACGTAAACATTTGAATTGGGCCGTTATTTACGGCAGCATTTATTCTTATCATACCAAGCATATTATATTTTATTTACAGTATACAATCATGTTATGTGCCACGTGAGCAGCGCGTTCCCGATCTCACAACTCTCCCCTCCACCGTGAATAAATCACAATCCGAATGCACAAGGTTTTATCACTGAGGTGGCTGCACATTTATTTTTATGGACTTCCATGTGAGAAATAAAGCCGAACGGCGCATGACATACGTCACGACCAAACGTTAGCGATTGGTTATTGCAGATCCAGAGTGGCTCTTGGCAGATCCAATCATTTTAAACTTCAACAGAGTACCCGCCATCAAGGAAGTAAACGCTTGTCAATGGAGAGTGGCCAGACTCTATGTACAAATGAAATGTACGAGACACCCCTAATCACTACTTCTTTTCCATAGTTGACTTGTGTACTGCCGGCTGCCGGAAGCTAATTATTTTAGTTTATAAAGTTCTAAATGCAGATATTTTTCTCACACAAATGCATCGCCCCATGGCATGGTGATATGCCATAGGGTATATAAAATATCTGAGTCTAATAATTGGTAAATCACTTGTGAAAATATACACAGGCTGTGAGCTGCACGGCACATCAAAGCAAATATAACTTATTTTAATTAATGCTGTGAACACTGGATGCTGCATAGAGCTGAATCATTAGCCTCGTGTCCACCATCCTTCCTTCCATCCGTCGTATTTTTTAAACTCCATTGTTGATTCGAATAGCAAACAACTCTTACTGCATGCACTGCAACAGACTTTTAGGTTAAAATAAAATGCTGCGTGAGCTCAACCAATCTGCATGTTCATCTCCAAAGTCCCACCCCTAAAGTTCCTGAACTTTGAAAAAGTACCTCACGAGCAGGGACATTTTGAGGGGGACATTTTTACCTAGTACTTCATTTGACCCTGATTTCTGCGGTCGAAACACCGAGTACCACCCCAAAGTCCCTAGTGGTGGAAACGCAGCAATTGACAAAACCCTGTTTTATTGCTAACATAGTACCATGGCCATGGCCAAAAGTATTGGCAGTGACATCATTTTGTTTTGCAAAGTTTTCTGCTTCAGTTGTTGTGATGATGCTTCACATTGTTTATAGATTATTGTGCAAAAGTGATCAGATCCATTTTAAATAATTGCAAAAAGCTTCATTGGCCAACACTTTTGTAAAGGAATTACCTCCAAAGAAAGATGTGCAGTTATCATCAATTTGCATCAAGGTCTCATGTGCAAGGATTTTGCTGCAAAGGATATTGCACCTGAAATAACCATTTACCGGATCATCAAGAACTTCAAGGAGAGCGGTTCAAATGCAGTGAAGAGGGCATCAGGACATCCAAAAGTGTCCAGTAACTGCCAGGACTGTGTTCTCTTGATGAGTAGCTATGGAATTGTGTCAGCAGCATCAATGCAGATCTTTCTCAATTTTGGCAGCAGGTGGTTTCGGTGCATCTGCACACACAGTGAGGCAAAGAGATTTGGACTGGTGGCCTGGTGTCAAGAAAGGCCGCAATGAAGCCATTTCCAAGAAAACCATCAATGACATATTGAAATTATGCAGGAAGAGTTTAGAGAGCAGAAAACTGGTGTAAAGTTATTTTCTTTGATGAAGCTCCCATCTGACTGTCTGGCACATGTGAAAAAATCAATTGCCTGGAGAAGAAAAGGTGAACATTAAAAATTCACCTTAAAATGAAAGAGTCATGTGCTGTTAACTGTGAATTATCATGAGACCATCCATGTGTTGCTTTTCAATCAAGGGAGTCGGTTCTCTCATAGTTCTGCCTAAAAACACTGCCATTAATAAAGAATGGTATCAAAGGTCCTGCAAGAGCAACTTCTCCCAACAATCCAGGAGCAATTTGGTTAAGATCCATGCATCGTCATCAGTCAGAATTTGGCCCAGAAGCTGCTATCCAGCATGCTAGAGTGAATTGCAGTCATGAAGAAGGTCAACACTAAATATTGCATGTATTGTATGTTTTTTCCAATAAAAGCCTTTAAAACTTGATTATCGTTGTTTTACAGTATACCATTGAGACATGTGAAAAAATTTAATTATAAAATACTGAAGCAGCAAGCTTTGCAAAACAAATAATTTATCAGCCATGGCTGTACACGCACTTGTTTCTGCCAAAAGGACAAATGGATTTGAAACTATGTTTTGACTTGTCCTATCACCTGGCATCACCTGGCATATTTGTCGTGGACACTTGTAATGTTTCAAACTTGTATGATGTTCTAATTTGGAACACAAAAGAAGACATTGTGATGAAGCTGTTTTTGTTAAATTTCAAAGTTCAAACCCCATAAAGGATGTTACCGTAGCATGAAATTAATCCATAAAACTCATCTGGCGAAACGTTTAAGTCTATATAGGTCTTCTGGACATCATTTGCAAAAAGTAGAATATTTGTAAATTGGATTTGAGAAGAACTATTTGGATCAATTTATTTTAACCATTTTTTTTCCTCAGTATTTTTGTTATTTTGTGAAGAAATGATCTTGCCTTTTTAAACAATTACTGAATTTGAATTTAATTTCATCAAAAGGTTAAAAAAAATATCAGTAAGAGTGACGGTTCATACAACTTCAATGTGTTTAAAGGATTAGTTCACCCCAAAAAATTATCAGTAGCTGTTTCCATCCAAAGTTGTGAATTTAACTTATGTGCAAAATTGGAATATCGCATAAAACATTTGAAAATAAAGCAGTTTCCATCCCTTGTGTTCAAGCGCACAAAATCATCACTTCCCTGGAAATTAGCGCAAAATATCTGTAAAAAAAGGAAATTACTCCAATCGAGATGTTTTTCCTACATCGTAAATGACTTGTCACAGAGCACGTAGACGAAACTTAGTTAGCATTGTCATGTTATCTTCATCTGAGGTGCTTCTGGACAGACTTTGGCTCAGAATGATCAAAATATTTTAGATGCTGTGCAATATAATCACATTTTAGCTTTTCCATTCAGCATTTTTAATACAGTGTCCCAAAATGCACAGAAAAATTGGTTGATTGAAACATAGGTATTTACTTACCCTCATGTTGTTCCAAAACTCTGTGTTCGACTTTAGTTTGTATAATACAAAGAGAAAGGAATTTGTTTTTGGGTGAACTGTCCCTTTGAGCGATGTTTATTTATGAATAAAAGTCTTAATTAATGTAAATGCATAGAGATCATCAAGTATGGTATACATCATCCTTGCTTGCTTGGTTCTCTAGAACAAATGAGATTTGTTCTCGTAGGTTGAGTTTCCGTGTTTACCGTATTTGATGAGCTCTAAGTGTGGATTACTGTCTTTTTTAAAAAATATTTTACAAAAATAGAAAATACATTACATATATTTTCATTTGTGTTCTGAAGATGAACAGAAGTCTTATGGTTCTAACAACATGAGGATGAGTAAAAAGGACAATGATTTTTTGTTTTTGTTTTTACCAAATTTATAATTCCACTTTCCGTTACCAAAAGGGACTGTGTCAATTTTGGAATTAAAACAGAGTTCAATGATGCAGCGGTTGGCCGGCTGGATGCCCACTGCTATCAGGTAAATTGTTTATTTTTTTGGCATAAAATTCAAATGTTAATTGAATCACACACAACCCACAACAGAGCAGAAACTGTTTAAACATATAATCCCATTCACAGGGGAGATCAGAGCACTTCTGATCTAGCCATCAGTCTGGCTGTCCACCAGCTAGAGGATGACACTTTTGTATTCGCACTGTGTCAAGATCATAAGCTGCGGATGTGGTCATTTAAGGTCAGTTTGGCTCCAGATTATCCATGCATCCAACATCACGTATCAAAATGTAATTGCAGTGTCTTTAAATGTCAGCAACTAGGTACAGCATGTGCCAGTGTTCGTTTGAATCCAGTAGCTAGTTTCATGCCAATCACATTGATGTATTAATTTTTTGTCTCTCAGCATCAGATGTGTCTGTTGGTGACTGATATGCTGGAGTATATGCCCGTGGGTCGTGGGGATGTGAAGTCTTCTCCAGCACAAGCTCATAAGCTCCGTCTCTTCTTCTCCTCATCCATCGGTCTGTGTCTCGCCATCTACCTCGCTGTACCCAAACGCAGTCAGTTCTGTGTGCTGCAGCTGGTGGCCAATGAGAACAATCGCTACAGTCTGGATCACATCTCGACGCTATTTTCTACACAGGTAGAGTTTAATACAGTAAACATTGAATCCTTCATATGATTACTGATGGATGTGTACTTAAATGTGTATGGTTGTGCGTGTGAAACAGGAGACGCTAGTGGATTTTGTCTTGACGGCGACTGATATTTGGGCTGTTTGGCTGGATAATGACAACCAGACTGTGGTGAAGTACATCAGTTTTGAGCAGTGAGTAATATAGTTTGAATATTAACTAGGGATGTCTGCTGGAACTAATTTCATTAAAGGGGTGATGAATTGAGAAATCAACTTTCCCTTGAGCCTTTGATATATAAAAGTTAATTGTGATATAAGAATATCCTGTAAGTTTCAGAGCTGAAAACGTCCTTGTTAGTCAAAGAAAAGCTTTTATTGACACCAGGTCCAGAAAACACTCAATCTCAGAATATGTTGACCATTGACGTCATAGAATGCAGAAATGCCACCTCAACAGATAAATATGTACGCCTGCTTCTGTAGCCCCGCCCACCGACTCGTGGAGCTAAATGGATCGCGCCGAGCAATAAACAAACATGCCGGTTCTAGCTTGTGTGTAAGACATTGTGCGTTTGTTCGTTTCATTTCACTGCGGAATTGGTTGTAAACAAGATACAGGTCGAGACTGGATTTGCAGACATATTGAGATTAAAACACAATGCTGTGCTTTCTATATTGGATCCAACAGGAATGGTGCAACACACTTATGTGAGTAAAACATGTTTTTTATATGTGATAGTATTGCATTGATACAGATCGTATTGATTATATGTACGTGTCAGGGATGGAAATTAGCACCCGCCACCAGCCAAATGCGGGTGATTTTGTGTTTTGGCGGGTAAACGCGCTTCACCTACCGGCCACCGTGGCGGGTAAATAAAAATAGCATAGCGTACGGTTTCACCTGAACGGCGGACACTTTTGGAGGACGCACGCCTTCAAAAAAAAATGTGGCGTTACATCGCAGGCGTTAAGAGGTCTGCAGAGAAAACATCTCAGGAGGAGCCAGTGGACAAAGAGGCGAGGGTCAAAAAACATTTTTTTAAAGAACGATGGAGAAAAGCAGACAATGGGGAGTCCCGCGATTGGTTAGTTTACAACGAGACAAGTCTGACAATGTTCTGCTCGGTATGTCGTCAATACGCTTCAGAAGATGCCAAAACGAATAGTTTCATTGTTGGGACTAAAAACCTAAAACTGGAAGCTATAAAGGTATATCAGTTCACGGTTTGTGTGTGTATAAGAGAGAAAGAGAAAATGTCAGTATTTAATTGAGACTTGAGATTAAATAAACTGCTTAAGTATTGCAGAGCTTGTAGTATTAATTTTCACATGCAGTTACACATTGTCGGTTAAAAACAAGAAAGTGGCTGGTAAAAACACTGAGTGGCTGGTAGATTTTGAAATCCACCAGCCACAGTGGCAGGTGGACAAAAAAGTTAATTTCCATCCCTGGTACGTGTCTAACTTAACATACCTTAGCACGCTATCACAGGCTGGAGAATCCTTTATTTGAGGTGTTATTGGTTCATTCATGATCAGACTCGGACTTGAAACGTTATGGGCCAGGGCTCGCAAAGTCCCGGGCCTATGTGTTTTTCAGACAGGCTACCAAAACGTAAGCCCGGCCTGCCGACGGGCTATCTTAAATAGTGAAATAACATTCCTTTCTTGTGCGCGCGTGCGTGCGTGTGCGTGTACAGGTCGTGGTTATTTATTGATCGGGCCGGCCAAGTAATAAAAAAAAACAAAAACATTCCAATCAATTGTGGGTGGATGAGAGATGAATCATTGTGTTTGTTAGATAAAGGCATTTTGCGAGCCCTGTGAGCGTTTCTCCACACGCTTTCCACATGTACTGAGGGGAACTGAAGCTCATTAAATATGCAAATGTTATCCAATCCTAGCCATGGGCGTTTACTTCCAAGTCTTCAATACGGCACACCCATAGAAACCGAGTGTGTTTTGAGAGAGCCTCAAAACCAGGGTAGAAAATAGCCTATTACTTATTCATTATGATGTTTTTGAATGTAAAAACCATGCGAACGTCATAAGTTGACCTCAGACAACAGTATACATTTTTTTTAAAAGCCAGTTAATGACCCCTTTAAAATATTTTGTATACGATTAGTCTAACAAACCCCCAGAACACAGTCAAAAAACTGTCTATACAAGCGTTCCTTTTGAAATAGCCTACTTAATCTATGAACTAAAGTGGAAATGAAGCAGTCAGTCAAGTTAATAGGGCTGGGTATTGACACAAATTTCACAATTCGATTCAATTTAATATCGATTATTTTAGATATATATCAGGTATAATACATGGCCAATTTTCTCAAGGAAAACAAATCTCTGAACTAATGTTGTAAACTATGGGAGTCAGTTGGTGGTACTACATTAGCCTACTAATATTGAATGTAAAAATTAACTGATTTATATACAAACACTTAAATTACACTAAATTATTTTTGTTTTTTATCTTAATAAAGTTATAATATTAACTTTACAATTACATAATCATATTTCTACTCCAATTAGTTTTTTTTAAATATAAACATTTGGCTGTCATAAAAACTTGCCAGATTTATTCATAGGCTACATGCATTAAATATTGAAGGACATTAAAAATGACAATCAGTAGCCTATGTAATGTGGTGCATATAATTAGCAAAATGCTCCTCTCTAGAGTTAATTTTTCTAGCTGACTAAAGCTGACTAATGAGTTTATGGACACTGAAAATGGTTTTTCTGAGGTAATGTAATGTTTACTAGCCATTTTACTTGCGTCTTTCTGCGGTTAAAACACTTGAGCTATTCTATGTGACATGATACGGATTTCAATAAGTTTTCCTGTATCACATTTTCAGATGCTTATTCATGTTTATTTCACGCTGTTACTGGTATTAAGGTGGATGAGAAGATCCGTTCATGTGCGCTCCGTGCTGCCGGTTCTCTTGAGCTGAGCTGCGGCAGAGCGACCTTGCGCCACTGCGGCAGAGCGTTATTTATGCTTTTGAATTTCGTAAAAAATATACATAATCTGAAATCTGAGACTGTTTCATATCAATAGTAATAAAGCTCAAAGATTATTGCGATTTATTGGATGGGAGGTGTGCTAGAATGTTTATTTATTTCATTAACTGAAAACAGGATGACTAATCGATTCTTGGGATTTAAGAATCAATATTGTTTTGTAAAAGTGAAAATCGATTAAAATCGAGAAATCAATATTTTTTACCCTGCCCTACAAGTTAACATTATTTAGATTTATTTCCAATCTAATCAAAAGTTATGTAACAAACATGATAAATGTGAGATAAATAGAGACAGTGTGGGACAGATGGATGGAAAGGCATCAGAAGACAAAGGGGCCACTATTACATTGCTCCTGGATGTAAAAATTAGTTTTACAGTGTTAAATCAAAAGAAAAACGAGTCCATTTAAAAAAAACTGCTGCTGAAACGGAGAACAGTACTGCTTCACATCCTGATACACATTCAAACACAAGTCCCACTGCCTCAAGATTTCCATAGTTATATTTGGCTATACAATATGTTGCTAAAATGACTGTCAGAAATTAAAATGAACCACAACCTAGGGCTGGGCCGATAAACAATGTCATATCGAATCGCGATAAAATTCATGTCGATAACGATGATAAGCTCTGGACATTTTTACTCAATATAGGTTACTGTAACATAGGGCTGGGCGATATGGCCCAAAAAAAATATCACGATATAATTTTCCATATCAGGCGATATCGATAATTATCACGATAAATGTCAAATCTTTATTTCTTTAAAGTTTAAAGGCATATCTTTGCTCCTGATTGAAAGATGTAGGGTGAATTCAGGGTGATTGGGACACTTTTTCCAAGTCATCTCAATGGCAAAAAGTGTCCCAATCACCCTGAATTCCCCCTAGAAAACAGACAGTTAACTGTGGTTTTAAACTATCCTTTATTGTCAAAACATGACAAACACTTCCCAAACAGGTGAACAATTGATCAAAACTGAGGTAGATTTATTTATTATTAATAAAATAAATATTAATAGAGTAGAATATTATTAATATAAATAGAATAGGCCTGTATAAAATAAATATCTTTAGTAAAATCTAGAACTGTAATGATATAACATTTGGCTCTGCTGACTGCAAATGCAAAGTTAGTGCTTTTAAAGAACTTTTGTCAATAAACAAAATAGAATATATAATTTGGCAATAAAGGCATGCTCTGTATGCGCTCTTTTAGAGAAGGCAAAGTGATGAAACTGCCAGACTTGTTTGTTGATCTTGTTTCTTGTGCAGACAGAGGACATCACAAACAGCTCATTGCATTTGCACTTGTCTTTTGGACTTAAGAATGGCCACTGCATGCCCATTGAAGTCCACAAGACCATAGGGGGTCCCATTTATCATTTTCAAACAAAGTGAATTTTTGCATAATAGGTCCCCTTTAAGTCACGTCAAGTCAACTTTATTTATAAAGCGCTTTTTACAATGCAGATTGTTTCAAAGCAGCTTCACAGTGTTAAACAGGAAAATAATGCAACAGAATTTTATTCGGCTGTATAGCCGCTCCAGAGAAAACGGTGATGTCATCTAGCTCATTTCAATTATCATCCATTGACAATGTGGGCTGATCAGTAATTTAGTGTATATGGTTAATTTAGTTTATCAATTAGATTTATTTGGATATTATTTGGATATAGTAGAAAATGTAGTGTCCCCAACTGAGCAAGCCAAGCCAAAGGCGACAGTGGCAAGGAAACAAAACTCCATCAGGTGGCATAATGGAGAAAAATAAACCTTGGGAGAAACCAGGCTCAGTCGGGGTGCCAGTTCTCCTCTGGCTAATTAATAAATAGCGTTTGATTATTATTCTGTCAACTTTACAGGTCAGGGTCATATTAGATCGGAATATTCAAAAGATTGGAGGCAGCACGCCGGAGACGGGTTTATTGAGGATGATATATCGATTAAACAATTATTAAATAGGAATATTCGAACGAATAGTCATCACGCCAGAGACGGGTTTATTGAGTTTTTGAGTTTATTTGTTGGCTTTAAAACAGTTAAAAATATTTTGCCTTTGAAAATGAATGAGAAAAATACACTTCTCTGAAAATGTAGTGTCTTATAGGGGAGTAGACTGGGTGGTGATGAATGTATGGACAGTTTTCCACTCAGTGGTTTATAAAGGGGTTTTTGTGCAGACTATGGTATATCTATGCTTTTATACATCTAAAAGCTTGTTATCTGTGCAAAGTTTTATACAATATTTCATTAAAGTTTTTTTTTTTCTAAAAAAGACTTATATTTGAACTACTCTCATCTCTATGAAATAAAGTCCCCCACAATATAAATAAATATTTGCTGCTTTTGTCTGACTTGCCATTTATGTTTTAAAATGTAGTAACACAACAGGCATGTGGAACCAGGTGTTTGTGCAGCCGTCACCAGAGGAGGAAGTTCACATTGGTGAAGACCAAGACCCACGGGTAAGTGTATCTAATGTGAATGCTGAAACGGGTGTCATAAGTTGTGATATTTTTGAGCTCCCTAAAACAATGTTGTTTTTAAACAGGAAATCTATCTTGATGTACTTTTTTCACCACTGCGCTTCACAGCCTCAGCCATCATTAAAGCTTTACAGGTACAAATCTCAATTTACTTTAATACACTCTTAATGGGTCGTAGAGCAGGGGTATTCAATTAAAGTTTCCAGAGGCCATTTCCTTTAAATAGCAAATATAAAAAAAATCAAGGTCTCCAAATGCTGTTTTGGGAGTTAAATGATTAAATAAGCAATTTGCATTACAGGAAAAGTTATTGTACAGTTTTTAACATCAAACACATCAGAGAGCACAGCACACTGAAATGTTGGTGCCTGAGCCTCATTTTCATCTGATCCCATCCACAACTCAGCAACTTACATGCTGATCCAAACCTCCATTGCACCATGTGAACAGAAAAACTGTTATGTTTATACTTGCATTTATTAAGAAGAGTTGATTCTTTTCGGCCAGATTTACAAACGAGGTACAGAACGATATTCCGACTTATCATGGGAGGAGCTGAAGAAAGAGGTTACTGTCGCAGTGGAAAATGAGGTAAAGTGGTGCTGTTTTCCCCTTTGTGTTCATTTCTTGTGTTACCACTAAACATTTAATAAAATCTATTGTTTTCAGCTTCAGTCCAGTGTGACGGAGTATGAGTTCTGTCAGGAAGACTACCGCCTGCTGCAGGTGGAGTTCTGGTCAAAGTTTTACGCATGTTGCCTACAGTACCAGGACGTTCTGTCCACGCCACTCGCCCTGCATGTGAGCCCTTCCACAGCCATGGTCTGCGTCCTTAAGAAGGTACCAGATCTCAGCCTCACTTAATTTTGTTGAAGTGAAGTGTGTCTGTTTGTGTGTATGTCAAATTAAATCAAATTTGTCCCTATTTGTTGCTTTAGTACACATTACTTTTCTTAATTTGAATGCTTCATTAATAGATAACTCTGTTTGATTGTCTGATCAGCCTGATATAGAAACAGCGACTCAACCAACAGCGACTTTTTTTCTGAAGCATACTTAAGGTCATGCTTGCCATTCTTTTACTCTGTACACACTACTCTGGCTGAGTATTGATCAGAATTGTAAAAATATGAGATTAAAAAATCAAATGCAACTTAATCATTTATTTATTTATTTAAAGCAATAATCTGTATTAATCGTGTGACTCCAGCCAGTGCAGGACTCAAATACTTGTACAAATACTTAAATTATTTTTAATGCTCTGTCTGATATTGTAATGCTGAATATTTTTTCTGTTCTTTTGTTTTTGGGAACTGTTCCATTGACCTCTATACTTTCTTACAATCCCAATAATCTTAGAACATATTTAAATTTAACTAAGTAAGCACTGCAATCTGCATTGCATTTAGTAGACTGGTACGTCTGTGCATGGGAATCACATTTTCTCACTGAAAGACCAGGTCACGCTACAGTTGCACATACAGTACGCATTGAACGATATTAATTTGACATGGTTACTAATTGTATATTGTACAGCAATGTTCTAGGATTAAAAGTTGTTCTCTGACATGCCTCAAGTTGCATCAAAACTCTCCTGAATAATGAGCACAACATTCATAAGTCCAGAGACATGCAGAATAAACACATTTTTATGCAGGCGATGTACAAATCAGAAGCTCTAATAGCCGGAATGTGGAGTTTCATCTTTTATATATTTAAAGACTTGTTTAAATGCAATAAATACATCTTTGCTGTGTGACTTATTACCTTACCAAGTCTAATAACAAGAACAAACTCTGTTAAATAAAATTTGAAGTAAAAAGGTATTTGTCCTAAAGTGTTTTTTTATACTTTCCCACAGTAAAGGATGTGAATAGTTATAATAGACTTAATTATAAGCAAACGAAAGGAAGAAACGTTTATAATCCCCTGCGAAAATGGGTGCGACGCGAGTGAAGATTTGGGAAAGGAAACGAGAGGTCCATGTCCATTGGGATAAAATGGACTAGGTCTATTGTTAAAATTCATGGAAAATTGGGTGACCAGATCGCAAAACAGAATAAAGAAGTGCTCATTTATTTCTTTTGTAGGCTAAACAAAGCTTTGTGCTTCCCTCCTGTGGTAATATTCCCTTGAAACAGCATTCACATACAAAACACTGGGTTAGTAAAATAACTAAATTATATTTTTTAAGTAGAAAATAGTATTTATGTAAAGAGATATATTAAAATAAAAAGAGCAGAACTCTTCTTAAGTGGAAGGAAGCTACTTTTTTTCCCTCACGTGCTACCTAGCACGGATGAGTCATTATTTGGGTTAGTAAAATAACAAAATTATAGTTTTAAGTAGAAAATAGTATTTATGTAAAGTCAAGTCAAGTCAACTTTATTTATATAGCGCTTTTAACAATGCAGATTGTTCCAAAGCAGCTTTACAGTGTTAAACAGGAAAATAATGCAGCATAATTTTATGAAGCTGTATAGTCATTTGATGTCATCAGTTTAAATTTCCATACCGTGACAGTGTGGGCTTTAGATCAATAATTAGATCAGTAATATATGGTTCATTATTATATGGTTCATTTAGTTTATTAATTAGATTTATTTCGATGTTTAGTTGAAAAATTTTAGTGTCCCCAACTGAGCACGCCAAGCCAGAGGCAACAGTGGCAAGGAAACCAAAACCCCATCAGGTGACCTAATGGAGAAAAATAAACCTTGGGAGAAACCAGGCTCAGTCGGGGTGCCAGTTCTCCTCTGGCCAATTAACAAACAGCGTAGTATTATTATTATTATTCTGCCAGCTTTACTGGTCAGAGGTCATAATAGATCGGAATATTCGAATGATCGGAGGCAACACGCTGGAGACGGGTTTATTGTGGATGACATATCGATTTAAGTATTATTTAATGGTAATATTTGAACAAACGGAGTCAACACGCTGAAGACGGGTTTATTGCGGATGACATATCGATTTAAGAATTATTTCATTGTAATATTCGAACAATAGGACTCATCACACTGGAGACAGGTTTATTAAGATGCCGTGTCGATGAGGCAGTTGCAGGGGGAGACTAATTGACACAATCTCTGTGGACACTTCGGGGTCCTGTGTTGGTCTTCTCTGGGCGCAGGTCCATCATCTGATCAGGATATGGCCCGGATCCGGCTGACTGCAGTAAACCTCGGGATAAAACAGAGAGACTATCATTAGCGTAGATGCCATTCTTCTGATGATGTAACGAGTACATCAGGTGTTATGGGAAGTGTTCCCGGTTCCGGCTGACCTAGTTAATGCAGCCTAACAATAATTTCAAAGAAAAAGTGTTTTATGTGTATGCCACAGTAAAGAGATGTGTTTTTAGTCTAGATTTAAACTGACAGAGTGTGTCTGCTTCCCGAACAATGTTAGGAAGACTGTTCCAGAGTTTAGGAGCTAAATAGGAAAAGGATCGACCGCCTGCAGTTGATTTGGATATTCTCGGTATGATCAACTGGCCAGAATTTTGAGACCGCAGTAGACGTGATGGAGTATAATATGTTAAGAGCTCGCTCAAGTATTGGGGAGCTAAACCATTTAGTGCTTTGTAAGTAATAAGCAAGATTTTAAAATGTATGCGATGTTTAATAGGTAGCCAGTGCAATGTTGACAGAACTGGGCTAATATGGTCATACTTCCTGGTTCTAGTAAGAACTCGAGCTGCTGCGTTTTGGACCAGCTGGAGTTTATTTATTAAGCGAGCAGGGCCACCACCCAGAAGAGCATTACAATAATCTAGCCTTGAGGTCATGAACGCATGAACTAACTGTTCAGCATTTTGCATTGAGAGCATGTGCCGTAATTTAGATATATTTTTAAGATGGTAGAATGCAGTTTTACAGATGCTCGAAACGTGGCTTTCAAACGAAAGATTGGTATCAAAGAGCACACCCAGGTTCCTCACTGACGACGAAGACTTGACAGAGCAGCCATCAAGTGTTAAACAGTATTCTAGGTTACTTGTGGAGCTTTTTTGTCCAATAATTAAAAATTCAGTTTTTTCTGAATTGAGTTGCAGGAAATTACAGGTCATCCAATGTTTTATATCAGCTATGCATTCCGTTAATCTTGTGAATTGGTAAGTTTCTTCAGGGCGTGAAGAAATATAGAGCTGAGTATCGTCAGCATAACAATGAAAACTAACGCCATGCTTCCTAATAATATCTCCCAGTGGTAGCATGTACAGGGTGAAGAGCAGCGGTCCTAGCACTGAGCCTTGCGGTACTCCATACTGAACTTTTGATCAGTATCAATAAAGGGATATAGTAAATGACCTACCTAAAAACAAAAACGACGATATCATCGACCATCGCGATGTTTTACTGTAAACATCGTCAACTGCCAATTTAAGGGACATCGCCCAACCCTAATTTCTTCTGTTGAGTCCGTAGAGGTCAGACGTCCGTGCATGAAAATATACACTGGAAAGCTGCTTTATAGTAGAAAATAAAGTTGTCCTTCTGATGAAACGAGACACTGACACTTTTTTTTCATGTTTAATATGGTAAAGCTGCTTGGTTTTAAGAAATTTTAAAAAATGCTTGCTGTTTTCTCAAATTTGTTGTTTATTTTGTTACTGAGAGGAAAGCGCACAGCACATATTTACATATGAATCGTTTAGATGCAGCTCTCAGCAGTGTGGGCAGCGTGGATGTTTGCTAACAGGTTATTGCTGGTCACATATTTCGAACTTGTATCGGTGCCTTTACCAGTCAAACAGACCACAAACCTAAAGGCTGATGTCGAAAATGTATAAATTTCTGATATCCGGATTGGCGATTATATATTGAATGATCGCTAATCTTTTCACCCTTCTTTTCCAGGGCTTTGTGTCTTTCCTGTTACCTTGCTTTGCTGTGGACCATCTTTACCTTTCCTCAGACGAATACCTGTTTTCTGAAGAGGAGACTCCAATTGCTGAGGGTAAGAGGGCAGTGTTTGAGCAACTATCGTTTCATAAAGTCATCGTTACTTTATGATGATTAAAATCGCGAAATGGCCTTAAACAATTGCTAAATAAACTGTAAATTGTTACGTTTTCTTATACATATACAGTATTTCATGCAAGGATTGCTTCTAACAGCGCTGCACAAGCTTGCAGCGCCATCTGCGGGACAGCCGTAGCATGTTAGCCAGGGTTCAAAGTGCAAAATGAGAGTTAAAAATTGGCATGCCATTGCCCGGTAACTTTTTTTTTTTTTTAATGAATTTTGGCAATTAGGGCTGGACCCAAATATTCGTTCGGTTCAATTAAATTTTTTTTGCACATCTGGCATCTGGTTATTTTTCCGCACACAGGTTCGGAAGAGACTCAAATAACTGTCGTTTTTTTTTTTTTTATCATTCAGGCAAGTGTTATACTTCATTATAATCTGTTAAGTTTAAAAAAAATTGTGGACAGTCACAATAAAAACTAAATGTTTTGCTTTTTACAAAATAAAGAAAACAAACATGATGTGCGAGCTGCAGCCTCTCTCAAAGATGTTCATTCAGATAATTCTTCTGAAAAGGAACTGTAGCTTAGTGAATACTTGTCTCACAAACATGAGACGTATGTCTAAAGAAACGTTAAAATGTCAGGTTTTAAACTATGTAAACCTAATCGAAAACAAATATGCCGTGTTTATGTAATCTGTTTGAAAAGAGTGCTGTCAGTCACCCGCGAGCCACTTCATTATCCGCTAATGCGACCAGGCCCACGGATCGCACACTCTTTCAGATTCAAATACTGACGATCCAGAGTCGACGCCCACACATCAACTCATACAAACATCTAGTGAAGCGCTATATGGTTACTTCAACTACATCGTTTTGAGAAGCGTTGAGCAATAATTCACCTCATGAAAAGCTGTTCATTTCTTTATTCTGTTAAGTTTATTCTGTTAGCATCTGTGAATATTAAACGCAAAAGATTTATTTGGGCTGTTTTGGACAGATTATAACGTGTTTATTGTAAAAGAGCCTAGTGTCACATCAATAAAGCTTTTATTCGCAAATGTCTGCTCAATGCTATAAATATAGTACCAGTCAAACGTGTTTTGCTTCATATTGATGTTTAAATAGACCTATTATAGGATAATGTTATTTTTTTTATTTAATATCAAAGTTTGTTTTATCGAGTTAATATAGAGTTTTGTTTTGTAGAAAGTGAATTGCTTTCTTTACAGTGCATTTCGTTTTGTATAAATTGTATCTTAATTTTAATTATTTATTTAATTTTTTTAGCATTAGACTACTTTCAAAAAAAATTGTAATAGTATATGTCCTTTGCTCTCAGTCACACACCTGAATTAAGCTCATTCATTATGCAGGTCATTATGCATGCTATGTTCGTTTGTCCTCTTAGGTTAGTGTTTCTCAACAGGGGCGGTACCGCCCCCCAGGGGGCGTTCAAAGCACAACGGGGGGCGTTGGAAGCAAGATTTCTGAAAGGGGGGCGTTCAGGTGTTCCTGGGGGGCGTTCACGAGTTTACAACAAAAATCCAGGCAAAGCCAGATTAAACATGTAGGCTAATTAGTTGCAAAATAATTGCCTACAACATTATAAAATCTGGCAGTTTAATCTGCGACATCTGCGACATGTAAACTATGAATCAGGTTTTTTTTGCAATGACTCAAGCCTTAATCCGGTGTAGAGCTTAGAACGGGCTCAAAAAATTAAGCTCAACCCTACCCGAGCCCGATGCCCGTATCATATATATACTATATATCATATATATATAGTTATTTTTTTTAAATATAGAGGCTATATATATATATAAAGCCAACAATATTTTCTTGGCACAGATATATGTATGTATATATATATATATATATATATATATATATATATATATATATATATATATATATATATATATATATATATATATATATATATATATATATTATATATTAGGGGTGTAACGATTCATCTACTACATCGACGTATCGATTTATTTTCCTACGATCTAACTACATCGATCTGTGCTCGGCAAGTTGGCCTTCCGGACGACATATATCGATCTAACATCGTTTTAAAAGGTAATCAATCGATTGTATCGATCATAGGAAATAACGCATTGGATTTAAGCACGTCAGACTTTAAATGGATGTTTTTTCTTAGCACTTTTAATGATAACGGCGTTAAACGTTACTCGATTCATTCTGCCTATCTGTGACATCATCGCAACGCACGCACCAGCGCTAAGAAAACATAGCATGGCGGATGGCAGAGGAGAAGCCAACCAGCGAGAAATTATCAAGCCACCAGGAGAAAGAGCTACCTGTACTTTCAACCCTTGCTAAATGTTACCTGTGCATTCCTGGGACCAGTGTGCCAGCAGAGCGAGTTTGTAGTACTGCTGGCGACATAGTGAACGTACAGAGAAGTGTTCTGCGGTCAGATCATGTTGAATCAGTGCTCGGCTTCCCTTATAATGTCACAAAATTAATGGTCAAATATGTACTATTGTATTAACATTTTATTGACTAAAAATGCGTTAGAAAACGTTCATCTCAAAGACGAGTTTGTTCAGAATCAGTTACATATAGCAGGTCGGCTGACTCGATTTCCTTCTCATACATTCCCGCAGCGTCACAGTGCATTTCCCTATTGAAGCCCAGCGTCTATTGACTTCAATGGGGCTGCTGTGAATTTTTTTTTAAGCGCTTCGAAACTAGACGGTCATTGGATAAACGCTGCGATTATGTCCCGCCCACGGACGCTCAGCGTCTCTGGGGGTGAATGGGGAGTGGGCTGGCCCGGACTCCGAGCTTCTGCGTGATGATTGGAGGGTCTGTCGAAAGACTGCATCTCCCTTTGACTGACAGCGATTCTGTACTATAAGGAATCACTGAAGCTATTCGCGCTCAGTCCCATCGCGGATTTCTCAAGTTCAGTCGAAATAAAAACTGCTGCAACCTATTTCTTTGATATTTGCTTGGCGAAATTGCTTGATTTTCATCATACATTTCACACAATTATACACCACATTCCTTGTTTCAGTTTTACAGAGTTTAATATTTTTTTTTTTGATCGTTCCTTCATTCCTTCATTCATTCATTCATTCATTCATTCATATAACGTTAGTAGGCTAGGCTAGCGTCGTGGGTGAAACTTTCTTGAAAAGGAACGTAGGGCAGAATTTACTTTTAAATAAATAGACAATTTTATGATGTAGGCCGAAAATGAGCTTCCCCTCTCTGACAGACCAGTAGCCGCCACTGATGTTGATATTTTTGAAAAAGAAATATGTAGAGTCATTGAAGAGTAGTTGGTTACATTTTATCTTTTGTTAAATATTGTTTGTTTATTAAACTGAGAGTAGTAGCAGGTTTCGCCAGTTTATTCAACCTGAAGAAATGTTGGTTGCACTTTATTTTTGATATTAATATTGTATTTGTATTATTTTAATGTTGAAAAACAACAGCAAAAGTAACAGGTACACCTACTATTAATTAAACCTGAAGAGAAGTTAGTTGCACTTTATTTTTGATATTAATATTGTAATATTAATATGTTGGATAACAAAAGCAGAAGTAGCAGGTTAACCTACTGTTGCACTTACTGTGCTTTTATTGAAAATGTATTGAATATTGAAAATGAGAGCAGAAAAGGTTAACTTCCTGTTAATTCAACCTAAACTGTTGGTTGCACTTTATTCAAATAAAATTTGAATGCATTTGCCATTAATTGTTGTTTACTTGTTTGTTTATATCCATAATTAATTGATACCTGATTCCCTTACAAGAAACAACAGGAATCTAGGAAACTTCACCTGCACTGACCAGTATCCAGATATTTATTTCAGTCACACAATTTTTGGCTAAAAAGTTACTGAATCGATTTCAAGTCACTGAATCGTTTCGGATCGTATCGTTCTAAATGAACCAATATCGTCCTTGAATCGTATCGACAACCTCAAATCGTGATACGAATCGAATCGTTGTTAAAACGAATCGTTACACCCCTAATAAATATATATATATATATATATATATATATATATATATATACAGGGCCGTCGCAAGGGGGGTGCGAGGCCCTGTGCGAAGTTGACATGCGAGGCCCTCTATACAATTGATTTGCGCGCGTGTCTGCGGCCGGGTATTGCTATAGTAACGAACCGAACTTTCGCATATCTGATCAAAAGTGGTTTGACCTATTTCAGATGCTGCAATTAGAATTTAAAATGGACTGAGTAAAACTCTAGACAATCTTGACGTGTGTGATAGGCTATTGTGCTCACTGACATGCAGAACGCACGGTCACTCACACGCTCATAACAATAAGATCTACTGCATAATGATAACCTAAGAACAACAACAACAACAATAATAAAGCAATTAAAGGATTAAAAGCGATCTAAGGGAATAACTAGCCTAAATAAGAACGGTATGAAGAAACGTGCAAACATTCACTCTTATTCGTCTAATAGTGAAAACGCAAACGTTTCTTGTCACATTCATTTATGATTTACATGACTTATAACGCATAATTTCATTTCAAGACGGCTAAATTTCATAGAAAGTTGAGTAGTTTGCATCACTAGATAGTCTATTACTGTTGGTCGCTGAACATTTCTATCGTAAAACAGTTGTCAGCTCAGCTGTACAGCACAAGCATCTCTCCACGAGCTCTCGTTGCGTTGTGGTTAGGGTTGCCAGGTTTTCACAACAAAACCCGCCCAATTGCTACTCAAAACAAGCCCAATCTCGTTTCAGGGGGGCATCTCCAGTAAAAATCGCATTTGGGGGGTTAAATATGTGTGTGTGTTTTTTTTTTTTTTTTGGCATGGTTGCCTACTAAAATTCGCATTCCCGGGGCTAAATATCATATAATTGGGGTCGCTTCAACCCGCGGACATGAAAAACAGCCCGCGGCAACAGTGTTGAAGTAGCCCAAGTCCGCGGGAAAACCTTGGCAACACTGAGTGACAGCAAGACCCGCCTTCTTTGATTTGATTGGCCAACCTCACTCATTCTGTCACTGACGAGCGCTGTTAGAACGGTGAAGCAGACTAGACTAAAACTTTTTAATCATTCTAACAAACAGATTTACTCATTCAACACTAAAATGATAAAATTGGAAAACAATGACAAACAAAATAAACAAATATGAATTATAGCCTATTATTATTTATTTTGTATTCATAGCTCAGACAAAATCATTGGCTATACTATCCAATAATAACCAACTGCAGAACCGCAGAACCATACGTGTGAACTTCAACACCATTGGCTTTACATCAGTTCAGCTGTCATTTTATTATTAAACGCATGAAAACGACAAGCTTTCGTGACCGCGCAGCCCGACACGTCACATGAGCGTAACTGCAATAGAGACATATTAACGTTAGTCCAAAATCGTTATCAGTTGACATTTCTACTGTTTAATCGTGTCTACCGTCAGTTCGCTCACCCCATAAACCGGATTATATATATATATATATATATATATATATATATATATATATATATATATATATATATATATATATATATATATATATATATATATATATATATATATATATATATATATATATATATATATATATACACACACACAAAATATATATATTTGAAGTAGAACTAAAACTATATATAGGCCTATATATAGTTTTAGTCCACGACCACTTGTTATATTTATGCCTCACCTTGAACTTCATCTTGTTGCAATCCAGCGATCCTCTCAGTGACTTCTGAAATTCTTTCTTTTGAATTATTTTCCTTTTCTCACCACCCGACTCGTGTTTACGAAACCGGTCGCGCTCTCATGCAGTACCCGACATTTTTTCCTCAGAGTGAGCGGCTCACAGTGGCGCGACCACGCAGATCGAAATTTGAAAAATAACAATAATTTGCAGATTTTTTTTTTCACGTGGCCTTGATTATGCATTATTGAGAGACAGTAGAAATTGTATTTATTATCGATGTTGGGTGGAAAAACTGTAATAAAAAACAGACATAAACTTCATAAAATGCAGGCCAGGCGCGAGGCCCTCTAGAGGCGCGAGGCCCTGTGCGGTCGCACACTTGGCACAGCCCTTGCGACGGTACTGTATATATATATATATATATATATATATATATATATATATATATATATATATATATATATATATATATATATATATATATATATATATATATATATATATATATATATATATATATATATATATATATATATATATATATATATATATATATATATATATATAAAAATAACATATATAAAAATATAAAATTAAATGAAATCCATTTTTTTCCCTCCCTAATTCCGTTTTAATTTTTATGGATTCCGTTTTTTTGGACTCCATTTTAATGGTTAAATTATTATTATTATTATTATTAGTATTAGTATTAGTATTATTGTTGTAATTAAAAAGCATGTTAATTGAAATAATGAAACCAATTACAGCTTTAGGGCCCTATGAAATACGTTTTCCCCCATCCAATTCCGTTAATTTTTTTTATTTAATTTTTTTTATTACCAAATTCTGTTTTCAAATCAAATGAAGAAATAAAACATTACTTTAATTTAACTTTTAATCATAAGAAATTAAACAAACTGTTTTGTCAAACATGCTGCACTGAACTTTATTGATCAAATTAAAACATGGAAGAAAACGTGATTCCTTAAATTAAGTTTTAATAATATTGTATTATTATTATTAGTGTTATTATTACATTGAGACTTATCTAAAATCTACTGTACAACATTAATATATATATAGGCTATTTTTGGCTACTCCTCGCTGATTGGATGTCAAATTTGTAACCATTGCATTTCATTAACACTGGCACTGATTTATAATTTCTATCTCAGACTACTCTTTTGCTCTCTGGGATTCTAATATTCCCGCGTTCTACTGCTTTACGGGGTCTGGGCTTTCCCTGTCCGTGCAATCATCCTTGAATGAGCGTGGATTTCTAGCATAGGCCTATTTACTTGAATTTCTTAGGTAATATATATGGGTTGACCCATTTGAGAGGCGGCTAAAATCCAAATTCGAATGGACTGTGAATAAATCTCTCTACGAACGTTACGTGCATGCGATGCCGCGCTGACTGACATATGCTGCATCTACTGTCACATTCTCACGCACAGAGAAATATTGTAAGTTACATTTTTAACAAACAGAATAATACTGCATCACAAATTCAATATAGCGTACATTATAGCTAATGTCTTTTAACTATTACTAGTATTTTGAAAGACTAAAACATGTGCTTTATCATGACATGAACCATTATTGCTTTTACATTAAGTCAACTATCACTTTACTTTGAGGCCCTGGTGAGGTGCAAGGCCCTGTGCGGCAGGGCTGGACTGGTAATCTGGCATACCGGGCATTTTCCCGGTGGGCCGACGCACTTTGGGGCCGATAGAAGGTCATTTATTTATTTATTAAGGTTTTTTGCCACGGACTGGCCCATCATGCAGGGACAGCGGCCCATCGGTTTGTCTTCTGAATTGACAGGCCACAGCGAGAGAGACCTTCCTTCTTCCATATTCATAGACTGTGTCCATATTAGGCGCTGGGTTTTTTTTATTGTGTTTTTGATTTGGGCGCATGAAACTGCAAAAGGCGAATATCCGCACAGCGCTGCCGCTGACGAACATGCTCTGCTTTCTGCTGCTCTATTAAGTGATGAATGGCACTTTGACTCTGAATTTTGTTTTATACAATCGTGTGATATGGTAACATAACGGTTCTTTGGTGAATCAGCTGAAAACAGCCGTGAGCATGTACACACAACGAGGTAAATTGGAAAATGGCAATACACACTACAAACTTCTCACACAACCACAATTTACCTTGCAGCTACTAACAGTGAAGAAATATGGTGTATTGGCACAAATGTATTTATTAAAAATGTTGCTATTATTATAGGCTACATTAAATATTGCGCAATATAAATCACTTTTATAGAGGCTTTTGTATTTTCTACGTGTTTACAATATTTTTTTTTTTTATTACAAATTCAATAGTTTATTATTTATTTATTTATTTTAGAAACCATATACCCATGGTTATGAGGAGCATGGTTTGGCCAAAATTGGCCAACAGTTAAACTCGGTTAAAAGAGACAACATCATACAGGTTTGGAACAACTTTACACAACAGAATTTAAAAGCAGTAAATTTACTTTATTGCATCCTAGCTCAAAATCAGTGCTTTACTGTCAAGTGCATTTCTGTGTGACAAAAGTGCAATATCAAGTTTGAGATCTGCATTTGCAATAAATTCAATAATATCATCATTATTTGTCCCTGTCCTAGTTTTATTTATTTACTCCAATGTAAGGCCCTAACCCCAGCAAAAACATTCACGAGGATCTCATGGGCCGGATGAGCTGGGTTTGCCAGGGCCGAATTTTATCCCCAGTCCAGCCCTGCTGTGCGGTCGCACACTTGGCACAGCCCCTGCGCCGGTTCTGTGTGGAGGTAGGCTACTGTGCTACTCCGCAGCGCTCCGTAGTGCGCTCATAACAGAAGCGACGCGGTTGCAACACGCATGCGGTGCGTTTTTCCTGGCGCGCCTAGCTCGCGGCAGGGGCGCAACTACCCAGTGCCAGAGGGGTATGCAGCAACAATTTTGGTGCCCCAAAAGTTATATATATATATAATTATTATTAACAATGTTAACAAATAAAAAAAACAGTCACAAATTGACAAACATTAACATTGTGATCGGATTCCAATAATGAAAAGAAAGAAAATAATCTGAATTTTTATAACGATTCCAAGTAGGAACCGGTTCTCGATGCCCAATACTAGTAACGATGGTGCTAGCAAACATTCTAGAGCGCTCTTTAGTTCCTACTAAATTGTGACATGGCGTGCCTTTTTACTTGCCCATTTATCTAGTATTGATGGTCATTGCAAAAACTGTCATGCAAATGGGCTGAGGATGGGAACCGTTGATGGGGAATTAAAATTTTACTGAAATTAGAATCATAGGCGCGAGCGAGATGATTGACAGGACGATAGCGGAGGCACAAGCGCAAGATCACTTTTGTTAATAACAAAAAACACAAACCACAAATTGAGGGTGTCCGTTTTACAGGGGAATTTCCAAATATCTTTTATTTGTTATAATTCGGGTATAGATATTTTGTCATCCGTCTTATTCGTTTTTTTAACAAAAGTTTAATATACGCAAGTTTTTTTTATTGTTGTTGTATTTTCATTAAAAATAGGCTAATAACGAACAAAAAATTAAACATTCTTTTGAAAGTAATTAAAGAGGAAATTGAGTTATCATACGAGCAATACGAATATCATACGAGCAAGAGTACTATTTTCCAGAGTAGCCTATATCAGCACGATTGCAAAATGCAATATTAATTTTATACAACAGTTCAATAAAAAACAAGATGTCATTTTTTTTACAGTTTTTCTCTATTTTTCCAACAAAAATAGCTTCAAACAAAGTATAGGTTTCGTTCTCACATAATTCACCGTTTTTGAACAGTTGAATGATTCAAGAATCCATTGCCGCCAACTACACTGGCAGTTTTATAGCTTCATAGGCCTGGAATAATTAAAAATTTCCCAACATTTCATATTTCTATAATTAAAATATTATATTTAGAACATAAACCTAAAAATCTCATTACATTATTTAGGCAATTGTAATTACAGTGTAAGTGGATTTTGATAAATGGTAAGATGGATTTTGTTGATATTGATTTAATTTAATTCTTATAACAGCCATGTATCGTGGTAAATAGTGTAATTACTTAAAAAGATGGTCAACAATATGTAACTTTACTTTATAAGAGGTGTGCCCTAAAAAGTGAGCATGCAATTTTGAGAACACCAAAGCGCACGTTCTTTAGTCTGTTTGGATACTTCAAACACAAGTTTGCACTGTCTGTTTGGTTTACCTGTTTAGCCTACACTTTAGTAACATGCGTTTTGTCCGACTCATAGCACGTGATTTACCATATAAGCGCGCATTCTTAACGCATTTTCCTTGACCCCAAAGCACACGTTAAGAACGCGCGTTTTTGTGGTAAATCACGCGTCAAGGATGAGCGTTTTGCTGTCAAATCGCCGGCGCCCTGCCAGGCGCGCCCACTCGCGATATTCCAAAATTCTATTATGGAATTTTATGAGGGCGCCTACTCTAGCCTGTTAGTCCTCTATAATGTTATATAATATTGAGGAAATACATAAATTATTTAGAAACGCACAACAGAAGCTACATATAGAAAATACCAAAAAATATACATCTATTTTTTTAATACCATCGCTTTGCCGCCCCCAAGGTGCTGCACCCCTATGCGCCGGTAAGGGACCTGGATAATGGATAGGGGGCGCTGGCCCAAAAAAGGTTGAGAACCACTGTCTTAGGTGATATCCATCATTATTCATTAGATAGCACGCCTCCTTGCATACTGGCTTTGTGAAGAAAAACTGTCTTACAAATTTTAAATCAGTGTATTGTTTTATGTGAATGAGTGGCTCAATGATTCTCACATCAGTTTGAAGCAAAAGCTCTAGGCAACAACACCCATTAGTCAAAAGTCTTGTGGACACATATCTATTGTGTGTTTTGAGGCCTTAATTTAAAAAAAAAATTTTTTGTTTTTTTTTAAAACTATGCATGAACATTTTTCTCTCAAATATACAAGAATATACTTACATCTTGCTCACATATTATGCTAGCCCAGTTTGTGCTGAATACAGTGTAATTACACTTTTGCCATTAATGTGTTTATAAGCAACTGAAAAAAACACAAATGTCACACATTGTCAATTTCTAAAGGGCCCCAAAACAGCTCAGACTCCTAGGGGTTAAAATAATTATTGCGGGGTCGAGGTGGTTTGGGTGTCAGGTTTTCCTCTTTTTTTTGTTTTTACCTAATTACTTGCCTGGGTGGTCTTTTATTAGACTTAGATGTGAGCCGTGACGTCCTGCAGCTCGTTCAGTGTCTGCGCCTGGTGAACGAGTCTCTTCCGGAGGACATGGCCTATGAGATGGAGAAAGCCCTTGATGACCTACTGTCTCCAGAGAAAGTGTCAGAGAAAATACTGGAGGGACTTTTGGCCAATGAGTCAGTATCGCTTGAAAAACTAATTTAATGCAATCATATTAGTAATTGATCAGTTTAATGTCTAAAGTGAAATGTTCTCTTCAGGGTGAATGTGATTCAGGATATTGCAAACAAACTCCAAGACATCTTTAACCCTATTGTAGCAATGAACATGCTGCTCAGAGAACTGGACCTGGAGGCTGATGCAGAGACGGACAGCAGACCCACTGGTACCATTAAATACACCTTTTTGAGGGTTCTGTTGTGAATGATCTTGTTGTCTCGTTGTTGAGATGTTTAAAGGAATACTTTTCCCCAAAAAAACATTGTCATTGAAGGTATTTTTGGTAACACTTTAGAATAATGGTCATTAGTTAACATTAGTTAATGTATTAACTAACATGAACTAACCATGAGCAGTACATTTGTTACTGTATTTGTTCATCTTTGTTAATGTTAGTTAATATAAATACAGCTGTTCATGGTTTGTTCATGGTAGTTCACAGTGCATTAACTAATGTTAACAAGATTTTAATAATGCATTAGTAAATGTTGAAATTAACATTAACAAAGATTAATAAACTCTTTATAAGTGCAGTTCATTATTAGTTCATGTTAACTAATGTTAACTAATGACCATTATTCTAAAGTGTTACCGAATTGTTTCTAATTCTGTAATTTACTTGACCTTGTGTCATTGCAAACATGAATGACTTTCTTTCTAGAATGGGGCACAAAGTGATAAAGGTGGAAAGTGAAACAATATCCAAGTTACACAAAGATAGTCCATAAAAACCAGTACTGGCTACCTGGGTGTACTGGAATTGAGAAAAGTCCCAGATAAATTACAGAAACATACCAAGTTTTGTGGTACATATTCTGAATTTGAACTGTGGCCATTTATTGTAGCAGCTATCTAAGGGGGTGTTTATCAATTTCAGACAAACCATTAGCATGCCATCACTAAGACTTAAAGGGATTGTTCACACAATTTTTTAATTGTCATTATTTACCTACTCTCATGTCTTTCAAAAAACTTAATTTCTTTCTTCTGTGAAACAGAAAAGGTGTTTTTGGAAAATAAATAAATATATATATATATAATATATATTTATTTATTAGTGGTGGGCATAGATAAAAAAAAAATAATCTAGATTCATTCCAAAATTTGGAACTCATTTGAATTCTGCCGAAGGCATTCAGAATATGTGTGCTCGTAAGTGATCGTTTGTCTTTTTGTAGTTTGAATAATAAATAACTTCTGTCCCTTTAAGACCTGACGCATGGATCCCAAACACTGTTCCTGTGAGCTGGTTACGACTGTGTTTACGTTAAAACTCACCAAGATGGGCATTGAGACATTTTTGAGTGTATTTGACCATTAATAAGCTGGACTTGTATGTCAGAGGCGGCTTTTATTACAGTATGTGTGTGTGCGCTTCAGATGTGAGCGCGAAATCTGCAGGAATTAGTAGAATTAACGTTATGTGCAACCCCGTGCGAAATTCAGACCGGTCACACCAATACTAACAAAAGTCCAGCAGAACACCGTTCGCCATGTTCAGAGGATTAAACGGATTGAATTAGAGGAGGCGGGTGCGTGTCACTCGCTGTCGGTCGGAGAGGAGAGCGCAGCTGATATCAATACTGTAGAAAATGAGTATTGTATCGTTTCAGATATTTCAGTATCGATACATAGTGAAATATCGATATTTTTGACAACACTAGCAGACATCCCAACCGGTGGGGTGGTCTTCGGGATACCTCCCTGAAATTACTCTTTTTTTTTTCACCCCCCACCACCCCACACACAAAAAAAAAACATGAAAGGAGGAAAGGTATCCTGAAGTTGACATTTCACCACAGAACATGACTTTACTTGTATAGTATATAATATAATATATCATTAATATATAATTTCTCTAGTCCTATGCAATTATTTGTCAAAAAAATTATGTAGATCACTTTTACTATTTACATAAGCTGCTTATACTATTTATGTAAACTGCTTTTATTGAGATTTCATTGCAACTTTAAACAGGTCTAAGGAGTAAGCCGACCTGAAAAATATGCACATGTAATGAAACTTGTTTAACTCAACAATAACATGTCAGTTACAAACTGTACAGCGTACAAGATTGTCATTATGTTTATACTTTATACTTTCGTTTTTATGCCTTTATTTTTTTTTTTTAATGAAAACAAGTTTGTACGGAAATGGTATATAGAAGAAAATAAAATACTAAAAAGAAAAAACTTTTTGAAAAACAATCTGAACAAATATAATATTTTTTAAATAAATGCTATACAAAAGTGTTTGTTTTTAATTCTATTAATAAATATATGGTTGTAATGTATTAATTATCAATAAATATGTATTATCACAATTACAGTATCAAGGGAAATAGTTGGCAGTCCTCCAGCTTTAAGTTCTAGCAAACATCTTTAGTATTTGCTGTCTTTTTCTGGAGCCTGGTCACAATCTGCTTTTGTGTGGCCAACAGCTGAAGAAATATTATTTTGTGTATGTATGTGTTCTTTTGTCTTTTGTGGATTAAGAAAGACAGTTGTATGAGCTTAGAATGACTAAGGGGTGATTTAAAGGATAACTGATTTAAAAAAAAAAATTTGTTTTATGTTGGGCCAAACTATTTCTCTAATCAGCACTAATGGGATGTTTGTTTCAGGTCAGTCTCTGAGAATGCGTATTAGTCTCTCTCAGCTGTACGGCAGCAGTGTGGCCGCTAGTCTGATCTGTCAAGCTGTGTGCCAGACTGCCATGACCCGAACTCTGCTCTGCAGAGACCTGCTCATCCTGCAGCAACTGTACCTGCGAATTGGAGACAATGTGAGTATACATACACACTTAGCATGTGTTTCAATTAGGGCTGTTTGTAAAATCAAAGCCTGAATTTGACTTTTAAGGGGATAGTTCACCCAAAACGTTTGTTGATTTACTCACCCTCAGACCATCCAAGTTGTAAGTGACTTTTTTTTCTTCTTCAGTAGAACAGTAAATAAGATTTTTAACCTTTGTCCTTGGTGATTCATTTATAATGCAAGTCAATGGCTAACGTCAATTTGAGGGTCAAAAAAACATTTACAGGCAAAACTAAATTAATACCCATGGCCAGTGTTCCCTCTAAGCTGCACGCGTGTGGCCACAGAAAGAATAAAATGCCGTGCAGAGGACGATACCAAAGGTTTGGGGAAATCCATGTGATTGTTGTTTAAATAAGAAATAATAGCAGTGCTCTGGTCAAACGCTATAGAGTTAGAACCGGTGAATGCAGTTTACGTGTGAAATAGAAAAGGTTCATGTTCCATGAAGTAGGGGTGTAACGATACACTCGTCAGGATACGTTACCAGAAACGATACTAGTATGAGGGGAATAAATTGAACTGTTATTGTCATCAACTGTCATCCATACGTATTCATAATAATCTTTTTAATAATTCATCTAATTTTACATGTGTTCTGAGAAAATCATGTCTATTATTTTGTTTGTTTTGAAGTTTTAGTAAAAATTATAAAGAAATGTAGAACTTTCATGCAGTGTTATCAACAGGGCCGTCACCAAAAGGGGGCATTGCTCCCTCAGATCTGATTTGTGCCCCCTCAGTTTCAATGTGTCCCCCCTACACCCCCAAATGCGATTGATTTTAACCAATTGACGCGAACGATCACACCGGTGCGATTAGACTGTTCAGTGCATCACTGCTAAATTCAAACTTTTGTAGTTTGGCTGTCGCTGAGCCAGAGACAGATGTGCTAAGTGCGGTTCATATATCACAACTATTCAGTGTTTTCAACCACACAATGTTTATTTGAGGTTTCAGAGATTTAAATAGACATTTAAATTAAGTACTATATACACCGATTAGGCATAACATTATGACCACTTACAGGTGAAGTGAATAACACTGATTTTCTCTTTATCACGGCACCTGTTAGTGGATCTTGAAAGTTGATGTGTTTGAAGCAGGAAAAATGGGCAAGCATAAGGATTTGTGCGAGTTTGACAAGGGCCAAATTGTGATGGCTAGACGGACTGGGTCAGAGCATCTCCAAAACTGCAGCTTTTGTGGGGTGTTCCAGGTCTGCAGTGGTCAGTATCTATCAAAAGTGCTCCAAGGAAGGATGAACCAGTGGTGAACCAGCGACAGGGTGAACCAAGTGATGAACCAAGGCTCATTGATGCATGTGGGGAGCAAAGGCTGGCGAGCTACTGTAGTTCAAATTGCTCAAGAAGTTAATACTGGTTCTGATAGAAAGGTGTCAGAATACACAGTGCATCGCAGTTTGTTAAGTATGGGGCTGCAGACTAGTCAGGGTCCCCAAGCTGACACCTGTCCACCGACGAAAGCACCAACCCACTGCATGTGAGCATCAGAACTGGACCATGGAGCATTGGAAGAAGGTGGCTTGGTCTGATGTTTTCACGTTTTCTTTTAAATCACGTGGATGGTCAGGTGCATGTCCGTCGCTTACCTGGGGAGCACATGGCACCAGGATGTACTATGGGAAGAAGGCAAGCCGGTGGAGGCAGTATTGATGCTTTGGTCAATGTTCTGCTGGAAAACCTTGGGTCCTGCCATCCAAGTGGATGTTACTTTAACACATACCACCTACCTTAGCATTGTTGCAGACCATGTACACCCTTTCATGGAAACTGTATTCCCTGGTGGCTTTGGACTTTCAGCAGGATAATGCATCTGCCACAAAGCAAAAATGGTTCAGGAATTGAGCATCTGTGGGATGTGCTTAACAAACATGTCCGATCCATGGAGGCCCCACCTCGCAACTTACAGGACTTAAATTATCTGCTACTAACATATTGGTGCTGGATACCACAACACACCACCTGGGGTCTAGTGGAGTCCATGCCTCGACGGGTCAGGGCACTTTTGGCAGCAAAAGGGGGACCAATGCAACATTAGGAAGGTTAACATCATAATGTTATGCCTGATTGGTGTAAAAAAAAAGAAAGACATTTATAGTTTAAATTCAAATTCCAATCACTTATGTTGATTGAAGCTGCAATAATAATTCTTCCCATTATAATTTGACGAGATGTTTTATTCATATCAGATACACATTGTGTATAAAACAAAGTTTTTTCTTCTCCCATGTTCACTTGCCACATACTTTTATGTATTTCGGGGAAAATTTATGAATTTATGTGATGTAAATCCGACAGATCATCTGAATTTGTGGTGCAAACTCATTGCGCATTATATCAACATGATCATTATAATGGTGTTTTAACGACAACACATTAACTTCCACATATTTAACAATCGGAATATATCATATAAATCATAATATAAATAACAAGTTTGTGAATATTCTGAATAAAAAAGTAAAAACGAAATAAACACGATACATAATCTGCATGACGCGTCGGCATGGAAATATTTTCTAAAATAACGGTCGCCTTAAACTCACGCTGGGGGTTCAGCTAGAATATAGACTGCCCACTTTAGGCTTTTCTTTGGTGGAAATAAAGCTTCACTCTTTGGTCCCTCTGCCACAGTTAATCCAGTGTGTACAGTAGTAGCCTCCGTGTCTCTGATAAACACGGCAGTTTAAGCTGGTGCACCGCTGGTGTAACTTTTGTTTTCATTTTGTGCAAGTTGCAACAGTTCCGTTCCGTGCAACAAAAACACTGTTATAGAGGAGCCTTTACAATTAATTTACCGTGACGTTTTTAAGCGTGGTTAAAGGGTAACTTCAGTGATTTAGCATTAGGCTTTGTATCAGTAGAAACTGGGTAGTATGTTCAAATTATGGTACTTTCCCCCCTCATATCCCCCTGAGACGAGAGAATTATGCATTTTATTTCTGGTCAAAATATAGTCATTTTGCGTCATCTGAGGATTTTTTGGGCAGAGGCAAAGACTACAGCCACTAGATGGAGCTGTTCAGCATGTTATCAACCCGCCCATAGGGGAGAGATCTCAAGCACAGAATGTAAGACACAGACGGCCGCACGGACAATCATAATAACGGAGCGCGGTGCAGAGTAAAGTGAGTGTTTCAACTTTTCAATGAATTCCTGTGATAGTTTATCTTCCATATGTGATCAGAAACGTGCCAGACAGGCGCTTACCTCAGCTCTGCTCAGCTCTTGGTGTGAATGAAATCTGACACTGCTGCGTCTGTGCCGTGACTTTCATTTGGCTCACTCACACTTTATTGAAGACACGTTCAGTTTTTAATTGTAGTGTTTATTCTCTAACTGAACGAAATGATTGTATTGCTATGAAGATCAAAACGACGGTGTACGGAGTGGCCTCGTAGGGCAGCGAAGCAAGTGCATTCTGAGAGTTGTTGTCTTTCATCCACATGAGACAAAAATACATTTTCTGTCTTTTCTCAGTCTAGAAGGCACCAAATTCAAAAATAATTTCTCATTTCTACTGCATAAATGACCCAGTTTAAATACAAAGCTTAATGCTAAATCACTGAAGTTACCCTTTAATCGCACAATCAGTTAAATGCTGCATCCCTATTACACACCCACCACAGGTGTAGCGTGAACTTAATGTACATTAGTTACATACATCAGTTTAAATAGATTTGTGTGTGTGGTGTGGGTTATAGATATGATATATCATCATATTATGATGTATATGATACCACTCATATATAAAATCTTGGAAATTCATAAGCAATAAACCAACATTTCATTTTGATGGTTTAATGCTCCCTATAGCCAATAATTAACTGTACAAAAGCACATTATGGTTGTCTCACATTTACACTGGTAAATGCTTAAAGTTACACTGAATTACTAAGTTACATCAAGGGTCAAATAAAATAAATATGGCACATTTAACCCCCTCGAGTCGGCGGTCGCGTCGGTGTGATCGGCTGGCTTTTTTTCTTATCAGTGCCAAAGAGACTCAAATAACTCCGAGACAATACACAACATTGGGTTCATGACAGCGAGACAATATTTTAACACTATTTTTAAGAAATCTTCAATGACAAAATATGTGACTGATGGTCACAAAATGCGAGGCGATGCAGATGCATTTTGAAATGTTAACTAATCTAGGGCTGTCACCAGGGCCTGAAATTAACACCCGACCACGCGCCAAATGCGGGTGAATTTGCCAATTGGCGGATAACACTGTGAAACTACCTGCCACATTGGCAAGTAGCCAATGAGAATTGAGTGATTCATTGGGCAGTTTGAGAGGATGCGACTATGTTCATGCGATCGGAAAGAAGATGAGGCCCTTCTCTGATTACGTTTGGATGTGTGAGTATTAAACTAAGATGGGACTAGATAATGCAACGCTGACGTAGGCTACAGTATGACAGTTGCACAGATATGTGTGCATGTGCATGTTGGGAGTTAGGAACCGGTGAGAAAATGTCCCGTACCCGGTAACTTTACCGGTAATAATAATATTAATTTAGTTCTGTTTAACCATTCCTGAACGTGACTAAATCATCCATCAACACAGCCGTGTGAGATGTGTTCACATACGAGAGCTGCGGTAGGGCTATATATGTGTCAGTATGACTGTCTGTGACACGGAAAGTCAATGAATAAAAATATTTTTTTTAAATTATATTATAAGAGTTATTATTACTTGTATTGATTTCGTTAATAACTTGACAGCACTTAAATGTGTATTCTTACAAGTTAAAGAACAATGTTTGTGGGACAAGTGGATTTTTGAAGGGGCAAATGAAAGAGAATTTTACTAGACAGATTATATCAATAACAAAAAACTAGGGAATCAACAAAATGCAAGAATGATTCTGCATTAATTTAGCGTAAGTGGCGATCGATAGTGGATAATTATATAGACTAATGTAATGTATAAAAAACTGACGGCAACAATGTTGCGCTCTTCATGCTTGCTCAGCCTCTCGAGGAGAAATCAATGTTACTGAATGATTCAGCGTTTGAATGAATCGACTCAATGACTCACTCATTAAGACGGTCACCTGCTGCCACCTACTGGTGGTTTAGTTTCATGTTTAAACATTCTTTCCAACTTCTTATTTGTATATTTAAAACAATTTCATAATATTTTTTAATGCAGTTGTAATGTTTCAGTGTAAATTATTTAATTTGATTGGTCACAGCCCTACAGTGTCTTATTATTATAATTTAATTTATAGATCAAATTTAAGAATATAAACTGAAAGCTGAAGCATATCCTATATTTAATAAGATTATGGAAACAATGCCCTTTATAAAAGGTAAAAATATCAAAGATATGCAGATTTAAATATGTCAAAGCTGATTGAACACTGTTGAGAATATTTCTTCAGGATAAATTATATTTACAACACACACACACACACACACACAAAAAATCCGGACAAGCACGTAAACAGGCTTAATGTCGAGGAGAAAAAAAAAGTGGCTGGTAAAAAGTCACTGTGGCAGGTGGTCAAAAAAAGTTAATTTTAGGCCCTGGCTGTCACCTAAGGATTATTTTGGTAATCAAGTAATCTAACGATTATTTTGAGTAATCGGATATTGAGTAATCAGATATTTGGTAATAAAAATAGACCTAAGTGAACAATATCCTATAAAATGAATTAAAATGCATACAGTGAGGAAAATAAGTATTTGAACACCCTGCTATTTTGCAAGTTCTCCCACTTAGAAATCATGGAGGGGTCTGAAATTGTCATCGTAGGTGCATGTCCACTGTGAGAGACATAATCTAAAAAAAAAAAAATCCAGAAATCACAATATATGATTTTTTTAACTATTTATTTGTATGATACAGCTGCAAATAAGTATTTGAACACCTGAGAAAATCAATGTTAATATTTGGTACAGTAGCCTTTGTTTGCAATTACAGAGGTCAAACGTTTCCTGTAGTTTTTCACCAGGTTTGCACACACTGCAGGAGGGATTTTGGCCCACTCCTCCACACAGATCTTCTCTAGATCAGTCAGGTTTCTGGCCTGTCGCTGAGAAACACGGAGTTTGAGCTCCCTCCAAAGATTCTCTATTGGGTTTAGATATGGAGACTGGCTAGGCCACGCCAGAACCTTGATATTCTTCTTACAGAGCCACTCCTTGGTTATCCTGGCTGTGTGCTTCGGGTCATTATCATGTTGGAAGACCCAGCCTCGACCCATCTTCAATGCTCTAACTGAAGGAAGGTTGTTCCCCAAAATCTCGCAATACATGGCCCCGGTCATCCTCTTAGTCGGCCACTCAACTGAGACTGCCCTACTCTCGGTTACGGAGGCACTGAGACAGGCAAGAGCGGCATCCAAATCCACAGTACTTATCTTACTGGATTTGTCTGCTGCTTTTGACACAGTTAACCACCAGATCCTCCTGTCAACTCTCATGAAGTTGGGCATCTCAGGAACTGCTCTCCAGTGGCTAAAGTCTTACCTCTCAGGTAGGTCCTTCAGGGTGTCATGGAGAGGTGAAGTGTCTAAGTCACATCATCTAGCCACTGGAGTTCCACAGGGCTCAGTGCTTGGACCACTTCTCTTCTCCATCTACATGTCATCACTGGGATCTGTCATTCAGAAACATGGCGTTTCCTATCACTGCTATGCCGACGACACTCAACTCTACTTCTCATTTCAACCAGATGATCCCACGGTTGGTGTTCGTATCGCCGCCTGCCTAACAGACATTTCTGCCTGGATGAAGGAACATCACCTGCAACTCAACCTTGCAAAGACAGAACTGCTTGTGGTCTCAGCCAACCCAGCACTTCATCACAATCTCTCCATTCAGCTAGGATCATCAACCATAACTCCGTCCAGGACAGCCAGGAATCTTGGAGTTGTGATTGATGATCAGCTAAAATTCACTGACCACATTACTGCAACAACCCGGTACTGCAGATTTGCGTTATACAACATTAGGAAGATTAGACCCTTCCTATCAGAGCATGCCACACAACTCCTGGTCCAAGCTCTTGTTCTCTCCAGACTGGACTACTGTAATGCTCTTCTAGCGGGCCTTCCGGCATGTACTGTCAAACCCTTGCAACTGATCCAGAATGCAGCGGCAAGGGTGGTCTTTAACGAGCCGAAGAGAGCACACATCACGCCTCTCTTCATCAGTCTCCACTGGCTCCCAATAGCAGCTCGCATCAAATTCAAGACACTGGTGCTCGCCTTCAAAGCAACCACTGGCTCTGCACCAAGATACCTAAACTCGCTTGTGCAGACTTACACTCCCTCCAGGAGCTTACGTTCTGCCAGTGAACGACGCCTTGTGGTGCCATCCCAAAGAGGCATGAAATCACTCTCACGGACCTTTTCCTGGACCGCACCCACCCTGTGGAATGACCTACCTATCTCAATTCGAGCAGCCGAGTCTGTAGCCATTTTCAAAAAACGGCTAAAGACACATCTCTTCCAGCAGTACCTTACCAATCAAGATTAGCACTTAACATGCTATTCATTTTCTGTCTGTCTGTCTGTCTATTTAAAAAAACAAAAAAAACAAAAAAACTTCTGTCCTATGTGTTCTGTGCTAGATTAACTGAGACTTGTTACAGCACTTACGTACTGTTACATACTGTTGCCCTTGACTGTTCTAGCTGCTTCTATTGCTCTCATTTGTAAGTCGCTTTGGATAAAAGCGTCTGCTAAATGACTAAATGTAAATGTAATGTAAATGTCTTAGTCAATAATCAAATATAACGACTAATAGCCTACAACGCATCATCAACGACACCTCAGATGTGTGCTATTCAGAATGTGTAACTCCTGTTATGGACACGCTCTTCCGGGAACAACGGGCTGGAAATGGTTACTGAACCCAATGAATTCACAACGATTTATTAAAGTAGTGTTCTCATTTTATGTAATATGACAGTCCCAATTATAGTTATTATTAGTTGTGCTGTGCTGTTTGAGATCACCAAGATGATTACAGGCACGCTTTATACCACATTAATTCTTAACGCCAATATGCATCCTATATGAGATTTAATCAGATATAGATAGGCCTACACAAAATAAACACAGTATTACAACTTACATTTGCACAAAACAAAAGGCTGTGAATGCATACACACACTTATAGTCAAGATGGTGTAACTCTAGCCTTTTAACGTAAAATGGTCCCAAACAACTCCGTCACGCTCGTTTGATTTTTCCTTGTGTCTGCTTAACGTGTTTTGCGGTTGAGCAGCACACGCATTACCTTGCTTAATCGGCAGACGATATGTTTTATCGATTAAAATTATCGACAATTAATCATTAGCATCCCTCTTGGCCAGACAACGTTTAATTTAAATGTCCACTTAATGTTTAATATTTGGCCACTTTTTAACGATAGAAATGCTACAGCCACTGTAATTTCTTGAACAAGAACATATGCACATCGAAACATGTAAAACTGATTGAGGGATTCATCTTTTGAAATCGCAATAAACAACAAATCACTCCGAAAGCCACAGTGTGTATATATAAGTCTATGAAATGGTTTCAATGTATTGTTCAGTAGCTTTAGAAATGGTCTAAATGCGGTTTATTTATTCTCGTCTGTGGAATGTGCCACTTCCAGTATTTTGCTGGTTAACCCTCTGGACCCTAAGGCTAGTTTAGCTGCGTTTCCACTGCAGGAACTTTCCCCAGGAACTAGGAACTTTGTGGTGGGTTATCGGTGTGTTTCAACTTTTTCAAAGTTCAGGAACTTTCGGGGGTGGGACTTGGGTGCTGAACATGCTGATTGGCTGAGCTCACGCAGCATTTTATTATTTTATTTTTTAAAAGTCTTTTTGCGAGGTTCGTTCTGTGTTCAGTAAATATCTTGCTCTTTCTGTCCGATGGCGCGCATTCATATCAGCAATCTCAAGGTCCATGTTCGTAAAAAGTTTCAGAATACATTTTAGTATCAGTGCTCGTCTCTCGTCCACCGTTTTGTTACGCTTTAGTAAACCAATATAACGAGCAGAAGCAGCACAGCTTGAATCTCCTCCATACTTGTTATTGTTGCTGTCCGTCGGTGACTGAGAGGAACAGTCGCACGCAGTCCCCTGTCTCCGGACTAATTTCCCTTATTTTCACGGTACTTTAGACCACAGTGAAAACGCAGACAGTAGCAGGTCTGGGGGGAAAAAAGTTCCTGAAAAAAAAAAGTTTCTGGTACAAATTGTTTCGGGTAATTTCGGTGGAAACGGGGCTTTTGTGGCCCTGAAGAAGTTTGACATGCTCTGACATTTGTGTTTTTTCAGTTGCTTTAAAGCATATTAATGGCTAAAGTCTGATTACACTGTATTCAGCACAAACAGGGTTACAGTAATATGTGAGCAACATGTACATAAAAGTTAGTAGTTTTGAGAAATAATGTTTATGCATAGTTTTTACAAAAAACTAAAATGTTAAATCACTGAAATAAGGCCATCTAACACACTTTAAACATTTGTTCACATGGCTTTTCAGAACTGGATGTTGTTGCCTAGAGTTTTTTCTTCAAAACAATGTGAACCATTTTGATAACTCAAAACACAATATAGTCATTTAACTTTTGTAAGACACTTATTGTCAGAATGGCGGGGAGGGTGTGGATCATCATGTATAATGCTGTGATTCACACTTGAGGCGTCAACAACGACTCCTCTGAATATCAATGAGGAATGTGACAGGGAACTATAGAGAATGAATGTGAGGAGACTTAATGTTGAATGTATTGTTTGCCTTGTTAAGCAGAATAAATTTTTTTGAAAACATTAGAAAATCTAAAACTTTTGAACGGTAGTGGTATACACAGAGCAGTGGTAAAAAAAAAAAAAAACATTCAGGGCAAAAGTGCAAACAGGGGCAGTGCAAGATGATCGAAAACTAATTAGTCTCTCTATTTGAGTGCGCTTGTCGCGCGTTGTAACGGAGTATGTAGGTTCAGGGAAGAAGGAGGTGGGAACCGGCGAACATTCAACAGACTTTAATAAAATAAATGAACACAAAATGAAAGTAAAAGCGGCAGCCCCTCACGGACGACTGCCGTGCACAAACATAAACAAAACATAAATAAAACACAACTTAAAATCCAGGCCTGGTCCTCTCTCGTCCTTCACTGTTGTCGCTCCTCCTTTATACTCCCGTCACTCCTCCGTGAGACACGAGGCTGACGGCATGCAGCTGGCGTCCCGCTCTCACGGTCCCTCAGCCTCGCTGCTCGCCACGCGTCTACATTTAAAATAACGAACTTGAGCGTGCAAAAGATGCAACATATGTGAACGCCCCTTAGACAGTGCATGGTTACATCAGCGTACCAGTTAATAAATGGGACAGTCATGTACGGGACATTTAGGCCCAATAAACGGGACGGCTAATACGGGACAGTTGGCAACCCTACTTTTATATCATGCTGTGTTTAATATTATAGAGCATAAAAATATCCCCATGTCGTACATGTATCTTTATTTAGCATTGAAAGGTTGCCTACCTATTTCATATTTCAACATGTTTCCACTGATTTCACACATTTTAGTCTGGCAATAGTTTAACTAGTAGCCTACAATGTGAAGTTTATGCATCAATAACGCTAATATAAGTGAGAAGAAATTTTTTACTTTAAAAATTCTCATGTTAAAATCACGGTAAATACAAGGTAAACTCACAGCGCGTCTTCTGAACTTGATGAAAAGCAGAAGAATGAAGAAGCTGATTCTTTGTTTTGAGGTGATGGAGGGCGTTTACAGGTTCGCGTTCCTTCCTCGTGGACGATTTGCATGTGAATCGCTTTGCACGCGCGTGGGTGTGGTCACATTAAAGATAATGAGGCTCCGCTGGAGGAACTGTAACTCTCGCTGTTTTCATACGGATTACATAAACAGAGAATATTTGTTTTTTATATAATTGACTTCATTTAAAAGTAGACATTCCAAGTTTTATAAAGAGATATCTGTTGTGTCTGTGTGGCAAGTTTTCTCTGAGTTCTGAGTATATTTTCACACACATTTCAGAGTGGACATAACAGGGAGACAGACGGGAGAATGCGCTTACTGTTTGTTTTCTTTATTTAGCGAAAAGCACAACATTTAGTTTTTATTTTGTGTGTTCAAAACACTTTAAGACACTTTAAGCTTTGTAAAGACATATCGTTCATGTCTGTGAGGCCAAACATGACGGAGTATTTTAAGTTTTACACTGTCATGAGGAAAAATCCAGCAAAACGCTCGGGCACGTTCTTCGGGTTCAGAGGATTTAACGCAACGGGTAAAGTTAATTGAGAAATGGTGACAGCCCTATTTTGTAATGATGTCACTTCAGTTCTACTACTACTCTACGTTGTATGAGACAGAACAACATAAAACAAGCACTGTAAAAGTTTTTGCCACAAATTCAACTTTCATGCTTATATTGTGAGACCACTTTCACCGTAATACTGGAGATGTCGTGGCACGAGATCTATTCACACCCCTAAGTATTACCTATAATCAGCAGCCTCAGCAAACAGTCCTGAGTGTGTTCACGATAGACTTGAGCACAAGCTTTCTGTCGCATTATGATGTAAATAATGTGCAATATTGTAATGTTATTTTCAGAGAGTAAAATTGACTAAAATGAATTAATATGATGTGATGAAATATTGACTGAATGTAGAGGATTTTTTTGTCAAGGCTAAAGCCGGGCTCAGACTACAGGAGTTTTAGGCCGATTTATCCCCGATTTACCCCTCCTGACAATCTGAGAAAAAATCTTGTCCAGGGCATTGGTCGGTTCCGATGTTCAGCATAGATTATCTGTTAAAGGAATACTCCACCTTTTTTTTTGAAAATAGGCTAATTTTCCAACTCCCCTAGAGTTAAACTGTTGAGTTTTACCGTTTTCGAATCCATTCAGCCGATCTCTGGGTCTGGCTGTAGCACGTTTAGCATAGCTTAGCATAGATTATTAAATATGATTAGACAGTTAGCATCTCGCTCAAAAATGACCAAAGAGTTTTTATATTTTTCCTATTTAAACCTTGACTCTTCTGTAGTTGCATTGTGTACTAAGACCGACAGAAAATGAAAAGTTGCGATTTTGGAAGTGTTGAAACAACACGTCTGCTGGTATAACGTGTGTTTGAAACATGACTCAACCGTACGGACAAAGAGAAGAGCTGGGGAGAAATCGCCTTTGTTTTGAACATACCGGGTGAGTGCAGAAAGTTGCTAGCAAATGTTAACATTACCTGTTGAGACATCAATGATGTTTACCATGAGATCACGTGAGGTGCTCGTGCTGGCATGATAATCTTAATAATATCTATAATATCTGTAATGTAATATTACAATTTTCAAATATTGTAGTGTGCATGTTTAAGATTTGAGAGAAAAAAACCCTGAAGATTCTCCTTATGCGTGTGATGCAACCAGATTTCACAATCGGGGAATGCCGAGTTCACACTACACGATTTTTACTCGCTAAAATGTTTTGCAAAATCAGACAAATGCTCGAAATCTTAGGCAAATCGGTGCTCGTTCATGTGAGAGACAATCACACAGTGTGAATGATCAAAGATGCGATCAGAGAGAATCGCAGATAAGTCGCAGACGCCTGTGAGCTTTTTGGCATGCTAAATATCTGGACCTGTTGACATTTCAAAATCCTGCTGTGAAATTACATTGGCGATGAGTCGATGACCTATAGCCAATGAAGAGCAAAATACAGGGCAGCGAGAAGTTCAAGGAAGAGTTATAGACTAGAATATCAGTATTTTAATAGATATATTTACTTTTATTTATATATTTATAATTAAATCAGTCACAAACAAAGCACAAATATTTGCTTTGCCACAACAGCAGCAAAATTATTTTCTTACCTCCAACTCTTTGCAGACCACAATCCTTGCTCCCTGTGTCTCCCCAACCATTTCCTCCTCCATAATCTTTTGTCTTTCTCGTTTTCGCTCAAAATCAGCGAACAGATACTTTGAATCACAGGCTTTTTGCGGGCTATCATTTTTAATAACAATTCCAGTCTCGCACGGGCACTCCGGTATCCTTGTCACTTCTCGCGCGTTTGGTCGTGAAACGTAGTTTGCGGACGAAGACAGAGTTGTTCAGCGATTCTTCCTCTTGAAAAGTCATGAAATGTGAAACCCCCTGTCGCCGATCCATTGTGCAGTGTGAACACAGCAGCGACTGAATGCTACCCCAGATAGTCTTGAAGTGTGAAAAGAACTGTGATCTGACTACTTTGTATATCGTGCAGTGTAAACTCAGCATAAGATTTAAAAACTGGCTTTAAACAAAAAAAACTGTAAAACAATGGATCTGGCTTGAATGTAACAGTTCAATAGTTTGGCAGTTCATATGCATTTCTTCTGTTGATTGTAAACTTTTAAAAAAAAGTGTTTTTAATTTAGTTTTTCAGCCCTTTTGACAACCCTAGTCTCAGTACTCTTGCTGATTTTTTGTTTGTGTGTGCAGGTGTTTCTTGCGGGTGGTAATCAGTTACTGCAGCTGCAGCAAGACTTGATTCCTCGATGCTCTAATCTGCTTTGCACGTATCACCTGCTCAAACAGATGAGCCTGACGCTATCCTCATCCGTGCCACTGGACATACTGTGAGTCCACACGCCTTATGGCCTAATCAAGAAAAATAAGATCCAAATATTTAAGTTATATTTAAGCTATGATTCTTATTGCAAATGTGTGCACATGGCTGCCTAATTACACACAGACATAATAGCTGAAACATTTATCTTTTTTTTTTGTAGTGAAGACTAAGACTTAAATACCACCCTCCCCATCGCTCTGATGGGCCTTCCTCGTATTGCAACTTTTCTTACCTTTTGTAAAAAATAGTTTGGGTCCGGATTTATCAATTTTCCCTAATATTGCTTTCCTCACCCCTTTTTTTTTGCTTTAAAACTGTATAAACAGTATTTGTTTTTAATTTGACCATACTGTAGCCACTTGGGTTTCCTATAGATATATCTATGCTTTCACACAGTTGCTTTGTTTTCCTGATGGACAATAGTTTCGGTGAATCATCCTGTCTTGACCTTCTACCTCTGTATATGTTTTATAATAATATTGTATACTTTTTTTATAGTGACTACATATGCTGGTAATTTCTTTTAGTTAATCTCTGATTGTTATAAAATTGTTACTGGATTTATTTAAGGGCATTAGTTCATGCATTATCCGTTTTTCTTCAGAAATGCTGATCTTCAGCATCTGTCTGTTCTGGAGCTGTCAGACTCAACAACTTCTACTTCCAACAGATCAGGTAAAATGAATCGCCACCATATAGAAACACAGTCAGCATTCTCATCATCGGTCATAACCTGTTTCTCACTGTCTTTTCTCTCTTTAGTGTTGAATCCTCAAACTGTTGTGGAGTTGTTCTACCAGAATGTGGCCCGTAAAGCCATCATGTCTCAGATCTTCTCCCAGCAGGATGTGGAGGGCAACCAGACCATGTTGCACTGGCCACAGATGATCTCCAGTGTCCTGACACTACTCTGCCAGTTTCTGTATCCTCTGGATATGTAGTATGCTGGACACTAGGGGTGGGAATCTTAAGGCACTTAACGATTCGATCCGATTCCGATTCTGGGAGTAGCGATCCGATTCCCAAAACGATTCTTAACATACATTTTTGGTAACTAATTATCCTGCTGTGCGAATACATGAACTTTTACATTTTAACCAAAATTGGAGCTAATATGTTTTTTATTTATAGTTAGAATATCTGTTTGACAGTATTGCCATATTAAAAATGATTATGAAGATTTATTTCAATACTTTTATTTTATTAACAAAGTTATATTCAAGATTAACAAGCTCTAATGAAAACATAGTAAGCCATACAATTGCAAAGAACAATCATTAAGAATAAACAGTTCTCAATTTACAACTGTGACAATTTTTCAGTTTCTTCAGAACATTTTAACAAAAAATGTCTTTAAAGCAAAAAAAAAGTTTACTTTGGTTAGAGCCACAAAAAAATCTTTAAAACATAGGCTAATGCAGAAGAAAAACAACTTTAGCGCTAACTGAGAAGCCAAATTCAGTGTGTGCGCATAACATCTCGCATGAGAGAACTTGCCGAGCTGCAACAGTCATGTTAGAGACATTTAACGAATCACTCACCAAAACCACCAAGAATCACTCAAGTCTTTGTTCAGAATTTTCCATTCGTTTGAAACATTGTGCAGTAGTTCAGCAATATTCAATAAGTCATTCCAAAAATTATTCCACGGATATTTGTAGGTTTATATCCCGGCCACCGCATCGGAGACATAGGAGTGTTATTAAGCTTTAATGGCAAGGAAAGCGCCTTATAGCCTACTTGAGCAGCACTTTATTTGGGCTCAGAATTTCGTTTGTTGGAAATATGAACTTAATTTAGAAATGCTTTTGAAATTGAAATACTTTGCATTTAATAAGCAAAATACATTTTTGAAATGGGGAGGCAGCCGCAGCGAGCGCAGACACAAAGCGGCCAGAGAAACGGAGGAGCGACTGCTGTAAGGCATTTGAGCAAAACTGCGGAAAAACTGCATAAAAAGTGCGGTTGTTGAACCCTCTCACCGACGCCCATGAGCAGGTTGTAGTTTGTCCATTTTGCGCACGCAGTGGTGAAGTGGCCGTTTGAATTGAACACAGAATCGATTCTGAATTTTTGAGAATCGATTCAGAATCGTTAGATAACGAATCGCGATACATCGACCTTTTCTCCCACTTTTACTGGACACTAGTGTTGATGCCAACATTTCAGTAGTCTGTGCCAATAAGAGTAACATTTAATGACTTTCTATACTAATTTCGGTACCATAGGTACAAAACTAGGAATCTACTTACAATATTTAATTTATATTTAACTCTTAATTTTGAATAATTTACTTTTTATAATTAATTTTAAACAGTTTTGTTGTAAATGTCAAGTAATTTTCAACTAACTATATATTCAAATTCAAAACATAATTCAGAACATTCAATTAAAATAAAAAATAAAGAAAAAAATAAGGCATTATTGACCAGAGCAGTGATGTTAACAAGATGCAAGTCTATTCTGATAGTTTGTCCTGACAGTTTACATTCCCTTAAGACATAACTGACTGTTTAAATACATTTTACATGATACAAGCACAGAGTAACACAGCCACATGCCCCTAGTTCCCTTCAGAACAGTCGCCTGTCAGTCAGTGAGATGCAAGTATCGAATATTGATATCAAAGTATCGAAAATTGATTCTCATTTTATTGTTGACTTGGTACCCAAGTACTTTTGATGTCACTACTGGACACTTGATATCTTCAGACAGTTCTTGTTTGTAAAGTATCTGGGTGATGCTAGTTCATGAGTTCAGTATTTGCCTTACATCATTGCACTAGATGGCCTAGCAATCCCGGTTTCCTCTTTCCTGAATGCCTGATGGGAAACTGCCAATATGCACAACTGCAGGTGAGAAACCAGTATGAATTGATGCATATTATCTGTTTTACCAGATTATACACGGTCTTGATTAAAATCCCCAACAGTAAAGAGACTTGCAATGGAGTATAAATAAGTGACGCAACGTTATTAGCTATTTTCGGTTTCGAGCCGAATTGGTTTTGGAGGGTTGAAATCAGTGACCAAAACAGACACTTTAATTAGTCTCGTCTATGAAAAGCATCTGTGCACACGACAGGTGGCGAAATCACAAAAAAGCTTGACATGTTAATGGCAACTATAGATTTGTGGGTATTCTGTTTGTTAAGATTTTTGACAAATCATCAGCAAGGTGTAGTTATGGTTAATTATTTGAATTACAAGAAACTTTATTGATCAATTTCTGTGTACACAGGAAATTAAGGTCTTGGATTTCTTGGAATCTGGGCTGATTTCCGTCATTAATCACTTCCAACGGTCTAGACTTCTTAAAGGTCCTGTTCTTCGTGTTTTTTGAAGCTTTGATTGTGTTTACAGTGTGCAATATAACATGTGTTCATGTTTCGCGTGTAAAAAAAAACAGTATTTTTAACACAATTTACTTATCTGTATACCGCTGTTTTCACTCTCCTAAAAACGGGCTGATGACTTCCTTTATTCTATGAAGTCCCTCCTTCAGAAATACGTAACGAGTTCTGATTGTGCCAGCGGTTCCTGTGTTGTGATTTGACCGCAGCTTAGCAAACGTGGCACGGTTCCTGTGTTGTGATTCGACAGCAGCTTAGCGCACGTGTAAAGGTCACGCCTCTTAACGGGAGATATATGCGCTTAATGATCTCTACAGCGTCCCTGGGAAAGCCAAACAAAGGTGATTTGACTCCGGGATGAAAATAACAGCGTCTCAACGACATGGCGACAAACACACTCAAACGCAACACTTCCTTTTCTCCACGCGACACGTCCTCTTCTCCACGTGGGACAGCAACAAGACCACGCCCCCTTTTTTCGCGTATTCTTGTGGGTGGAGGTTAGTCTGTTCTACTGACGTCATTTATGAAGGAAGTACCAGGATGTAGTCCAAGCCGGCCGTACGCTGTAGGCTTTGAAAGGGAACTTCTGTTAAATAAAATATCTCGCTTGGCATTGAACTTTGAGCTTTATAATTTTACAGGTATTATTTATGCTCTAACAGCAACATTACACACTAACTAAAGTTTGAACAATGGGATCACGAAGAACGGGACCTTTTAATAGCAAGACAGATTTAGAGATTTAGTTACAGTGCAGTGAAGTTTTCACTGGCCCCACCACAAAAAAGTTAATGTGACCCACAATAACTTTTTTGTGGTGGGGCCAGTGAAAAATTTTGGCAGGCCAAGTAAGAATCTAAACCATTGGCCGACTGGACCAGTAGAAAAAATCTTTCTAAATCTTCTAAAATTGTGTCTGTCTGTCTTTTAAACTCTATCCATCACACTACCAATTTACCAACTAGAAAATGTTTGACTGATAAAATGAAATATTTTTCGAACTTTGTATTCAAACCTCGTTTAGGGCACTAGTAATCCGTTCCTGTGTAGGGAAATTTCGGCTCAATAAAAATCAATGGTGATGTCTTGGGTGGGTTCTACGCCCAGTTTTCCTGTTCTAGCATGTAATTAGCATAATATACACAGGATCACGTGCAGGCAAACTCTTTTGGTTTCTCAAAGTGTTTACTAAAACTCTACTTTCATAGTGTAAATATGGTGGATCCTACACAAAAATCACTGGAAATCATTTACCCATCAAACAGATACCAAATAACACATTTCCCATAATTGAGGTTGAAGTTAATAAGAATTTAGCTGTGGTAAATGTCTAATGTACAGAAAGACCTCCACAGGTTATATAAAACACACATGATACATTGAGATATATTTTAGATTTACTTATGTGCTTACTTCCTATAATGGAGGTGAAAACATACAAATCGCTTGTAATAAATGTGAGACACACAGAAAGAAATTCACAGGTTCTATAAGACGTACATTATACATCAGATGTATGTCAGGCATCTACTGGCGATTTAATTTGATTCTGATCTTTGGAATGTGATGATGTGTTCGTCTGATGAGCTTCGTTCATGAATAATCATACACCTGTTTGCATTGCTTCAAGGGTGCATTAAATATACTGGCAGCTGATACACAGTGTAGTGCTCTATGACTAAAGTTTGAATGTTTTTTTACTGTACAAAAATTTTAGTGGACCACTAAATTTAACAAATGTGACTACAGATGGATGTTTAGTCTTGATTCGCTGATAATAAACAGATGAACATAGCTTGATCTGGACGTGTAGCCTACATCCAGAATATGGTATGCAGTGGCTCTGCAAAAAATAACAAATTTTCTTTTATTTAATTTTATGTGTAACACTTTCTCTGTGTCTTGCCTTTCTACAGGAATATGTTCGGTTGGTTGGGTCATGGTGCCAGGTGAATGTGGGGTCCTATCGTTTTGTTTTGGGTCATTGCTATCTGGCCAGTGGTGAGGGACAAAAGGTAAGAAGATCCATGAATGACCAATGGTATCTTTTGTTTGCAGCACAGCCTCTGGGCTCAGAAATCTGTATATTTGGATTAAATAATGGTAAAACTAGTCACTAGGGACTTTCAGTACCAAACAGAATTTGACAACACTCTGGTCATGGATTTGATTCCCAGGGAATGTATGAGCTGAATAAATGTGTTGCTTGTTTTGGATAAAACCTTCTGCTAAATGTATAAATGTAAATGCAAGTCTTTATCACTTAGTGGCCATGTTCTTGACTTTCCAGGGTAGCTTTTTTCCAGCTGTTTTACCATTGCTGTCAACCAAAATGGGGAAAGACCAGAACTATTTTGTTGAAATTAAGTTAACATTTTGAATCTGTAATGAAAGCAGACAACAATAATTGTGCTTCTGAAGCTGAAATTGTTAAAAGAACTTTTAAACAATTGTTAAAAGAGCCAAATGGTTGCATGCCAGAGTAGGCAAACAGCCTTTTGACTCTTTTTCCAAATGTTTTGTCCTACAATATACTCCAGATACTACACAAGGCACTGTGGACAGAAACAGTCCACTCCACACATAAATACATGAATGGGAGGAAAATTGCCTTTTTTTAGAGGCATTCCAATGCTCAAAACATTACAGCTGTAGTAATGAAAGTTCCTCCTTACAATCCACAAAATTGTTCTAGACCCCCCCCCCCCCCCCCCCCCAAAATTGTGAAATGATGCCTATTTGCAGATTTTTGTCATTTGTTGCTGTGTTTTTTGTGGTTTTAGGCATTGCAGTGTTTTCAGGAAGCAGCCACTGAGGTGGATAAAGAAGAGTTTTTAATGAAACTCACAGGTTCAGATGAGGAGACGGCCACAACTGCCCCACGATTACTTTATTACAACAAGGAAAGTGCCTGCTAGATGCACAGACCAGGTTAAAATAATTATTCAGCGTCTGAATGGGGATGTAATAATTGTAATCGCTTAATTGTTTAGGTTTTACGTCTGTTGGAGGATATTGGTTTGCCTGAGCTTGTGATTAATTTGGCAATGCTGGCCATATCTGAAGCTGCCAATGACGAGAGAAGCCAGGTAACAACTTTGTGTTTTGAGAGTGATTAATTCAAGTAATGTAAAATTGAATTGCTGTTGTTTATTTGTTGTTGTTTTTTGTCTGATGGATTGTTTGGATTAAACCTAAAATGCATAGCTACCTTTTCTCCCCTAGAATGTATATGTAAATAGCTTTTGAAAATAAACTAGTGGAAGCACTTACCAGACACAGTACCTAAAATACACATTTTCCTTCTAGATTTATCCATTTAACCTAAAATCTGTTAAAAGGTTTAATCGTAAAAAATATATATTGAACATGTCAGCTTCTCATACATTGTGGTATATCTCAAACATTTTTAGAATTACCATCTCCATTTTGGCATGTATTGTAGGCTGCTCTGTGGACTCGTATATTCAAGCATCATCTGGATCTTGGACACAACAGTCAGGCGTATGAGGCCCTAACGCAAAACCCTGATTCTAGCAGGTACTATGCAATGACCTAATTTTATTATCCACAGTTCAATGTCAAATACTTGATCTCTCTCTCTCTCTCTCTCTCTCTCTCTCTCTCTCTCTCTCTCTCTCTCTCTCTCTCTCTCTCGCTCTCTCGCTCTCTCGCTCTCTCTCTCGCTCTCTCTCTCGCTCTCTCTCTCTCTATGCATCGCTCTCTCTCTCTCTCTCTCTATGCATCTCTCTCTCTCTCTCTCTCTATGCATCTCTCTCTCTCTCTCTCTCTATGCATCTCTCTCTCTCTCTCTCTCTATGCATCTCTCTCTCTCTCTCTCTATGCATCTCTCTCTGCATCTCTCTCTCTCTCTCTCTCTCTCTCTCTCTGCATCTCTCTCTCTCTCTCTCTCTCTGCATCTCTCTCTCTCTCTCTCTGCATCTCTCTCTCTCTCTCTCTGCATCTCTCTCTCTCTCTCTCTCTCTCTCTCTCTCTCTGCATCTCTCTCTCTCTCTCTCTCTGCATCTCTCTCTCTCTGCATCTCTCTCTCTCTATGCAATTCAATTCAATTCAATTGTGCTTTATTGGCATGACAATTGTTACAATGTATTGCCAAAGCATTTATAATTTTACAAATAATCAACATACATGTACATACATTAAATAAAAGAATTATATAAAAAAAAAAATAATAATAATAATAATAATAGTAGCAATAAGTTGAACAATCCATAAACATTTAGAATTCTAGGAACAATTTAGAATTCTGTGTGTGTGTGTGTGTGTGTGTGTGTGTGTGTGTGTGTGTGTGTGTGTGTGTGTGTGTGTGTGTGTGAGAGCGCATCACTGATTGGTCGACTCCTCCCTCTTTTTGTGGCAGGCATTAGTGTATCTTGCTGCTAGTGGGATACATTCTCTTTTTTCACCTAATAAATATTGAAGTTTTGTTTTATTGTCTAGTTTTATAAAGTCAGGACAAAGTATTTGGAATTTGGGATAAAAAGTGTTTCTGATTAGTTGATAGTTTGGGCAGCTGGTGAGGAAGTGTGTCTCTGTCTCCACTTCTCCAGTGGTGCAGTGTGGGCAGATGCGGCTCTCTCTGGGCAGCCAGTTCTGTCTGTTCTGTCAGTTCTGTCAGTTCTGTCTGTTCTGTCAGTTCTGTCAGTTCTGTCTCTCTATGCATCTCTCTCTCTCTCTCTCTATGCATCTCTCTCTCTCTTTTCTCTCTCTCTCTCTCTCTGCATCTCTCTCTCTCTCTCTCGCATGCTGGGTAGTGGGGAGCTAGTGCATGGGAGGGTTAGTGTGTTGGTGAGAGGGAAATTCAAAAGCTGTTCTTGTCTTTATTTCTTTTTGTCTCTTTCTCTTATTTAAGTATAGCTCATTTTGGAAAATGTTTGCGACAGTGTGCAATTGGATTTTTTGTTTTTGTGGAAATTTTGTTCCAGTTCAACCTTTGGTTTCTCCGACAACAAAAGTCACGATTTCCAATGTTCCGCCGTTTATTCCTGACGCGGATATAGAAAGAGAACTGTCTCGCTTTGGGAAGTTTGCAAGCGGCATTAAAATGGTACCGCTCGGATGCAAGAATGCAGCTTTGAAGCATGTGTTGTCGTTTCGACGACAGGTGTATGTTTCTGAATTCACCGAATCTCAATGTTTCGTTTAGATGCGTTTTTGATGGGAAATCGTATACGGTCAGGGTTCCTACGGGGTTTGGAAAAGTATGGAAAAGTATGGAATTTGATTTGAGTAATTTCCAGGTCTGGAAAAGTATGGAAAAAATAAATCAGAGTATGGAAAAATATTTATGTTTCCAGACTATTGTCCCTATTTCATTTTCTAAATATAAAATTAAGAATTTCTAAATGTATATAATAAATATATACACAATAGTTTTTTTTTTCTATGAATGAAAAACTTGTAGCCTAGCTATGGCAGTAAAGGTCAGACCTGTGTGTTCCTTCCTTTTCACAGTTCAACAGTGGTTAACACAGCACTTTGTGTTTTGAGAAAGCAAGTTGGGTTTGAGGAGTCGATGGTGGAGTTCTTAAAGGAATAGTACACCCAAAATGAAAATTTGTCATTTATTCACCCCCATGTCTTTCAAAACCATAAGTTTATTATATTAACATTTTTAATATTTTAAATCTGAGAGATTTCAGTCCCTTTATTAAAGGACTTGTTCACCCCCAAAATGAAAGTGTCATTTACTCACCTCAATGCCATCCAAGATATCCATGACTTACTTTCTTCAGTGAAAGATAAATTAAGTTTTTGAGCAACCAACTGAGTTGGTTGCCATTTTGGATGGCATTGGGGTGAGTAAATGATTAGGACATTTTCATTTTGAGGTGAACTAATCCTTTAAATATCTTCATGTGTCCAAGATTTCCAAGATTAACAAAAGTCTTATTAGTTTAGAATGACATGAGGGTAAGTAAATTATGATAGAAATTAAATTTTTGGATAAATTAATAACCCTTTACAAAAATTGTGACTGATTTAGCATTTTGATCGTTAAGGTCACAAAAGGCAATATTTTAATATAGGATTTCTAAATATTAGATAGCCTACATAGAGGTTTTGACTCAGAGTGTAACATACTTGTCGGTGCCGATAGCATTGTGGGTAAGTGGTTCGCCATGTAGTGCTGTTGAGCTTCGGGAGACCCGAGTTCCAGTCCTGCCTCATGGACTTTTCCCAATCCCGCCCCCTCTCTCTCCCACCTTACTTCCTGTCTAGCTACTTTCCTATCCTAATAAAAGGCAAAAACGCCAATACTAAATCTTTAGAATGTAACACTTGTTTGCAGTTGAATTTGAAAACATTTTATCAGAACAAGTTAAATATGGTCGGAAAAATTTGCAGGAAGTATGGAAATTCGAGTCTGGAAAAGTATGGAATTTTGAAATGAAAATTGTGTAGGAACCCTGCACGGTGTATGCCAGCGCTGGAGAAATGCTGTGTTTTGAATGTGGCTCAATGGGACATGTCAAATTGTCGTGTCCTTTTAGAAGTGAAGAGAGTGAGGCGGGTCCGAGTAATATTTCAGACGGGAGAACGGAGAATACAGTGATAGAAAAAAGTAGGAGCAGTGAAGATAAATCTCTAAATAGTGAGAATTGCGTTGCAAATAATTTGGAACAGTTTCAGGAGGGAGGTGTTAATGGTGCTCAATTGTGTAGTGGTGAAGAGCAGAAGGAAATCAGTTCTGGTAATGTTCAAAAGCAGAAGTGCTGAGAGTGAGCCTGTTGTAAGTGATGCAAGAGTTGGTTGTAAGCAGGTTCAGGAGCTAACTGAAGTTGAGGATGAGATGAGGAGAGAAGATCAGATGGTTACTGAAAGCAGAGAGGAAGGAGAATCCAAGGCTGAAGGTGGAGATGTTTTTCCTTCACCAAAGTTAGTGTTGAAAACTGATAAGGAAACGGTTAATGAGGATGGTGATGATGATGAGAGTGTTAAATCTGATTTTTCAGATATATCTGATGTCTCGCAGATTACTTGTGATCAAGTATATTCATTGGAAGAAATAAATGAGTTCATGGATGAAACTTTTGGAAAAACTGTTGATGTAAAGAATTTTTTTTCTGATTTGAAAAAGTTTGAAACCTCAGTTCTTTACTGGCAGAAGAGGGTTGGGGAAGATGGCTTGAGTCAGAGAAAAAGATTCCGGTCAAAAAAGATACTTTCAAAGCTTAGAAAAGGGAAAAGTCATGCAAAACATAAATTCAGCTGGGCAAAATGAGTTGTGCTTCACTTAAGGTGACTTTACTACCCTTCTTTTTCTGTCTGTCTCTTCTTACTTTTAATCTTCTTATGGAGATTATAAGAGTGGGCTCTTTAAATATCAATGGGGGAAGAGACAGGAGCAAGAGAGCGATGGTGGCTGAAATCATAAATTTAAAAAATATAAATGTTACATTTCTACAAGAAACACATACTGATTGTAACAATGAGATAGATTGGTATAGATGGTGGGAGGGAAAATGCTTTATTAGTCATGGATCAAACACAAGTGCGGGTGTGGCTATCCTTTTAAATATAATGTCCAGGAAGGAAAAAAAGTGTGTTTAATAAAGTATTTGTTAGGATCAGCAAAGATGGCAATATGGTTAACTAGGAAGAATAAAATATTAGGTACTGGATCACTTGATGTAGAGATGGTATTGAAAGGGTTGGTTGCTGCTCGAATTAAGATTGAGTTTTCATATTTTAATATGGTTAATAATGTATTAGAATTTGCAAATATTTGGGCTGTGGAAAATGTTTTGTGTGAAGTCGGAGATGACGAAGTGCTGTTTTTACATTTTAAAGTGTTTTTTGTTTTGTTTTTGTTTTGTCTCCATCTCTATGTTTTAAGTGATTATTTATATCTATTGTTTATTTGAGGTTAGATGTTGGAGTGAAGTTATGATGAATTGGTTTGTGATATAATCAAGTTTTGTTAAACCTCTCTCTCTCTCTCTCTCTCTCTCTCTCTCTCTCTCTCTCTCTCTCTCTCTCTCTCTCTCTCTCTCTCTCTCTCTCTCTCTCTCTCTCTCTCTCTCTCTCTCTCTGCCTCTCTCTCTCTCTCTCTGCAGGCAGCTGGACTGTCTACGACAGCTGGTGGTGGTTCTGTGTGAGCGTGCTCAACTCAGGGATCTTATCCAGTTCTCATTTGTTAATTTACATGATGAGGTAGGTCAGAATACTTACTCATACATGTGCCTTCTTATTTATAACTGCATTGGCCCTGTCAGACAAGTTGTTGAAACAGACATTGAAATGGACACGATGCACAAACTACATGTCTCGGCTGGATAAAATAAAGCAGCTTCTCGCTAGTACAGTTTTTTCCTTTTTTGAAAAGACACCTAAATAAATAGTTTTATGAGAATCACCTTTCAATCTCATGGTTTACTTTGCTGTATATTATGACAAAATGAACATGTTAGTCAAGTCAACTTTATTTATATAGCATTTTTTACAATGCAGATTGTTTCAAAGCAGCTTCACTGTGTTAAACAGGAAAAAAATGCAATAGAATTTGATTCGGCTGAACAGCCGCTCTGGAGAAAACGGTGATGTCATCCAGCTCATTTCAATTATCAGTAACAATGCGGGCAGATTTTAAAATTTAGTTGAATATTTAGTGTCCCCAACTGAGCAAGCCAAGCCAAAGACGACAGTGGCAAGACAAATAGTGAATGCTTAATTTCACGATAAGTGTGTGATTAATCGTTTAATAATTACTTGTATTTTTAGCAAGCCATTGTATTTTTTTGTGCTGTGTTCTTCAGGTGGTCAGCATTATTGAGTCCCGCGCAAGAGCTGTGGACCTCATGACTCACAACTACTATGAGCTTCTGTATGCTTTTCATATCAATCGTCACAACTATAGGAAAGGTAAAACTGTTGGTACAGGGATATTTCAAGGATTCAGACAGAAATTGGTCATTCAGCTAACAATAAAATGTTTGTGTGTTTAAGCCGGTACAGTGATGTTTGAGTATGGCATGCGTCTGGGCCGTGAGGTACGAACTCTACGTGGTCTCCAGAAACAGGTGAACTGTTACCTAGCTGCCCTCAACTGCCTACGTCTCGTTCATCCGGACTATGCATGGATTGTGCAGCCCTCATCTGGAGCAGCGGTAAGCATCTGAAACATTTTTAATTCTTTGGATGGAGTGCTTAGAATAGCTCAGTAAGACAATTTTCTATTTGTTTTAAATGAAAATAAATAGTGTGTACACATGCATTTTTTGGACACCTGAGTTCACATAATGTCAGATTTTCATTGCATTGGATACAAAATATCAAAGCAAGTGATCCTGTTAGAATAACCACCATTGTAGTTCCAAGTGTCCAAAACTTGTATAAACACAGAGCAAATATTTTAGTGAATTAAGGATGTTTTAAAAATTATGCCATGAATGCCACTTTTTAGCTATTAACAGTAACTTAAATCTAATAATTTGTAAAAACCACCCTGTCTCTTTAAAACAGCACCTAGATACATTTGTTCAGTTTTTAAGATGTTCCAAGCATTTAGGAGAAGTTGGTACTATCTCAATTACTTTTTTTTTTCTAGACTAATTTGGTGCAGTCAGATCTCTGTGCAGTCATACATCTATTGTAGGATTTATACATAGAAACGCCTCAATACATTATTACAGTATTTACAAAAGAAATCTTTGGAAATCTAAATGTACAAATTCTACTGGCACAATAAAGTAAAATAATAAATTACAATACAATATTTATTTATAAAGCAAATTTAAAAATAACCATTGCTGACCAAAGTGCTGTACGTAAAATAATCAAACTAAAAGATAGAGAAAAAAGTACCAAACTTGAACACGCAACAATAATAAAACAATAACTGATCCTAAGATCAAGGAGTATTGAAAGCCTGAGAGAATAAATAGGTCTTTAGACCAGATTTTATAGTATAAATATAAAATTGTAAAATGTATTATTATAATGTATTTTAATATGTTATCACTTGACTAGTATGAACGACCAGGCGCATCACCAAAAAGGAGCCATGATGGTGAATTTGCTGCAAGTCCAGGTAATTCCTCCCAAAAACACCCTCTAAAATTGTCTGGACTCTGGTCTTGTTTTCCCCCTCTAAACCTAAATATGAACAAATTGTGTAGACACTTATGAGTGTATCTTGTATTATTGATTTTAATGAATCAGTCCAAAAGACTATCAAGTTATTATAACTTACTTGTCCTACCCAATATGGAAAGCTGTTTTTCTTTTATTTCTTTTTTTTATTTTTTTATTAAAGTTACACGTTTTATAGTTATTTTTCATGTGATCACAGTAAGTCAACAGATTGACATTCTTGAGCTCAAAGACTTGGAGAAAGAATGCGTTCTTGCCCGGAGTCGTCTAACGTTGGCTCAGCAGGACCCACCCTCAGCAGCTATCGCAGGTAATCACACTTTTATCTAATATGTATGCCGTCTTCATTTTACACATGAAAAATTATGATCTTTGTGTTTGTGTTGTCAGAAAATACATCCCATGGAAGACTTTTTCAACATATTACGACATATACATATTATAAATTATTTCAGAAATTTTTATTAAAGGCAATATAATTGAATAGATGTCAAACATACATTCTGTCATTTGTAGAGTTTAGTTTTTCTGGCACATTTTATGAAACCATTAACTATTAACTAACTATATGCCTATTTGGATGGTAATTGTTTCTCATGAGATCATAAGGTATTTTCATCTGTGCGTCTGTGATTTTATTGCCATCCAAATCCAGAATAACAGTGTTTTTCTCCCACCACCCGTGTAAAAATCCCCAGCCGAATAACCTTTTTTTTTTTTTTTGACAACAAGGTTGTGTGGTAATTTTATTGCCTTCCGAATCCACATCTGATTTTACAAGAAGAGACCACTTCAAAATTCACTGTTTATATCCCTTTTGACCACTCCGGAGCACCGTACAGTTGTGCTTCACGGTAATTGGAAAGCATTTTAAAGATCTAGCCTACACTTTTATTACTGAAATGCTGGAAAGTATTTACCAGAACAATATTTCTTGTAAATGTATTATCTTATTTCCGCTCATTTCCACATTTTTTTAAATGACGTCTATTATTTTGATATAAAATACAAGACAAAAACACGTCTATATCTTTCTATTTTGAATAATTAAAAAATAGTTACAATATAATTTTTCTATCAGAGGGGACATATCATGAAAATCTGACTTTTCCTGTGTATAAGTGCTATAATCGGGTCCCTGGTGCATCTACCAACCCAGTAACTTTGTTTTGGTAAGCCTTTTTCTGCAAGCATTGTGGAAAAATGAGCCGCTCAGATTTTCCCCCTTTGACGTAGGAAGGGGATTTATTATAGCATTACTGCCCTTTAACCACCCACAGCGCTGACAGGCTGCTAGGTATTAGCTTCCTCCCTCAGCCAGTTTTACACTGTCCGCCAATTTCTCTGCGCTCGAGTATCTATAGTGATAGCAATGTCTTGTAAGCAATGCAGGTGCATTGCCTGAATGAGGGACAATTCGAGGCAGGATTTGCTAACAAGTTAAAGCTCAATAATGGATCGGTACCAGCTATTCGTGATCCAGCTTATAGTCTCCGGAGCGATACTGGTCACGGCAGGGCCAGCCCTGACCAATTTGCTGCCCTAGGCAAGATTTTATTTGGTGCCCCTTGTATCTAAGTTTAGCACTACACGTTATCAGTCTAAGCTGTGGAAACACTGGTACTGTTTTATTTTTGTAATGCGTTGATGTTTTTTTAATTAATTTTTTTATTTATTATTGTTGTTTTATATGTTGTTTTATATGATGTCCAGTCCATTCTACCCCGTCATTATGTTCATGATATTATTTTTCTTTTTTTAAAGGCTGATGATATTTAAACTATACAGAAATAGCACCTTCGCTGCATTACAGCCTAAACACAAATAGCAAGAGTAACTGCATCTAGCATTCGTGCACAAACTATTCATTGAGAACTAGCAAAAATGTTTGTTTTCCAGTAGATGGCAGCAAACTTCCACTAAACTATGCAAATTCATGTTTTCACCATGGATTAAACTGAGAAATTTAGATATTTAATGTGAATTTTACATAAAATTTTGCTATTTTAAATAAACCTGTATATAAATATCATTACTAATTTTGGCCAATACGTTTTAAAATACGTTTTTGTCATGTGTTCAATTCAATTCAAATTTATTTGTATAGCGCTTTTCACAATACACATTGTTTCAAAGCAGCTTTACAGAAAGTGCATTTCCCTGTAATGGCGATCCAAGCCATGTTCTTCACCATTTCCATAAGCTTTGACACAAAGGATTTGACGCGTGAATCCAAACTTTTCTTGAAATGTTTACTTTTTTCTTAGTCTTGTTACACTACAAAACTCAAAACACAAATTGTTTCCACTTAGTTACAAAACAAGAACATTTCACGGTCAAAAGACTGTCTAGCTCGAAGCTTTCCTTGTTTCCGTCTACTTATTCTATACTCTCTTTTCTCTTGCGTAATGCGTATATAACTAGTCACAGTCACGTGAAACAAAACTAACACACACCTTTTTCAAGAACATGATTATTCTTATTATAAGGGAAAAACAATATTACAAAATTATTGACGGGGTTATGGCTCTAACAGTCCCCTTAAAACTGCTAACCCCAACCTAAACTGGTTACTCATTTTGACACCCCTATGGATGAGTGGCGTCCCTAGCATTTGCCTATTCTGCCTATGCCACGAGCCGACCCTGGTTCACGGCAGTAATGAAAGGGAGAGCGCACACGTTATTACAGTTCATCTGAGTTGTTTTATGGATATAAAGTTTACCAGTTTATTAAGCATCCCTTGAAAAGGTCTGTATATATTTGTTTACTGAGTGTTTTTGTGTAATTCACTGTGTATGCTGATGATAATGCAAGGGAGAGTGTTTATGCACAAGTTTTTAATGTGTACTTCTTGTACTGTGTATTATTCAGCTCTTATGGTGATTTTCTGGAGTGAAAAAAGACGCTTTATCTTTTGTGTGATGAACAATACATTTCATTAAATTTATTAGTAAAGTTTTGGCCATCATTTGGACAGGGTCCGCTAGAACAGGCTCGTACTAATAGTGGATAAAAGAAATATGACAACGCAAGTTTGAAACTAGAATTAAACTAAATTATACCTGTTCTATGTTGCATTTATTCTCTGGCTAGGTAGGCATTATTGTCCGAGTTCGGTTCAAACTGAACACCGTTAAGGCCATTACATACTCTGCAAGAATAGAGAAAAAAGTTGTCGTTCCCAGGGCTGCGAGAACACAATGACGTAATTTCAGGTGCGCAGGATCACACTACTCGCTCCTCCTCCATGAATAATCCGAATGCACAAGTGTATCACTTTGGTGGTGTGCAAATTTATTTTCACGGACGTCCACATGAGAAACAATTACCGCCCAAATAGGGCTTATGTGACCATTCAGGTCTTTTTCAGCGTGCAAGCAGCTTGTGACCTTGATTCCAGATTCTATAGGGCTCAGGTCAGAGGACTGGGACGACCATGGCAGAAGCTTCATTTTGTGTTATTACACATTTTTGTGTTGATTTTGATGTTTGTTTTGGATCGTTGTCCTGATGGAAGATCGAACCATGGCCCATTATAAGATGTCTAGCAGAAGCCGTCAGGTTTAGATTTTTTTTTTTTATCTGTTGGCATTTGCTAGAATTCATGATAGCATGAATCTGAACAAGATGTCCAGGACCTCCAGCAAAAAAAAACTGGCCCACCACATTAAAGATCCAGCAGTATATTTAACCGTGGGCATGGGTTTTTTTTTTTTTTTTTTTTTTATCCCTGTTTGCACCAAAGCCTTTTGGTGAGGGTTGTTTTTTTTGTTTTTTTGTTTTTTACTTTCATCCGACCATAGAATCCGGTTCCTTTTGAATTTCATGTCATGTCTGACAACTAGGGCTGTAACGATTTGACCAAAAATAAAAACCTCGATTAATTGAACATTTGACCTCGATTACGATTAATGAACGTTTATTTTTTTTCTAATGAAAAAGTGCATTTCTTTGTGATTTTAAAATACTTGAAGGAAACGGTTCACTTTCAGCAGTTATTGTCTATGGGGCAGATTTCTGTTTGTTGTACATCAGATACAGATAAATTAACACTGTAGGCCTACATTACATTTATTTGAATGCATTAATGAGAGAGTGATTGTGTGTGTGAATTACTCATACCGTCTCTATTCATTATGAAGCTGTGGTTTGTACTTACTTCAAAGGTATTAAAATAACGGTTGAGTTTCTAATCTACTTTAGTGACTTTACTTTAGTCACAGGACAGCGTTGATCATGCGTTTCTGTGCTCCTCTGCGCGCGATCTTCACGTGATGTGCGAGCTTCTGTCTTGAGTGTTCGTTTGTCAATAAATCAGGCATTAGTTCAACATAATACACATCTGATGGTCGAAACTCGCTTTAATGTTCAAACTGACAGGGCTTAAACGACATACAAATGACAAAGCTTTGCGAGAACGCTGGTGAAAGAGGTCTGCCTTCAGGGCGCGCGCGTTGTCGCGTTTAAACGCATTTACTTGACAAACTTTACGAGCAAGAAAGTGAAAGCGGCTTCGGGGCTTGCGCGCGCCGTCTCTCTCTCTCTGTGTGTGTGTGTGTCAGCGCGTAGGCTATAAGAACAGCAATTAACTGACCTGTATAAACTGTGTAAAACATGCAGTTACTATAGTGATTCTGGGCATCTATAAACACAGATAACCGCTCCTGCATCTCTGTGTGCCTGCAAACTGCACTTGATGTGACTGACGGGGCGGAGTCACGTGAAAACCGAAATAACCGACATGGGAAAAATACGTCGGTTAGAGGTTCTGAATGTCGGTTTCGGTTATTTTTCGATTAATCGTACAGCCCTACTGACAACTGAATATGCTGGAATTTTATTTTGGATGAGCAAGGAGGATTTTTCTTGAAACCCTCCCGAACAACATGTGGCGATTTTATAGGGGTTGTTTCATATTTATTTATTGTAACATCTTTAGTTGATTGGAACCTCTTAATTGTTTCCCTGATGGTGGAAATATGGGTTTTCAATGCTGTAGCTATTTTATTACAGTTTTTGTAGTTTTTGAAGCTCAGTAGTTTTTGAAGCTCAACAATATTTTGCTTTGGTTTTACTGATTAAGTGATCTTGGCAGCGTTTCCTCATATTTACACTCCTGTGAAGCAGGAAGTCATGGCTGGATAATTTCATGCTCCTAGTAATCCTGTTGTGCTGAAAATGTAAACATGCATGGGAATATACTTCAGAGATATTTTATTCACAAGGATTTCTAGGGGTAACATTAATTGTGGCCATAGTGTATTAGAGATTTATTTTTTTTCCATGTGATTTCCCCCACTTTCATTTTTTTTTTTATTCAATTAAAGGTTTTATATATATATATATATATATATATATATATATATATATATATATATATATATATATATATATATATATATATATATATATATATATATATATATATATAAAACCTTTAATTGAATAAAAAAAAATGAAAGTGGGGGAAATCACATGGAAAAAAAATAAATAATATTTAGGTGATATAATCCTTTAGGTTATATATATATATATATATATATATATATATATATATATATATATATATATATATATATATATATATATATATATATATATATATATATATATATCACCTAAAGGATTATATCACCTAAATATTATTTATTTTTTTTCCATGTGATTTCCCCCACTTTCATTTTTTTTTATTCAATTAAAGGTTTTATATATATATATATATATATATATATATATATATATATATATATATATATATATATATATATATATATATATATATATATATATATATATCACCTAAAGGATTATTAGGAACACCTGTTCAATTTCTCATTAATGCAATTATCTAATTATCAGAATGGGAAAGAAAGGTGATTTAAGCAATTTTGAGCATGGTATGGTTGTTGGTGCCAGACGGGCCGGTCTGAGTATTTCACAATCTGCTCAGTTACTGGGATTTTCATGCACAACCATTTCTAGGGTTTACAAAGAATGGTGTGAAAAGGGAAAAACATCCAGTATGCGGCAGTCCTGTGGGCGAAAATGCCTTGTTGATGCTAGAGGTCAGAGGAGAATGGGCCGACTGATTCAAGCTGATAGAAGAGCAACTTTGACTGAAATAACCACTCGTTACAACCGAGGTATGCAGCAAAGCATTTGTGAAGCCACAACACGCACAACCTTGAGGCGGATGGGCTACAACAGCAGAAGACCCCACCGGGTACCACTCATCTCCACTACAAATAGGAAAAAGAGGCTACAATTTGCACAAGCTCACCAAAATTGGACAGCTGAAGACTGAAAAAATGTTGCCTGGTCTGGTGAGTCTGGATTTCTGTTGAGACATTCAGATGGTAGAGTCAGAATTTGGCGTAAACAGAATGAGAACATGGATCCATCATGCCTTGTTGCCACTGTGCAGGCTGGTAGTGGTGGTGTAATGGTGTGGGGGATGTTTTCTTGGCACACTTTAGGCCCCTTAGTGCCAATTGAGCATCGTTTAAATGCCACGGCCTACCTGAGCATTGTTTCTGACCATGTCCATCCCTTTATGACCACCATGTACCCATCCTCTGATGGCTACTTCCAGCAGGATAATGCACCATGTCACAAAGCTCGAATCATTTCAAATTGGTTTCTTGAACATGACAATGAGTTCACTGTACTAAAATGGCCCCCACAGTCACCGGATCTCAACCCAATAGAGCAGCCATTCCCAAACTGTGGTCCGCGGACCACTAGTGGTCCGTGAGGGTACTGCAGGTGGTCCGTGGAAAGGCAAAATATTTTTTTTTTTTTACCAGGAAATTCCCATAAAAATAAAAAGTAAAAAGAATATGTAGGCCTATATTGATATAAAATTTAAATTAAATTGTCAAGTTATTGTGTGATTACTAAAATAGGCTAGTGGCGCTCGGCCGTGACGTTAAAGTTCAGTGCCTCACTTTTTTTAAACTTTAAATAATAACTCTAATAATCCTCTAAATTTGCCAAAGGTTTTAAAAATGTTGACTATATCCAAGTGTTCTTATTACTGTATAGATTTCATACTCCATTGCAAAATAAGCCCGTTGTTTAAATGAACCTGATTATGCACTTGAGTAAATAAATAAAATAAATATGTGGCAGCCGTTGTACACAGTAAACTTTCTTTTAACAAGCCTGTTGTACTGATGTGATGACCAGTTGTAGTTTTAGTGCTAGTAAGCCTATTTAGAGGTGCAGATTAATTCAGGTAGGTCTGTGTGTAGACATATATTTTATTATGTGTATTATGAGGTGGTCCGCGAAATTTCTTGATTACAACTAGTGGTCCACACACACAAAAAGTTTGAAAACCCCTGCAATAGAGCATCTTTGGGATGTGGTGGAACGGGAGCTTCGTGCCCTGGATGTGCATTCCACAAATCTCCATCAACTGCAAGATGCTATCCTATCAATATGGGCCAACATTTCTAAACCCATGCTTTCAGCACCTTGTTGAATCAATGCCACGTAGAATTAAGGCAGTTCTGAAGGCGAAAGGGGGTCAAACACAGTATTAGTATGGTGTTCCTAATAATCCTTTAGGTGAGTGTATCTATAATATTTTTTTTTATTTTTTATTTTTATTTTTTTTTTTTTAAATAAAAGATCTAAAGGATTAACAATACAGATTTATTTTCACAGAATTTTTTTGTTAATATTTAACAAGGGTACCAACAATTTTGTCCATGTCTATAAATTTGTTTTGTGTGTGTTTGGCCGTCAACTACACTGCATGAGCTTCTGTTTCATTTATTTATTTCTGTATTTATTTATTGGCACCCTGTCAAATCAATTAAAATCTTTTGACTCAGTATTTTCCTGATTTGTAAAAATTGATAAGCTCAATTTTAATGCCTATTGTGTATGTTATATTGCAGCAAATTCAACATCACCTTTAAAAAAAAGAAATTGGCACTTGTTCTGATCCACTCTCTCTCTCTCTCTCTCTCTCTCTCTCTCTCTCTCTCTCTCTCTCTCTCTCTCTCTCTCTCACACTCACACTCTCTCTCTCTCTCTCTCTCTCTCTCTCTCTCACACTCACACTCTCTCTCTCTCTCTCTCTCTCACACACTCTCTCTCTCGCTCGTGCACACACACATCTACACTTAGTAAAATATATTTTAATTTAACACAGTTCAAGGAATCCTACATAGAGGAAGGGGCGGCAAATTCTCCCAATTCATTTTAAGAGTACTGTTGTAACAATTGCCTACAAGAGTTTATTTCTTCCAAAGCAGACAATACAGCTAAATACTGTTCAAATGGAGATCATTATAAACATGCCCTCATTCATTAATTTTATTAATTAGTAAAGCTTTTTCAATTGTGCCATCAGGTTGTTTCACTATTGTAACTATGCTTGCTTTTTTCCACTACTTTTAATTTTTGTCTTGTACACACAAACTGAACATTTTACCTCAAGAGTGTAAACTACAGTATTTTAAAAGTTTAATTTAATATGGTGTTATGTCTCTTACAGGAGGTGCATCTTCACAAGAGATGGTTACTCTGCTTGTCCAAACAGGACTTTTTGACACATCCCTGACACTATGTCAGACCTTTAACTTATCCCTTACACCTGTATTTGAGGGACTGACATTCAAGTAAGTTGTGATCTATCCTGTGTCTGGCTATTTAAAGTAAAATGGATTTTTTTCCCAGATCTCTGAAGACTTTTCTCTGTATAGGTGTATCAAACTGCAATATAAAGGTGATCAGGACCAGACAGAGGTGTGGAACTGGCTCGCAGCCAATCAGCTACCAACTGTCATTACTACTAAAGAGTCTAGGTTTGTCAAAATACTCTCTAACCTTGATCATTACGATTAACTCTGCTGCATGTCTTCCTAAACTAAATTTCTCTCCACACAGTGCAACAGATGAAGCTTGGCGGCTTTTGGCTCATTATTTGGAGAAATATCCCTCACAGAATGCTCAATATCATCGCTGTGTCATCAACAAGCTGCTGTCACATGGGGTGCCAGTGCCTGATTGGCTGATCAATGCCTACAAGGTGGTGTGTTTTTTTTCAGCTTTACATCCAACAGAATGTAAAAGAGAAAAGCCATTACCATTGTTTAATTGTCACTGACTTTGTCTATTTCTTTTAAAGGGGTTATGAATCAAGAAATACATTTTTCTCTTATCTTTTAACAAACAAGTTAATTGTACTATAAAAATATTCTATAGTTTTAGATCTCAAAACTTACTTGTTGGTCTAAAAATAAGCTTTTATTGAAACCAAGCTGCCAAAACCTCTTGTTTTGGACTTATTACATAACAGATAGCAACAAGCCTTTATCACAGTCCACATGTAGTCACATCATGCACCGATTAGTAGTGTAAAGGACTTTCTACCGGCATTGTTGTCAATGGACGGACACCAGGGGTCCGTTCTTCGTACCTTGCTTAATACATCTGAGATGATTTGACAGATCCCAGGTCTTTTAATCATGATAACTGATGTCTGGCTAATTTGGTTCTTCAAACGAATTTGTGGATTGGATTTAAATATCTGGATTAAATGATCTAAGATCACTGCGCGTTCTTGTTTTCCCTGAAGAGGGCAGATGCATCGATACTCGAAACCATGATCAGCAATGCAGCTATTGGCTGGTGTCAAGACAGCAACGTAATGACATCATATAATTAAAAAAGGCACCTGGCCAAAAACTTGGCAAAACACACAAAAAAAACCCACGAATATCTGGACCTTTTATAAGGAAACAGCTAAATGACCAAACCAACATAAAAGTTATAATAGATCAATGATAAATGTTTTTTTTTTATATTATTTATATTCACGATTTTATACAGTATTTGTACACCCTTTACATTTTTGTTTCAATGTTGTAATTCAATTTTTAATTAAATTTGAAGCAGATTTGTAACGTGACAGTATTAAAGTTTCTTAAGGGTCAAGATCAAATTCTCTGCATCTCCTGCGCTGCATCAAGCCACTCCCATAATATCCGTCATCACTTAAATTAATGCACGCCTCAGATTAACTGTACAACGTGTGCAAACCTCCAATAAAATTATAAAGTAATTATTCCATCACAAATAAATCGCTCAATCAAGTGGCTGTGTCTATAGTATTATACACAACATTATAATATTATATACATTCTCATATACATATACAATTTAAAATTTGTATATTATTATTATTATTATTTAAAATTATTATTATTGCCCCTGGTTCAGTAATGAACTCTTGTAATAAAGTAGCAGTGGCTGGGACAGATTTTAAGTATCACCTCAAGATGCAATCTAATCCTGTTTACATGAAATAAGCCTGCTCACGAGCAGGTTTAAGTTTATGGACCTGTTGCTATGACAGCAAGTCCAGGATGAGCGTCGAAGAACCAAAAAATCCAAGATCATGCCAAATCGTCAACAATCAAATCCAGCTAACTGAGTTAGCGAGGTACGAAGAGGCCCCAGTTTTGAGGGAAAAAAATGTAACTCAAACATTTAACTGCTATGTACAGGTGCATCTCAATAAATTTGAATGTCGTGGAAAAGTTCATTTATTTCAGTAATTCAACTTAAAAGGTGAAACTAATATATAGACTCATTACATGCAAAGTGAGATATTTCAAGCCTTTATTTGTTATAATTTGGATGATTATGGCTTACAGCTTATGAGAAAATAAAAAAATTGTGAAAAGGTTCAGTATTGTCACACTGTAATACGCTAATTAATCTAAAATCTTCCTGAGCCTTTAAATGGTCTATTAGTCTTGTTCAGTAGAATTCACAATCATGGGGAAGACTGTTGACCTGACATTTGTGTAGAAAACCATCATTGACACCTTCCACAAGGAGGGAAAGCCTCAAAAGATAATTGCAATAGAAGTTGGATGTTCTCAAAGTGCTGTACCAAAGCACATTAATAGAAAGTTAAGTGGAAGGGAAAAGTGTTTAAGAAAAAGTGCACAAGCAGTGGGATGACCGCAGCCTGGAGAGGATTGTCAGGAAAAGGCCATTCAAATGTGTGGGGGAGCTTCACAAGGAGTGGACTGAGGCTGGAGTTACTGCATCAAGAGCCACCACACACAGACGGATCCTGGACAAGCGTCTTTCCTGGGCTAAAGAAATAAAGAACTGGTCTGTTGTTCAGTGGTCCAGTCCTCTCTTCTGATGAGAGCAAATTTTGCATCTCATTTGGAAAACAAGGCCCCAGATTCTGGAGGAAGAATGGAGAGGCACACAATCCAAGATGCTTGAAGTCCAGTGTGAAGTTTCCACAGTCTGTGTTGGTTTGGGGAGCCATGTCATCGGCTTTTGGTGGTCCACTGTGCTTTATTAAGTCCAGAGTTAACGCACCTGTCTACCAGGACATTTTAGAGCACTTCATGCTTCTTTCAGCAGACAAGCTTTATGGAGATGCTGACTTATTTTTCTAGCAGGACTTGGCACTTGCCCACACTGCCAAAAAGTACCAAAACCTGGTTCAATGACCATCTGTGCTTGATTGGCTAGCAAACTCGCCTGAACTAAACCCCATAGAGAATCAATGGGGCATTGCCAAGAGAAAATAAGAGGCATGAGACCGAACAATGCAGAAGAGCTGAAGGCCACTATTGAAGCATCCTGGTCTTCCATAACACCTCAGCAGTGCCACAGGCTGATAGCATCCATGCCATGCCGCATCGAGGCAGTAATTCATGTAAAAGGGGCCCAAACCAAGTAGAGTACATATGCATGATTATACTTTTCAGAGGGCCAACATTTCTGTATTTAAAATACGATTTTTTTTTTGTTGATTTCATGTAATCTAATTTTCTGAGATTTAGAATTTGGGGTTTTCATAAACTGTAAGCCATAATCATCAAAATTATAACAATTAAAGGCTTGAAATATCTCACTTTGCATGCAATGAGTCTATAATATATTAGTTTCACCTTTTAAGTTAAATTACTTCAATAAATTAACTTTTCCACGACATTCTAATTTGAGATGCACCTATGCAATCTTTTAGTTTATTGTGTAACATTATCTGAGAGATGCAATAGAGTAGTTCTACAATAAAATAAGGTAATCAGACTATTGCGCATACACATACAGTATGGGTTGCGCTCTCCCCTTTATGTCATTGCACTTATCTAGTAAATCATCTTGATTTAAGAATTTTTAGTTATTTACACTGGAAACAAGACAAAAAAACTAAATAAGAAAAGCATTTTTTGCAGTGTAACAGTAGTTCTGTTTGATATTACACAAAATTCCCTACCTTGATAGACATGTTAGAAATGTTGTTCAGTTTACTTTTAGACCCATATAATATGGATTCCGTTTTTATCTAAATGCAAAAGTTTATTTTCAGAGAGCCAGTCTCTTACCTTACAGAGTCAGATGCCTTACAAACGGATTCACCTTACTGAATCCGTTTGAAGAGCTGGAATATTGTTTTTTTTTTATTTATTTATTTTTCCATCTAATAAAAATAGCAGGCCTACCTCAATCCAAACCTTGTATGGTTTTTATTTTTTTAAAGTAACATGTCTGATGTGGGTTAGTCTGGAACACAGCCTCTTGACAGTTAGACCCGCAGCAGAAAACCTCTCAAGCCTTGTTTATACTTTCGCCTGGCTCCGCGGCGCGCACCTCCGATGACTGCGCGTGCCTTGTCTGTCTGGGGACATGTTTATACTCTACGTGCTCGCCATTGTGCTATTTTTTTTTTTTTTACGACAGAGGACGACTAGGGGTAATTGTTCTATAAATATGTTTAGTAAACTTTACCAAACCACAATACGAAAAGCCTTTAAACAAGGCTTCAGATGGCACTGATGCCCCTGGAATACAGAGATAACACCTCGCTATAGTGGCCAGCCTTGGAAAGTGCCTTTCATTTGCTTTCCACCAGTCTAGAGCTTGTATTACTGCTGTATTTTAATACCGTGTAGCGTATTTCAATACCGCGTCGAAATGGTCACACACAGTAGGCTTCTTTCCTATTGCTTCATTTTGCGAAATATGTCTGTGTAGACACATGTGGTTGAAAAAATACCCAAAAACAGCGGCATTACAAGATGGAAATACAGACTTGCTCTGCCCTTACGTCCATGACTGACTGCGGAGTTGTCAGTTTTGGCTGTTTTTCCAGCTTTTAATGGTGAATGTGCTTTTATAGATCAACACGTTCTCATGAAATGCGTATCTATAACACAATTTGTATTTGTCGTGCAATTAATACGGCAAAATTACTTTTTACGTGCCTATGATACGCATTGTCAACTAGGTTGAGTGGTGTGGGTTACGTGCCAGCATCATGAGCACAGACAGCGCGCCAGAATCCAGTTCTCTTTCGCTCTTGAACAAACTATAACACATGTCCGTTTTGTCGAGTATTCTGAGAAGAACAGTTTTAAATGAGTTAAATAACGTCTTAAAAATTTAAATAATGTAATTTATTACTCACCCTCATGCCGTTCCACACCCGTTCATCTTCGGAACACAAATTAAGATATTTTTGTTGAAATCTGAAGGCTCAGTGAGGCCTCCATAGGGAGCAAAGCAATTTACACTCTCAAGATCCATTAATGTACTAAAAAAATATTTAAATCAGTCCATGTGAGTATAGTGGTTCAATATTATAAAGCGACGATAATATTTTTGGTGCGGCAAAAAAAAAATTATAACGACTTCTATAGTGATAACCGATGAATCATGAAGCTTCGGAGTGTATCAAATCAGGGAGTCGAATCATGATTCGGATCACGTGTCGAACCGCCAAGCTGCTGAAATCACGTGACTTTGGTGCTCCGAACCACTGATTTGATACGCTCCGAAGATTCATGCAGCAGTGTTTTGAAATCGGTTATCACTATGTAAGTAGTTATTTCTGGGGGTTTTGGCGCACCAAAAATATTATTGTCGCTTTATAATATTAATATTGAACTACTGTACTCACATGGACTGATTTAAATATGTTTTTAGTACATTAATGGATCTTGAGAGTGGAAATTGCTTTGCACCCTATGGAGGCCTCACTGAGCCTTCAGATTTCAACAAAAATATCTTAATTTGTGTTCCGAAGATGAACGGAGGTCTTACGGGTGTGGAACAGCATGAGGGTGAGTAATAAATCACATTATTTTCATTTTTGGGTGAACTAACCCTTTAAAATGCGTTTTAAACAGAAAAATGTTGAATAATCATAATGATGAATAATCTAGTTTAAAACAGCACTAACAAGGAAGTTTACATTAAATATATATTATTCCTAACCACTATCTATCTAAAATTGGCTCTTGATTTTGTCCTATCAGTGTGGCTCTCCTGAAAAAAATAGCGAAGACCACTGGTCTAGATAAAGACTGCATTTCTTTATTTAACTTACTTTACAGATGTGATTTCTACTCTTCTCTCTTAGTATAACATGTAAAAGAGGTTTGTGGTTCTCTTTCAGGAAGTTGATGCTGCAGCGCTGCTGCGTCTCTATCTGAACTATGATCACCTGGAGTGTGCAGCTGAGCTTGTGCTTGAGTATGTGGATGCTCTGCTTGGAAAGGGACATCAGTATTTTGGTATAGAGGTATGGAGTCCTGCATACTGTCACTATGATTCATAACAATAGAGAATTCATTAATTTTACACAGGTGATTTTATTAACCAAAAACATTATAGTCTGTAGTAGACATTAAGGTTCTTATTTACAAGATTGCGAATAATGGATGTAAATTTGCTTTTGAAATCTTACAAAGTACATTTGCACTTTGTATGTTATTACTAACAACAATAATACAATTTTGCAAATAGCAGTTTGTCCAAGAAGGTTAGACACATTTAAAAGGTTAATTGGTCCTAATGTTAAGCATGCTGCTCACTTTCTAAATGCCTGCAATTTTCACTTTTCAAATAATTGTCAGATTAATTGGCCAATCCAGTGAGATTTTTGTATTCTGGCCTGATCTCACCAACATCAAGTCTGTCTGTCTGAAGAAACAGAATAAACTAGACAGACTAAATCCAGAAGAACTCTGGCAACGTCTCCAAGATGTTAGAAGATGCTAGCTGCAAAGCTACAGTGAAAAGTTTTAGGTACTTGAGTAAAAATGACAAATAGACATAGATTTTATCTATAAATTAACTTCTATTAACTAAATCAAATAATTATTTGATCACCCTTTGCACATAGTTTTTCAGGTAGGTTTCTTCAAGCATCTTGGAGACATGCCGCAATTCTTCTGGATTTATTAAACTGATATTCCCTACTGACACACTACAGTCAAAGATATAAATAACTGGCTTAAAACAATTATTTTGTAGTGGGGGGTATACACCAATCAGGCATAACATTGTGACATTATGAAGTCAATAACACTGATTATCTCTTCATCACGGCACCTGTTAGTGGGTGGGATAATTTAGGCAGAAAGTGAACATTTTGTTGTCAAAGTTGATGTGCTAGAAGCAGGAAAAATGGGCAAGTGTAATGATTTGAGCGAGTTTGACTAGGGCCAAATTGTGATGGCTAGACGACTGGGTCAGAGCATCTCCAAAACTGCAGCTCTTGTGTGGTGTTCCTTTGCTATCTGGCAATCTTGTCCATGCGAGCTCTCACACACGCGCATGATCTGAAAACACCAATAAACAAGCAAGCTGGATTTCAGTAATCTCCATTTGTGATTTTTCTGCTTAAATTAGTGTAATTTAGTCGGTCTGTGTTGTGTCACGACTCACGAGTTGCTTGTGCTGTTTGTGCGACTACATCTGCCAAACCTCCTTCAGTGATGAACTGTAGTAAATCCAAGCATGGATCTCTCGACTATTTGTGATTTATGTTTGCTGAATAACTGTACTTACGCAACTGTGTGACCAATACAGTCTTTTGCTGTTGTTTTAGTAGAAAAACATTTAAAGTAATGTGTAATTTTACAGTTTAAAATTTTTAGAGAAGTTTCTTATTTTACCAGTAGGCATATGTGATAAATAGCCTATAATAAATAATTAAACTAGATGATGTCAAATTAACCATGCGTATGGGTCGACTCTTGATTTGTGCTAATTAGTGAAAGTGCAACAGTTCTGATGAAATGTAAAAAAAATTAGGGCTGTCAATCAATTAATTTAACAATCGCAGACTACAACAGCTCATGTTTTAAAGCAAAGCACACACTGGAATGAATAATTCACTTAAAATGCAATTTGAGTCTCTATTCTCTCTGATATGTCTGATGTAATCAGCCTGGCCTTGTTTACATCAGTGCTGTTTTGGACTGTTTGAATGAATTTCTATCACTGAAAACTTTCCCAGAGTTTAACAGCTTAAAATGGCCTGATCACAAAGAATCAGAATCGGGTTAAATAATTAGAAGGAAAATTTCCTCCTACCATGCTTGTGGGTGCTTGTAGATGCTCAGTGTGATTGTGATAAACTCCAGACTTCTAAGATCATCTAACTGTGTGATGAAAATTACGTTAATGACGCAGGGCATTACAATTCCTAAAACTTGACTAAAAAAATCAGGACAAGGTTGACTAAATATGATAACTAAAAAAGCACATTTGACACAGGACTAAGACTGAGACTAAATAAAAAAAATAGCTGACAAAATTATTAACACTACAATGCACCAGGATGCACTATGGGAAAAAGGCAAGCTGGCAGAGGCAGTGTGATGCTTTGGGCAATGTTCTGCTGGGAAACCTTGAGTTCTGCCGTGATGTTACTTTGACACGTACCACCAACCTAAGCATTGTTGCAGACCATCTACACCCTTTCATGGAAACGGTATTCCCTGGTGGCTGTGGACTCTTTCAGCAGGATAATGCATCTGCCACAAAGCAAAAATGGTTCAGGAATGGTTTGAGAAGCACGAGTTTGAGGTGTTGACTTGGCCTCCAAATTCCCCAGATCTCAATCCAATCGAGCATCTGTGGGATGTGCTGAACAAACAAGTCAGATCCAAGGAGGCTCCACCTCGCAACTTACAGGACTTAAAGGATCTGCTGCTAACAACTTGGTACCAGATACCGCAGCACACCTTCAGGGGTCTAGTGGAGTCCATGCCTCAATGGGTCAGGGCTGTTTTGCCAGCAAAAAGGGGGCCAACACAATATTAGGAAGGTGGTCATTATGTTAAGTCTGATCGGTGTATATACACAGTGTATATTGCTATTTTTCCAAATTTGTCAAACATATAATGTGACTCGCACTATCACAGTACTGTGTATATAACTATATATTATTGTCTTTTGATTTCCTCACAGCGGCCGCTCTCAGCTACAGCATCTCTGGTGTGGCTGCCTTACACATCTATCGATCAGCTATTAAGAAACCTCAGTGAAAGTCAGATCAATGAAAAGGTGAAACATTGTTCACTTACATTTTTCATAATGCCTGAGTTTAGAATAAAGTTTAGAAACTGGTGTTTTCATCTATTGAGATGGGTTTGTAAGTGATTAAAAATGATGGAAGAAATGTAAAACTATTGATTTTTAATGTTGTTGATTTATAGGTATAGAAACTGAAACTTATATAGATTTGTATATATTAAAATTGTGATAAACAGAGGGTGCAGGGCAAAGTCCTGCACTGTTCTTGTTTGCTAAACCCGCACACGCAGAACACCCGACTCGTCCGACAGCAGCACTAATTTAATTCTGTGTTTGACCCATTTAACATAAAGACTGTGATTTAACCCATACCTGCATAAAAAAAGTCAAGACACACTTTTTTTATATAGCGCTGTATACAATACAGATAGTTTCAAAACAGCTTTATAGTAATAACAGGAAAATAATACATTTCAGCTGAAGTCAGTGTTGATTCAGTTCCGTTGGAAAGATTATATATGTATATATAGATGTATATATGTATATATAGATGTGTATATATATATATATATATATAGATGTGTATATATATATATATATATTAGGGCTGGGTAAAAAAAAAAAAGATTTCTCAATTTTAATATATTCTTATTTTTATGAACCGATATCGATTCTTAAAGGGTTAGTTCACCCAAAAACTCTCTCATCATTTACTCACCCTCGTTCCATACCTGTATGAGTTTCTTTGTTCTGCTGAACACAAAAGAAGATATTTAGAAGACTGTTTGTAACCTAGCTGATAGAGCAACCATTGACGACCATAGTAGGGAAAAAAATACTATGGTAGTCAATGGTTGCTCTATCTGCTTTGTTACAAACAGTCTTCTAAATATCTTCTTTTGTGTTCAGCAGAACAAAGAAACTCATACAGGTTTGGAACAACTTGAAGGAGAATAAATGATGACAGAATGTTCATTTTTGGGTGAACTATCCCTTTAAACCCCCGAAAATCAATTAGTCATCCTGTTTTCAGTTGATGAATGAACATAACTTTGTAGGGAACCTCCAATCCAATAAAGTGCAATAATCTTTGTGCTTTTGTTACTTTTGATAGGATGCAAAGTCTCAGATTTCACATTACATCCATTTCATTACAAAACTTTAATAGATAAATACCGTGTAGGCGCTGTCTAAGGTGTGACAGATCACAGTAGCGTAGCTCAGCTCAATAGAAACAGTAACGTGGAGCTCACATGACCTGATCGTCTCCTCTGCTTTAATACAAGTTACAGCGCAAAATAAACATGAATGAATGTCAAGGTATGTTAAAAGATTAGTACAACGCACTGAAATCTTTCGCATCTCATGTAATTGCTCAATCAGTGTTTCAACCGCAGAAAGATATCATTAAAACAGCTTGTGAACAATGTCACTTAATGTCACATTTAAAGGGTTACTTCAGTGATTAGCATATTAAGCTTTGTATCAGTAGAAACCCAGTAGTATATTCGAATTATCGTATTTTCCCCCCTCATGTCCCCCTGAGACAAGAGAATTATGCATTGCATTTCTGGAAAAAATCCTCCAATAACGCAAATATTGTAATTTTGCGTCATCGGAGGATTATCAAACCGCCCATAGGGGTGTGATCTCACTCACAGAATGTAAATGCGCACGGCCGCTCGGCTCAGGCATTCATAACGGAGCGGTACGGAGTAAAGTGAGTGTTTCAACTTTTCAATGAATTCCTATGAAAGTTAAAGCAGCACTAGGTAACTTTTGCTCTCGGGGTCCCCCTACATTTGGGAAACAGTATTGTCCTCTACTTCTGTCGTAAACTCTGTCATCCTACACAGGGGATGCATAGCACGTGCATTTGTTGACATGACAACTATGATAGCCCTGAACACTGCAGTTGTTCACATGCAGGTGTTCTGCTTGTGTCATGTGTGAAATATCTTCATCCCAGGTACAGTAGCATATGTTTCAGCATGACATATGAATATCATTTCATGGGTTTAATTTTTTTTTTCAAACGCCAAATGATCGCGATGCTCACGTTTACAAGCCAGCGTCATTATAGTAGTCTAGTCTATTGGTTACCGTTTTACAGAATCTATATGATACTTCAATTCAATGTTTGAGTGGTAGGTAATAACCATATATCGTCAATATAATATCAAGCTACCATAGATGAATCTTCAAATTTGAAAAGTCGATTTGCATTATAGCTTGAGGCAAGACAAATAAACAAATATCACAGACATGTTAGGTATTGTAACGAGTAGGAAAATAGTGTAGCCCCTTTAAGAGCGTTTGCCCCCGGTTGGAGCGCGTGTGTGTGTGTGTGTGTGTGTGTGTGTGTGTGTGTGTGTGTGTGTGTGTGTGTGTGTGTGTGTGTGTGTGTGTGTGTGTGTGTGTGTGTGTGTGTGTGTGTGTGTGTGTGTGTGTGTGTGTGTGTGTGTGTGTGTGTGTGTGTGTGTGTGTGTGTGTGTGTGAACACTGCGCCTCGAGCTCCCATGTGTGCGGATTATAGGGGTGTCCATGGTTAACCGATTAACCGTTAAAAATTGCGTAGCCAAGTGAAACATTTTGCTCGGTTAAGTGGCGTCAATGGCGTGCTTTGAATTTAGTTGTAATATATTTTTGCACCACTAGAGACCGCCAGAACGCTCCCAGACATTTGTAATATCCACAAGAAGAAGTCATGAGTTTTCTAACATGAAGCGGGCAAAGAAAAGTACAGCGTGGGAGCACTTTAAAATTGAGAGTGACGGGGCAAAATGCAAGTATTGCAATGCAGTGCTTAGATATACTTCAAGTACAACCTCGTTGTTGTACCATCTCAACAGCCAACCCCCGGGGATCATTAGAGAGGCGGCAGCGGGGCTTGTGAGTACCTTCGCCCAGCCTACCATCCCCACGATGCTAGCGCAATACACGTGCAGTGGTGCTAAAGCCGAATCTATAACACAGGGGATTTGCAGAATGATTGAAAAGGACATGATGGACTAGGCTATGGCCTTCTACTAGGCTATGGTTCGTTTCTTCATTCGGATCTATTTGCGATGCGATCCATTCCATTCTAAACAAACAAAGCAGTTTATGCTTCGTCCTTGTTTCATTATTAATTTAGATTATAATTCATAAATGCACGCATAATTATCAGTTAACTTTATAAATGTTGCAGATGTTTTACATGCATGCACAAACAAATGCCTTTCAACTTATGTGTGCAAAATTCAGCTTGAAATGTCTTTTAACAATTTAAAACGAAAAGAAATAGGCTACTCTCTGATTATGTAATCGATGATGTGCATTTCTCTCTATAGGCGCGTTCACTACGGAGATGGCGGTCGTCAACTTAATCAACTAAAAATAATAACCCCCCGATCACACAATGTCGTGGAATGTATACGCAAAAACTCATTTTGGCGTGCATATGATACGCTGTTTTTCGCGTGCATATGATACGCACTTTATTGCGTATATATGACACGCTCTCTTGGGTAGGTTTAGGGTAGTGGGGTGGGGGGTTCGTATGTATAATACGCCATAAAGTGCGTATCATATACATTCCACGACATTGCACACTCGTACTATTTATACGCATTTTTCGTGAGATCCGGCTGGGTTAACCGAGTATTAACCGCTAAGGGCCTCGGTTAACGGTTAATGAAAAACTTGAAAACGTGCAGCCCTAGCGGATTATTTTCTGTCTTCTGTTGCAAACATTAATTTATTTTTGTTTTGGTGGGTAATGCTGTGGACGGTAGTGTAGTTTGTGCCGGACTCTTGTGGGGGTTCCGCGGGGAATAAAGTGCGGGCTGTTTGATGTCAATCGCCTCCGTGTTTGCATCGACTCCAGTTGCGTTGAGTAAGCTATCCGTATTTTTCACCCGGACACACGCGTTACAGTATCCTAAAATGTGATTTTGTACGTCTTATGTATTTACTTGCGAGAATGTAGCCCCTACCAAACTTGTACACGCCGTTTAGACATAAACTAACCCTAACCCTCGCACGTCCGAATTTAAGGAAGTGACGTATATGCCGTAAAGCAGTCGAATTTTGTAGTTCTTTTTTTTCCTCGGGTTACTACCCGAAACCCGAAGTTTAAAAGTACGATTAAAAACGATACAGACCCCGTCAGGCTATGGCAGACGTGCCATTCAACCTATTGTAAGTCGATGTATCATCACAAGAGTCTTGAAAATATATTATGAAGGTTGAAAAGTTACCTAGTGCTGCTTTAAGCTTCCATTGGCATGATCTGAAAACGCGCCAGACTGGACACGCACCGTAAATGATTGCTGCACTTACCTCAGCTCTGCTCAGCTCTTCGCTCTTGTGATGAATGAAATCTGGCTCCTGCTGCGTTTGTACCGTGACTTTCGTTTGGCTCACTCACACTTTATTGAAAAGACACGTTCAGTTTTTAATTGTAGTGTCAATTATCTAACTGAACAAAATTATTGTATTACTATATGAAAATCAAAATGACGGTGTTGGCGGTGTCATGGTGGGCAAGTGATAACCAGTAGCCCGTGGCTTTGGGAGTGGCCCCGTTGGGCAGCGAAGCAAGTGCATTCTGGGAGTTATCTTTCATCCACATGAGACAAAAACACATTTTCTGGCTTTTCTCAGTCTAGAAGGCACCAAATTCAAAAATAATTTCACATTTCTACTACATAAATAACCCAGTTTAAATACACATTCATCTTCTCAGTGCTGAAGTACCCCTTTAATGTTCTTCAATAGTAATCCGTTTGAATAAATCCATCAAGTTTTTATGATTGCCACCATTTAAATGTTTATATTTAAAAATATGAAAAAAATATATGTATTTTGTAAACAAAATTAATTATTGTAAAGTTAGTATTATAACTTTATTATAAAAAACGAGTGTAATTTATTTGTATTTAAATCAGGTAATGTTCTATATTAGTAATGCACCAACTGACTACCATGTATAGTTTACAGCATTAGTTAAGAAATTTTGGTAACACATTATGGCTGTATTAGTTAACATTAATTAACCATGTACAACACCTCTGTTCAGCATTAGTTCATCTTTGTTAACGTTTGTTAATATAAATACAGTTGTTCATGCTTTGTTCATGTTAGTTCACAGTGCATTAACTAATGTTAACCAGATTTTAATAATGCATTAGTAAATGTTGAAATTAACATGAATAAAGATAAATAAATGCTTTAATAGTGCAGTTAATTATTAGTTCATATTACCTAATGTAGTTAACTAATGAAACTTATTGTAAAGTGTTACCGAAAAATTTTCCTCAAGAAAATTTGCCATGTACTGTATCTGACATATAGCCACAATAATTGATATTGAACCGAATCGAATCAAAATCGAATGTGATCAAATCGAAAGCTTGTGTATAGAAATTGAATCATGAAAATTGTCAATATAATATTCATATTCATAGTCCAGCTCAGTTCAGTCAGATCAATAATATTGTTGAATATTAAGTGTCCCCATCAGGTAGACAAAATGGATGGTTTTATTACATGCTTCATAATCAAAGATGAAAGTGACTTAAGTTTTAAAAACATCAAAGGTGTAAATAAAATATACCATAAACATTATTATGATGATGATTAAATTGCAGCTCTGAATGATTTCATTGTGGAAAAGAATTACCAGGCTTTAACTTTTTGGGAAAGACACTTTACTAAAAACATTCAGGTCTTAAGCCTCAGAAGTCACTCCTAGTGCCACCCATGTGTTTTAAGTATACAATGAGTCTAGCCCAACAGATTTCTCATAAAATCATCTCTTTACAATAAATACTTTCTTTGGGATCCTATATAATTAAAATATTCCAGCAACTCTGGCTTATTGTTTGCAAATTAGATTTGTCTGTACAAAAAATAAAAAAATAAATATAACTACTTAAAATGATAATAGAAATTCAACAGAAGATGAGTCTAAGCAATTTGATACAAATCTTAAAATCTGCTGAGTACTGCCTGTAATTTACTTGAAATGCATGTATGGCTTCTTGATGGTCTCTGGCTTCTCTCTCTACAGATGTACAAGAATCTGAAAGATAAACTAGCAGAATATCACAGACTGGTGGATCAGAGCAGCAGACATAGACTCATGGCCCGTTAACCGCTGCTCAGAATTCCATTTCGGACATGTACTTGGTGTGAGTAATGTAAATGAAAATTAAGTTGTGGCATGTAGTTGTGTTGAGTTGTCTGATGTCCCATGCTAAAAGTGTATGGAAACATTAACTCATCAATGATTTGATAATGTGTGTCAGTTCAGTCGCTTGATAAGAAAAATTGTGTATTTTTATAAAGACACTGTTAAAACCATCTTAAACTTTGTATGTTGTACTCTTGACTTAACCGGTGTGATTTAAATTAGAAATCCAATAAAGAAAAATTGTTTAATTAAGATGTGTAATGTCTTGACATGTTTCAGACTTCAAGAAATCAAGATACGAATACCCCTCCCCAAAAATAAATATATTAAATGTATGGGTTTAAATGTACATGCAAATTCACACAAGTATTTCCCTTTAGCATAAATCATCCTGACAGAGAGCGTTGTGATGGAAATATTTTATATAATGGCCTCAGAAGTGGTCAAATTGTTATTTAACATGAAACTACAGAAAAACACTGACTAAGGATGTTCAGGTCAAAGACCATGTAGACTTACCCAAAAAGGTGCCTAGCACACGTAGAACAGTCATAATGATGATTACCTTAGATCATTATAAACCAATCACCAGAACCAATCACAGTGAAGAAGGCTTGAGTGACATTGATTTTCAATCAACTGTATAAACATAAATGTACATGCCGGGAGATCACTGGTCACAACAACCAAATGAGCCTCCTGAACAGCTGTTGAGGAGGCTCATTTGGTTGTTGTGACCAGTGATCTCCCGGCCGTGAATAAAACTTCATTTCAGCGAAGAGCAACTTGGGAGTGGTGTCCGGTAGGCTATATATGCTGCGCAGCTGAGGAATAGAAGTACGCTCAAAAAAATCTCAGCAGAGACCGTGATAGTGTTGGAAGACTATAGAGCCGTTCTCGGGGTGAGGCTGTAATACGTTAGCATTAAGGATACTGCAGAGACCAGCGTACACCTGAGAAGGACGGTGAGAGTGTATAGATGCTAGAGTGTTCACCTGTGTGCTCGTGTGTTTGAGTCAACATTAGTGATAGTAGCTTCTCGACGGGACGCCGTCACCTTACTTCGGGAGGGGAATTACCTCGAAATATTGAAATTGTGTTAGAAGTATTCGAGAAGGGAATAACCTCGAGATACTGTAGTTTTATTTGAACAACTGGTAGTTGTTTTGAATTGTCCGTGGTGAAATCAGATAAATGGATTGAGAATTTCCACGACAGTTTCTTCACAGACTTCAATGTAGACAGAGCGCAATAATTCTAACCTTATTCTAAAATATTTTATCCAAAAGTGAAAGCCCTTCAATTCTCCTCCCCCAATTGCAACAGTACCATACACTGCAGTGTGTATTGCTGCTGATTGCAGCCATTTTTACACTTTTTGGTGGTTGTTGTTAATTTAAAGAAATGAATAGTTTGTTCAGTAAACCACTGTTGTACACCTCCGTTCAGGCTGATCTTTTTTTTTCTTTCGTTTTGTGGAGTGACATTACAAGGTAATAATAATAATTTAAAAAAATCGCGTTGAAGAAAAACGGGCAAGGCTGAGACATGCAGCAAAACAAAGGAAGCGGGCCCTTGAAATTCTGGTGGCTAAACGTCAGAAGAAATAGGGTTTAACTTACGAGGTGGTGTACAAAGTATCCCATATTGATGCATTTGTAACCAGTGGGATCTTGATTTCCAACATACATTTTATCTGGTTGTTGTCTTGTTTTTTATTTTATGTATTCAGCTCCCACATCTATTGAATCTTTTTTTAAAGGGTTGTTTTGCCCTACATAAAACACAAAAACTTTTCTTTTTTTTTCTTTTTCTTTTACCTCTTACCTGTTAGAATTAGTTTTCAGGCCGATGCAAAGCCTTAATTGTGTCTAGAAATGAGCATGAAAAGTAAATATATTTAGAAAAAATAAAAAGTGTCCAGACCTCGGAGAATTGTTTTCTCTATCGACGCAATGTTCACACCTCTTTTTTTATTTTATTTATTTTTATACCCCTTACCCGTTTGCATCCCCGTGGCTAGAACTAGTGAGACAGTGAATATGTCTGGGATCTTTGTGTGTTGTACTCAGTGATGCCAGTAACGCGTTACTTAGTAACGCGTTACTCTAATTTGACCACTTTTTTCAGTAACGAGTAATCTAACGCGTTACTATTTCCAAACCAGTAATCAGATTAAAGTAATTTATCCAAGTCACTGTGAGTTACTTTTTTTGTCATTTTCCTTAGTAAAAATATATATTTTTGCATTCTTGTTTAGTCTCAGCAGGGTTTTTCCTGCATAGAGAATTACGAGGCGGCCGCTCCGTCAAATTTCTTGCCGCCTCCGTCTGTCGACAAAACTCAAGACAGGCAGTCACTTGCTCAGATTAGGCATGTCGTGATAATTAAATAATCATCAGAAATATATATTGTCACATCCTTCAGCAACCATTATTAGTATATTATGATTTGCTAGTACAAAGTCATCTAAAGCCATTCCATAGCTGAATGTCTTTCCTCCGCTGTAGCTGTCAATCATTCTCCGTTCAGCATTCAAACTGCGCGTCGTTCGGTTCCAGTCAGCAGCTGCACGGGAAAGCTCACTCCATATTATATATTCCCGTTATAATACTTGATATGTTGATAAAATAATTTATCTTCCTGGAGTTAATCTAGCGGTTTCTGAAAGATGTTGTGCTCGCTACTCAGGTGACAACACAAGGACTATTATAGCATCACACGCACAATAACCAGAATTAAAAACTGTGAAGAAACAAATAATCAGTGAATATTTGGACCGATATAGGCTACATAGTAGACTAGGATTTGTGGGCTCAACGCTCATCTTCTCTTTATGCCGTGAACTTTTCAATGTGCACTCGCGCTGCACTGCACACTGACTCCATGTTGCTTTAAGCACATCATTCTGCACCCGGGATGCGCATAAGCGCTTTGTTGCCGCTCTGTTTTGAAGCGTTTCATATATTTTCATAGTTTTGTGCACTTAAAGATTATTAAAAAATATATTGTTCTCACGGATCGATCATATATTTGTTGTCCCTTTACAAGGCTGCACATTACGTTTACAATAAAATATAAATCTTGTAATTTTATATTATTTGTGTAGGCCCATATAATTATTTACATTCATATATAAATATAAATTAAAAATTAAATATAAATTGTTTTTCATAAATGTATTTAATAAGAACACAAAGTAATTTGTACCTTTTCATTAACATGTTTAGGGTTTTATGTTTAGTGTTTTATGTTTAGTGTAGTGTATGTTTTATGTTTAGTGTTGGCAAAAACGGTTGTCATTTTTATGTTGAGGCTGCAGAGGTGTTGTCAGCAACTGATGAATGTAACTAATAAAGTAACTTGTAATCTAACTTAGTTACTTTTAAAATCAAGTAATCTGTAAAGTAACTTAGTTACTTTTAAAATCAAGTAATCTGTAAAGTAACTAAGTTACTTTTTCAAAGTAACTGTGGCAACACTGATTGTCACTCTACCATATGCACAAGTGCAACAGTAGGTGAAATTCTTAGGTGCAGTTCGGAGCAAACATAGCAGTTATGACATGACATGTACAACATTTAAGCAACAACAGATTACACATCTGATGCGCACACAATTACTCACAGCACAGTATACACTACAATAAACAATAAATAATTTACACAATGTGAGTGTGGTTCTCACAGCTTTAAACAATTTACACATACTTACAATATACATATACTTTAAACAATATACACTAAACATACATTAAACAATAACAGTATACATTAAGCTATAGTAATAATATACAATGTACAGTATACAATATGTTCACAAATTGAAATACAAAGTGCAATAGATGCTGTATGATAAATAAATGTGTATATAATGTGTGTGTATCTCCAGTGGTTTGTGCTGAGTGATATTCTGTCCAGTGTGTGTTATGATACTGATGGATCAAGAGTTAAGTAGTCTGATTGCTTGTGGGAAGAAGCTGTTCTGGAGTCGGCTGGTGCGTGTTCTGATACTGCGGTACCGTCTGCCTGATGGCAGCAGTGAGAGCAGCCCATGGTTCGGGTGGCTAGAGTCTCTGATGATCCTCTGAGCTCTCTTCACACACCGCCTGGCGTAAATGTACTGGAGGGAGGGAAGCTCACCTCCGATGATGCAGCTGGCCATGCGCACTACCCTTTGCAGGGCTTTGCGGTTGCGGGCGGTACTGTTGCCGTACCAGGTGGTGATGCAGTCAGTCAGCAGACTCTCTATGGTGCTGCTGTAGAAGCGTGTGAGGATGTGGCGGTTCATTCCAAACCTCCTCAGCCGTCGCAGGAAGAAAAGGCGCTGATGAGCCTTCTTCACAACGGCCTCAGAGTGGACGGACCATGAGAGTTCCTCTGTGATGTGGACACCGAGGAACTTGAAGCTGCTGACTCTCTCCACCGGTGCTCCATTGATGGTGATGGGGCGGTGTTCTCTCCAGAGTTAAAGGTCAAGAGCCCAACTAAAGCAGACACTGATCTCCAGCATGGTGACTTCCAACAAAACTATTTTCATTAAAACAGAAATGACAGAAATAAAGTAAGTCTGCGTGAAGCTGATAATGCTGTTTGTGAAGTTGTTTAATCCTCATCTACGGATATCTTCAGAGATTTAATGTCTTCTTTTATCTTCAGTTGATTTCATCTAACAGCTGTTTCACACCGCAAGCGTGAGCAGCACATATTTTTTTCGGCGCCCATGAGTGCTTTCACACCGGGAGCAGGAGCAGCGCATGAGCGTCAAGCAGGAGCTTCGCGTGAGCAGCAGTGAAGCGGGGGTTTCGGTGCCGAGCCTATTTTTGCTGTGCTGCTGACGCTCAATTAAAGTGAAAGCACACTTTTAATGGACAAAATAAATATGATTTCACACAAAAGGTGCTCAAAATGCACACAAAAAGCACGTGTAGTGTGTTTTAACAAGAACTGAAATAAACAAGAAATAAAAAGATATTTAAAAGATTTACCCATTTAAACCATTTTAATTATTCAGCTTGGGTTAAAGTATAGTATAGTATGTATAGTATATATATATATATATATATATATATATATAGCCTATATACACTCACCTAAAGGATTATTAGGAACACCATACCTAATACTGTGTTTGACCCCCTTTCGCCTTCAGAACTGCCTTAATTCTACGTGGCATTGATTCAACAAGGTGCTGAAAGCATTCTTTAGAAATGTTGGCACATATTGATAGGATAGCATCTTGCAGTTGATGGAGATTCGTGGGATGCACATCCAGGGCACGAAGCTCCCGTTCCACCACATCCCAAAGATGCTCTATTGGGTTGAGATCTGGTGACTGTGGGGGCCATTTTAGTACAGTGAACTCATTGTCATGTTCAAGAAACCAATTTGAAATGATTCGAGCTTTCTGACATGGTGCATTATCCTGCTGGAAGTAGCCATCAAAGGATGGGTACATGGAGGTCATAAAGGGATGGACATGGTCAGAAACAATGCTCAGGTAGGCCGTGGCTTCACAAATGCTTTGCTGCATACCTCAGTTGTAACGAGTGGTTATTTCAGTCAAAGTTGCTCCTCTATCAGCTTGAATCAGTCGGCCCATTCTCCTCTGACCTCTAGCATCAACAAGGCATTTTCGCCCACAGGACTGCTGCTAGGGCTGTCAAAATGTCTGAAAAGCTAAATTCTAAATTCTTTCTTAAATATTAGCAAAATTCGAATTCTAAAGGCAATATTTAAAGCAGCACTAGGTAACTTTTCAACCTTCATAATATATTTTCAAGACTCTTGTGATGATACATCGACTTACAATAGGTTGAATGACACGTCTGCCATAGCCTGACGGGGTCTGTATCGTTTTTAATCGTACTTTTAAACTTCGGGTTTCGGGTAGTAACCCGAGAAAAAAAAGAACTACAAAATTCGACTGCTTTACGGCATATACGTCACTTCCACCATCACCCCCACTTCCTTAAATTCGGACTTGCGAGGGTAAGCCTATGTGTAAACGGCGTGTACAAGTTTGGTAGGGGCTACATTCTCGCAAGTAAATACATAAGACGTACAAAATCATATTTTAGGATACTGTAACGCGTGTGTCCGGGTGAAAAATACGGATAGCTCACTCAACGCAACTGAAGTCGATGCAAACACGAAGGCGATTGACATCAAACAGCCCGCACTTTATTCCCCGCGGAACCCCCACAAGAGTCCGGCACAAACTCCACTTCCGTCCACAGCATTACTCACCAAAACAAAAATAAATTAATGTTTGCAACAGAAGACAGAAAATAATCCGCACACATGGGAGCTCGAGGCGCAGTGCACACACACACACACACACACACGCACAGAACGCGCTCCAACCGGGGCGAACGCTCTTAAAGGGGCCACACTATTTTCCTACTCGTTACAATACCTAACATGTCTGTGATATTGTTTATTTGTCTTGCCTCAAGCTATAATGCAAATCGACTTTTCAAATTTGAAGATTCATCTATGGTAGCTTGATATTATATTGACGATATATGTTATTACCTACCACTCAAACATTGAATTGAAGTATCATATAGATTCTGTAAAACGGTAACCAATAGACTAGACTACTATAATGACGCTGGCTTGTTAACGTGAGCATCGCGATCATTTGGCGTTTGAAAAAAAATTAAACCCATGAAATTATATTCATATGACATGCTGAAACATATGCCACTGTACCTGGGATGAAGACATTTCACACACGACTCAAGCAGAACACCTGCATGTGAACTCCTGCAGTGTTCAGGGCTATCATAGCTGTCATGTCAACAAATGCACGTGCCATATGCATCCCCTAATGTAGGATGACAGCGTTTACGACAGTAGTAGAGGACAATACTGTTTCCCAACTGTAGGGGGAGCCCGAGAGCAAAAGTTACCTAGTGCTGCTTTAAGAAGGTTTCAGTTGTTGTCCATGAAAGTCCAATGGAGTTCATAAGTATCAAGCTCCAAACAGTAAATTTTAAGTTGTGCAACTATGGCTCAAGCTCATTAAACCGTACAAACAGCATCTGTCATGTCAACCAACCCTTAAATACATTTTTCATTCGAAGTTTGATGAATGATGAAAATGTTTCAGTATAAAATACTACCTTAATGTAATGTTCAGAGATGCAAAAATGTCCACATACACACAGACACATGATGTCCTTTGTTATTTTGTCAGGTTTCCATGGGTGAACTATTTGGACAATAATCTCGATATTTCCATCCCTGTATTCAGTGTGCATGGTAACCATGATGACCCAACTGGGGTAAGAGAATAAATCAATTTATTAGTTCATTAAACCGGTCTGCTTTGTAGATATTAAATATTAATCGGTAGTGTGTGCACATAGAGAGTAATGCAGTCTCAGACGTGCTTACGGACAGTCCACAGTCTATGCACTGCTGCATAATCTTTTGCATATTACACACAAAACTTGAAATTACTTTTGTTGGGGAATGCAGCTAGCAGGTCAACTGATATATTGTTTTTACATATTAATTGTCATCGATAGTTGCTATGTGGAACTAAGTTTGTAATACGTTTTAACTGCGTGTGATCCTCTGTTATTCAGTGTACCAATGTGGTGAAGTAGATCTTAAGTTAATCATAATTTTGATCTGTTTAAATCATTTTCTGTTTAAATTTTTTTGTCCTCTGCAAAATAATATCTCATGTACAGGCCCGGAGTGGCAATCGGGAGAATTGAGAGATTTCCCAGTGGGCTGCTCACAAATTGGGCCAGTAGTACGTACCACTTTGACATAAAAGCAGTTTCACAAGGGATGTGGAAAGCAAAAGTCCTAGTTAATTTTCAATGAGAGACACACAGCAGCAAATCGCAGCCGATTAGCAAATGGTGCTCGTACACCCAAAATCCTGTCATTTGCATGTGTACAGCTCTTCGTAGCGGTTAAAATATTGTAAATATTATTGCGTATATTCTATATTACAGACACCATACGGCGGGCCACATAACTTCTCCCTCACTTTTTCTCTATACTTCACATAGCCTACACGCGGAAAAAGCATGTTACAATATTGCGTGACTGACAATTTAATTGACTAATCACACTTTTGACTTTATGAAATGCATTAAATAATGTCACTTGGTAGAGAGCGCACATGCTCTCTCTCTCTTACACACGCGCATATCCAGAGAGAAAAAGTAAATCCGCATAGGCCTATCTACCATGTACAGAACAGATAATATTTTAGGTGCTACGTTTATGTATGTTCTTTCTTGTTTTTTTTTCTGTCAAAATAATGGAAAACATTTTGAATTATCCGTCTTTTTAAAAGTAGGGTAAATGAGTGAACGTTTTTGTGAGGCAATCAATCCTCCCTTCCAAATAAAAAAAATCCATCAAGACAATATCAAGGTTTTTAGTCTAAGCCATGAAAAAAATCCTGGGTTGAAAATAGGTCCCACTCCGGGCCTGCTCATGTAGCTTCTGAAGAGCAGTATGTTGTTTACATATTTCCCAGAAAAACATATTAATAACAATTTGTATTAGTTCAATTGTCCTAACTGTGATAAGCTCAATATCATATTGACACTGTGAAGAATAATTCAAATGTGCAGATCATACTGAAAACTGTCAGGACTACTCAGAACTATTACAAAACATACAAACAGTCATTAATTGTAGAGAAAGCCACACACCATAGTAAACCACGGAAATGCTAACGAATCAACAACAGAAAGATGAAGTAATGCAGTCCTAAAGACAGTATGAGCACTTCCGATTCTCAGCTGTAGAAAGTTGTAACTGCATATTATTATTTCTTTATGTGTTCAATTGGTCAGTAAGAGATGCAATTTAAACATTGATTAGATAATTGATTAGGCAATTGTGTCTTCCTTCCTTCCTACAATCTTATTTTAAGTTTTTGTGTTTGCCGTTTTCCAGGCTGATGGTCTATGTGCTATAGACCTGTTGAGCTGCGCTGGTCTGGTCAATCATTTTGGCCGCAGTCCTTCAGTGGAGAAACTTGAGGTCAGTCCAGTTCTTCTGCAGAAAGGAAACACCAGGATTGCACTCTATGGCATTGGTGAGTTTATAATATTCAGCAATGTGGTGTAAGTTACGTAAAATAAAGAGTTGTATTGTATAAAATAGAAAATTTAAAAAATGGGCAGAATGAACATCAAAGGGAAAAGGATCCTGTGATTGCATACATTTACCATGCAGGACTACAAGGCAAGCTCTTGCACAGGAAAGACGTGATCAGTGGGGGAAGTCATGCTTCATTCTTAGAAAACCTACTGCAGTTGGACAGGTCGACAATGGCTGCTACAATTATAATCTGAAAGCTCAGAGTTGCAGCACAGTGCAGCAGGAGAGATGATGGTAGAGGATTTGGTGTCAAGCGAAAAATAAAATAAAAAACAGTTTAAAAAAAACGCATTAAAGGTCCCGTTTTTTCGTGTTTTTTTAAAAGCTTTGACATATAACGTGTTCATGTTTCGCGTGTAAAAAAACACAGTATTTTTCACACAATTTACTTATCTGTATACCTCTGTTTTCACTGTCCTAAAAACGGGCTGATGAGTTCCTTGTTCTATGAAGTCCCACCTTCAGAAATACGTAACGAGTTCTGATTGTGCCAGTGGTTCCCGTGTTGTGATTTGGCCGCAGCTTAGCGCACGCCCGGTTCCTGTGTTGTGATTCGACAGCAGCTTAGCGCATGTTGCACGGAAAGGTCACGCCTCTTAACGGGGAGATGTATGCGCTTAATGATCTCTACAGCGTCCCTGGGAAAGCCAAACAAAGGTAATTTGACTCCGGGATGAAAATAACAGCGTCTCGACGACATGGCGACAAACGCACTCAAACGCAACACTTCCTCTTCTCCACGCAACATTTCCTCTTCTCCACGTGGGAGAGCAACAAGACCACGCCCCGTTTTTCGCATATTCTTGTGGGCGGAGGTTAGTCAACAAACTGTTCTACTGACGTAATTAAAGCAGGCTGTACCAGGATGTAGTCCAAGCCGGCCGTTCGCTGTAGGCTTTGAAAGGGAACTTCTGTTAAATAAAATATCTCACTTGGCATTGAACTTTGAGCTTTATAATTTTACAGGTATTATTTATGCTTTAACAGCAACATTACACACTAACTAAAGTTTGAACAATGGGATCACGAAGAACGAGACCTTTAAAATTATAAGCATTCGTGTTGGCACATCATGACAATGTCACGTTAATATAACTGCGATAGAGACGATAGTCCAAAATATCAGCAGGTTGACAAATTTCTACCAGTTTTTCGTGTCTACCGGTATATCACCCACCCCTATGCCCAGGGGAGTTTTTGACCGGGATGATCTGTGCAAGTTATTATTTTTGTCGTCTGAGAAATATCTTATGTACTGGTGTTAAACTGAGTTCGGCCATAAACCGATTACATTACTTGCCCAGCCTTTGCACCTCTCCCACTGTCATTTTGCTTTTTTAGAGAATTTTTTTTAGTTCTGATGGACAACTGATGCTACAATTATAATCTAAAAGCTCTGCTTCATAAAGCACAAGCTACAGAGTCGCAGCACAGTGCAGCAGGAGCCACTTAGGATTTCACTTAATCATGTGACGAGAGTAAAGGAGGGATGATGGCAGAGGATTTGGTGTCAAAGAGAAAAGTAAAAGTAAGCACAACAGATCCTGAGCATCACTGACATATCTTTTCTTGTGAAATATCCGGTCAACACTGGTAGAGCTCAACTTTTTTTTTTTTTCTTCTTCAATAAATCAATGCTATTAGTCACCGTTCACATTTGTCTGTCTGTTTTACAAATATTTAGCCAATGAAATGTATTAAAAAGAGCTTGTGACTAAATCTTGTTGGATTCTCAAACTGTCAGTAAACCTCATAAATCCACCCCCTCTATCGTGACTGAATGAACTGAAGTTCCACAGCAGCTGAACGAAGTCTTGCAAGGGTAAATAAAGATCATCTTGTTTGAATAAGTAGCTACAGCGTTTTCTTTATAAAAGAAACACTGTGTATAAAAGGATCATATTTAATGTTATTGAGGTCTGAGACGTGGGACCGGAGAGAGAAGGCTAGCATTTGCCATTGTCATAGCCAATAGCTTACACTTAAATAGCCTGTGAGTGTGCATACAGTAGCATTTCATCTTTTATAACATGAGTGTAACAGAGTTTGTTCGTATGGGAAGAAGGAGGCGGGAACCGGCGAACATTCAAACAAGTTTAATTAAAAATAAATCAACACAAAATAAAATAACGGCTAGGGGTGCACCGATCCGACTTTTTCAGTCCCGATACCGATGCCTGGGCTTTGTGTATCTGTCGATACCCGATACCGATCCGATACTATTGTTGAATTAATAATAAACTGTATATCTTCCACATTATACCTACCATACTTTACTAACTAAACATAACTAAGACAAAATAACAGTTGTATGTAAAGTGTTGAATTCTTATTTATTTAAAAAACAATTGTGCATTCAAATCTAAAATAGAATGTAATCAAACTTCTTTAAATAAATAAAATGTAGCAGTGGAAACAAAAAACAGTGTATTGGTCAAACATACAATAGTAATCTGACGGTTACCAAACATTTTTTACACTACAGATAATTGTTTTGGTATATAATCATATCAATATTAAAAAGTAGCATTATAAATTAACAAATAGTCTTAATTTTCTGCCATATGCAATTTAATAAAAATTATCAGCTAGCTAATAACTTTGTTCTGGTTTCATCTCACTCCAGTCTAAATGATTGTAGGCTAGGCCTATTTATTTTACTACACATTGTCAACAGAAATAAGCTGAAATACTGTTGATAATTAAAAATAATTCATACCCACTCTTGCTTAATTGGGTAAGCACACTGGTGTTCTCATTTCAGATGCGTTCTGAGTAAATTAATAAACTGATTCATGAGTTCTAACCAGTCGTTAAAATGATTCGGTTCAAAGGAGTCATTAGGTCGCGAATCGGACATTAGCAGACGCGTTGTGTGCGAATCCCGTCTGTTAGAACATCGAGAAAGATGTCAACACACAGAAAACACTTCATAACTGAATATAATTTGTCTCCCGTTTATTGAAAGTATGCTTTATGTCAGCTGGTCAGAGAAGAGTCAACATTTTTTGAGCGCAATTCACACCCAGCGGTAATTCAAGGACAAAATTGTCCGAATGTATCCCGTGCAACATGGTTTCGGTCTTCCGACCTTTTGATTTGGAATTGGATTAATATGTGAAATATGAGAGAGCTAACACTGATTATTTTGAAGACCCAGAGAGAGCGCGCACGGGGGAGGAGCTCTCTGTCACTCAGTCACAAGCGCAGCATCTATTCTACATCACTCGTAAATCACAATAACTCATCAAATTAGGCTTTGGCGGCCGTCAAAAAATGTTCAATGCAGGAAAAACCTTGACTTTGCAGTAATACCACCTCCCCTCGAAACATTTAAGTTACTTTGCAGACATTGCAAACAGCTGACAAACTAGTTGGTGTGGCAAGCGTGAAATATCTCCTCCACACCCGACTCTCTGGCTAGCTCCATGTTGCTTCTAGCATGCGACACACGTGAAGCTGACGAATGACGTAGGTTCTGCTGCGACGGAAAAAAACACCTGGATCGGCTTGTGGATCTGTTCATTTTTCCGATCCCCGATCCAGCTATTTTGTCAGTATCGCGGCCGATATCCGATCCTAATATCGGATCGGTGCACCCCTAATAACGGCGGCAGCCCCTCACGGACAACTGCCGCCTACATACAGAACAAACATAAATAAAACAAAGTAAAATCCCAGGCCTGGTCCTCTCTCGTCCTTCACTGTCGTCACTCCTCCGTGAGACACGAGACCGCTGCTGATGAGCGCGGCCTCGTACTGCTCTCACGGTCCCTCAGCCTCGCTGCTCGCCAAAATGAGATTTTGACCAAATGTATTTTACAACAGGAAAAACTGAGTGCCCATATACGTTAGCTAGAACAAACTTTGTAACTGTTGATGAAAACGTAATGTGATGCCACCATTTTAATGACAGACAAATGCACATTGGCACACATTCGCTGGTCAAAAACCCTGTAACTGCATCTGAGTTTGACTTTTGTAAAAGGTTTATATCATTCATACTGACAAGCAGCATCATCATTGGATGCTGCCAAGCCACTCCATAGCAACCAAACCGAGTACCCTAGCAACCGTTTACCAAGACCTATATTTCTGCATCAGAACATAATAGAGACATGGGGGTTGGTTTATACCATTCATACTGACAAGCAGCCTTTGGAGTATCGTCATTGGCAGCTGCCAAGCCACTCCATAGCAACCAAACAGAGTACCCTAGCAACCGTACAAACACATAAATAAGCCATATCTCAGCCCCAGAACATCCTACAGACATGTTGCTTGGCTTTTTTGCATTATCCGGGTGGCAAGTTTTGCCACGGCAAGCACCTTTTCTTCAGGAAATGTACATTCTAGTTTTTACTACTATAATATATCAAAACTGGGACGTTACAGGCTTTTGTGTTTTGTATCACTAGTGCAGTCAGAGCATATAAGCCCTGCCAGCGTGAGGCGTGCCGCTTCTCGAGATTCCTGTCTTTATTAGAGAGAAGAATATGTTCAGCCCCTTCCCTCCGAAGCTTTGAATATTCGATGTTGATTACTACCGAAGCGTCGAAGCTCAAAAAATGGTATTCGGACCAGCCCTACAACAGTGTAGTTATAAATGTAAATACAGAAATTAATTATAGATGTAATTACATGCAGGTAATTTTTAAAATGTAAGTACAATGTAAAAACATGCATATACACAATAATTGCATTGTATCAAATTATGAGTTTAAAATTAGTACATAGTAATTAAGGCCACCTAATATGAAGTGGGTCTGCATATTATTTTGACCTTACAGGGAGTGCAGAATTATTAGGCAAGTTGTATTTTTGAGGATTAATTTTACAACATTAATAATTAAACAACAACCATGTTCTCAATGAACACAAAAAACTCATTAATATCAAAGCTGAATATTTTTGGAAGTAGTTTTTAGTTTTAGCTATTTTAGGGGGATATCTGTGTGTGCAGGTGACTATTACTGTGCATAATTATTAGGCAACTTAACAAAAAACAAATTTATACCCATTTCAATTATGTATTTTTAACAGTGAAACCAATATAACATCTCAACATTCACAAATATACATTTCTGACATTCAAAAACCAAACAAAAACAAATCAGTGACCAATATAGCCACCTTTCTTTGCAAGGACACTCAAAAGCCTGCCATCCATGGATTCTGTCAGTGTTTTGATCTGTTCACCATCAACATTGCGTGCAGCAGCAACCACAGCCTCCCAGACACTGTTCAGAGAGGTGTACTGTTTTCCCTACTTATAAATCGCACATTTGATGATGGACCACAGGTTCTCAATGGGGTTCAGATCAGGTGAACAAGGAGGCCATATCATTAGATTTTCTTCTTTTATACCCTTTCTTGCCAGCCATGCTGTGGAGTACTTGGACGCGTGTGATGGAGCATTGTCCTGCATGAAAATCATGTTTTTCTTGAAGGATGCAGACTTCTTCCTGTACCACTGCTTGAAGAAGGTGTCTTCCAGAAACTGGCAGTAGGACTGGGAGTTGAGCTTGACTCCATCCTCAACCCGAAAAGGCCCCACAAGCTCATCTTTGATGATACCAGCCCAAACCAGTACTCCACCTCCACCTTGCTGGCGTCTGAGTCGGACTGGAGCTCTCTGCCCTTTACCAATCCAGCCACGTGCCCATCCATCTGGCCCATCAAGACTCACTCTCATTTCATCAGTCCATAAAACCTTAGAAAAATCAGTCTTGAGATATTTCTTGGCCCAGTCTTGACGTTTCAGCTTGTGTGTCTTGTTCAGTGGTGGTCGACTTTCTGCCTTTCTTACCTTGGCCATGTCTCTGAGTATTGCACACCTTGTGCTTTTGGGCACTCCAGTGATGTTGCAGCTCTGAAATATGGCCAAACTGGTGGCAAGTGGCATCTTGGCAGCTGCACGCTTGACTTTTCTCAGTTCACGGGCAGTTATTTTGCGCCTTGGTTTTTCCACACGCTTCTTGCGACCCTGTTGACTATTTTGAATGAAACGCTTGATTGTTCGATGATCACGCTTCAGAAGCTTGGCTATTTTAAGACTGCTGCATCCCTCTGCAATATATCTCACTATTTTTGACTTTTCTGAGCCTGTCAAGTCCTTCTTTTGACCCATTTTGCCAAAGGAAAGGAAGTTGCCTAATAATTATGCACACCTGATATAGGGTGTTGATGTCATTAGACCACACCCCTTCTCATTACAGAGATGCACATCACCTAATATGCTTAATTGGTAGTAGGCTTTCCAGCCTATACAGCTTGGAGTAAGACAACATGCATAACGAGGATGATGTGGTCAAAATACTCATTTGCTTAATAATTCTGCACTCCCTGTATATGGGTTTTAAAAATTTTGCAGGACATTATGAAGAATAAAGTGTAATGTACTTTCAGGTTCCATTCCAGACGAGAGACTCTACCGGATGTTCGTCAACAACCAGGTGACAATGCTTCGGCCACGAGAGGATGAAGACGGCTGGTTCAATTTATTTGTCATCCATCAAAACAGGTTCAGGAAATCATTTTTGTTTTTAAGTATTATTATCATTATTATTAGTTATTTTAGGCATAAAGTCAGAACATCTTAGCGATTGGAGCCCAAATGTGGTGGAATGGTCCCATATCCCACCCATTCCTCAAACATACATGCAGATCTCTATCTGAGAATAGGTGGTGCTATAATAATCACATTTACATCTTTAATACTACCTTATAACTTTCAAATCATATTGGCTAAAGTAATATTTTCCGTCTGATTCCTTGAGGTCTCAAGAAGAACAACATTTGGAATGTATAACTTAAATATCCTCTTGACAAAATGAAACAAGCCAATGGGGGTTTTTTTCCAACATTTTTTTCAACAAGTGCAAGCTTTATGAAACTTGATACAGGATTTACACGTTAAAATAATTGAACACAAATAAATGTAAATGAAGCACATAAAATTGCATCATTAACGTAATTTATATCATGCAGTTAGATGATCTTAGAAGTCAGGAGGTTATTCCACTGAGCATCTACAGTGACGCAAGCACCTGTAACCCTGGTAGGCCCTATATATTAGCAGCGTTATGTTTTAACTAATAACTCTGCAACCTTGTGAATGACAAACAGTCACGACAAAAATGTATCAAAAGAATTTTGAATCATCAAATCATTAAGCTATAAGATATCAAGATATAAGTTAATTTTTGGGTCTGACAACGACCATTTTGCACAAATTGATCAAGATCTGTTGAACAAAATGTCTAAACTGAACAAAACTTGACACAGACAACATGACGAGGGTAAGGACAGAGAGGCGAGAGAAACGGAGCCAGGAGCATGAGGGGAGAGAGGAGAAAAGAAAAGAGGAAAAAAAAAGAATTCTGGTCCAGTTCCCGGACACACTGCCGTTCTGTCCTCAGCCAGCCGAGAGGCTCTTCCTCGTGGTGCCATGCGATGGCACTGGACTCTTGGGGGACGGCTCAATCCTCCTCCGCGGCCGGCGGTGGCTCCTCCTATTGAGGGAGCCAGCAGCGAGTCCCGCGCTCCCTGCTCCTCCCCTAAATGGCGGACGGCAGCAGGCTCACAGCGAGCGCCGGCGACTCCTCCGCTCCCTCTCGGACGGCAGTCACCTCCCCACCTCGACCCAGGGGCACGGCACCGAGCTCTCCATCCCACCGGAGCTTCACTCGCTCCAGCACCACCACCTCGCCACTCGCGCTGCCCGACCTCCTTTTTATGCTCTCATCACTCCGGTGTGGTGCCCAGCTGGTGCTCATTATCACTCGCCAGTGGCCCGCTCTCACGGTCCCTCGCCTCGCTGCTTACCACACACTACAACTGTGAAAGGTCGTTAAAGCCAACGCGAGACTCTGTTTTTGTTAACATTCGGTGAACTGCGGGCACTTGGTCAAATTCCTGCTCTATCAGTTATGATGTCTCAGATTGCATTTCTAGGTCTATACATTGGAATATGAAAGGGCTGTGATTCGGGGCTGCTGCAAGGCACATTCATTCGGGGCTGCTTCAAGGCACATTCATTTTTATCTCTTTTTAGATTTCAAATGTCTATTTGCTTAATTTAGTCTATTTAAAGACCATACCTGTATGACGGCACAATGGCAATTTTAACTGATTTACAAGATTTGATAGATCAGTTTGTTACTTTATTTGGCTAAACACTCCCATGGAACAGGGAGAAAAGCGTGTTCTCTGAGTGAGCGTCTGCCCCGTTGGCTCAGCTGTATCATTTAGAAACATTAAATCATGTGTTTTCTTAACAAAATATAGTAACAAAGTAATTTCGTTTTGTAGCAGTAACAGCTCTGGTGTATAGCTAATTATTGGTCAAACAAAAGTTTTCTTAACTTTTACATGTTGCATTGCATCATCCTGCTTCTCCCAACTTTGCTTTTCATAAACGAAAATGCATCGATAAATTCATATTTAACAAATTGCATGTTTTCTAATTGTTTCCAAACTTAGATTTTAAATTCTGTTGTTTGTTCATTCTCATCGCGCGTTGCTAGTCTGTTGCAACAAAGCTAATAAAACAATAGAGAAAGCATTTAACTGATAACTCATAACACAAGTTTTATTCCTCATCTGCGCTGTCACTATTATGTCCCTGATATGTGTTTATGTCTCAATTCACAATACTCCGGTTACGGCCCCGTTCAAACATTGGGCATTCCTACCCATTCTCAATGTGTCTGTGTGGGGTGCGTCTGTTTTTCCCTCAACATTTCTAAAAAGGCAGAAAGAATTTGACTTTCCACAACAGCTGAAGAAAGAGAAGCTCAAACCTTGTGTCGATTTTAAATCCAATACTCTGCTGGAAGCACGTTGTTCGTCTAAGGGCGTTTTCACACCTACCTTGTTTGGTCCGGATTTTCGGACATTTTTCAGTTTGGTCCAAATCAAAATTGCAGGTGTGAAACCTCCCCCGTACCACGGTCCGGACCAAACAGACGAAATTTGGTCCGACGAAAAGAGGTAGTCTCGGTCCGGATCAAACTGAACAAAGGTTCGGTTCGTTTCTTGTGTGAAAGCATTTTCTGTATGGTTCGGACTTTCAGACCATTTACAGGAAGTTTATGTTTAAATATTATAATGTTATTTTTAAATTCAATCTAGGCTACATTGATTATGAAAAGTGAAAATATGCGCAATATGTCAGAAGACAGAAAGTCAGAAATAATTTTGAACGAAATTTTGTATGATTTTGCTTAGAAAGCATTTCTCTAATGGGAATTTCGTTTTGTATAAATTGTATCTTGATTTTAATCAACGTTTAATCAGATAATTGCCTGGATTTAATAAATAAGAAGCAAAAAGAATAGCAGACAATAATCGCGGGAGCGATCATGCTTTACACATGAACTGGAGCGGGTCTCAAATAAACCGAAACTCAGCAGGCTACTCGTCTCACAAACATGAGAAATATGTGTATATAAAGCTTGAAATGTCCACTTTTAAACGTAACGAATAAAAAAATAGTCAAGCAATGCGCATTGCGCACTGTTCATTAGTGGCGGTGATATGCGTCCGTTCATTCATTCTTATCAAAGACGCTGACGTCAGACGCACGTCCGCTTACAAACCAATCAATGTCCAGATGCAGCCCACAAGGATGATGACGAGTGGACGCAAGTGCGTCATGTTAAGTTATTTAGTGCGCTCGCATGATTGCAATGTGAAACCAAACCAAAACTAACCGAATGTATAAAAAGTATCAAAACATGAACTTCGGTTCGGACCTTGGTGCGGACTTTCAGGTGTGAAAACGCCCTAAGTTGCAACATCACGTAAGCGGGGTCACCAAGCTGTAAGGCCCGCGAAAATCTCGTTCCAAGGAAGGTAACGGTTGAAACTGCGGTTGAAGGCCGCTGCGCGTTCGTGTTTCAGCTGGGCAAAATGGATTTGATTATAATATTCTTTATCTGACTATGATATTATATTGTCGAATTTAGAATAGAATGCCAGTTGGTTTTTTGGCCATAATCTACTTGAGAATTATAGATTAAGTCAGAATAGATCGAAAATGTAACAATTTATTAACAATCAGGTAAATGTATAATGTCAATTACATAATAGACAGAAATCTCTTTTAAATGTAAACACAAATTCTGGTTATGGTTACACTTAAAATAGTTTCAAATGGATGTAAACTTAAACCCTTAATTGTACTCAGTAGGCCTATGCATAGAATGTTACCTGAGAGAGAGAGAGAGAGAGAGAGAGAGAGAGAGAGATAGAGGACAGAGCCAAAGAGCAGGCCCTAGACAGAGAAAGGCAGAGAATAAAAAAAGAGACAGAGCTACCGTTGTGATCTTTTTATCCTTTTTCTCTGTCACCAAATTCAAATATGACCCATTCAAAACTGACCAATCAGACCAAAACATGAGACATTTGAAACTAACCAATCAGACAAAGCTTCTCCCACTGTACTAAAGGTGTGACAAACATTTGGCCTGCAAGCCTTCCTTTGTCCTTAGAAATTCCAAATGGCCCTTCTGATGAGGTTAAGGGGGGGTCAATTTCAAATATCTTGGGTGAGACGGTGGTTGCCAACAGTAAAGCAAATGTCTTTGTTTTATTTCAAATATCTTTGATTATTTTCAACCTTACAATTCTCCCAAGGTTTATTTTTCTCCATTATGCCCTGATGGAGTTTGGTTCCTTGCCACTGTCGCCTTTGGCTTGCTCAGTTGGGGACACTAAATTTTCAACTAAATATTCAAATGAATCTAATTAGTAAACTAAATTAACTAAATAACTGATCTGCCCACATTGTCACTGTATGATAATTTAAATTAGCTGATGACATCACCGTTTTCTCCGGAGCGGCTGTACGGCCGAATAAAATTCTGTTGCATTATTTTCCTGTTTAACACTGTGAAGCTGCTTTGAAACAATCTGCATTGTAAAAAGCGCTATATAAATAAATTTGACTTGACTTGACTGTTCCACTGTATGATGCAGGCGAGGCAAGGAAGAGGAGACGTGGATCTAATTGCAGTAGAACTTTTATTTACAAAATTACTAGGTAATAATTGTAGGTAAACACAGGCAAAAGCCAACATGAGAAAACAAAACACAACAGTTTTACATTCTAAAGCAAAGACAATACTGGACCCTGAACTAAGTACACAGGCAAACTCAGAGTATCAGAGTAGGTTTACAAATCCATATAAATCCAAACAGCCAATCACACGGAACATGGAGAGCATCAGTTTGATTCTTTTCTCGTGAGAGAGCCACGAAATTCACTTCTCTGCTGAAGATTAAGAGATCATTATGAAAAAAGAACTGCTGCTGCAGCGAAAGTTGGAGAAGGCAGCTGAAAGAAAATTAAATTGAAATGACTATTTCAATGCAAGTGAATCAAACAAACAGGCCTTGTAATTTATATAGTTTCACAAAGAGCTCAAAAGAACAAGCTAAATCTGTTTAAAAGCTTATAACACATACTGTATAATATATTCAAATTGGTCTGACAGCTGATTGATCCAGTTTTGGTCTAACCCAGAAGAAAACCTGCTCTGCAACAGGTTAGCCATGTAGTGTTAGTTACCATGGTGATGAAACCTGCTAAAAACTAATCCACCTTGAGCCTGAGAAACCAGAGTTTGACACTACCCGTGCTCATAGTGTCAGCACAGCATCAACTGTCTGAGAGAAACAGTTAGGTTCAGACGGTGCTATCACGCATGCTCGGCTCATCGGCTCTTAGTATCGAACGTGTTTGAAAGAAAGAGTTCTCGATTCTGTACTGGTAATTCGAGAACTGCTGCAACCTGTTAGGGTTAGGGTAACCCTAAACCTTGGCAGAAGTTTACGTCAAGATTTAGAAATTAAATAAGCTGTTCCTGAAAATATCATGCATTATTGATTAAACAAATGGTTAGTTTAACAGTTTTACAATCCATTCATTTCCAAATCAATACATTTTTTCCAAACTTTAAAATAATACAGTGATAAGAGAAATTTTGTAATTACTTATTTTGTTACACTTAATGATGTTTAACTAAATGTTGTCCCTCTGAACAAATAACACGCATGATCAGCTCATTGGTTCTAAGTATGTCAAACATGTCCAAAAGAAACAGTTCTCAGTTTGGATTGTTAACAGTTTGAACTGTTAACTCAAGATACATGCATGCTCAGTATTAGCTGCTTGTGCTCTCATCAGTTCTCTCAGTACAACATGTCTCAGTTCAGTGAACTGTTGGGAGTTACTAGAATAACATATACCAGGGTTCGTACGGTCATGAAAAACCTGGAAAAGTAATTTAATTTTAAAGTAGCAATTTCCAGGCCTGGCCAGTGTAAAGATGGCTTTTGTTAATGATACAATTTTATTAGTAACAGTCTAGTATTCTGATTGATTTAAGCAATTGGTTAAATTTAAGTATTTGACAAACGACAACAAAGGTAATTATTATTAAAAATTGCACTTATAAATAAATAAAATGCTCTTGGAAATCAATTGCAAGGAGCCCCTTAATGGAAAAGTACATTTCTGACCCTGGCATGGGGGAACGTCTGGCATTTGCAGTTTGTATAGGTGTAAATTGCAGAAATAAAAAAATAAAAATTCTAATAGGGACGTTATCTTGTTAATGATTGATGGTTTTCCAATGAGTTGAATGGTAAATACTAGGAGGCAAAGCTGTTTTAAAATCTTCTTAGTTACCCAATTTTGTATTCCAAAAGTTTGTCTCTGGAACTGCCACCTTATAAAGTTACTGTCAGTGTCACTGGACACTTTTATTTACTTATTTATCATTGTTGCCTCCCAATGATGTGTATTAATCCATTGCTAGGGTCAGTATTTTCTCTAACCGTTTTTATGTATACACATTAACTTTTTTTACATGTATACACAGACTTTCATAATATATTATGAAAAAAAGATTTTTTTTTCATCTTGAGTCAAGATTTCTTTGCCAGTAGAGGGTGTACTTTTGATTTGCGAGTTAAAAGCTGCACGCTATAACTGTATAACTGTTGTCACTTTTATTTCTGCTGTGTGATTGGTAGGGCTGTAATCTCCCAGTCGATTAGTCGATTATTAGTCAATACGTTCTGGCTCGACCAAAATTCTGATTGGTCGATTTTTTTGCCGCGTTCATTTTGTTAGTTTTGCCACGTTAATTTAATCAGTTTTACCACGCCGCGTTCATTTCCTCAGGTGGAGAGCACTAATTGCTAATGGGTAACAGTCTGTCTTCAGAACACCCCCTTGTTTCCACTTCTTTTGGATTAGCCCAACCCACTAATGAAGAGAAGTCTCTTGCTGGTCCTTTGTTTTTCATTCCCCGCTGGCTCAAACGCACGCCCATAGTGGTAAACTTGAGGAACGCCCATCAACATACACATGAGGGGAAGCGTCACAACACCACGCTTCAGTCGTGCTGCAAAAGTGGATCTGTACTGTCGGTTTTGCCGCGTTCATTTCATCAGGTGGAAAGCACTAATTGCTAATGGGGGTGTTTTCAGAGCACCCCTGTTTCACAGGTAACAGTCTGTCTTCAGAACACCCTCTTGTTTCCTCTTCTTTTGGATTAGCCCAACCCACTGGAGAAGAGAGACAGATTGAAGAAGGCTAGTTTGCCCTATATTATTTATTTAATTGTGAGCGTTTTTTCTGCTCTTGATCTGGCTTGTTTAATAAATATTCCTTTTTTTATTAAAGTGGACGTGCCTTTTGTGTTTAAGAGTAAAAGCTTTAAGTTAATAATGGTCTATGAGTGGCTGAAATGATAGTGTCTGTCAGTTATTATAATACATATGACAAAAACAATTGTCTAAATTATGTTGCATATTCCTCAAAAGTTCTTGTGATGATATCACTAGTTGACAACATAGTACTATATTTTTGGAAATCATAGGCTATGATGGTGCACGTGATGCAACGCTGTCAGAGCCGAAAGACTCGTGTGTCAGACTCATTTCAGTGCCAAATGAGGTCAAAAACGATTTAATATACTAAAATAGCCTACTAGTTTTTTATGTTTATTTATAATTCATTTAGGCAGACAACAAGGCTACCAAGTACTGCGCACAGTGTGCAGCTAATTCATTTAACGTTTTTTTTCCTAACGTCATTTTTAGTCGATTTTTAGTCTAAAATTTCAGGACTTCAGTCGGCCAAGATTTTCTTTGGTTGATTACAGCCCTAGTGATTGGGTGTTAGAGTAATCTATATTGAGTAAAAATGTGCAGAGCTTATCATCGTTATCGACATGAATTTTATTGCGATTCGATATGATATTGTTTATCGGCCCAGCCCTAACTAATCTCAAACTTACCTGGGTGGCAACAGAAACAGATTTCATGCTACACAGGTGATCATAATGAGTATTCAAGGAAACAAACTGGTGACTAGAACAAAGGAAACAGGAACAAAACACAGATTACAAACTAAAAGTCCTTTGATACAGAAAAAGAACCCAAACCAAATGTTACAAGAGGCTGACATTCTGTTTAAACATATCACACAGACAAATTAAACAAATTTCAGCATTTTCTGTATGTGAATGACAATTAAAGTGCTGGATAAGAAATGCCTTAAGTTAATAGATAAATTTGAATGCCTGAATATTATCTGATGACCTTTTTAAAGTTAGTTTTCTCTTTTGGAACTAATGTCATGTTGTTTAATCAAACCCTAACTCACAGTATCAGTGGATATTCCAGACAGTTGACTTGCAGAACACGTAATATCTAAAGATGTATGGTAGTTATATAATTTTTTTGTCCACATGAGCTATTGCTGCTTGGACCCTGATATTCACCAATTGCGGCTATATTTGATTTATTTTGTTTTGAAAATATTAACCAAAATGTATTTACATGGTCCATAATGTGTAATTGACCTGTGTATTTTCAGCTATAAATGTAGACGGTTAACTGATGAACCAACTTTATCAATTTATTTACCCCAATTGTTCAAAACAATACATATTAATTGGTTAATAGTGGCTATCTGGAGTGGATGATATTTTATTTTTGTATTGCTAGCCCATTTTAACCAGTTAATTATGCTAAAATGTGCACACATATTTTCAGCACATCGTCAAAACTTGCTACATTTGGAACAATCTGAGTACTAATGCCTAATTTAATAAATTTCCAATGAAGGGTAGTGCTGTAACTTAAACTTATTTGTATGCTTTTAATTCTGTTTTTTTGCAGAAGTAAGCACGGGGCGACTAACTACATCCCGGAACAGTTTTTGGATGATTTCCTGGATTTGGTGGTGTGGGGTCATGAGCATGAGTGTAAAATTGCTCCAGTCCGTAACGAACAACAACTCTTCTACGTCACACAGCCTGGCAGCTCTGTCATTACCTCACTTTCACCAGGAGAAGCAGTTAAAAAGTTTGTGTGCCTGCGCTCATTCACAGTAAACATGTCTTCTGATAATGAATGATTCTGAATGGTCAGTTGGAGTGTTCAACCTTTTAGAGCCTTGTTCAGTCTGTCAGTCCGAACGGCAAAAAATCACATGAAATATTTTTTTTACAAATCAGTTTCGAGCTACATTTATATGTGACTTGAAATACTACTTTCTTGCCATCATGTTGTTTTTGTAGAACTCAAACCCATTTGAGAATCTACACTCAACACTTTCCATATAATGACAGTTTAAAGACCATAATAATAGTCCATGTAACACTCGCAATAAATTAAAAATCTTCTGAATTTATATGATAACTTTTATTAGTGGAACAGACCTAAATTTTATTAGTTATTTAAAAAAAACTTAATTTCTACCAATGTCAGAAATCATATTCATGTCCGCATTCAGATTTAATAAGTTCTGTTGGTGGCATTAAATCTCACGTGCCACATGCTCCAGTTTGTAAATGCTGAATGTAGAACAAAATTTGAGAGCTACAGTGGTGTGTATACTTTAATGCCATTTTATTGGTCCCAAATGTGTCCGTTTATTTCAAGTTTAAGTATAATGGAATAGGTGATTATATTTGTTGTTGTCTCTGGGTTTTCCACAGGCACATTGGGTTATTGAGAGTGAAAGGGAAAAAAATGAATCTTCAGAAAATTCCTTTACAGACCGTCCGGCAGTTCTTCATTCAGGATGTAACACTCTCAGATCACCCTGACCTTTTCAGCCCAGAGCAACCCAACGTCATGCTCAAAGTCCTGGCTTTCTGCCAGGAGAAGGTACAGATGCACAGAGATTGATTGGGAATTGATTGGGACTGACATTCTCAATATGATTGACAATGCTGGAGAACTTAACAGCGAAATTTAGCTGACTGTGTCACCTAGGTTACATCAAAGCCTGCTAATGAATTTAGGTTAATTTTAAGAGTTAGCTGCATTACATTTTTATTTAGCATTAAGCAATTCAAAAAGCGATTCATTTACAGACACTTGAAGCATTTCTCATTTTAGTAAGTAGAAAAGTATGTGTTAGTACAAAGATGCTGGTTAGTCACTGTGGTATGTAGCAAGAGACTACTGTTTTCCCTCTATTTGAAGATTATTCCACCATTGAGGTACATTTAGTGTAAATGTTCACACAGGAATAACTGGACATTGCTTTTTCTTTTCTTTTTTCTTTTTTGCCACTTCATTCTTTCAGGTTGAAGAGATGCTTGAAGAGGCTGAGAGAGAGAGACTTGGAAATCCCCTTACCCCGGAGAAACCTCTCATCAGACTACGAGTATGTATCAATCACACACCCTCTCGCTGTCTGGATTTACAATTTTCTCAGTTTATTATAGACAAAGTAAATACAAAAATACATCTTTCTCTTTCATGTGCCTCTCTCTCTGCAGGTGGATTATAGTGGGGGTTTTGAAGTCTTTAACACTATGCGCTTTAGTCAGAAGTTTGTAGATCGAGTGGCAAATCCAAAAGACATCTTGCATTTCATCAGACACAGAGAGGCCAAAGATGGCATTAAAGGCAAGTCACACACATTGGTAACACTTTATAATAAGTATATAGTAATAAAGTACTTACAAATTTTTGCAAACTATTAGTTTATAGATCAGAGTAAATATATTGTAGTATCTACATTGTTAATATATTAATAGGCTATATACGTCTGGGAAATAATAACGTGAAGCTTGAGCCAAAGACGAATGAACGAGTTCAGACAAGACTTGGGCGTTCAGATTAGCCAGTTTTGTTCAGAGCGCGCTCTCACTCACTGAAATCTGCACTCAAAGCAGAAATGAATGTACGATGTACGCAGGAGATTCATTCGTCATACAGTGGTTGACTGTTTTTGTTCTATTTCAGCAGCAAAAATAGTTTCAAACAAACACAGCAGAACCACAGCGAATCTGATGTGACTGGCATAAAGTTGGCTTGACGTTCGATATTCGCAAATTTAGGGACCGTCTCTAAAGTTACATACAACATTGGTATACATGTTTCTAACTTCAATAGCATTTGAAGAGAATGACTTGCAGTCATAAAGCTGACTGTAAAGTGTTCATCTAGGTGTCAAGTATGATGCATACCTTTTGGATTTTTTATATTTTATAAAATAAACTGTCAAATCATATGAAAATATGGATATGCATTATTTCACTAGGATACTGTTTGGGCTCTAACACAAAATATGCTAGATTTAAATGTCATAACTGATAGAACACTGATGAGAATATTACTTGAATATATTTTCAGAGGTAATATTAGAGATTATATTTACACCAAATTATTATTATTTTCTGCGTTATGCGTTGCTAATGACAACGGCCATTATAAGGAATGAAATCCCACAGAATAGAACTTGGCTTAAAAAAGTGCATAGAGCTGCTTGATTTATTTGATGATTTTCAAATATAAAACTTGTTGAAATGTTTTAAGTGTGTGCATCTGTTCTTTTTAAATACTTTCATCTCATTTGAACAAAACTATGATAATATTGATAACCGTGATAATTTGGGTCACTATAATCGTGATGTGAAATTTCCATACCGTTTCATCCCTAGTTTTATACATTTAACCCATTTGCTGGGTTGCTTTTTTAATCAGTGCTGGGTCCGTCAATTTGATATTTAATGTTTTTAATTTTAAATAATAAAAATGCACTGTAAAAGCTCTCTCTATATATATTATATATAGGACAGGAACATACAATATGTTTTATTCAATGGCAAGTCAGTCTTTTACAATCATAAAATACTCATAAAAGACATTTAGTAAATATGGACGTGACAGGAGCAGCAACAGCAGCCAATGGTAATCTCTGGCAAGAAAACTGGTATCAGTAGATTGTTTCAGTTTATTAAATGATAGGGGTATGACGAGACACTTCTCTCACGAGAAGAGACGAGATACAAGATTGGGTCCATGAGAACGAGACAAGATTTTTACATAGTATTTTTAAGAAATCCTCAATGATGAAATGTTTTAACTCCTCATCTTGTAATGAATGTCATTTCAGTTCTACTTTCTGAGTATGAATTATCATATGCAGTAAAATACAACAATACTCAAGCACTGTAAAGGTTTTGCCAAAAACTCAACTGACTGTCTCTTCTGACCTTAGAACTGTACCTGAGCTTCTTTTGACCTCCTAACTGAACTCCTTCCCACAAACTGATCATAGATATTAAGTGCAAACAATAACCATAATACCATAATCAAAGTACTCAATATTCAAAGTGCAAATAGAGACCACATTTTTCTTCAAGCATGATACAGAGCTAAGAGATGGTTACAACGAGATAGCTTATATATTGGGAGATACTCACGTGCCTCAGGGAGCCGCTTTCAAACAGCGGTAACGTATTGAAATCACCTTTGAATGCGCGCTCGCCTTTACTTTCACTTTGAATTTCGCGATCGTGTACTGTGAATAGAGTACTGGTGGTGCTGGACGCGCATTTTTTCAAATATAAGTCTGACGCTTCTGCTGCGCAACGAATCCTCCGCCAATGAGTCCATTAACATGTAACACACACTCGTAATACACGCTCAAAATTTTTATTTCAACTTGCCAAACGCATAGCGACCACATCTGGAACGCTAGCGCACTATATTAGAAGCGCTTCTATTATAGTCAGTGGAGTGCACTGCAACTTTGTTACGTATGACAGCAATGTCGCAATGTACTAAAAACATGTTTAAATCAGTTCATGTGAGTACTGTGGTTCAATATTAATATTATAAAGCGACGAGAATGTGTTTTTTTTGTGCGCCAAAAAAAAAACGTAATAACTTGTATAGTGATAACAGAATTCAAAACACTGCTTCATGAAGCTTCGTAGCGTATCGAATCAGCAAGTCGAATCATGATTTGGATCGTGTGTCAAACCGAAAACTGCTGAAATCACGTGACTTTGGTGCTCCGAACCGCTGATAGAACCATAAATGGTCGGACAACGGGTTCGTGTCTCAGGTGGGGGGAGTGCATAACCAGCGCTCTCTTCCATCCTCAATCCACCATGACTTGCCCTTGAGCAAGGCACCGAACCCCCAACTGCTTCCCGGGCAGCAATATGGGTCTGTGTGTGTTCACTACTGTGTGTGTGTGTGTGTGTGCACTTGGATGGGTTAAATGCAGAGCACATGCCCCAAGTATGGGGTTATAGGCTACACATTTGCATGGGAGTAGGGCTGTCACGATTCTTCGATTTAAATTTGAGTACTTCAATTTAATAAATCCTCAGTTGCAATTTACTCATTTCGGATAACGTGCAAAATACCAGAAGTGGTGCATTCCACGGACGAGAATCCATGAACACAACTGTGATGCACTGTGTATCCTGACACCTTTCTATCAGAACCAGCATTTAACAATTTGAGCTACAATAGCTCGTCTGTTGAAGCTGATTTTTTTCTGACACATGCAATAAAAATGAATGGGGATTGAGGCTTCCAGGCTTCAAAGAACACTTGGCAATTGCACTAACTCTTCTAGGTGTTTATGAGACAATATAGACACTTCTGGGATAGATTTATGGTGCCTTTATGTCCTATTTGCCCCATTCATTGTAATTACATGGACATTTTTAACAAGAACATTTCATAAACTGTTTGATGGAAGTCAGTCATATTGGTTTGGAACCACATGAGGGTAAATGAAGACAGTTTCGTTAAGTTTCACTTTTTCTAGTGAAACTTGTGCTTGTGGCTTAATGCTAAATTGAAAATCTTGCATGACTGCACATGCATAGAAACATTTTTAGTTTAATATTTCAATTTGAATCATGCTTTGTGTGTTCTGCAGAAGAAGGTATGGATTTTGGAGCACTTCTCTCTCGTCCCGCTTCTGAGGTCTTACAGCTGAGAGTGGAAGATCTTGTGAAGGAATACTTCCAGACAGCTGAGAAGGTTTGTAGTTTGTCTAGTGTGTCTAAAGGATACTGATAAATCTTCAGTTCATTTCAGTCCTCTCCTAACCTTCCACAGAATTGTCATGCTTAAGTAATAGAGCTCTTTTGAAAGGTTCACATTACTTTCTTTTAATCTATTGTTCTTATGGCTCTTGCTTTATAACAAATCTTCATGTTAACTGCCCACTGTTAATATTTCGGTTTGTAATGGTGTGTGTTTCTGTACATGTAGAATGTGCAGTTGTCTCTGTTGACAGAGCAAGGCATGGGAAAGGCAGTGCAGGAGTTTGTGGATAAGGAGGAGAAAGATGCTATTGAAGAACTCATAAACTACCAGCTGGAGAAAACCCAGCGCTACCTCAGAGAACGGCGGGTGGAAGCCACAGAGGAGAAGATTGATGAGGAGGTAAGAAGAAGAGCACCTCAGGTGAACAAGGCAATAAACCAATTTCACCATGATTGAAAGGTGGCCCGTTTTAGTTCTTTACCAGCATATGTGCAGCCACTGTTGGTTTATGAGAAAATTGAGTTTTTAATCTGTGTAGTTTGCTAAACCCATTATTACCAAATTATTTAAATGTATATGGTCTGTCACGTTTTTTCTGTATGTGTCATTAGATTCGACAATTTCGAGACTCAAAGAGAAATACAACAGAAGAAGATGAGGAAGTTCAAGAGGTCACTTTTTATCTCTTTTGCTCACTCTACGTGTCACTCACTCCTTTTCACATTCATCAATAATTTGCATACATTCCTATGTAAATTACCCCATCAACATGCCATTCATTCTGTTTCAGGCTATAATCCGTGCAAAAGCTAATAGGGATCGTAGTCAAACTGTGAGAGACGATGAGCTCAACCTATCAGATGAGCCAGCTGACATTGCTATGGAGTCTGATGAGGAGTCCACATCTGCTCCTCCATTCCGTGGAAGGGGGCGTGGCTCCAGAGGAGGGCGAGATCTTAGTGCTAGCAGAAGAGGAAGAGCGAGAGGTATCTAAATAAACATTCACAGAGACAAACTATTTCTTTGATAACTATATAAATAACAAAACCTAAATTGTGAAGACACATCCTTTTGCACCAATACTATGTTGACATCCCTTTGTAATTAAAATATTTGGGTATTCCAATTATTTAAAACCTAAATTCTATACCTAGGGGTGGGCGAAATGCAAGTTAAAACTGGTACAAATTTCAATTATTGTTTCTTTTCGTTATGCCAGTGTTGTGCAAATAAATTAATAACAAATCTCTTTGAAACAAAAAAGCATATCGAATTGCACTCATACTATTGGTAATATTTAATTTGCAAAACAATTTCATTATTAAAAATTCAATAATCCATATTTACCAAAATATTGAGTCTGAAAATACCATCTATAACAGGGGTGCCAAACTCAGCTTCTGGAGGGCCACAGTCCTGCAGAGTTTAGTTCCAACCCTACTCCAGCACCTGTAGTTTTCAAATAATCCTGAAGGGCTTGATCAGATGTTTAATTAGGGTTGAAGCTAAACTGTGCAGGGCTATGGCTGTCCAGAAACTGAGTTTTTCCACCACTGGCCTATAATATTCGACAGGCAGTTTTTGGTCCATTTTATTTCGCTTTACAAATTCAGTGGTTTAAATTTAGCTGAATATTCAACATTACACATCCTGCAGAACTGCAGAAATAGCAGTAAAGTACAAAGCATAATCTCCATCTGCTGTTATTCAGCCTCATCAGCAGCTAGAGAGAGTAATTAATTTGCAAAAACTCTTCTTCATCCTAGCGCATTTTTCTCTGGTACAGAGACTGCTCTTCGGATCTTGGCATGTCATTTTGCACAGTTTGGCTCACTGTTCAATGTAATATGCCGATCTTCATATCAATTCAATTATATACTGCCGTCTCTGCTTTGGCATCCCCTTGGGCATTTGCCATCCACCATGAAGTGGTAGGCAGTGGCAGCGACGGTGCCTGGTGCTGCTCATAGGATGTGCCCATACCACTGAAGACACAACGCCCATTTACCACCGAATTGTATCATTACAGCATGCGCATCTCCATGGTGTTTAGAGGGCACTTAGTGGTCTTGGTGACTGGCCAGCATTCTGCTCCACACAGTGCAATTAGGCATTGCACTCTTTTATGAGAGTGTGAAGTTGAGAGACAAATTGAATCAAAGAAAGTAATTATCAGCTGGTTCCGATCAGTGGCCAATTGTTTGGAAGTAGAAAAATATAATACACACTGTTTACACATTCTCATAATTTAATGATTCAGATACAGGATAGGTTTATTTGCTTTTACAAGCAGGTATTGTTCATTACCACGAAAACCGCCTCTCGTGTGTAAAAAGTACATTTACACATAAGAGAAGGCATGATCGCAAGAAAAGCTTGACATGTGCCTGTAACTATACATTATTTAAGGCAATATTACATATTGATGTAACAGTTGTTGTCATTTAAGCTTCATTCATAATGATTCCCGGGTTGCAAGCCTGTGCACTCTCTACCTATCCGGGTGCTGGCTGCAATACTCTTGCAGTTGACTGCCGCCTCCTTTGTTCTGACAACATCACGTTATTAATAAACATTTATAAAATCGTTTTTTGAAATTTGTGAATCGATTCAAATTATTAGAAAATAGAATTGTGATTCATATGTGAAATTATTTTTTCCCCAACCCTAGCTTATATACTGTAAACGCTCACACCATACTTTCTCTAGTACTAATCACCCACATCACCACTGCAATAACCATCGCTACAAACGAGCACATCACCAGTCCGTCCACCTCTGGCTTCCCTTTGCATTTTTGTGTACGTGTGCTCCATCAGACTCCTCTTTCCAGACTGATATCACTGCCATTGTATTGCCTCATTTGCCATTGAACTGTATATTCTATGACACACACCTGATACTTTGTTTCACTAAAGACCTGCTTTTGGGTTAACCTCATCTCTCTGAGTCTGGGTGTTCCTTACAGAAAGCCAGACCATAACAATATAAACCCATCAGGATCATCACCACGACACCTGATGCTTCTGTCACTCCCATAAACCGTGCTTCTACCTTCCATCTCACAGCCAATCCAGAGGCCTACTCAGACTTGGCAGTGGGCTGCAATGGCTTTCTGCTTCAATGTTAACACACTAAAGATGCAGCCACATTGCTTCCCCACCGAACGGGCCAAAATCTCATTAATTCGTCTCTAATCACCGGGAGAGCGCTGCAATGGGCAAAGACAGTTTGGCATGATGAAGCCGGACCAGCCACCCAGTCACTCAAACTTCATCAAACTTCTAAAGTCTTTGGGCATCCTGCAGGGGACTCTTCAGAAAGTGAACAGCTTTATAATTTAAAGAAAGGTAAAAGTAATAGTAATAGTACTGACTTTGCTTTGAGGTTCATGTTTCGCACTCTTAATGCCTAGTGGTTAAAATGAACTAGGTCTGCTGTTCACTACCTATATCAGCAAGGACTTGAACATATAAATATAAACTTGAACATATAAATAAAAATATAAAAATTTTCATTTCTCTGCCTTTGATGACTCAATGGGACTTGAACGCTTCATCAAACTCCATCTGAGTCTCCCATTAAATGAAAGCCTGTCTTAAGGATTGTAGTTAGGTTCGTGTTTGTGTGTGTGAGGAAGGAAGAAGGCGGGGTCGGCGTGACTGGGACTCGCAATTTTATTACTCAAAACTTTATTTACAGACAGAACAAGCGCTCGTGGGTGCATAAACGGCAACAAAACACTCAGAACTGCTTCAGCTTAATCACTTGGTTTTCACTGCATTTCACAGGCAGGCACACGCGATGTCCCAGTCCAAGCTCTCTCTCGACTCTCCTCCCCGCTACGGCTTATATGCAGTCTCTCCACGCCAATTTCTGCAATCAGACACAGGTGTTACTCATCTGCACTTGACCTACTTACTCACCGCTCAGCTCCGCTCTCTCTCTCTCCCGCTACAGACCTCGCAAAAACACGCCCCCTCTACCACATACCCCACCGCCCGCTCAGGCCGGGGAGCCATCCGGCCTGCAGCCTCCCCACCGCTTTCATGCGGTGGAGCCACTGCAAGGGGGCGTGGTCCGAACAGAGGGTGAACTCCCGCCCCAGGAGGTAATAACAACTGGTGAGAACGGCCCACCTGATGGCCAGACACTCCTTCTCTATGGTGCTGTACATCGTCTCTCTCTTAAAGAGCTTCCGACTGATGTACAGCACCGGCCGCTCTTCACCCTCCACCTCCTGGGACAGGACCACGCCCAACCCCCTGTGCGAGGCATCAGTCTGTAGGAGAAAAGGGAGAGAAAAGTTAGGAGCTTGTAAGAACGGTCCACCACACAGCAGCCTTTATCTGAGTAAAAGCCTGCTGGCACCGCTCCGTCCACTGAACTGTATCTGGTACCTCCTTTTTAGTTAGATCAGTCAGCGGGCTAGCGAGGTCCGAATAACTAGGCACAAACCTTCTGTAATATCCCGCTAGCCCCAGGAACTGTCTAACCTCCTTTTTGGTCTTGGGTCTCGGACAGGTCGCAACGGCTGCGGTCTTATCAATTTGGGGACGCACCTGACCATGACCCAAGTGGAAGCCCAGATATCTTACCTCCACCCGCCCAATTGCACACTTCTTCGAGTTGGCCGTGAGCCCCGCACTTCTCAGCAACTTCAGGACAGCCCGCAAATGCTGCATATGACGCTGCCAGTCTGCACTGTAGATAATGATATCATCTAGGTAGGCAGCGGCATATCAAAATCAAATCACTTTATTGTCACTCAACCATATACACAAGTGCAACAGTAGGTGAAATTCTTAGGTGCAGTTCCGAGCAACATAGTAGTCATGACATGACATGTACAACATTTAAAGCAACATCAGATTACACATCTGATGCGCCCACAATTACTCACAGCACAGTAAACTCTACAATAAACAATAAATAATTTACACAATGTGAGTGTAGTTCTTACAGCTTTAAACAATATACGCATACTTACAATATACATATACTTTAAACAATATACACTAAACATACACTAAACAATATACATTACGCTATAATAATAATAATAATAATAATATACAATGTACAGTATACAATATTATTCACAAATTGAAATCCAAAGTGCAATAGATGCTGTATGATAAATAAATGTGTATATAATGTGTGTGTATCTACAGTGGGTTGTGCTGAGTGATATTCTGTCCAGTGTGTGTTATGATCCTGATGGATCAAGAGTTAAGGAGTCTAATTGCTTGTGGGAAGAAGCTGTTCTGAAGTCGGCTGGTGCGTGTTCTGATGCTGCGGTACCGTCTGCCTGATGGAAGCAGTGAGAGCAGCCCATGGCTCGGGTGGCTAGAGTCTCTGATGATCCTCTGAGCTCTCTTCACACACCGCCTGGCATAAATGTCCTGGAGGGAGGGAAGCTCACCTCCGATGATGCAGCTGGCCGTGCGCACTACCCTTTGCAGGACTTTGCGGCTGCGGGCGGTACTGTTGCCGTGCCAGGTGGTGATGCAGCCAGTCAGCAGGCTCTCTATGGTGCTGTAACCATCCCGGAAGGGAGAGTAACAGTGATCTAAGACACGGTTCCCTCGCGTGTTGAAGTTAACCCTCTACTGCATAGCGTTGCTCTCAGGCAACGGAAAGTGTTTTTAAGTTTAATTTCCAGTACATGTTTCTTTAAATAATTGCAACCAATCAAAATGGTCAAATGATTGCTATAGAATGGTCCAATAAGGTGTGGGAGTCACTATCAAGCATCATTTGAAGGCGGGGCTTCCTTTTCTGACATGTGGTCACATGAGCACATGGTGTGAGAAGAAGGGAAGATTATTTGCTTCAGTAATCTTATTTACAATGACATGACCTGTAAATAAAAAATATATGTATGTGCATGAAGGTGTAGAGAAGTTGTTTGTCAAGTTGTATTAACTTTTTTTTAATTTAGCATGTTTAGAAATTCAGTTTTTCTTCTTGTTGCCTCAGGGCAACGTTATGCGATAAGGGGTACTTTTTATGGAGGTCTTTGCTGACAATGTGTTTGGATGTTATCACACATCATTACATGTTATTTGTGCACAATATGGTAAAATAATAATAATAATAATTAAATTGTACTTTTACAGGCTAGTGTTCAGTGCAATAGCAATGCTAATGGTAGATATGTGTCTTTCTTGAAGGCCAAAATCAGTGTTTTTGCTTTTTCTGCACTGATGTTTACAGGAAAATGGACGCAGGGACATTTTATGGTAGAAAGGAGCTATCAGTCAGAATCATACCCAACAATGGATTTATTAGTGAGGACAGTGAGCTTGAGGAAAGTGACAGTGATGAAGAATGGACCCCAGAAAGAGGTTTGAGATTTGTTACATTATTTTTAAAAGGAAAATTACCACTGTTTGATGTGTGTAAATGGACCAAATACTACAATTAAATATTTGAAACCCATTATTAATTGAAAAGAGTGCCAGTTCCCTCTTGATTTCCCTAATAAACATTGAGACAATATTACATTTTTCTCTGTGATTTACTACCTATACTGCATAGCGTTGCCCTGAGGCAACAAATTAAAATCTGCTAAGGGGGTGGGTTTTTAAAAAAAAAAATTTTTGTTTGTTAATCTGTTATCTTAAATCTTCAAGAAAATAAGATTCTTTTTTTTTTTTTTATGCAAAAACATAATTCATGCATTACAGGGTTAACATGTTGGTGGTATTTAGGTGCAATGCGTTTGAAGTTGGCTTTGTTAAAGTCCCCAGTCACAATAAACGCAGCCTCAGGATGCGCGGTTTCCTGCTCACTCACTGTCCTATACAGTTCCTTTAGTGCCCGGTCTGTGTCGGCTTGTGGGGGAATATACACAGCCGTGATGATGACCGCTGTGAATTCCCTGGGTAGCCAGAATGGTCGGCACAGAACCATGAGAAGTTCCAGATCAGGAGAACAAAAAGACTTGATAGAATGTACGTTCCTCTGACCACACCAGGATCTGTTGATCATAAAACACACACCCCCGCCTTTGCTTTTCCCTGAGAGTTCTTTTTCTCTGTCCATTCGATGCACGGAGAACCCTGTGGTTTCGATGGCCGAATCTGGAATCTCAGCAGACATCCAAGTTTCTGTAAGGCAGATAATGCAGCAGTCCCTCGTCTCTCGTTGGAAAGAGATCCGTGCTCTCAGCTCGCAGAGTTTGTTGTCCAGAGACTGAACATTAGCCAGTAAAATACTGGGAAGCGGGGGTCGGTTTGCGCGGCGTCTTACTCTGATGAGCACGCCGGCTCTGCTTCCCCGTCTCCGGCTGCGTTTGCACGGTCGGGCCGCCCACACAAAGGGCTCCGCTGCCGAGTTGGTAAACAGCGGGTCGTCACTGATGAATTTAAAGTCCGGTTTTCGGTGTGCGATTGCCGAACCGAGTGGGGGGCCCCCCACTGCAAGGGGGCGTCCCACTCGGTAAGGCAGACAACATCCAAGACAAAAAACACAAAAACTATAAACAGAACAAACAAAAAGCTACAATGTTGTAACGGAGCTCGCAACGCAGCAGCCATCCTCGGCGCCATTGCCATCTTATGCAGCATGCAGCCGGTGAATTCTGTCCATCAGACGCTGGAAGGTCACAGGAGCCCTGAACAAGCCGAAAGGAAGGGTGACAAATTGGTGTAATCCAAACGGCGTGGTGAAAGCTGTCTTTTCTTTGGACATAGGAGACAAGGCGATCTGCCAATATCCCTTTGTTAAGTCCAGTGTCGAATAAAAACGAGTGGTCCCTAGCCGATCAAGCAATTCGTCAACCCTCGGCATTGGATAAGCATCAAACTTCGACACCGCGTTTACTTTACGATAGTCCACACAGAACCGGACCAAGCCGTCAGGTTTAGGTACTAAAATTATCGGGCTCGCCCAGTCACTGCTGGACTCTTCTATTACCCCCATGTCTAGCATAGCCTCTAATTCAGCCTGAACCACTTTTTTCTTGTGTTCAGGCAAGCGATAAGGCTGGCTGCGAACAACAACTCCCGGCTCCGTCTCAATGTGGTGCTGAATAAGGTCGGTTCGACCAGGTAGGGGCGAGAACACGTCAGCAAACTCTGCTTGTAAACGTTTTACGTCAGTGAGCTGCGAGGGTGAGAGGTGGTCAGAGCGAGAGATTGAGGCTTTTGGACCGCCTCCGGCCCGAGATCCTCGTCTCCACTCACTACCGTCGCTAGCATCACTAACTCCGCCTCAGACCATTTCTTTAACAGGTTGAGGTGGTAAATTTGACGTGCCCCGTCCCTATCTGACCGTATCACCTCATAGTTGAGATCTCCAACTCGCCGTGTGACCTCAAAGGGCCCTTGCCACTTCGCGAGTAATTTAGAGCTAGACGTAGGGAGTAATACAAGCACTTTATCTCCCGGTGTAAATTGACGAAGCCTAGCGCCTCTGTTGTACAGCTGTCTCTGTTTGTCCTGAGCCTGTAACAAATTCTCCATCGATAGCCGCCCCAAAGTGTGGAGTTTTGTTCTCAGGTCCAGGACATGCTGAATTTCGTTTTTGCTCGCGGAAGGTCTGTCCTCCCAAGCCTCTCTAAGGACATCCAGCACCCCCCGAGGCTGGCATCCATAGAGAAGTTCGAAGGGGGGAAACCCTGTGGAGGCTTGGGGGACCTCGCGGACAGCGAACAACAGAGGCTCCAGCCATTTATCCCAATTTTTGGCATCCTCGTGAACGAACTTACGAATCATGGCTTTTAACGTGCGATTAAAACGTTCCACCAGACTGTCCGTTTGTGGGTGATAGACGCTGGTGCGAATCGATTTAATGCCCAACAATTCGCAAAGTTCGCGACTCTTCTTGATTGGTGAGAATCTCTTTCGGGATTCCCACTCGGGAGATTAAAGAAAACAGCGCCACACTATTCGTCAAAATAGTGCGTAGCGGAACTACCTCAGGATATCGCGTTGCGTGTTCTACAAGTACTAAAGCAAAGCGATGCCTTCGTGCCGACCGTTCTAATGGCCCGATGAGGTCCATACCAGTTCGTTCGAAGGGGACCTGCATCAACGGAAGGGGGCACAATGGTGCTTTTTTGGTGGCCGGTGGATTCACCAACTGGCATTCACGACAAGACGCACACCACTTGCGTGCAGTCTCGTGAATGCCCGGCCAGAAAAACCGGGCCATGAGACAGTTTAGTGTACCCGTTTGTCCTATATGCCCGGATATTGGATTAGAATGAGCCGCCTGGAAAAGCATTTCCCGGCGGCTTTTAGGTACCAACAACTGTGTTGTATCTTGCTTTGACTGGGCGTCTTGGGTCACCCGATACAACCTGTCTTTTATAATTGAAAAATAGGGATAGGAGAGCTGCTGGTCAGGATGGAGGAGGTGGCTGTCGATGGAACGGACCTGACTAAACGTGTGTTTGAGCGTCTCTTCCTGGGACTGTTCCAGGGGAAAGTCATCGCGGTCTGTGAGAACGGGAGTCCCCAGACCGTCACCTTCCTTTACTCTTTTTTTTTTTCCCAAGCGGCATCCGCACACAAGTGTCCCAATAATTTATTAAATGCTGGCCAATTGGTTCCTAGAATTATCAGATGCCGGAGGTGCGGGTTAACTGCAACCTCAACACCATGCGTTTGTCCCCGAAATTGAATATCCACGGGCAACAACGGATAGTTCACCACTTCCCCGTGCAAACACCTCACCTTAGCCATGCGGCTATTATCCAACACCTTGGGCTGAATCAGGCTTTGGTGTATGGAGGTTTGGTTACAACCTGAATCCACCAAAGCTTGATAAGTACCCCCCTTGATACTCACGGGTATCTGGTACAGGCCAGCTTGATCTGGGGCAGCTTGCGGAGCGTCGGGGACCCAGATCAGCGTCCCCACCTCCATCACTGGACACTTATCAATGAAGTGTCCCGGGTCCCCACAGTGCCAGCAAGCCGGCCCAGACTTCCCTAGTGGCTGGAAGTAGGTCAGGATTTTGGCGTGGAGAGAGTGCCAGTGGGGATGAGGAGGGGAACGGATCGGTGGTCACTCCCCCTCCCCTAGGCGCCGGTCTGGGAGCTGCCGGTGCCTCGGATGGAGCACCCGTCCTCCATCTTGGCGCTGGTCTGGGCAGCATCCCGCCACGAGACCTGGGAAGGGGGACAGGTTTAGAGAGAGAGGGGGAAGGGGTAGGAGAAGAGAGAGAGATGCCGATGGCAGGGGCTCGCCGACTGCTTGGCACGCTACCATCCGCTCCACGAACTGCTCCAGTAACACACGATCGATGACTCCCTCGACTTCAGGGGTTGGCAGGGGTGGGGACGGCCCGAATCTCCCGTTCTACCCAGCTCCAGAACAGCTTGCGGTCTTCATGCTGGGCCTGGAGGAGAGCCTCGAACCTCTTCTGCTGCTCCTCCCTGACGGCCCGCAGATCTTGGTGTGTTTCCTGATGAAGACCGGCGAGCGATTGTACCAGGTCCGCAAGTGGCGTTCTTGACGGAGTCTCCATGGCGGTGGCGTTCTTCTTGCTTCCCGGGTTTCGGCACCAGTGTAGTTAGGTTTGTGTTTGATGTGTGTGTGAGGAAGGAAGAAGGCGGGGTCGGCGAGACTGAGACTCGCGATTTTTATTACTCAAAAGTTTATATACAGACAGAACAAGCACTCGTGGGCGCATAAACGGCAACAATACACTCAAAACTGCTTCAGCTTAATCACTTTGGTTTTCACTGTGTTTCTCAGGCAGGCAGGCACATGCGATGTCCCAGTCCAAGCTCTCTCTCTCGACTCTCTCCCAGCTGCGGCTTATATGCAGTCTCTCCACGGCAATTACTGCAATCAGACACAGGTGTTACTCATCTGCACTTGACCTACTTACTCACCGCTTGGCTCCGCTCTCTCTCTCCCACTACAGACCTCGCAAAACCACGCCCCCTCCGCCACAAGGATCAACCAGTGTCAGGCAGCAGCTTCTACCAACAGTTCATTCGTAACTATAGCTCCTAACCATCACTGTTTCATTAATCTCCCTCCTTAAATCCAAGCCCATGTCTCTGTCCTGGTCCCCAGAATCCACCCATGCCTTTCAGTGCCTCAGGAAAGCCTTCACAACTGCCTCACTCCTAGTCAGGGTTCGTACAGAGTTTGGAAAGTTTGGAAAATGCTTGATTTTTGATTCATTCCAGACCAGCATGTGCAACACCCTCCAGTCCCTGGCTCACAGATGCTCTCCGTAACCATTGAACCAAGCTCAGAACTGCTGAGGAAATGGTGAAAGACTAAACACTGCTTACCAGAGAGAGTACCATTCTCTCCTGTCCTCTTTCTCCTCTAGCATTCTGTTGCCAAGATATCATACTACCAAAACAAAATCAGCAACACCCAGAGACTATTCAGAACATTCACCTCTCTCCTCTGCCCCCCTCCTCCTCCTGAACTCCGTCATCTGTTTCTTATTCTGCTGGACCTTTCTGTGGACTTTGACACCATCCAACCACCAGATCCTCCTGGCCACCCTCTCTGACTTCACAGGGCATCACAGGTACTGTACTTCAGTGGCTACAGTCATACCTCACTGGCAGATCTTTCAAGTTTTCATGGAGAGGAGGGGTGTCTTGAGTCACATCAGCTAATCACTGGGGTGCCTCTAGGTTCAGTGCTCACTCCTCTTCTTTTCTCCGTTTACACAACCTCACTATACACAGCTCTATTTTTTATTTAAAACTGATGACCACACTTGTATCAGCACATATCTCTTCCCGCCTTTCAAACATCTCTGCTTGGATAAAGACGCATCATCTGCAGCTCAACCTTGCAAAAATAGCTCCTTGTAATCCCTGTAAACCCATCAGTTGACCACAACATCATTGTGCAACTGGGGTCCACAACACTAAAACCAATCAGGACAGCAAGGAACCTGGGGGTTGTGTTTGACGACTAGCTGAGCTTTTTTTCCACCCACATCTCAGCAGCCCAGTCATGTAGATTTGCATCTACAACATCAGGAAAATCAGACCCTTCTTGCTTGAATATGCAACACAGATACTCGTCCAAGCCCTTGTAATTTCAAGACTTTCAGGACTACTGCAATGCTCTATTAGCGGGCCTTCCAGCCTCCTGCTGATGATCCAGAATGCAACTGCTTGTCTAATCTTAAATAATTGTATTGTAAGTGTACTGTTAAATAAGTGTACTTAAGCCTCTCCTCTGTTGACATCCATTCAAAACAAGAGGCCATGCCTCAGACATCTTGCAGATATCACATACCAGCACCCAGGGTGTACACTCATAGAAAACAATGTGTTTGAATTATGTGAAAGATGTGACCCTTCTCTCAACCCGTCAAATTTGCATTTGACGGGTTGGGGAATTATTTTCAGACCCTGCCTGCAATGTCTATTTTAATGTGCCCAGGTGCTGCCTCAAAGTCGGGGCGGGGGGGACGTGGACAAAAAGGATCTCTCTCAAGTCCTCTAAAAACCAAGTCAATAATGGATGGTAAGATACAATCTCTTAATACACCTGACACTTAACTCTTGTGGCACCTCAGCCTGTGCACTTAAAATCACAACCACATCCTCACTCATTGGGTCTTATTCACTAATAATTGTGTACGCTCTTCGTATTTATATGCACATTTGAACTTCTCACGAAAACTTTCCACCTAATTCACAACACGTGTGTGTACGCACATTAATTTTTTCTTAACCTGGTTCTAATGTTGATGAATTCGGAGTATTCTAAATGAACTACCATGTGCCCAAGGTAAGTAATTTACATAAAACACACCCAAACCATGTGCTTTCCGTACACCTTTCGTCACTCTCAGCAAACATGACGTTCTCTAAAGATGCGTTCTCGCCAAAGAGCACACGCAGCAAGATCACCGAGCAATGCCAAGTGTGCCGTCCTCAAAACTGATTTATCAACCATATGGTAGACCTTACTTTGAGTTAGGGCTGGGCGGTATATCGAGTTTGTACAATATATCGATATATTTTTTAGATGCGATACGGAATGAGGAAATACCGTTTATATCAGTATACAGTAGATTGATACAAACGCATCTAAAAAATAGCAGAGTAAGCAGTGTGAGCTGATGCAGGGAAAGTGCATGATACAACTTGTCCTAAACATGACACATGCTCTACATTAAGGGCTGCAAAATAACTGGTAAAATATAGTTAACACATAGTTTAAAGCAGCATGCCCTTTTAGATGCTCTGAGAGATAACGTTAGGTTACTTGTGCTGACAGACAGATAAATTTGGAGCGTAGCACCAAATTTTGGGCCCTGGGTACAAACCATCTTGCTGGGCCCCCGTACCAAATACCATATACCAATGGGGTATTGCATTTTTATCATAAAAACACTTAAAATGTAAACAAAATAAGCCACACTCTGATTAATATATTTTTGTTTTATTGTCAAAAGTACTACTACTTACTAGGGGTGTAACGGTACACAAAACTGACGGTTCGGTACGTACCTCGGTTTTGAAGTCACGGTTCGGTATGAGTTCGGTTTTAAGTTTTAAAAAATGGCTTTTTATTTATTTTTTATTAAACAGTGGTTTACTGAAAAAATCGTGTCTGTCCTTAAATTAATTAAATCATGGGCGTCGGAACTATTGTATGTGGGTGGGACAAGACCCACCCACTTTTTACGATCAATGATATTGGACCCACTCACTTTTATCGTCTCTAACATTCAGCACATGTCTGTTTACCTACCCCTAATCGATAAACACTTATTATTAAACACATGTTAGATGCTTTATTTCCACTTTTCTAATATTTTCTTCATTTTTATTGAAAATAAATGCCTTTCCGATCTGATATGTGATGGGAAAAGGGAGAAGATTGAGCTCGGCGAAAGACGGACTCGAACCGCAGGTCGATTTGTGTCAAAACTACCCAGCCAACATTGTTATGTGGGCCCCATATGGGTTATACCTGGGCAGCATGGGTTCTATGTGGGCATGGGCTGAAGATGGGCAGTTTATGTGGGTCCCATGTGTTTTTCACAATGTGGGTCCCATATAGGTTTGAACATATGGGACCTTCATGGGTTTTATGTGGGCATGGGCTGAAGATGGGCAGTTTATGTGGGTCCCATGTGTTTTTCACAATGTGGGTCCCATATAGGTTTGAACATATGGGACCTTCATGGGTTTTATGTGGGCATGGGCTGAAGATGGGCAGTTTATGTGGGTCCCATGTGTTTTTCACAATGTGGGTCCCATATAGGTTTGAACATATGGGACCTTCATGGGTTTTATGTGGGCATGGGCTGAAGATGGGCAGTTTATGTGGGTCCCATGTGTGTTTCACAATGTGGGTCCCATATGGGTTTGAACATATGGGACCTTCATGGGTTTTATGTGGGCATGGGCTGAAGATGGGCAATTTATGTGGGTCCCATGTGTGTTTCACAATGTGGGTCCCATATGGGTTTGAACATATGGGACCTTCATGGGTTTTATGTGGGCATGGGCTGAAGATGGGCAGTTTATGTGGGTCCCATGTGTGTTTCACAATGTGGGTCCCATATAGGTTTGAACATATGGGACCTTCATGGGTTTTATGTGGGCATGGGCTGAAGATGGGCAATTTATGTGGGTCCCATGTGTGTTTCACAATGTGGGTCCCATATGGGTTTGAACATATGGGACCTTCATGGGTTCTATGTGGGCATGGGCTGAAGATGGGCAGTTTATGTGGGTCCCATGTGTTTTTCACAATGTGGGTCCCATATAGGTTTGAACATATGGGACCTTCATGGGTTTTATGTGGGCATGGGCTGAAGATGGGCAGTTTATGTGGGTCCCATGTGTGTTTCACAATGTGGGTCCCATATGGGTTTGAACATATGGGACCTTCATGGGTTTTATGTGGGCATGGGCTGAAGATGGGCAATTTATGTGGGTCCCATGTGTGTTTCACAATGTGGGTCCCATATGGGTTTGAACATATGGGACCTTCATGGGTTTTATGTGGGCATGGGCTGAAGATGGGCAGTTTATGTGGGTCCCATGTGTGTTTCACAATGTGGGTCCCATATAGGTTTGAACATATGGGACCTTCATGGGTTTTATGTGGGCATGGGCTGAAGATGGGCAATTTATGTGGGTCCCATATGGGTTTGAACATATGGGACCTTCATGGGTTTTATGTGGGCATGGGCTGAAGATGGGCAATTTATGTGGGTCCCATGTGTGTTTCACAATGTGGGTCCCATATGGGTTTGAACATATGGGACCTTCATGGGTTTTATGTGGGCATGGGCTGAAGATGGGCAATTTATGTAGGTCCCATGTGTGTTTCACAATGTGGGTCCCATATAGGTTTGAACATATGGGACCTTCATGGGTTCTATGTGGGCATGGGCTGAAGATGGGCAGTATATGTGGGTCCCATGTGTGTTTCACAATGTGGGTCCCATATAGGTTTGAACATATGGGACCTTCATGGGTTTTATGTGGGCATGGGCTGAAGATGGGCAATTTATGTGGGTCCCATGTGTGTTTCACAATGTGGGTCCCATATGGGTTTGAACATATGGGACCTTCATGGGTTTTATGTGGGCATGGGCTGAAGATGGGCAGTTTATGTAGGTCCCATGTGTGTTTCACAATGTGGGTCCCATATGGGTTTGAACATATGGGACCTTCATGGGTTTTATGTGGGCATGGGCTGAAGATGGGCAGTTTATGTGGGTCCCATGTGTGTTTCACAATGTGGGTCCCATATGGGTTTGAACATATGGGACCTTCATGGGTTTTATGTGGGCATGGGCTGAAGATGGGCAATTTATGTAGGTCCCATGTGTGTTTCACAATGTGGGTCCCATATAGGTTTGAACATATGGGACCTTCATGGGTTCTATGTGGGCATGGGCTGAAGATGGGCAGTTTATGTGGGTCCCATGTGTGTTTCACAATGTGGGTCCCATATGGGTTTGAACATATGGGACCTTCATGGGTTTTATGTGGGCATGGGCTGAAGATGGGCAGTTTATGTGGGTCCCATGTGTGTTTCACAATGTGGGTCCCATATGGGTTTGAACATATGGGACCTTCATGGGTTCTATGTGGGCATGGGCTGAAGATGGGCAGTTTATGTGGGTCCCATGTGTGTTTCACAATGTGGGTCCCATATGGGTTTGAACATATGGGACCTTCATGGGTTTTATGTGGGCATGGGCTGAAGATGGGCAGTTTATGTGGGTCCCATGTGTGTTTCACAATGTGGGTCCCATATAGGTTTGAACATATGGGACCTTCATGGGATCTATGTGGGCATGGGCTGAAGATGGGCAGTTTATGTGGGTCCCATGTGTGTTTCACAATGTGGGTCCCATATAGGTTTGAACATATGGGACCTTCATGGGATCTATGTGGGCATGGGCTGAAGATGGGCAGTTTATGTGGGTCCCATGTGTGTTTCACAATGTGGGTCCCATATAGGTTTGAACATATGGGATCTTTGTGGGCATGGGCTGAAGATGGGCAGTTTATGTGGGTCCCATACACACTGTAAAAAAAAATCAGGTCTCCAATTGAAAATTTTCAAGTGATCAATCTAAATCTAAATTTTTCAGTTGGCCAAATTGAATTTCTGTGAATTGATGCAATTGAATTCACAGAAATTCAAATTGGCCACTAAAACATTTTGATGTGATCGGTGACTTGAAAATGTTCAATTGGAGACCTGATTTTTTTTTTTTTTACAGTGTAGGTTTGAACATATGGGACCTTCATGGGATCTATGTGGGCATGGGCTGAAGATGGGCAATTTATGTGGGTCCCATATATGAGACCTTTGTGGGATCTCTGGGCAAAATAATTTCACACTTAAATACATCTTTACACTTTTAAACTTTATTGGTTTAAATACACTTTTTAGGAATAGATTTTGAAGATTGTCAATGGGATGGATGAAGCACAAGAAGTTAATTCAGTGCCGCCGCTCCCACCACGCGCTGCGCGTAAACTGTAAAAAATTCACCCGTATATTTACAGTAAAGTACTGGCAGCTGTGGTTCCAGCCCTTTACCGCAATTTTACGGTTTCAACAATGCTGTAATTTCACAGTAAAGTACTGGCAGCTGTGATTCCAGCCCTTTACCGTAATTTTACGGTTTCAACAATGCTGTAATTTCACAGTAAAGTACTGGCAGCTGTGGTTCCAGCCCTTTACCGCAATTTTACAGTTTCAATAATGCTGTAATTTCACAGTAAAGTACTGGCAGCTGTGGTTCCAGCCCTTTACCGCAATTTTACAGTTTCAATAATGCTGTAATTTCACAGTAAAGTACTGGCAGCTGTGGTTCCAGCCCTTTACCGCAATTTTACAGTTTTTAATTGTTATGGCTGGTCTGTAATTTCCCAAAGTACTGGCAGCAATGGTTCCAGCTATAATTCTACAGTATTAAAAAGTTAATATAAATACTGTTTTCGATTTACTTTATTGTCTGATATATATTAACATCCCTATATGTACCATAATGTATACAGACATTCCAAACAGACTTTTTACTCAATGGAAAAAATAAAGAAATAGATCATGGTGTACATTGTTTGCTATTTATTTAAAACAACAATTGCAATACAATCATTACATTTTAAAATGTATTTTCTATGACTTTCTTTCCTAAATACTGTTTTCAAGGAAACAGATAGGCAAAAACAAAAAACCTTACAAAGAGGCAAAAAACAAAACCTAAAAACAGCCAACATGTCACATCAGCAACCAGGCCAGAGAGGAAGTCTGGGTCTGAGAGGAAACCATTGAGAACCAATGGATCAAAAATCCTTGATAGAGGCAAAAAAAGTCAAAACATCCCAAACCTGCTTTTGAACGAGCTGGCCTGAGAGGAAGTCCAGATCAGAGAGGACATAATCAAGAGCACCAATGGGTGAAAAAACGTAGAAAGAGGCAAAAAACAGCCAACACGTCCCACATCAGCTTTTGACACATCTGGTCTGAGAGGAAATCCAGGTCTGAGAGGAAAGAAAATCAAGAAAACCTTAGTGATAAAATAAAGCACATGGCAAAAGTGATCACATACTCTGCGAAACCTCTTAAAAGAGAAATAAAATGATCATGTTAATGTACTAAACTAATCTTAAAGAGCAAATGAGGGTGTATGTTTGTTGCAGCATAGAGGAAAAACATAATCTTAACAGAAAGATTATGGGGTCAAGACAAGACCAGAAAGTTTAGCTGTGTGTAAAAGAAAGTGTGTTTTCTGCATTAATTGGTCATAAAATGTCATCTCTCTCAACCTTTTTTTCCTTTCCTTTTCTTGTCTTTTTCATTTTTCTCTTCTTTTTCCATATATTATAATAGTGTTAAAATCTAGTGCTGAATCAGGATTTGTATAAAAGTGTACAAAATTGTATTGGGATTTTTTTTTGTGCCAATGTAAAAAAAGAGAATGTTTAAAAAATATATTTTAAAAGAAAATGTGTGGATTAACAATATTACAATGTTACCCTGCCTATGCAAAAATGCACAAAAAACGTACATTTACATTTATAACTGTAAATATTTTAAATATTAGTACAAAAGGAATTCCCGCGCTGGCGCGCGGAGACAGTCTCTTCTAAGCACAGTGGTGGTTACCCTAGGTTACCACGGCAGGTGTTACTACTTTTCTAACAGTCAACAGGTCGAGACGGATCGGAGATAAGCAGGTAAAATGCATTATTTCTAGAAATTGTTTAATTATACACGGTTTCAATATTGGGAACATTGATTTGAACGTTTAAAATACCTTTAAAATAATGTATCCTTTAAAATTATGATGTTTTTTTTTTTCTGGCCGCGTATATCGCTAAAAATGTCTGTAAAGGCTTAAAGCATGTCGTTTTTGTTGACGGTAATGTGTAGTTTTGTTCTCGCCAGCCATTAGGATTCTCGGTTGTTGTTCAATTTATGCTTCACTTAGGCATTTTGTGGCGGTCTAGCACCGCAGTAAAGATAGTTCCCTTTCGAACGGTCAGTTCGTACTGCGTCTTAAGACGCCATGGGAATTCTCCTATTCTCGAATATACTGAAGTAATTTGTAAAATCACGCAGTGCTACTGCCCAGTCAAAACAGTGTCGAGACATCTCGCACGCTATTGGCTGGCCAGTGGGAACTGCATGAACCAATGGCAGAACAGCGTAATCTGAGCGAACCAAAGGGCACAAAGCCCGCGAAGCTGAGCGCAAGAGCCCGCGAAAGGGGCATATAAAATACGCTGTAACTGTCAAAAACGTCAGATTAATCTCCTTCAGCGACGATCTACGGTCCTCGCTGATAAACTCGAACTACACCACCTTCACCGTGAATTGACGAGCCTGCAGCGGAATAGCGAACTAACCAGCCCGGACGTCCTGCGAGAGTCAGCGGCCTGCTGTATTTTTCAGCGCGCTCAAATCGCCAGCGATCCCGCGAGCTGTCACGCCTTTCCCCTGCGCTCTTTGGTGAAACACTACGGTGTATCCTTTCTGTACAATACTGAGAAAAACATATCACTTGTGTGCAGTACTTACCTGCACTAGGAGGATAACCACGACGGGTGCGTGATCTGTCTGGGCAAGGCCCACGCGGACGCTGCTCTTGCCGGGTCCGGCTGCTCTCACTGCGAGGGTATGCCCATTTCCTCCCTCCGTTCGCGGATAGCGCTCTTTTCAGAGCGCGACCCCGGCCCTCGCGCTCTCCCGTTCCCCTTTCCGCCCGAGCCGCGGCGGGAAAGAACGGCGGAGCCAGAGGGCTGAGTATACCGAGGCTAACGAGTTCACGTCGGCCCAGTGCCCGCGTGACTCGTCTTCACCTCAGAGAGACGTTTCCCCTGTGACTTTCCCTCGATCGGACCTGCTCCCTCCGCTCAACGCTGAGGGCTTGGTCTCATTCTGCGGCAATGAGGAAGACGAATCCGCACGATTACCAACGTCTCGCTCTTCCTCTTCTCTCACTCGGGCCGCGCTAAGAAGCGCCGCGGACAGAGAATGCCAGAGTGGACGAGCGAACTAATGCCGGAGCTTCCCGCATTACTCGCTCTCAGACTGCTAGAGATATTGAGAGCGCGGCCGTTACAGACTCCGCTTTCTACAGCGGCAGCGCGTGCTCCCTCTCTCTCTCTCAGCGCGCGCTCACTATCGAGAGCGTGACTTACGTCATTGCTGTCTAGCGCATAATGGCGGCCAAGCCCTGCGCCTTTTTCACTCTCTATCACTTCTCTCAGTTCTATTCAGACGACTAGAGAGGTTCAACAATGTAGTAAACGAGCCTGTTATGAAGCACGCCCACACTACAAAACCAAAACACCATCGAGAGCGCGACTTACATCATAGCCACGCCCTCTGCTGTTACGTGCACTTTCGCACACAGGGTCGCTGGTTCGAGCCCAGCTCTCACAGGTTTCTCATGGAGTCTCAATTAAGTGAATGGCGGCCAAGCACTCCACCACTTCTCTCAGTCCCCTATTCAGGCGACTGAAGAGGTTCAACAGTGTAGTAAACGAGCCTGTTATGAAGCACGCCCCCCCTACAAACCAAAACACCGCCGAGAGCACGACTTACGTCATAGCCACGCCCTCTGCTGTTACGTGCACTTTCGCACACAGGGTTGCTGGTTCGAGCCCCGCTCTCACAGTTTTCTCATTGAGTCTCAATTTAGTGAATGGCGGCCAAGCACTCCACCACTTCTCTCAGTCCCCTATTCAGGCGACTGAAGAGGTTCAACAGTGTAGTAAACGAGCCTGTTATGAAGCACACCCTACATACCAAACACAGTTGAGAGCGCGACTTACGTCATAGCCACGCCCTCTGCTGTTACGGTGCACTTTTGCACACAGGGTTGCCGGTTCGAGCCCCGCTCTCACAGGTTTCTCAGTGAGTCTCAATTTAGTGAATGGTGGCCAAGCACTCCACCACTTCTCTCAGTCCCCTATTCAGGTGAATGGAGAGGTTCACCATTACAGTAAACGAGCCTGTTATAAAACATGCACGCCTGTACACAAAACGTTGTATTAACGGCGATCCTAATAAACAATTAAGAGTTTTTTCCTCTGTTATGACTGCAGGCAGTGTGTCCCCTACATAGGGTGTACCCCTATGCACTGTTAATTCAGCGCTATAGAACCACTCAAAAGTCCTGCTGTGGCTGGATTACCACCACAGACTTCCTTTACATTCTCTCAATCCCCTCAGTTCAGGCGACTGGAGATGTAAATATTGCAGTCAACTAGCCTGTTGTCAAACATTAGTGGTGTCAACAATAATCGATTCAGCGATGCATCGCAATGCGGGGCATGCACGATTCAGCATCGATGCGGCAAAGTGCCATAATCGATTATGTCACCGTTTATTTTCTGGCCTTGAGTTGAACAATAAAGTTGTGAAGTTTCAATTACTTCCAGGGTCATAACAACAACAATCAAGATGGCTGAGGCGGAGGGAGATGACCGTGATAGACGGGTAATTAAAAACGCACCCAAAGCTTGGAAAGCGGACATCTGCACATTTCGGATTCTGACGCCGGCTTCACACCGCACGCGTTAGCAGGGCAGGAGCGGTGGGTGTGGAGAGCGGGAGCCCGCGCCCCCATTGTGGATTCACACTGGCAGCGTTTGTCTCGCGCAGATATTGCAAATACAGACAAATATTGAACATTATGTCACATTTTCCTGTCTCGTGCTTTGATTTATGATGGGCAGCATATGCTGTGATTGTGAAACACACGGGGCACTTCACTACATGATTTCATGGTGAAATTTGTTATTTTCCATGTTAATCTGGTCAGTTTTGATCAAGAACAATCCACTGTGGCTTTAAATCAGCGTGAGCAGCGCGGCAAAAATAGACTCGGCGCCGAAACGATCGCGGCACTGCTGCTTCTGCTCCTGCTCCTGCGATGCGATGAGCTGCCGCGCCGCCTCTGCGTGCGATGTGAATGCTCTAATCTGTTAACATGGGCGCCGGAAAAAATATGCGCTGCTTACGCCCTGCTAACGCGCCTGCCACACTAAAATCAAGCACGAGAATTGACGAGTCCCTAGTGTCAACGTTACTGTGTGTGTTGCACTGAATATTTTTATTGCTGGGTGCCTGGGTGGTGGTTGTTGTTACAATAGTGTGACTGTAATTACGGATTAATATTTGCACAGGAGTTCATGAAGTGCCCTGTCTTAAGTGTTTTTTTTACACAGTAAAAAGCTCTGTGTTCACTGCTGGAAAAAGTTGGCTTAGTTGGTTATTATTGCTCTATATAATTTCAAATGGTTCTAAAGCAGAGCGAAGAGAAACATTTCTCATTCAAAGCACTGAAAGCAGTGATTTATGTTTTCTTTTTCAGGTTTGAAAATGCCATATCCAATACCCTATACCATTCAATTTTATTTTATTTAATGACATTTATGTCAAAGATACAGGAGAGTGATAATACACACATAGCAGCCAATAAAATCTGTTGTTCAATATCTGACTCCTTGTATTGCCTCATGACTGATTAAAAATTTGCCTTGTTGTGTGCAGTAGAATTTTGATGCATCGCAATACATCGTAGAATCGAATTGAATCGAATCGTTACCTGGTGAATCGTAATCGAATCGAATTGTGAGGGCAGTGCCAATGCACACCCCTATCAAACATGCTCGCCTGTCCACCAATGCTGTTTTAACAACGACCTTACTAAAATACGTGCACCTTGCACATAAGCACTGTTCTCACAGATTTTCGCTCTTTAGCGCGCGCCCACTACAAGTGTGCTCCGCTACACATAAGTGCTGTCCGCACAGTGTCACAAACACAAACCAACCGGCGGACATCTGAACAGAGCCCTTATCAAATGGCTTTCAGAATGCTGACAAAACTGAACACAGAAAGCAGCCCTGACAGGCTGATCAGGAAGAGAGGAGGTTTGAGTCCCGCCCAAGCCGGTCCGCCTCCCAAAAGACTCTGAGTCTCCTCACGGCCCGTTTTTTGTTCCGGTCAGGGAGAAAAACATACTGTTCTGAATGTTTTTTCATGCAATGATTGTAAACTACGAGTCTGCTTAATGCGTGTTCCCTGCATTTTACCGCCATAAAGGCGAGTCTTTTGAGATTCGCGTTCGACGGGAAGGCTTATCAGTACACAGTCCTGCCATTTGGCCTGTCCCTGGCCCTCCGCACTTTCATGAGGTGCATGGATGCAGCTCTCTCCCCCTTAAGACAAGCGGGAATGCGCATTCTGAACTACCTCGACGACTGGCTCATACTGGCCCAGTCAGAGGAAGAAATAAAATCTCACAAATCTATGCTACTCAGCCATCTAGAATGCCTGGGTCTCAGAATAAATACAGCCAAGAGCTTATTGCTTCCCAGGCAGAGAACCTCCTTCCTGGGAACGATTTTAGACTCAGCCCAAATGAGGGCGTGGCTATTGGACGAACGCGCTCTGACTACACAGCAGCTTGCATGTTCATTCAAAATGGGAACCAACACACCCCTAAAAAATTTCAGAGAATGCTAGGCCTAATGGCAAAAGCTTCTCCAGTACTTCCGCTGGGTATGAAGCACATGCGCCCCCTGCAGTACTGGCTGAAATCACGGGTTCCTTCCCAAGCGTGGCATTCAGGCCAGCTTTGGATCAAAGTGGGCCGCGGCTGTGTCAAAGCCCTGGCCCCGTGGTCACTTGGAAACAGTTTCCAGACGGGTGGTGGTCACCACGGACACCTCCAACTCAGTTTGGGGCGCTCTGTACGAGGGCGAACCGGCCTTCGGCTCATGGTCGAGCACGGAGTCACGGTTGCACATAAACTGCCTAGAAATGCTGGCAGTAGTGCTAGCCCTCAAGACTTTTTTTTTACCACGTCTCTCAGGTCACCATGTTCTAGTCCGCACGGACAACACGAACTGTGATCTCCTACATAAACCGCCAAGGCGGGCTCAGGTCGAGATGGCTCAACCAACAGGTCAGACATCTCCTCCTATGGGCAAAAGGCAAATTACATTCACTAAAAAGCAGTGCATGTGCCAGGCAGACTGAACCAGGGAGCAGACATGCTCTCCAGGGGCCTCGTGTCCCCGGGGGAATGGGCCATCCATTCCTAAATGGTTCAAATGATATGGAGTGTTTTTGGGAGGGCAGAGGTCGACCTCTTCGCCTCCGAAGACAACTGTCATTGCCCAATCTATTTTTCAAAGAACAAGGATGCGCTGGCCCACAAATGGCCCAGCTGCATACTTTATGCTTTTCCACCAGTACCGCTCATTCCCCAAATTTTAAAAAGGATCAGGGAATGAGAGCACACAGTCCTGCTAGTGGCTCCACTCTGGCGAACCCACATCAGGTTTCCCGAGTTGATTCAGTTACTATCAGCAGCCCCATGGCCAGTTCCCCTAAGGAAAGATCTCCTTTCTGAGGCGAACGGGACAATCCGGCACCCCCACCCCAAAATTGTGGGCGTTACATGTTTGGCAACTCAAGGGGGGCTCAAGAACCTCCCAGTGAGTGTCTTGAGCACCGTCAGTGAAGCTAGAGCTCCGTCTACTAGACGTCTCTATGCCCTTAAATGGTCAGTGTTCTCTGACTGGTGTTCAGTCAGGAACTATAACCCAGTGTCATGCGAGATATCACAATTCTTGTTTTTCTATAAGAGATGTTGGATGCAGGACACACTCCATCCACACTCAAAGTCTACACGGCAGCTATCGCCGCATCTCATACGCCTATAGCTGGCCAATCAGTACGCAGACACACCATGGTCATAAAATTCTTAAAAGGAGCCAGGAGGCTTAACCCCCTTCTCCCTCCTACCTTGCCATCCTGGGACCTTCATTGGTCCTAAGAGCACTAAAAAGACCTCCCTTCGAGCCGCTGCAGACGGCTGAATTAAAGCCACTTTCGCTGAAAACTGCCCTGCTACTAGCACTGGCATCTGTTAAGCGTGTCAGTGACATTCAAGCGTTATCTGTGAACGCATCATGTTTAGATTTGGCCCAGGCGATTCTAAAGTCATCCTCAAACCAGGGCATGGTTATGTACCTAAAGTGCTTTCAACACCGTTCAAAGCACAGGTAATCACTCTCTCTGCCCTCCCCACTTCGGAGGATGAGAGACAGTTACACCTGCTCGGCCCTGTTAGGTCGCTTAGAGCATATATTGAGCGGTCCTCCCACTTTAGACAGTCGGAGCAGCTCTTTGTAAGTTTTGGTGACCGAACTAAGGAACTTCCGGTCACCAAACAAAACCTAGCCAGATGGCTAGTGGACGCGATAGCGTTAGCATATGACACTATGGGCCTCCAATGCCCCATAGGTGTCAAAGCTCACTCCACCAGAGGCATGGCCTCCTCTTGGGTGTGGTCTAGTGGAGTTTTCTATGGGTGACATTTGTAGATCGGCAGGTTGGTCCTCACCATCTACTTTAACCAGATTCTTCAGTCTGGATGTCCCTGCACTGCAGGCACAAGTCCTCGCTGTATAAAAATACTAAGACGGCCTAACGAATATCAGACGGCCTTGTAAGCCCGTCCCCGTCATAAGTTGGCATTGGGGCCTTCATATGCTTCAATGCTTACACATTCCTTATAGTTACCGGCCTCTATGAGCCCAGTAGTATAAGACGTGTGTACATATATATTATTAATATAAATGATGTGTCAGTAACTCTAGTCTTGAGCCCTTTCTAATAAGTGTTCAAACTTGAGGGAGTACATGTCACTGCGCTTATCATAGCACGGCGGGATTTTACAGGTTCCCATGGCGTCTTAAGACGCAGTACGAACTGACCGTTCGAAAGGGAACGTACTCGGTTACTTAACGTAACCTCGGTTCCCTGAGATAAGGGAAGGAGTACTGCGTAGACGGCCGTGCTATGGCGCTGACTCGGGTGATCGTCGCTTCAGTCGATTTAACCTGACGTTTTTGACAGTTACAGCGTATTTTATATGCCCCTTTCGCGGGCTCTTGCGCTCAGCTTCGCGGGCTTTGTGCCCTTTGGTTCGCTCAGATTACGCTGTTCTGCCATTGGTTCATGCAGTTCCCACTGGCCAGCCAATAGCGTGCGAGATGTCTCGACACTGTTTTGACTGGGCAGTAGCACTGCGTGATTTTACAAATTACTTCAGTATATTCGAGAATAGGAGAATTCCCATGGCGTCTTAAGACGCAGTACTCCTTCCCTTATCTCAGGGAACCGAGGTTACGTTAAGTAACCGAGTACGTTTGCGGTTCGATATTCATAATTAGTTTGGCCGCGTTTGGTTGAGTTAATTAACGACCGGTACATTCATACCGGTCTTCAGCGCGCGCATTTCAAACAGAAATGCACAGCATTAATAACTACTGGGACTGTCCTATACATAACACTGTAATGAGTAAATTTTTGTTATAAAACGTAGTGAATTATCTGGGTTTAGTTGTGTTTCAGCGCGCTGAAGCGTCCACAACACAGTCAAGTTCGCTTGTGCATTCGCGTCATTTTAAGCATAATGTAAGTCGTAGTATTAAGCTTTTGTAGAATAAACATCTGATTAATGTCATATAGGATGCGTTTCGTTTATTCAATAACCCGCTGCTTCATTGTACCGGTGATCATCTTCAGTTTCAACGCGCGCTCTCAAACAGGGGAAGAGCATCCACAGGAGTTATAGGTCTTCACCTATGCGTGACTTTGTGCTAATATAAGTTGTAATATTATATTCAGTTTGTATAAATATCTGATTGTTCTCATATGATGCGTTTAGTCGTTAATTAACCTTCAAAGCGCTTCAGTTTACGGTTGTTCGTTCATTCTCTCCAGCTTCAGCGCGCGCTCTCAAACATCAACATTTTTTAATAGACTAGACTAATATTAAAGATATTTAGCCTACTATTACTGTAATATTAAACATGTTTTTTTTTCAAAAACACAGAAGCGTTATTTTTAAGAACTAGCACTTTTATTGTTCTTGTATCTTTTCCATCAACAATACGGTTTGATTAAAACCATTTCCTTATTGTCTGTGCGGAGGCTATTTCATGCACTTGCATTCTGATTCTTTATTATGCAGCCTAAGCAATGCTGTTCAATAACTTGTTTGCATTATTAAGGTATATTATTTTTATTTTTTTAGCCAATAGACATTTTGGTAACATTTTACAAATAAGATCTCTTTTGTTAATGCATTAACTAACACGAACAAACAGAGAACAATAATCTTTGTTAATGTTAGTAATAAAATGTTTGTGTTTATTAACAGTCCATTCACAGTGCATTACCTAATGTTAACACGCACAACTTTGGATATGAAAATGTTGAGATTCACACGCACTAAGATTAATAAATCCGGTTGAAGTATTGTTCATTAATTGTTGGTTAACTACTGCTAACAAAAATTAAACCTTATTGTAAAGTGTTAACATTAAAAAAAAATAAAGTAAGTTTGCCATAGGAGTGTAAAATTAATTTGAAAAGGTAAGGAATCTTACACTGGTTCAAATTGGCTACTGTACTGTGTAGGTTTGATTTATGTTGAAGTGTTTGGGACATGGCTTTTAATGGTGAGCTTTTGTTTTTGTATTCAGGCTCTCAAATTTTATAAAAATTTGTATTTAGATTTATCGGCCAATATAACGGTTATCGGCCTTCAAATATAAAGAATTATCGGTTATCGGTATCGGCCAAAATGTTAATATCGGTGCATCCCTAGTATTCCTTTTTTCCCTGAACACAGCAAATACTGCACCGTACTGAAACGGTGAATCTAAAACCGATACAAACCGAACCGTGAGCAATCTGTACCGTTATACCCCTATACTGGTTTATACCATATAGAATATTGAAATTATTCCTAATTTTGTTTTTAGATAATGGAGTACTACGGTGCAAGTTCACGTACAACACGGCGACGAATCAAAACCAAAGTTCAAGAACATTTAATGAGCTTGGCTGTGGATTCTCTGGAAGTTCTTGATGAAACTGTGGAACAAAGTGTGAATGATGAGCGTTTTTTTGAAACTGACAGATCAGATCAACTGAATTTGACATTGGATAGTGATGAATCAAATGACTCATTTCAAGATTCTGATGAAGAGGAAATGGAGCCTCAGCATGAACTGAAGACAGAATTAGCTGAATGGGCAGCTAGTAGGAATATTTCTCAGTCTGCTTTGTCTGAATTACTGCACATACTTATAAATGAAGGTCTTAACTTACCAAAAGATCCAAGAACCCTTATGTCCACTTTAAAAGACTGTGAAGTCAAAAAAATGGGGAGTGGAAGTTACTATCATTTTGGCATTTGTAATGCAATATGTGCAGAGCTGAACAGTGCACAAGATGAACTCACAGACACCTTAACTCTAAGACTAAATGTTGATGGAATACCGCTTTTCCGAAGTTCCAATGCACAGTTATGGCCCATCCTTGGTAAAATTAAGGAGCTACCTAGCTCAAAAGTGTTCATGATAAGTCTGTATGCTGGCCCATCTAAACCACCATCAGTTCATGAGTACATGAAAGATGTTGTTGAGGAATTCAAAAGACTAACAAAGGAAGGCTTGTATTTCAATGAGAAACATTACAGTGTTCCCTTGCCTGATGCGTTTATATGTGATGCTCCTGCGCGAGCTTTTCTCAAATGTATAAAAGGACATTCGGGTTACAGCTCTTGTGAGCGTTGTGTGCAAACTGGTGTTCATTTAAATGGAAGAATAGTGTACCCAGACATGGAAGCAGCCTTGAGAACAGATGCCCAGTTTAATGAAATGTTGGATGAGGAACACCATCGTGATACGTCACCTCTTCGGGAGTTGGGAGTAGGTTTAGTGACATCTTTTGTCCTTGATTACATGCATTTAGTGTGCTTAGGAATTGTTCGTAAGCTTGTTTCACTGTGGGTCAAGGGACCCTTGACATGTAGGATATCATCAAGTGTTCTTTCTGTTGTATCTGAGAACTTGAAACGACTTAGGCAAAATTTGCCTAGGAATTTCTCAAGAAAACCAAGATCCCTTTACGAATATAGTCAATGGAAAGCCACAGAGTTTAGGCAGTTTTTATTATATACTGGCCCTGTTGTGTTGTTTACTGCATTTCAAAAACGTGTATACAAGAACTTTTTAGTCTTATCAGTTGCCATGAGAATTCTTTTGAGTCCAGATCTGTGCAGTGACTATTGTGATTATGCTGAAAAGTTATTGAAGTTTTTTGTCACAAATTTTGCCAAAATCTATGGATCTGAGTTTCTTGTATATAACACTCACAGCCTTACACATTTGGCACAAGATGCTCGTAAATATGGTGCTCTTGACTCTGTATCGTGCTTTCCATTTGAAAACTATTTAGGACAATTGAAAAGGATGGTTAGGAGACCTCAAAATCCTGTTGAACAAATTGTGAGACGTGTGGGTGAGAAACAAACTTTTAATAGGGACTCAAAAGGAAGTTCAACACTGGAAGAACATCTTAAACAGCCACATTTCTCTGGACCTATTCCACTAGGATTTTCCACATGCACACAGTTTAAGCAATGCCAATACAAAGGAATGACCATCTCCTGCTCTCCGGGAAACAACTGTTTTGAAATTAATAGCAGAGTTGCCCTTGTTAGGAATCTTCTGGTGTCTCCCATGGCAGACATTTTTGCAGTATGTGAGTTTTTTAATACAGGAGCATGTTTTTTTGACTACCCTCTCACTTCTTCAAGTTTGGGAATAACTGTTGTCTCAGCACTCACTGGCCAGCTTTTTGTTGTTCCAGTGGCACAACTTTCAAAAAAACTTGTTCTTCTCCCTATGACTGATGTGTATGTGGCTTTACCTCAGCTGCATGATTACTGACTCTGTACTTTAATGGTTCAGAATGTCCCTTTATAGTGTAGTGGAGTTCATTGATGAGCAAACAGACGATGGAAGGACTGTCATTGATGTCATCCCTACAAACTGGATTACTGGTCCAGAAAGAGAAGAATGCTTTTGGCCAACTGGTAGGACTGTGGACATCAGCAAGGCTGTTAAAAAACTGTTAACTCCTGAAGCAGACTGGGGAACGTACAGCATACGTGTCATAGGAAATGCAGGTAACTTGAACCATCTGATTTAAAATTTTCCAAATGGTAGTCTTGTGTTCCTAAATGTATTTGTTTTTTGTTTTTTACAGACACATATTCTGCAGCAAGAGGTAAACTTAGTAGGGCCGAGGAGACCTCAGATTTACAAACTGACATTGAAGTGCCAATTAAGCGCAAAAGATTGTAAGTTAAAACTAATTTTCTCCATAATGCTAATTGGAGTTTGGAGCTTTACTATACCAAAAAACACATTGTTTTTCTTAAATGTCCTATGATTTAAGACAGTGGTTCTCAACCTTTTTTGAGTACTGGACCCCATTAGATCTCAAATCATTCTCATGTACCCCCACCCCCTATCGGTCCATCACCATCACAAACATTTTCAAGATTACAAATTACAAACTACAGATTACAAACTCAAATTCATTGAGTTCCAAAAATTGTATACTTGTTTACTTTTTTAATAATACTTTTCAACAATTTAGTATATACATAGAGCAGTATTTAACACACTTTACTGCGTTTATCCTGGTTTGCATTAATTGGTCAACAAGGATTGCTATTTTCCATCCCTATCTCAAACATTTTTAAGATTACAAATTCATGGAAATTCTTTGTTAACTTTAATAACATTTGTCAAATAAAATAACATTGATCTTGTCAATTGATTTAATTTGCATTAAGGCCCTTTCACACCGGACGCATAACGGAAAAGCGAAGTGGAAAAAAGATTCCACTTCGATTTCATTTTATTTCAAAGACCGAAAAGAAGGTTTTGGGTGCACCCAGTCTTAAAGAACAGAGAGTCTGAAGGGGAGTATGCTAATCTTGTACAGGAGCTAAGTTAAAACTTTATCATGGCCGGTTCCACACTTACATTCAAATGTCCGTGGGACAATTTTAAAGGGTTAGTTCACCCAAAAATGAAAATTCTGTCATGAATTACTCACCCTCATGTCGTTCGACACCCGTAAGACCTCCGTTCATATTCGGAACACAAATGAAGATATTTTTTGTTGAAAGCTGATGGCTGAGAAAGGCTTCAGATAGGCCTCCATTGGCATTCAGTACATTTATACTCACAAGACGCATAAAAGGCACTTAAAACGTCGTTACAAAGTCCATCTCACCACAGTGACTCTACAATAATTTTACGATGCGACGACAATAGTTTTTGTGCGCAAAAAAAAAATCAAAATAACACCTTTATCCAGCTTGTTCTTGTCTTCCGTGTGCCTCCACGACGCATGCGCGAGAATATGATGCAGATCCGGCGTTCGGACACATGACCCAGAAGAGATTTGTTTACAAGCAGAGGAAGACGCGCGTGTCTAAGCTGTTGAATTCTACATTGATCGTGCTTTAGGTCTCGGCGTAGTTCTCAAAATGGGGCTTAAGTGTGCATTTCATGGATTGCCGAATGCTGGCGCTACGTCATATTCTCGCGCATGCGTCGTGGAGGCACACGGAAGACAATAACAAGTTGTATAAAGGTGTTATTTTGATTTTTTTTTATTGCGCACAAAAACTATTGTCGTCGCATCGTAAAATTATTGTAGAGCCACTGTGGTGAGATGGACTTTGTAACGACGTTTTAAGTGCCTTTTATGGGTCTTGGGAGTATAAATGTTCTGAATGCCAATGGAGGCCTGTCTGAAGCCTTTCTCAGCCATCAGCTTTCAACAAAAAATATCTTCATTTGTGTCTGAAGATGAACAGAGGTCTTACGGGTGTCGAACGACATGAGGGTGAGTAATTAATGACAGAATTGTCATTTTTGGGTGAACTAACCCTTTAAGGAGCTCCTCCAGAGACAGTAGCAGCACATCTGACGAGACACACACACACACACACACTTCAGGAACCAATCGATCCGGAGCAGGTGTTTCCTGTTGAGTCACAAACATTTAAGTGCCACAGTCGTACTGACGGAAACACATTCACTGTCCATAGTCGCGGACACAATTAGGTTTAGAAAAAAAATCTACGAGTTTTAACTCAAAAAGTTATGTTATCATTGTCTGTAGCCTACAGTGGGCAAACACAGCTGCAGCTGTACAGCTACAGTACATCTCATGAGAATGCGATGCCTGGCAAAGGTTATAATGTTGTTTGAATAGCTAATGACATCAACTGGACATTTCGTGACCTTTGTTTCCTTGTATGTGATTGGTTTAAGCCTTTTGTGTCGCTACGAGTGTTAAAAAAATCGACACAAAAAAACAAACATCGTTTGTTTCGCCACAGCACATTCGCGTTCGGTGTGGAAGCACTCATTGCACAAACAGCTGATCAAAAAATAAATTTGTCTGAAAGAAGAAAGTCTTTAACACATAGGATGACTTTGAATGAATTTTCATTTTTGGGTGAACTAACCCTTTAACACATTTTGAAAGCCCTAAAATTAATGGAAAAAATACACAGTTTAAAATAAAAATCAGCAATAACTGTGAACCAAATAAATGAAAAAATAAATAAAAAAATAAATAATAATAAAAATGTAATTTAAAAAAAAGTATGTGCAGGAATCAGTTTTAATTGCAGTACGTGTCCTCTGACTGAGCTAAATTATTTTTATTACTAAAAAAAAATGATGGGGGAACAGTGCCTAGGTGAGCAAGTGACGTAACGGGTGTTGCGGCTTAACACCAATATAACCGCCAATACCGTCTATCGCAGCAAGACCATTCCAAAGTCTAATTATCGTTTTTGATGAAATCCAAGAAATTGATAGAGATATCAATATCGCACACCCCTAATTTATTATTTAGTTGATATAGTAATTTATTGTAGGGCTGCAAATGACGATTGTTTTGATAATCGATTAGTTGGTCGATTATGTTTTCGATAAATCGGATAAAAAATGTATTGGCAAAAGTGAACACACTATTTTGTCCAATGCTGTCCTTCAAACAAATTTGTCAGCTGAGTGCTATGAACACTCACATAGTAAATATATCTACCATTACATAAATTAACCATGGTTTTACAATGAACAAAACAAACAAATAATAATAATAAATAAATAACAGGGTTATTTTAGTTATTCAATGGTAACCACAAATTAACCATTGTTTTGCTTCAAATCCATAGTTTAACTATATGGTATATGTGTGGTTATACAAATGGTTTTCAAAACTGCATAATTTTCGAAAGGGTATGTTTGTACTATACATTATGTGCAAAAAAGTTACCAAGCATTCTTCCCTACGTTAATCGCTAAAAAAACATTTTAAAAAATCATATTAAAAAAAAATATAAACAACATAAAAAATAACAAAAAACAATAACAAACTTCTTATTTTATTTATATTCAATTACACTCTGTTATCCCTTTACAGTTCCTACTGCCATAAAATAATTACATGTTGACTTTTAAAACTAAATTTAGCGCCTAAAGCCGATATTTCAGCTAAATGAATGTTTTTGCGCTGAATATTAATCGTCTAAAGCATTGTCTGTTTGATGTGCATGCGCGCGCGCCCTTGGCACTGGCGCTTGTTCGGTGAAGTTACACATACTGTGAGGTCGCGCTTTCATGCAAAATGGAAATACTCCTGTGAATTAGTAACATTTACAGATGAGGATATAACTGCTGTTCTCTATATGGATCAGTGGATATAACCTGTAAATGGCACACACACATCTGTCAAAGAGCATTTAAAATTTGCCTATTTTCAAAAATAGTGGCTTGCTCCTTTAAGGACATTTATTCAAAAGGTTTTTTACTGATTTTACTTTTTCAAATATCTTTTTAGGCCAAATAGAAAATTTTTTCCTTGCACAAGCGAAGAGTCAGACAGCACTGAGGATGAACTACTACCCACACCTCCCCACCAACTAAAAATCACAACCCAGAAGGTCACCACCAAGACACTGGATGGCCAGACTGGAACTGGACCTTCCGCTCAGAGAGTCGCCACTACAGGACCGGCCGTTACAGGACCGGCTGCTCAGAGAGTCGCCACTACAGGACCAGCAGTTACAGGACCGGCTGCTCAGAGAGTCGCCACTACAGGACCGGCCGTTACAGGACCGACTGCTCAGAGAGTCGCCACTACAGGACCGGCCGTTCAGAGATTTGCTACTTCTGATAGTGCTATGTTCATCAAACTCTTAACTCTAATAGAAGAAGTGAAGGAGACCCAGAGGGTGCATAGCAATATGTTAAATGCTTTGCTCAAGCAACGTGATGAGTCTTTGCCAGAGGTGCCTGAAGGAATTGTCTTTCCTATAACAACAACTGAAGACTTGGAAGCAATGAATGAAAAGTTGCATGACCCAAGATTAATGTCAATTGTTGTAAGTTCACATTGCTTGCTGATCTTATTTTTGTGTGGTCATCCAGGCCTTGAATTTCAATGTGGGTATTGTGCTTGTGTGCTCACCAAGACATCATTTCAGTTCATGTACACCCAAAGCATGCGTGCACAAAGCTGCCTCTCAGACAGTGTGCATCTACTAAATTGAGTTATTTTTAGTGTCTCATCGCATAAATTTTCTGATACACAGAAAAATATAAAATTGCCCATCTTAGCGAGTATTCATGTAAACGGTCATTATATATATCAAGTGAACATAAACAGTGGAGAAACAATGCATTTGTTGCAATGCAACAATAAACAGTAATAAACAATGCAATGTTTATTCACAGATATAAATAGGTAGATGCCCTATTAGCAGCTGTTTGTACGGGCCACAATATGCAAGCCGTCCGCCAGATTAGAATGATTAGAGCCAATCTGTGAACACATGCAACCATAGTTGTACACAGAAAGCAATGATTTTGCTAACCTATCATAATACAAGATGATAAATCCTTTATCAAACAACATTAAAAAGTTACTATAGTTTAAAAAGCTGTAATATTGAGTTACATTAAAAACAAACCAACATTCAATACAATAGAAACTTACAATAGAAAGTTTATCCAATTTTTCAGGGAATTAAAATGTTGGTGTTTTTTCATTGATTGACAAAACCACACATTGACTATTCTGAGATGGCAGATGCGTTGACATGTCTGGAGTGGTCAAATGTGGCGTCTACCTACATAAGAGTGTGTCAGTATATCATATCCATGCGTGAGGTCTTAAAGAGCCGGGGGCCTAAATAAACCTGCTAATGTCAGTGTCATTAATGTTAATCAAATAACATAAGAGATTAGTGTTGTCAAATGTACCGACTTCGGTATCAGTTGTTATTGCAATTTAAAAAATATTACGGTACCAGCAATTTCCTGCGAACATTTTGTCAACTTTTGAGCAGATTAAAGCACCTCTGATTAGCCATTGTCTTCATGTGCTCAACAGATATGTCTGTGATTGGGTACAATGATCACTGATTTATGCTCTTCACTGAGTGCTTACACAAACACACAGGAGCATTTGAAAGCCACATCTGTCAGCAGATCTGTCAGCGGATCCCTAATATATCTGCTCATAGACAGATCCTCTGAGATGAAGCTTTTAAATTCTCCTGTATATCTGTGTAAGCACTCAGGGCATCGGACATATCTGTTAAATGTGTGAACATAAGTGCTGTAAATGCTGGTATCACCGCATTGTGGGTATTGGAAATGCGCTGTATAAATACAAATTATTATTATTATTAAAATGATCACTATTATTTTAAAAAATCTCAGTATTGAAATCAGTATTATTGCCAACCCTATAAGAACGAGAGAAAATCTAAAATTAACTTCATGTTCTGAGATCACTCTGCAGGTTAACTGATTTATGCATGTCATCTACAAATAATTTTGTTTGTGTTTGTACTTGTACTTAGGTTGCGAAGGTAGCTGATATTGGTGGTTCTTCACTGGATGATGCTACGAGGAGGATGATGAGATTCCTGCTATCAAATGAATTGGCGATCCAGTACAATCTCTTTGGCCGTCATGGAAAGAAAAGATTTCGAGATCTCTGCCTCTTTGATGTCATATGTGGTAAATGTGTTTTAATGTTTACTCATGCGCCTACTACTCATGCAGATTTATGTTTAAAGCACTTTTCACAATACACACTTATGGATACTACAATTCTCAATATAATATTGAACCATTCGGTAAAACATCCATGTATCAATAACAATCATAATGGCAGGTTTACATTACTCAGTTTGCGTGTGCGGTGCATTAATGGATTAAAGAGTTCACGCTGCACACTGTTGCAGTCCGATGTGCATTCCAGGAGCGGTGCATATGCAGCTGTGCAGAGATTGCTTCTGCACCAAGCCCATTTTTGCTGTGCTGCAAGCAAAGAATTAAAAAAAAACTGCAGTTTGTGGGATATATGAACATGGATTGACATGAAAATGTATTAATTACATCATAAATGCATATAATTATGTAATTATTTTGCTAGGTTTAAAGGAACAGAGCAATTTTAGATAAGGCAATAATAGATGGCACTCGTGGAGGTAGGAAAACTAAGATCTTTATGAACGGCAGTATTGCTTGAAACAGAAAATTGAATGCAAAAGAAAAGGCAGTAGAGCTGACTGTTTCTGTAAATGGCAAGTTTTAATTTAGAATGTTTGTGAAAATTTAAGTAAAGTAGTTTAAATGATTTGCTGCTTGCTTGAGCAACTTAATATATCAATCTAGAAGTAAATGCAAAAGTAAAATTATTTTTTTCTGTTATTTATTGCATTTAATGAAAGATTGTATTACTGTACTGTGTAAATAATTAAAAAGAATCACAAAGCTGAAAAAAACATTTTCAGTGACAATGTTTGGATTGAAATCAAAATAATGGATTAATGTAGTGTCAGTAGTAAACAGCCACGGATCAGTTGCAGACTTCTGTGCAAAAGCACAAGGAGAGTCTGTGCTGCTTCTGCACCACTTAGACACATAGACTGCATACACCCTGCAAACAGAGTATGTGTGAACCTGTTGTAACACTGCCTCACATACAGCTCATGAAATCAGGCTTGTGCTGTCTGTAAGCTATTGTGAAACTATTTCACGAATGTCAAAATATAAATGCAGTGCATGATCAAACATTTAGGTGAGATAAATATATATATATTTTTAAATGTCTAAAAAATTAAATGACCCCTCCACCCCTCATATTAAAAAAATCCCCTCTCACAAGAGTCACCTAAGAGTGTAATTCATTCCAGGCCCTGTAAAATCGTGATTGGATCATCAAACTTATATCTTGCTAAAGCTTGTAATGTTACAGAGACTATTTGGCTTTGTTATTCTCTTATCTACAGCAGTAAATATGAACAAATATGGGTAACACTATTTTACAGTGTTTGTTACATTTTAGAAATACTTTGTTACTTATTGTTGCAATAAATTGTGCATTGATTTAGTTCACCCCAAAATGAAGATGTTCTTCATATACTTAGCCTCCTGTCAGTACAAACCCACACTTCAGTGGAGGGACAGAATCAGATTTTATTAAAAAAGTATCTTTGGGTTTGGAACGACATGAGTGAGTAAATTACAATTTTCATTTTGGGGAGAACTAACATTTTAATCTTGAAGTAAGTAAAATGTTGTTAACATTACTGAGTAGTTATATGTACACCTACACTGTGACAAGGACACTATAAAATAAAATGTAAGCCAAGTATGTAGCTGGACATTTCATATGATTATATGTGTAAACTTTTGTTTTTATAGGTGGACTGAAGAAGAATGCAATGACCAAGACTGTGAACCAGAAAGACATAGAAAAGGCACTCTCAAAATGGTTCACGGGGGCTAGAGACAGGGGCGGGAAGAGAGCAATCAGGTCACAGCAGTCTTCAGGACTGTGATCAGTTTTGTGTGTCCATCCATACAAATCGTTGAGACCAAGTATTGTAAGTTAAACAGTTTTGTCGTTGAGGTTTTAAATGTTTCTTTAAAAGCAATTGTTCTCCCAAAATATACAAATCTATTGATTTAAACCAGTGATGTCAAACTCTGATCCTGGAGGGCCACAGCCCTGCAGAACTTGGCTCCAACATTAATTAAAAGTACCTGATCCAGCTAATCAAACCCTTCAGGTTTATTTGAAAACTAGAAAACTTTTCAGAAAAAGCTCTCTCTTTTTTTTTTAAATCTTATTATTACTGTTTGGAAGCATCAGAGATTTGGGGGTGAACAGAATGTTTTCATTTCTTGACTGTTTTCATTTTTTTTATTAGTAATATTTTTTAATGTTACCTAAGTTTGGTTATGTAAAACCAGCTGTTGGGATAGCATCACCCTGTTTTAAAATAAACTGGTAATGTTGGTGTTTAACACTTTACAAAAACGTTTATTGAAAATGTCTGAATTATAATAAAGTACTTGATATACTGAACTTTTACATTTAAATTTCTGGATTTATTTTTTTAATTGTCTAATAAAAGTCAAGCAGTTGTATGTAAGCCAATGTATGATTATGAATGTTGCCCAGTTGGGCCCCACTTAGGTTCTATGACATTTATATGGGCTAATTCATACAGGGTCCACATGGAACCCGTGGGCAACCCAATCTAGGCCCCATATTTACAGCCCATATGGGGCGCCCACATTGGCCCCACAGTTTTGTTGGCTGGGCCCCACATTTACCCCAGTCAGGCCCCACCTTTAGTTTGTTGGATGGGTCATAAGTGGGACCAATATGGGTCTTAGATGTGTTGCCCATTTGGGCCCCAGTCAGGCCCCACCTTTAGTTTGTTGGATGGGTCATAAGTGGGACCAATATGGGTCTTAGATGTGTTGCCCATTTGGGCCCCAGTCAGGCCCCACCTTTAGTTTGTTGGATGGGTCATAAGTGGGACCAATATGGGTTTTAGATGTGTTGCCAATTTGGGCCCCAGTCAGGCCCCACTTTTAGTTTGTTGGATGGTCATAAGTGGGACCAATATGGGTCTTAGATGTGTTGCCCAGTTGGGCCCCACATTAGCCCCAGTCAGGCCCCACCTTTAGTTTGTTGGATGGGTCATAAGTGGGACCAATATAGGTCTTATATGTGTTGCCCAGTTGGGCCCCACATTTCCCCCAGTCAGGCCCCACCTTTAGTTTGTTGGATGGGTCATAAGTGGGACCAATATAGGTCTTATATGTGTTGCCCAGTTGGGCCCCACATTTCCCCCAGTCAGGCCCCAACTTTAGTTTGTTGGATGGGTCATAAGTGGGACCAATATAGGTCTTATATGTGTTGCCCAGTTGGGCCCCACATTTCCCCCAGTCAGGCCCCACCTTTAGTTTGTTGGATGGGTCATAAGTGGGACCAATATGGGTATTATATGTGTTGCCCAGTTGGGCCCCACATTAACCCCAGTCAGGCCTCATATGGGATTCATATGGCCTAATTCAGATGGGGCCCACATGGAACCCATGGACAAACCCATGTTGGCCCCATATTTACAGCCCATGTGGGGCCCACATGGGCCCCATGATAGAATGTTGGCTGGGTAGATGCCGTGTGTCCAACCCCTACACTACTCCCACTCTCAATAATATGGTGATTCCCATAATTTTGTCTTTCCGAACTATACGCTTAGCAAGCAAAGTGGTATATTTGTACTTATTGGCATCTACTCCAGTAAAAAATTCTGAGGACCCACGCACATTTTTTTTGTTTCCGATTAAATTAAATTATAACTAAAAGTTTCTTAAAGATGCTGTAAACTATATAGGGAGCCCTTACTTGCACATTAATACTATAATATTAAAGGTTAACTACAGAGCCCAAACTATGAGCCTATATTCAGCTGATATTCATGTTTAGATAATAAGCAACACTCAAATAACACATTGTGTGCGAACAACTTCACATAAGGCTAGTTTTTGCATTAACTCCTAAATCTAATTATAAAATTATGTTTTTTTCTCCAATTCGTTGTTGAAATATAATCTTAGTGACTGTCATTTTCATGACAGATTTATCTAAAATAACCTGTTAGTGATGTCTTGATTATTTAATGCTAAGTAGAATTAATATATATATATATATATATATATATATATATATATATATATATATATATATATATATATATATATATATATATATATAATATAGTGCATATATTTAGTGAAAGAGTTGATTATTGATTTCTCTAGTGAATTTACAGCTGTGGACACTGAAGGACTACAGACTCAGAGGTAAATGATACTGCGTGACATTGCTGTTTGTACCTTTAGATGGTAATTCATGTTTATTCTTCTGGAAGAGATGATCGCGTTCACTCGCACCGCGGCCGCTTGAACTGACGCGCCTATACAGTGATCAGTAGTCACATTAAAGAGCGTCAAAACGGCATTTATCGTTTGAATTTCGTGATAAAATGTACTGAATACTTAATATGTTTGAGTGGGAACTAGGCTTGAAGTGTGTTCCGTAAAATAAAATAAGTAATTTTCAATCATTACGATGTGCATTAAACTTAGAACAATCCTGTACTTAATGTAAGAGCGTGCGCAAGCTAATTTGCATAATGCGGTAACGATCTGTGTTTTCGTGGGTGTTAGATTTTGACAATGGAGGGAAATATACAGTGTTTTCATGTAAACTTCTGACTCTGGGGAGAACTGCAGCAGAAACGGAGACAAGGCAAACGGAGCCAAATATTGCATTTATTTGACTTCAGCTGATAAAGTATGCAAACACAGCGCGAGCGTCACTGCAGGAAGCAGAAAGTGTCCGACTTCACGTCTCCGTTTGCCGCTCCTCTCCGCCTGCACGTGGCTACTCTCGCCGATCAGTTGCATCCAGCCGCAGCCGATGTCCAACACACCTGTTAACTGATTCACCGCAGGTCCGCAGCAGAAGCACCTGACCTGCGGGTCGTACCATTTACATTGATTCGAGAGGGGTGGTGGGGCCCTGCACAGCATGAAAATGACTTTTTTTTTAAACCAAACCAGTGCCTAACTACAAGTTTAGTTTTGCACTGTAACTTTTTTATATGTACATAAATGCTATACAAATGTTAGTGCATGTATATGTATGTATAGAAAACTGACTTTTAAGGGCCCCCCCTCTGCCTCAGGCCCTGGGTACTCGGTACCCTTTACCCCCCCCCCCAGTCCGACGCCCCTGAGATAAATACTTGCGCTGTTTAATGCGTTTGAAATGTGATGCTTTTCTCAGTGCATAACTTACATTTCACAGGTATTTTCTCCATCTGTAAATGTTAGAAAGTCATGCAAATATGTAAATTTTTCTGTCAGGAGAGGACGAGCCTTCTGCATGTGAATCTCAGCCAAAATTCAGCCTTCCGTGAATTAGCGCCTCCACATGCGTGCACGCGCGCCAAACAGACAAAATGCAATAGAATAGGAACGCAATAATTCTACTCTATAAAAACTAAAATATACATATTTCTTAAATATTTATTGTTGGACAATAAATGTGCCATATGTGAAATTTTAAACCTACGAGTAAGTATATTTTTATGAAAGTGACCATTATAATGGGGTAATCAATTAAAAGCTTTTGTTTTTATTTTCATTTCTTAGTTCAGTGAATTATTAATTGTGTTTTTAGATTGTAATGTTACAATGTTAGAGATGTGATTTTTTTTTTATGATATTTTGCATAGCCAACATTACATTCACTGTATTTGTTTATAGCCTTCAATATCAACATTGTTTTTAGGACATCATTGGGCAAGATGTGAAATAAAATTATTATTACAATAAATACAGATTTTTTTAATCCAAATAGAAAAATGTAGAAAATACCGGGATATATACCATGTATCGCCATTCAACCAAAAAAATACAGAGATATGCCATATCGCCCAGCCCTACTTTGAGTGTGAAAAAATTCAGTCAAAAGAAGGAGATGAGACAAAAATCTTGTGGTATATATTAGGCAGCATTTTGTCCTGACATTTTGTCCTGAAAGTTGATGTGTGGGCATATGCAAGCATAAGGATTTGAGCGAGTTTGACGATGGCTAGATGACTGGGTCAGAGCATCTCCAAAACTGCAGCTCTTGTGGGGTGTTCCCGGTCTGCAGTGGTCAGTATTTATCAAAAGTGCTCCAAGGAAGGAACAGTGTTGAACAGAGCTGTTTTGACAGCAAAAGGGGGACCAACACAATATTGGGAAGGTGGTCATGATGTTATGTGTATATATATAGTAAAATAAATGTATATTGTACTAACATTGTTACAGGTATGTTTATTATTCAAAAAAGCTCATAATGTACTGTAAATAATAGATTTAATAGCAAGATTTACCATAAACTGACATCTCAACCGTATGGTAGATTTTATATGTTTTAGATAAAAAAATGTTTTGGACAAAAACAGACTGAGGTCATTTATTATTTGTTCAACAAAAATAATTTTACGAAAAAATTGGTTTTCTTCTTGGGGTGAGAGTTAAAGGGTTAAAACGCAATAAACACCTTTTATACAAACATTACAGACCTCTGATTAACCAACTATACCTACGTTTATCTGCATCTTATGCAGTATATGAAATGTAGCCCATTTAAGATCTATATGTATGTTTAAATTTTAATCTTAAGTGTTTATAAGGCCACCAAGAGTATGTAATTTTTGCGTACAAGTGGTTTCAGTTATTCCTACATTTTTGTTCGTAATTTAGAATACATTTTATAATGAAAGTTATTGATGAATCATGATTTGTTCATGAAAACATTCGTACGCAGATTTCACACAGATTCGTGCGTATGCATGCTTAGTGAATGAGACCCATTGTCTTTCTATCTGCCTAACCTCCAAGTTTTCCTGTGACATCACCATCTGAGAGTCCAGTGAATGCTTAGTCTTTGAGCCATTGAGCCACTTCTTTTAATCAATCCTTCTGTTGTAACTCAGACTTTATTATTCCATTTAATTCCTTTGTTTGCTTGGAGGTTTATTTTAAATGGTGTGAAGGTGTCTGTACTGTGTTCCACTTAAATGGCAGCCTCAGGTGTTTTATTTGTTTTTGTTTTGTTTGTTTTTGTCTGTTTAAAGCATTCCAGGTTTCAACCCAGAGGACCTCTCGTGTAAACACATCAAAGTTGGATGCCGATGAGGTATACGCCCATAAATCTGCATGTCTTTGACTGTTAAAAACAAAGTGATAATTGTTATCCCTTTTATCAGGACACACAATGACAAAGAAAGAGATCAACTTTTTTTTGACAAGAACAAAAACATGAAGACCACCTGCACACTAACTCAAACCCACTTTATTAGTCTCTCTCACAAACAATAATTTGTGCCCTTACGCTCACTTGGTCAGAGTGCATTCTCACAATTTCTGTTTGTGATTCAGTTTCTTTATATTGTTTAACCAAGTACAAATCAATTTCCTTTTAAGCTTCTAAAATAACATAAAATAATAAAATAAAAAATCTGTGAAGCTTTTAAGTAGGAGATGGTGGTCCAGTGGGTTAAACCACTGAATTGATATGCAGAAGGTTGCTGGTTCAATCCCAGCAGTCGCCACCAGTGTGTCCTTGAGCAAGGCACTTTACTCCACGTTGCTCCAGGGGGATTGTCCCTGTAATAAGTGCACTGTAAGTTCTCTTACGAGAGGTTCTCTCGTATTGCGTAAGTTCACTTGCGCTACGCTATGGTAAAGTATTCTTTCTTCGAGATTCTGAAAAACCACACAGCCTCTTTTGTCCGGACTTCCGGGCGCACTCGAGCGGGTGAGGACGCAGCTCTTACTCTTACTCCGCGCTTTCTCTGCTGCCGATCAGGCTGCGTCCGCCCTTCACTCCATGGCTGTGCTGCAAATCCTCCAAGCTAATCTCCTCCGCGACTTGGACGAGAAAAGCGAGGATGGGGAGTTGGTTACAGATTTGAGAAGCGCGACGGATCTTTCCCTTCGCGCCACCAAAACCGGTGCACAGGCCCTCGGACGCTGCATGGCCTCCCTCACAGTCGCAGAAAGGCACCTCTTCCCCCGCCACCCGCATTTGAGTTCTGTTGTTCTTGTATTAAAAGTTTAAAACGGTAAAGCAATGTAATATACTTAATATGTCGTACAATTGTAACATTCAATATGCTTTTCCAATAAAAGATAAAAATAAAAAAAAGAAAGGCACCTCTGGTTAACGCTCGCTGACATGAGAGAAGCGGAGCGCGCGGTGTTTCTCAACGCCCCACTCTCCCCATCCGGCCTCTTTGGCCCAGCGGTCAACGGGATCGTCGACCGCTTCTCTGAGGTACAGAAGACGACTCAAGCTATGAACCTCTTCCTGCCTCGACACTCTAACACTAGCGCTAGCTCTGCTGCTCGCCGCCCCCGCGACCAGCCTGCGCAGAGCCCCGCCCGGCGTCCAGCGCGGCCCCCTTCTCAGCGAAGACAGAGCGGCCGCCCCAGATCGCGCTCATCCAGTCGAAGCAAGCCGCCTCAATGTCGGCCCGGACAAGCTGTCCAGGGGCCTCATTCCCCCAGGGGAATGGTCCCTGCACCACCAGACAGTCCAGCATTTATGGCGCCTATTCGGCAGAGCGGAGGTCGACCTCTTTGCGACAAAAGAGAACGCCCGATGTTCCTATCCAAAAGCGAGGATGCGCTGTCCCAGCCTTGGCCCAGCCTCCCGCTATATGCTTTCCCGCCGGTTTCCCTATTGCCTCAGGTCATAGCGAAAATCAAGGAGACGCGCCGCCTGGTGCTCCTCATAGCGCCGCGCTGGGAGAACCAGGTTTGTTACCCAGAGCTGGTGAGACTGTCGCACTCACCCCCCTGGCCAGTCCCGCTGAGAGCAGATCTCCTCTCTCAAGCCGAAGGGTCAGTTTGGCATCCCCATCCGGAGCGCTGGTCTCTGCATGCATGGGTGACCAACGGATACCCGTTGACCTGCCCGAAGGGGTTGTGAACACGATCACACATTCTAGAGCTCCCTTGACGAGGCGGCTATATAGTTCCAAGTGGTCTGTGTTTACTAAGTGGTGTGCTGCTAAAGGTTTGGATCCACAAGAATGTGGGGTCCAGCGGGTGCTCTCCTTCCTCCAAGAGCTTTTGGAACTGGGCAGGTCCCCTTCCACGCTCAAAGTGTATGTGGCGGCTATAGCAGCGTTCGCTCAGACGACGCTCGGCAGCACGCTAGGAAGGAACGAGCTCATTATCCGTTTCCTCAGAGGAGCTAGACGGATGAATCCCCTCGACCCCCCTCGGTTCCTATCTGGGATTTGTCCTTGGTCTTGGAGGCCCTGAAGGCTCATCCCTTTGAAACACTCGAAGCTGTGGAACCAAAGCTCCTTTCACTTAAAGCCGCGTTTCTGATAGCTCTGGCTTCAGTAAAGCGCATGGGGGATCTGCACGCGCTCTCCGTGAGCCCGGCGTGTCTTGAGTTCGGTCCGAATGACTCCAAGGTCATCCTCAGACCGAGGCATGGTTATGTCCCCAAAGCGATCGGTACTCCCTTCAGGGCAAAGATAATCTCCCTCTCGACTCTGCCAGCATCCGATGAGGGGGACGGTGGCAATGTCCTCTGCCCTGTCAGGGCATTGAGAGTTTACATATGCTGGGATACATATGCTATATGCACGGCGCGCACGGCGTCGACAATGAGTTCCCGTAGCGTAAGTGAACTTACGCAATACGAGAGAACCTCTCGTAAGAGAACGATACTCGGTTACTTAACGTAACCTCGGTTCTCTCTAGAAGAGGGAACGAGTATTGTGTTCCTTGCCGTGCGCCCCACGGGCTTTTACGCTTCAGAATACGAAAACCGAATTTCCAGCCTGCGAGCCCTGCTTATATACACGTGGCCACACCCTACCTGTAGGCAAATGAGACGTGAGGGGTGCGAAGCGCCCTCATTGGTTGCCACGTCACGCGGGCTCGCCGATAGGCTGCAGCAGTTGCCAGTGGTGCAGCCAATAGACACGCTGGAATAGCTTGCTATGGTCTGCCAGGCTGCCGCACTGCGTTGACAATGTTACAAAAATTAAGGATAATTTTGTGGTTTTTCAGAATCTCGAAGAAAGAATACTTTCCCGTAGCGTAGCGTAAGTGAACTTATGCAATACTCGTTCCCTCTTCTAGAGAGAACCGTGGTTACGTTAATAACCGAGTATCGTTTCTTTGTCCCTGTAATAAGTGCACTGTAAGTTGCTTTGGATAAAAGCGTCTGCCAAATGCATAAATGTAAATGTAAGTAAATTGACCTCATGAAGCGTGCAGCCACCCAGTAGAGCATTACAATAATCTAGTCTTGAGGTCATGCAAACAAACTTCTGCATTTTGTCTGTATGTCGTAATTTAGATATATTTTACATTTTGTTTTTTTTGCATTTCTTTGAAATGTCTTATTTTGTTGTATTTATTAATTTATAAAGCAACTTTTAGGATACAAAGTAACTCCAAAGTGCTATACAGTACAAATAACAAACAAAAAATTATAAATGCAATAAAAAAAAACAGAACAACAACCAATCAAAACCCATTAAAAACTGTTGTTATGCAGAAAAGGAAAAAAAGTAATTCAGGTTTGGAACTAAATTACAAAATTTTAGTCTACCACAACCTCATTTAGAAAAATATATAAATTATGACTATTTTCATAAAATGGTTATCTGCAATCATAACTTTATTTGGAGAGTGTATAGCTACAGGTACCTGTTTCTGTACAGAGATTTTTTTTTATTACAAAAGAAAAGGAAAGTGGTCTTGCTGTTCTGTGATTTTTATTTAATTTTAACTTCTTTTTTTTTATTCTTCTTTTCTTTCTCTGTGATCAGATCACCATAGAGGACAGTGACTCAGATGAGAATGTTTCATTTTTAAAATGTTCCAGGACAAAACAAAAGTAAGTGGTTGGCATGTTTATATTTACTTTGATCTACCAGGTTTTTCAAGTTAACTGGCATGGACTTCTAAAGGCTTCTAGTGAAGGAATGCTCCGGATATATCCAAAGAAATAAATATTTAAGAAATTAGTTGGGCTTGGCTCATTGGACTATTATTTGTATGACTAAAAATTGTGTCAAGCGTTGCAGTATCAGTATTAGTTTTATTTCCTAGATTGAAAACAGCTTTGATATCAGGCAAACTGGCAATAGAAAACCCGTTATTAAACTGTTATCTTCCCTTGAACGCTTGTATTTAATAGGTTTGTTAAAGGAACATGACATCTTTTTTTCCCCTTTAATGCCTGAAAAAATATATACTCTGAATGAAACTAATAACTAAAAATGACATCAAAAGTAAGAGAACATACACCAGACAATATTACTTATCAGCACACTTTATTCACATATGCAAAGACAGGTTTCCTGGATTGAGTTAAGTAGAGAAACCTATGCTATGTACTGTAAAATGTAAAAAAATAAAGTAAGAAAATGTCTTGACCATATCTTCCCTCTTTGCTTAACCAATAGGCTGACTTCATTAAGCTCCAGTAAAAGAGGCTCCCAGAGCCAGAGCCAATCTTTTAAAGGAGTATGCTTTGATGACGACGATGAGGTAGTGTTATTGTACAATGATCTTTGTGTTGGATTTGTTCACAAATTGATCTATACCTTTTTTCTCCTCTCAGGATGAGTTTGATCCATTCAAGGGCTCAAGGCGGCAGCGCAGATGAGGAAATCATTCCAACTGCTTGTATAGTTCCCCTCAGTGCTTCCACCGTTTTTTGCAGAGATTTCAGTAAAATAGTTTGTTCAAGGTTTACATGACTACAGTTGTTTTAAAAACGTGTTGCTGAATGTTGATCACTGCTGTCTTTTATACTGGTCTTTTATTGTCCCAAGGCTTTATTTGAGGACATGCATTCATGTGTGTTTATCAAAGCAAAAGTGTGTGTATGACTGTTCCATGCCATGCCATGTCACTTTTCTTATTTGTACATTCATTAGAAAATAATTTTTGCTACAGGACAGAATATTCTTGTATTTACTGCTGACAATTCAGACAGGGGGAGTCATAGTTTGTTAAATCATATAATTAACAATAAGTGCTTTAATAGAATGGGGTCTAATCTAGTTTAAAAACCAAAGCTTAATAAGTGTTGTCTGTAGTATTTCAATTTGCCATTAGTTTGACATCAGTCAAATGTCTCTTTAATGGGTTAGTGTTTGTTTCGTATTTATTAGTTTATTAGTCCAGGGAAGAGACAACGTCTCTAAATTATGATATCTAGAAATCTTTATATCTAAATTTTGAGGGCTTCCAATCTTTTTTTTGTTTTGTTTTTTTTAAATATGTGAGCATTAGTACATCATATATACTGTCATGAGACAAGTTCTTTTCAATTGATATAGTAAACACTGATCCAATGTAGTGTTTAATTGGTACAGTTCAGTTCCCTAGTTCAACGGTTCATTAAAAATATAATTGTTAAAACTGTTCAAAAGGAATTTTTGTTTTGCTATTTGCAGTAGCAAGTTTCAAGCTCTTGTGCGCTTTAACGCACCCTTATAGGATGTAGAGAATATCTACCGCGAAATGATAGTGCAGTACTGTCTCCAGTCACTTTTGTGTACATTCTGCTGTAAATAACACCTTTTGTGTTCAGTGGAAGAAAGTAATCAAGGCTTCAAAAGTCAATGGTGAGTAAATGATAACCGAAAGGACTTTTTTTTTAGTTGAATTATCAATTTCAGGCACCGACCTTTAGCAATAATAATCTGTTTTACAATAACCATCACTGTAGATGGATGAGCTTGAGTCAAGAGTGAATACTGATCATGTCAGGTTTGATTTGACTAAAATCACTATACTCAAATTTTAAACCACTGTAAAATCTGTTAATTTAAGTTTTTAAAAAAATATTCAAGTAATAGGTTTTAGAATATAGGCTTTTCCATCATATAAAAACCTAAGAAAAGCGTTTACTTATTACTTTTAAGAACTGAAGTACACTTTATAAACATGGTGTAGAAACAATTCTCAGAAAATGGTGGTAAATTTCACAAATAATTACAAAGAAGCGTCAAGTAATAGCCTACACTGAATTAAGCATGAAATAGATAGATTGAACTAGTATTTTTCTGTTAAATCATCTTTATTTGCAGGTTTTTTTTTAATTCAGTGTACAACAGGGTTTCCGCGGAGTCATAAAAAGTCTTAAATTTAATAATACAAATTTTAGGCCATAAAAAGTCATAAAAACATCCGGATTTTCCATACATGGTCATAAATTACATTTAGCCACGTCTTAAATTTATATGCTCATTCGTTCATTGGTTCCACCATCGCCTTTTCCCCCTGAAAATGTGCTGGCGGTGGCATTCATTCGTTTCGCCTGTTGTAGTTCTGTCTGAGGAATCTGGGTGGTATCACAGCGTTCCAGGTGCATGCGGCAGTGCAGCAAACAGACTTGTCGGAATGGACTTTAACAGAAACCTGCGCAAACTCACAAGAGTCTCCTCAGCTTATTACTGTATATGTCGTTGAGTCACTGCTTAGTTTTACTGAAATTATGGCTGGGCATTAAACGATACCGGAACAAAACTCATTTGAACCGTGCGCCACATGGACCATTTATCCGCTCCGCTCAAAGTCCAAACGGCAGCGCAGCGCGTTTACTCTGATCGGTCTCGGTCACAAGATCCAGTGAGAATCGCTTGAATTCAGCGAAGAACACAAATGTCTCAGTGATTTAAACCAGTTTAAAGGCAGATGAAACAGCGCTGACAAACAGGAGAAACGCTGTGCGCAACAATACAGTTAGAAGGCGTTTCCATCAACAAATCCCCATCATTTACCATGGATTTACTGTAACGTTAGCTTAGTAATATTAACTCCACCGTGAAATGTGGGATATACATATTGAATTGAATCGTATTTTATTATTAATGTAGACAATGTATTAAAGGACTAATGGAATATAATTAAAGTATTTAATGTATTTAGGATACTATTGTTTTTCATACATTTCATGAAAATACGTGCCATCAAAGTCAGGCAACACAAACCTGTTTCAAGACTTGAAACAATATCCTCCATTAGCACATGCAGAAAATAAGAAATTAATTTTCCAATACAGGTATTTATTTTGTTAAGGACAAATGACAAATGTTTGAATGTTTTACCTCAGATTTTTGAAATGTTCTGACAATAAAGAGTAGTTTAAAACCACAATTAATGCTCTGGTTTCTACAATTTTCATTTACGAACAAAAATCTGCCTTTAAACTTGAAAGAAATAAAGATTTGACATTTATCGTGATAATTATCGATATTGACAGATATATTAGGATAATTGTTTAGTGTTGTTCCTGTTATTGATACTTAGGAAAAGGGAGCCTTCAGTTTGTTACTCTTAAGAAAATGGAACCTTTAAATAATGAAACTTTTAAAGAAACTACTTTTAAACTACTTTTAAAGAAAGTCAATAAAAAAAAAATCTTTTTTGAAAGGAAGTTATTTTTCCTAATTCGTTTAGGTCATAAATTTAAATCATAATGGTCATAAAAAGGTCTTAAAAAGTCTTAAATTTGACTGACTAAACCCTGCAGAAACCCTGTACAAGTAAATCTGGTTCCCTTTCAGTCAGTACACTACACTACTGTTACGTCAGTTACTGACGAAATGGGCTCTTTCTCTAGAAGCCAATCGCCTTTTGAGATCTACAAAACGAACCAATGGCATGGAAATGCCATGGGTCTGCGTAATTTGCATAATGCAACCCCGCCTCACCGCGTGGGTATAAAGGGCGTTGCACTCAGTGTTGCCAAGTCCGCGGTTTTCCCGCGGAATTGGGCTACTTCAACACTATTGCCGCGGGCTGTTTTTTATGTCCGCGGGTTGAAGCGACCCCAATTATATGATATTTAGCCCCGGGAATGCCAATTTTAGTAGGCAACCATGCCAAAAAAACACATATTTAACCCGTTAACATGCCGACGGGCCGTCAGCGGCACGTTGGTGGTTGAAGTCGGTATGACATGGTTTAGACGCGAAATACAAAAACTCAACAAAAAAAAAGCTGAACATGCCTCATATCACCGGAAAGCTGAGAGTCTTGTGATTCGAACGATGTAAACCATTTTAAGATACAATCAACACAGCAGGTACAATCATTGGATGTGTCAGACCACCAAAAAGCGAAGATACTGAAGAAAAACTGAAGAAACTCACCTATAAGCCTCCTGCAAGTCCACTAATCCATAACATTCCACCAAAAACGGTCTGGTTACACTGTGCAGGGTCCAGTCAATCCAATTCAGTGAGATATTTAGTCCATAACACATGCATATGTCAATAAACATCCATGGATCATAGTAGCATCACTTCAAATTAGCCGATGGAGCAATCAAAACATTGAATTATTCTGTCTATAGTTCTATGAAAACATGTAAACATTCGCGATTGTTGGATATCAAAATGACCGCTAACTTCTCCCCTTTAGATTGACACCTCATATGAACCAATCGGTGTATCTAAGCGGTGTCAACAGGCTTCAATGGCCAACGAGCGCCCCAGATGTAGGATGTACCACCCTCACTTTGATTGGCAGTAGTTTGATCCAATTACATCAGAATTTGAAAATGACGGTCTTGTCTGATAGCCAATTAAATTCTGAAAAGATTAATATGCAGCTTTACCAGGCCGATTCAACCTGTCGGCATATAGACACGTGCGCAAAACGTGACACCAATCCATGCGCCCGTGCGCAAAACAGTGACGCGTTGGTCCAGGTGCAGAGTGACGACGTGTGCAAAGTTAGGAGTGAGTTGTAGTTTGGAGAAAGTTTGGTAAGTCAACAATGGCGAAGAGAACGACGAAAACACACTTTTCACTTGATGAAGTAGTGGAACAATGCACTCGGCGTGACAGTGATGAGTCGGATGATGACATTAGTGAAGATGAGAGCGAGGTTTCCTTCGTTGACTCGATAGCGGAGGAGATGTCATTCTCGACAAGTAAGTGTTTTATCATATTTTATAACATTTGTATGTGGTATATACTGTATGTAACGTTACCTAGTGTTTTGAGGTGTCCTATGTATTTAGTGTACATGGAGTGTATGTGTTTGTATGTGCGCGCCTGCAAAGGTGAGTTTGTTTGCGTTCGTGTGTGTGTTTGTGCGCTCCTGGAAAGGTGTGTTTGTTTGCGTTCTTGTGCGTTCGTGTGTGTGTCATGCACCGGTGTTTATGTCTGGTTTTTGAGTGTTTGTGTTTCTTTATATATATATATATTATGTGTGTGTGTGTATATATATATATATATATATATATATATATATATATATATATATATATATATATATATATATATATATATATATATATATATATATAATATGTGTGTGTGAGCATGTAAACAATAGTATAATACAGAAAATGTGTAAATGTTTTGTAAATAATTTTTCTTTGTTTTGTTTTTTTCTTGTATCACAGACAATCATCCGACATCGAAACGGATGAAGACTGGGAGCCAGTCAGCGCAAAACTCCAAACTGAGGGACATGACAGCACATCAGAAGAGGAAGCACACCCCACAACATGTTGCCAATAATATGTAAAAAAACATATTTGGAAAATGTGTAAATAGTTATATTGTGATATTTATAGATGTGAGATATATAGATGTGAGATATATATATATATATATATATATAAGTTTTAAAATAAAAAAACTTAATCCCATAGCACTTGTTTTGTCTCTTTATTTGCAGTTTAGTTTCAAGAATTGAAAAAAAAACACTAATGTATGTTTCAGTTATGTGTCAGCAATCATTGACAGTGAATCTAGATAAAGAATATAATAGCTCCAAGTGTAACCTTTCATTAGAGACCAAAATTATGACTGTACATCAAAGCATTCAAGTATAAAAGCATGTAATGTGTTTATGGTTCCAAAGGGCCATTTGGAGTCTCCAAGTGGCCTTTTTTGGGGAGCGCCTAGACATAAGTTTAGATAAACATGTGTAAAACACTCATTTTCTAAGGTATTGTTATCAAATTTGAAATTGAGCTTGGTAAGGCTTCATGCTGTGATCACATTGTGTTTTCCAGCTAATACCTGCCAAATATAGTCATCTGCAGGCATCTGTTTACAAAAAAAAAGTAGGCGGAATATTTTTTTTCCATTTTTCAGTGTGTTCAAAATTCTATTACTCAACACCAGTAGGACTTTGAGTGATTCTGACTGTTTAGGAACAAACCTCAGAGTGTCACCTTTCAAAAGATACCAAAACCATGCATATACTCCAAATGGTTCAAGAACAGTATGCAATTAATTTTGGGTATGCCTTTTTTCAGGCGTTTTAGGCAAAATTGACAGAAATATTAAGGGGTTAACCCCCAAATGCGATTTTTACTGGAGATACCCCCCTGAAACGAGATTGGGCTTGTTTTGGGCTAGTTTTGAGTAGCAATTGGGCGGGTTTTGTTGTGAAAACCTGGCAACCCTGGTTGCATTGTATACTCGCATTATGTTTCTGCTTCAGAGCCGAGTATCAATTGCCTGTGCGTTGTATATCTATTCAAGACGAGCTTCTCTCCAGAGTCAAATCAAATCACTTTATTTGTCACTCTACCATATGCACAAGTGCAACAGCAGGTGAAATTCTTAGGTGCAGTCCGAGCAACATAGTAGTCATGACATGACATGTACAACATTTAAGCAACAACAGATTACACATCTGATGCGCCCACAATTACTCACAGCACAGTATACACTACAATAACAATAAATAATTTACACAATGTGAGTGTAGTTCTCACAGCTTTAAACAATATACACATACTTACAATATACATATACAGGGAGTACAGAATTTTTAGGCAAATGAGTATTTTGACCACATCATCCTCGTTATGCATGTTGTCTTACTCCAAGCTGTATAGGCTGGAAAGCCTACTACCAATTAAGCATATTAGGTGATGTGCATCTCTGTAATGAGAAGGGGTGTGGTCTAATGACATCAACACCCTATATCAGGTGTGCATAATTATTAGGCAACTTCCTTTCCTTTGGCAAAATGGGTCAAAAGAAGGACTTGACAGGCTCAGAAAAGTCAAAAATAGTGAGATATATTGCAGAGGGATGCAGCAGTCTTAAAATAGCCAAGCTTCTGAAGCGTGATCATCCAACAATCAAGCGTTTCATTCAAAATAGTCAACAGGGTCGCAAGAAGCGTGTGGAAAAACCAAGGCGCAAAATAACTGCCCGTGAACTGAGAAAAGTCAAGCGTGCAGCTGCCAAGATGCCACTTGCCACCAGTTTGGCCATATTTCAGAGCTGCAACATCACTGGAGTGCCCAAAAGCACAAGGTGTGCAATACTCAGAGACATGGCCAAGGTAAGAAAGGCAGAAAGTCGACCACCACTGAACAAGACACACAAGCTGAAACGTCAAGACTGGGCCAAGAAATATCTCAAGACTGATTTTTCTAAGGTTTTATGGACTGATGAAATGAGAGTGAGTCTTGATGGGCCAGATGGATGGGCCCGTGGCTGGATTGGTAAAGGGCAGAGAGCTCCAGTCCGACTCAGACGGCAGCAAGGTGGAGGTGGAGTACTGGTTTGGGCTGGTATCATCAAAGATGAGCTTGTGGGGCCTTTTCGGGTTGAGGATGGAGTCAAGCTCAACTCCCAGTCCTACTGCCAGTTTCTGGAAGACACCTTCTTCAAGCAGGAAGAAGTCTGCATCCTTCAAGAAAAACATGATTTTCATGCAGGACAATGCTCCATCACACACGTCCAAGTACTCCACAGCGTGGCTGGCAAGAAAGGGTATAAAAGAAGAAAATCTAATGATATGGCCTCCTTGTTCACCTGATCTGAACCCCATTGAGAACCTGTGGTCCATCATCAAATGTGCGATTTACAAGGAGGGAAAACAGTACACCTCTCTGAACAGTGTCTGGGAGGCTGTGGTTGCTGCTGCACGCAATGTTGATGGTGAACAGATCAAAACACGGACAGAATCCATGGATGGCAGGCTTTTGAGTGTCCTTGCAAAGAAAGGTGGCTATATTGGTCACTGATTTGTTTTTGTTTGGTTTTTGAATGTCAGAAATGTATATTTGTGAATGTTGAGATGTTATATTGGTTTCACTGTTAAAAATAAATAATTGAAATGGGTATAAATTTGTTTTTTGTTAAGTTGCCTAATAATTATGCACAGTAATAGTCACCTGCACACACAGATATCCCCCTAAAATAGCTAAAACTAAAAACCACTTCCAAAAATATTCAGCTTTGATATTAATGAGTTTTTTGTGTTCATTGACAACATGGTTGTTGTTTAATTATTAATGTTGAAAATGAATCCTCAAAAATACAACTTGCCTAATAATTCTGCACTCCCTGTACTTTAAACAATATACACTAAACAATATACATTACGCTATAATAATAATAATAATAATATACAATGTATAGTATACAATATTATTCACAAATTGAAATCCAAAGTGCAATAGATGCTGTATGATAAATAAATGTGTATATAATGTGTGTGTATCTACAGTGGGTTGTGCTGAGTGATATTCTGTCCAGTGTGTGTTATGATACTGATGGATCAGGAGTTAAGGAGTCTAATTGCTTGTGGGAAGAAGCTGTTCTGGAGTCGGCTGGTGCGTGTTCTGATGCTGCGGTACCGTCTGCCTGATGGCAGCAATGAGAGCAGCCCATGGTTCGGGTGGCTAGAGTCTCTGATGATCCTCTGAGCTCTCTTCACACACCGCCTGGCGTAACGAGCGGATGACACCATGTCTCTCACCGCATCACAAGGTGGGCTGGATTCCTCCGGAGATGAAGATTCGGCTGTGCTGCCTCCTTCGGGAGCTCCTGCATTGCCCGAGTCTGATCCGGAGCTTACGGCCATGCTTTCCCGGGCAGCTGAGAGCCTTGGGCTTGTGTGGAACCCTCCGCCATGTCCCGAACGTTCGAGGCTGGATGATTGGTATCTGGGGGCGGCCCGTGCCGAAGGCGCGCGCCAACCCCCAGTGCCCTTCTTCCCGGAAGTGCATGAGGAGGTGTCGAAATCGTGGAAGTCTCCCCTGACTTTTCGCGATCGCTCAGCATCTACCTCCGCCTTCGTTGTTCTCGATGGCGGCACGGAGAAAGGGTACACTGGGGTCCCTTCGGTTGAACGCTCTGTCCCGATGCAGCTTTGCCCGCAGAGCGCTTCAACCTGGCGCGGTGACCCTAAGGAAAGGCTATTTATTTTAAAGCACATTTAAAACAGATTGTACAGCACTTTGGTCAGCTGTAGATATCACTAAATACAAAGAAGTACAAAAACTTAAAAAAAAAAAAATATATATATATATTATAATATAACTAAAAAATGTATTTCAAATTACCGTACATTGATTCAAAAGCAAGAGAAAAAAGATGTCTTTAGTGCAGATTTAAAACGTTCAACATCGGAGGAAAGCCTAATGTGGACCAGCAGATCATTCCACAGCCGTGGGGCCGCAACAGAAAAAGCATGATCACCTTTTAACAGGCTGATGTTGACCGTGCCGCGGTCACGTTTGAAATTAAAAGACCTTAAGGGCCTAGAGCAGGGGTTTCAAACTCGTGGCCCGCAGGATGATATTTTGTGGCCCCCTTCTTGACACAAAGTTTAGTGTTAATGCGGCCGGCGCCTTGCTCTGAAAAGTACCTTTTTGCGGAATCGTTGCGTGTGCAGCGCTTGCCAGAGAGTAAAAGAGAGAGAGAGAGAGAGAGAGAGATGGCTCGCCCCTCCCTCGTGCAGTATAATTGGTTGACACCGCATGATTGACAGGAACAGACGAACGAAGCTGATCAGACAGTTGAAACGAATGTGGTCTGACAGCGCTCGTCAATGTCAAAATGATTGAGATGGCCAATCAAATCAAAGTAGACGGGGTTTACGTTCTCCTTTGGCTCGCCTCGTGCAAAGTAAACGGGGTTTACGTTCTCCTTTGGCTCGCCTCGTGCACACTAGTGATGGGAAGTTCGGATAATTTTACTGACTCGGATCTTTGAATCTCGTTCAGCAAAATGAACGAATCTTTTTTCAAGTCACACTGCATGAAAAGTGGAGTTTTCGTCAGTATGTGGCACTGTAGATTGCCGTGAAACTTCAGGTTTACGACTGTGCACGGCAATTTGCAGGCAACTCCGAAAACTGCCGTAAATTGACGGAAATTGACGTGGGCCTTGCTTGGCAGTTGTCCCCCCATGACCCCGCCTCCCCTTAATTCTAGGGGAGGCTTTATCATGTAAATGAACATGCTGTGAGCTACACAAATGCAAATCAGAGTAGCAGCAGGGGGAGTTTTATCTAGGTTCTGAATTTTTTTAACTAAAACAAGTTTAAAGTTTAAGTTAAAATGTTAACTTAAATTTAAGTTAAATGTACTCGTTTTAGTTCACATTACTAAATTTTTAGGGCAAACAGTTTGCTCCAATTTTTTAAGTAGATTCAACTTGTCCGGGCTCACAGTGTAGATTAATTACTCTGTATGTCATTAGCAATAACCAATGTTATGTAAAAAAAAATATATACAGGACAGCAGTTCATGTCTTCAACCTTTAGAGAGGTTATGTGATGCAACAAGACAATGAACCAAAGCACACAAATAAATCAAGTAAAGCATACAGTTTACATACCAAAATTAATTTTTCCACCCTGCACTGTGAATGATTTTTTAAATGGCTATTAATCATAAATGTGAAAAGTACAAGTTTGTGTGTTTATAGTTAAGTCAGATTGTGTTTTTCTGCAATTGTCATTTAAATTGAGCTCACACCACATTTTATGAATTATCAATGCAGATTTTCAAGAGGTGGTTTCCTGGACAGGGTTTAAATTATGCCAAGAGTAGGCCTAATCTAGTAAATCGCGAGTTAAAAAATTGTTGCCTGGAACAAAGATTAAGCACAGATTACTAACACCTGGACTATGAGTCCTGAACTAAAATAAACTGGATTCATTTACAGTTTTATCTAATTGCTTACACACAATTTCTGAAAATATGGCTCCATTTCTTGTAACTACACACAAAACACACAACATGCAAAACATCAGACATCGCTTGCGAAAGCAACACTTTGTGCAAAACTATTTTAACTCTTCCAAAAATGTTGTTTTTATCTAACTACACACAAATATGCACAACTGGGGAATTTACAGTTGAACTGAAATCAGTTGAACTGAAATCAGCTGAACTGAATCAACACTGAAGTCACTTGAGCTGAATATTGACACTATATTGGCTTGTTAGAGCCGGTTTACAGCAGAATTTGTTTTGAACTTGTTACTGAAGCTGCTATGAAACAATATATTTTGTTGTATGCATATTCTTTCTTTCTCAAACCTTAGTTTTGATTTCTAAGTGATCAATTTATGTATAAGTGTTTTCACACATGATCATTGGCTGTATGGGTCCTCAGTAAATTAAAGTGGCATTTAAATGGCAAAAGTTATTCTTGTCTCTATAACTTATGGCTTCATAAAGACACGTTTATGGGTAAATAAAATATTAATAATATAAATAAAATGTATATCAAAACATATTTTAAATATAATGAAGTCATTTTATTATAGCACTCATCAGATGTTCCTGGAAACAAAACAGAGACAGAACAGTATAAACAAACTAAACACCAAATTACAAAAACATTATTATGTGAAAGTGAATAAAGGGGTGTGTGTGTGTGTGTGTGTGTGTGTGTGCGTGTGCGTGTGCGTGTGCGTGTGCGTGTGCGTGTGCGTGTGCGTGTGCGTGTGCGTGTGCGTGCACGTGCGCGCGTGCACGTGCGCGCGTGCACGTGTGCGCGTGTACGTGTGCGCGTGTACGTGTGTGTGTACGTGTGTGTACGTGTGTGTGTGTACGTGTGCGTGTGCGTGTGCGTGTGCGTGTGCGTGTGCGTGTGCGTGCGTGTGCGTGTGCGTGTGTGTGTGTGTGTGTGTGTTTTCAGTTATAAATATGTGCTGTGTAAATTAGCCTATATATACTTTTAGAAATTATATATAGCCTAACTTTAAAAAACAAACAATAACCCATATAGATAAATTATAATAATTGTATAATATTAAGCATTTACTTAATATACATTGTAACATTAGGCTACTTTACTCTAGCACAGTAGTCAGTTAAGCAATGAATTAATATCTTATATTAATATGTATGTAGCCTAGGCTACATCTAAAGGTAAGTCTGCTTTAAAAAAAAAAAATACACTTCGACATGTACAGAATGTGCGCGTTAAGAAACACGTTCAAATGTGTCTTCTAAACATGTTAAAACTGTGCGTCGACTGTGTGTGTATGCCTGTTACACGACCAGAATGTGCGTGTCTACACATACAAAAGAAACACGTAAAAAATTGCTGCATTGACACGGACAAACAGTGCGTGTTGAAACCATAGACCGTAAAAAAATATGGACGACGCGACTTCATTGACTTCCGCTGACCAAAGTTGAAGCTTTCATAGGCCCGCTCACGCTCACGGTGCTGACATCTTGGGACCGAGTCTGCGCAGTAGCGATCTCGGGACCGGAGTTGCGCAGTAGAGAACAGGAAGTAGAGGCGCGATTATCAAAAGCCCGCCCACACTCTCGCAGATGCAGAACAATTCATTATGTTGGTGTGAAAGAACGAGACTAGGACCCGAAGACTGACTCGAGAGATGAACTAATCATTTTTGTTTCTGCATTCAACCTATGGGGACTTGAAGGAATGACTCAAAGAAGACTTGAGATGAACTAATCAAATCTGTTTCCGCCGGTACAGACTGCATATCCGTGCCCTAATATGGGGCTGGGACTTGATGAACGAACGACTCAAGAAATTAACTAATCATTTCTGATTTCTGTAGTAGCCTGAGATGTTGCGCAATGCAACATTACAAAATGAACGAATCGCTCTCTAAGACAACTCGTTGTTCCCGAGTCATATTAAGGATTTGTTCAAAATGAACAAATCGTTCATGAACGACACATCACTAGTGCACACTGCACAGTCTTCACACACAGACGAGTGCGTCAATCTATCGCTTAATGCCATTGCTGAGAGAGACTATTCTTTCAGGTGAAATCACAAAACAAAATGCAAACGTGTCCATGGTATTAATATACAATCATTGATGAACATCTTTGATTTTAATGAAGAAAAACTACATGAGAGCGGATTAGAACCCGAACCTTTGACACGGTTGACAAAAATTCTACCACCAGACCACTAGAGATTTCAAAAGTTCATTATGGATCTATGTATTTATTCACTCACTCATGCAAAGAATATCAGGACTTATAATATATTTGACGCAAATATTGTTTACAAAAAGACAATATTGTCCCAAAAAGATTATTTCCCAACTAGAATTAGACCTAGAATTTTGCTCAATGTTCTGTTTGACCTGGTTACGGCCTTGCTACGGCCAATCTTTTGGTGATAAAAACGCTTTCAATTTTGCAATAGATCTGTTGATAAAAGCTACTCTTCACTACTGAATTGATTTGCTTATCGAACTTAAGGTTGTTATCGAAAATCACTCCCAAATTTTTGCATGACCATGAGAGTTTACAGATAAAGGACCCAAATGGTAATCTATCTGTAAAATAGTACAACTACTAAAACTACAATTTCACTTTTGGAGTCATTCAACGTTAAAAAATTAGCTGCCAGCCAGCATCTTACCTCAGCAGGACAGTTCAACAGAGCGTGTGTATCAAAGCTATCCTCATGTTTCAAAGGGAAGTACACCTGGGTATCATCTGCGTTAAAATGTTAAGGAATGTTATGCTTTCTAAAAATTTTGCCTAAAGGGAGCAAGTACAGTGAAAACAGTAGTGGGCCCAAAATAGATCCCTGTGGTACACCACAAGTTAATGATACCGAGGAGGAGGAAAAGTTTGCAACCTCCACAGAAAATGTTCTATCAGAGAGATAGGATTTTAACCAATTCAATGCGGTGCCTTGAACTCCTATACACCCACTCAACCGTTCAAGCAAGATAGCATGATCAATAGTGTCAAAAGCTGCACTAAGGTCCAAAAGGACCAAAATAGCACAGTTTCCTGAATCCAAAACAATCAAAAGATCATTCAACACCTTCACCAAAGCTGACTCTGTGCTATGATATTGTCTAAAACCAGACTGAAATTTGTCTAATAAATTATTCTCACTTAAAAATAAAGTCAATTTATGAAGGACAACTTTTTCCGTTACTTTTGATAAGAATGGTAATTTTTAGTTTGGACGGTAGTTCTCCAAAATGTATGGGTCTGAACTGATCTTTTTATGAAGTGGATTCACTACTGCATGTTTCAAAATTGGTGGAACAATGCCTTGAGATTGGGAAGTGCTGGGTGTCGTTGAACCTTTTGTTTTAACAATAATAAATAGGAACCTAAGAAGACGAGGAGGCATCACATCCAAGGAGCAAGAGGAGAGCTTCATTGTATGGAGAACATCCATAAGAAAGGAAGAGGAAACAGGCTCAAACTCAGTTAAGCAGGCTTAACATGGGTCGATAACGGATTAATTCAAATCAAATTTGGGGATTGATGATCAAATAGTAAAATAATAAAAAATTATTTTACCCACAAAAAACTTCAGGAAGTCACAGATTGTAGGTGTGGCATCAGGGAAAGAAAGCATAGTGGGGTTAAGTACATTACATTGTACATTGTGCTGAATAAAACCTTTGGGCTATGTGAATGCTTTAATATCAAATTTGAAAAATATTTTTCTCTTGTAGCCTTAACAGAGCGCTGGTAACTCCCCATGCAATCTTTCATGATATTTGGAGCCTATCTTTTTTTCCACTTTCTTTCAGCTTTCCTCCACTCCTGTCTAGCGGCACGAGTTTCCCTATCAAGCCAAGGTTGCGTTTGTAATTTGGGTTTCTTAATTTTAAATGGTTTGTTCACTTCAAAAACACAACTCTTTAACCTGGCTTACACATAACACATTATCAATTTCTAATATCAAGTAAAATGATTGTCACAAAGCTCGAATCATTTCAAATTGGTTTCTTGAACATGACAATGAGTTCACTGTACTAAAATGGCCCCCACAGTCACCAGATCTCAACCCAATAGAGCATCTTTGGGACGTGGTGGAACGGGAGCTTCATGCCCTGGATGTGCATCCCACAAATCTCCATCAACTGCAAGATGCTATCCTATCAATATGGGCCAACATTTCTAAAGAATGCTTTCAGCACCTTGTTGAATCAATGCCACGTAGAATTAAGGCAGTTCTGAAGGCGAAAGGGGGTCAAACACAGTATTAGTATGGTGTTCCTAACAATCCTTTAGGTGAGTGTATAATGTGGTCTTTGTTACTTAAAGGGATTTAACAACTAAACCGGTTTCGGTTTCTTCGTTTTTTTTCCTCTTTTCTTGTGGATGATCCAGCCACTTCAATGATTTTCAAGTCTACAGGAGGATTTTATTCCTGTTCATACTTTCAGCATACTATACCAAAATCCCTGCAAAGTACAACATTTGACTAAATGATGACAGAATTTTCATTTTTGAGCGAACTATCCCTTTAATTTGTCAAACAAAAATGAAACAATGTAGCATGATAACACATGGTGAACAAATGCAAACAGGCATGTTCGACAGTAATAATGTGGCATAATGGCAAAAAACTAATGTACAAAAAAATTACAAAAATGTACAAAACTTTGACAAAGAGTGATTTTTTTTATTGTTATAATAGTGATTTTATAACGGCTAAATATAAATGTGAAAAGATGTTGCCTATATTAGAAATGGCAAATGAAACAATGCGTCCATCTAGTGGTTTTAGTTGAAATTTCATTTTATTTTAAAAGTGATGTTTTCCAGTAGATGGCAGCAATCTTCCACTAAACCAAGGCACAATTTGTTATCTCCAAATGTAAATCTTCTTTAAAGTGAATTTTACACAAACTGGTTTAAACAAACACATATATGAAATTATTGAGCTATGGAAAAATAATAAATAAATAAAGCTGAACTGCTGCTTGAATTTTTGTGCCAGGAGTGGCATAAAGTTGCTTAACAGCAATGTGACCAACTGATAAGGAGCATGCCAAGAGGCATGAAATATTGATTTCATAAGTTAGTCTTGTGTTGTTTAAAAATGAATATAAACTTGTTTTCTGTGCAGTATTCAAAGTCTGAAAACATGGCATATGTTTTTTATTTTGAAATTATTTTTTTTGTGTTACAGCTTCTATGCACAGAATGACTGTAAATACATCTTGTATGCGTGGAGCTTGCACTGCTTCTATTGCTGCTTCTTTCATAACGTTGATCAAAAGGCTAAATCAAAAACTAACTTAGGATACGTTTTGTCATTGCACTGCTTACAAGTAATAACTTTCTCTAGCTGTGTAAGAATATACTTTCTAAACATCCTTTTCCGGTGTGCATTAAAGAGACTACATGAAAAAATACTATAGTATATTTTAGTAAAATTACTCTAGTAAATACTATAGTGTTTTTGAACCGTACTATAGTAAATATACTACAGTAAATTGACAAAGTGTAGTAAATACTATAATATACTACAATAAACTACAATTTGTAGTATCTTTACTATGTATGGTTCTATAGTATTTACTAGAGTAATTTTACTGTAATTTTACTATAGTATTTTTTTAACTTGGGTATGCACTTGTTTCATTGCATTGAATACAAAAACTGACTTATTCATTTGTCCATTGAAGAGATAACACATGCTGTTACATCGCATTGAAGATCTGAAACTGTTGCATTGCATTGAAGATCTGAAACTGAGGTCTGAGATCTATGTTACTCTTTGAGGACTTATTATCCAGCAATGTGTTCAATAGGTCAAGCAATATGTTCAATAGATCAAGTTATGGACTATTGGTCGGCTGTTGTAACATTAGAAGGTGTATAGTATAGTATGTATAGAAATGTCAAAATCGGGGACACATTAGCCAGAAATACATTCAGTAGGTCAAATTGAAACTATTTTCTGATTGATATAACATCAGAAGTCTATGGGAATGTCCAGTGTTAAAGTTCCAGGTTTCTTTGACCAGAAGTATTTTCAATTAGTCAATTGACAACTGTTTGGCTATAATAAGTTAGTTCTTGTATACAATGCAATAAAACGTGTGCATCTTTTTCTTCAATGCACAACAGATTAAGTTACATCGTACAATGCCACAGGATGTAAAAAAGTGCAGAAAGTTTTTTGTAGAGTGAATTCAGGTTGATTGGGACACTTTTTCCAAATCATCTCAATGGCAAAAAGTGATACAATGCAATGCAATTCAATTCAAAAGAACATATGTACACATATGATAACACACATTCTAATGATGTGCATTGAAGAATAACACTGTATTACGCTATGCACTTGATGCATTGCAATGGACTGGACTACTGTAATGCTCTTCTAGCGGGCCTTCCGGCATGTACTATCAAACCCCTGCAACTGATCCAGAATGCAGCGGCAAGGGTGGTCTTTAACGAGCCGAAGAGAGCACACATCACGCCTCTCTTCATCAGTCTCCACTGGCTCCCAATAGCAGCTCGCATCAAATTCAAGACACTGGTGCTCGCCTTCAAAGCAACCACTGGCTCTGCACCAAGATACCTAAACGCGCTTGTGCTTACACACAGACTTACACACCCTCCAGGAGCTTACGTTCTGCCAGTGAACGACGCCTTGTGGTGCCATCCCAAAGAGGCATGAAATCACTCTCACGGACCTTTTCCTGGACCGCACCCACCCTGTGGAATGACCTGCCTATCTCAATTTGAGCAGCCGAGTCTGTAGCCATTTTCAAAAAACAGCTAAAGACACATCTCTTCCAGCAGCACCTGATCAATCAAGATTAGCACTTAACATTCTATTCATTTTCTGTCTGTCTGTCTGTCTGTCTGTCTGTCTAAAAAAAAAAAAAAAAAAAAAAAAAAAAAAAACCTTCTGTCCTATGTGTTCTGTGCTAGATTAATTGAGACTTGTTACAGCATTTTGCTGTTCTGTTACATACTGTTGCCCTTGACTGTTCTAGCTGCTTCTATTGCTCTCATTTGTAAGTCGCTTTGGATAAAAGCGTCTGCTAAATGACTAAATGTAAATGTAAATGTAAATGCAATGCATACAAGTACTATCTCATTTCTTTGTGCATTGAAGAAATATATGCCACTTATTGCATTGCACACACAATCAAACGTTAGACAAGAGCTATAACATTTGTGCACTTTGCACTAAGCACTTGTTGCATTGCAATGCATACAAGAACTAACTCATTCCGATGTGCAACAGCACATATGTTATCTCCAATGCATATCGTTATTTCTTGCATGCAATGCAACACGTGCCATATGTGTTATGCTTCAATGTACAGCGTTAGATGGAGTGTGCAATGCGATGCTAGAGCACAAATGTTTTCTCTCCTATGCACTTTGGAATGAGTTAGTTCTTGTATGCATTGCAATGCAACAAGTACATAGCGTACATGTTATTCTTCAATGCCTAGCATTAGAACGTGTGTGCAATGCAACAGCACACGTTATCTCCAATATTGGAATGAGTTATTTCTTGTATGCAACAAGTGCCAATTGTTGCAATAATACAAGAGCTCATGTGCATTGGAGAGATTAGTGCTTTTGCATAGCAATGCCGACAAGAACGATACTCGGTTACTTAACGTAACCTCGGTTCTCTCTAGAAGAGGGAACGAGTATTGCGTAAGTTCCTTACGCTACAGGAAAGTATTCTTTCTTCGAGATTTCTGAAAAACCCAAAATTATCCTTAATTTTGTAACATTGTCAACGCAGTGCGGCAGCCTGGCAGACCATAGCAGGCTATTCCAGCGTGACTATTGGCTGCTCTGCTGGCAACTGCAACAGCCTATCGGTGAGCCCGCGTGACGTGGCGACCAATGAGGGTGCTTCGCGCCCACCTGGCTACATTTGCCTACAGGTGGGGCGTGGCCACGTGTATATAAGCAGGGCTCACGGGCTGCATATTCGGTTTTCGTAGTTCTGAAGCGTAAAAGCCCGCGGGGCGCACGGCAAGGAACGCAATACTCGTTCCCTCTTCTAGAGAGAACCGAGGTTACATTAAGTAACCGAGTATCGTTCTCTTACGAGAGGTTCTCTCGTATTGCGTAAGTTCCTTACGCTACGGGAACATATTGTCAACGCCGTGCGCGCCTCGCGTACAGCATATGTATCCCAGGGAACCGGGGACCATAACACTGCTCGGGCAGGGTGGCCGGTAAGGAAAACGGGCCACCACATCTACAGACACTTCATTCGAACTGACGGGTGGTTACAACGGGTGGTTACAACACCCTGTCCCATGAATGAGGGAACGGCACCTGCCGGTCTCCTTCAAATTCACCACACCTTGTCTCATGAATGAGGGAACGGCAACGCCGGTCGCCTTCAAATTCACAATATTTTGTTATATGAGTGAGGTAACGGCACCGCCGGTCACCTTCAATCTCACAACAGCTCGTCTCGTGAATGAGGAAACGGCACCGCCGGTCTCCTTCAAATTCACATGAGCCTAGTACCGAACTTACTACCAGTATGTGAGCTATGTCTGCGCAGAATCACTGGGCAGGACCAACAGCCCTATTGAACTGATAACACTTTCGCCTGTAAGGCAGAAACTTCCAGATTGTAAAATCTCACGAACGTAGATGGGGAGGCCCAGCCTGCCGCCATACAGATATCGTTGATGGAAATCCCTCTGGCCCTAGCCCACGAAGAGGCCATGCCTCTGGTGGAGTGTGCTCTGACACCTAGCGGGCACTGCAGGTGTTTGGAAGCGTATGCAGTTGCAATCGCGTCCACTATCCACCTGGACAGGGTCTGTTTCGAGGAGGCGAGACCTTTAGTGCGCCCACCAAACGAAACAAATAGCTGCTCAGAACGCCTGAAGGCGGCGGAGCGTGTGACATAAACCCTCAATGCCCTGACAGGGCAGAGGATATTGCCACCGTCCCCCTCGTCGGATGCTGGCAGAGCCGAGAGGGAGATAATCTACGCCCTGAAGGGAGTGCCGATCGCTTTGGGGACATAACCATGCCTCGGTCTGAGAATGACCTTAGAGTCATTAGGACCGAACTCCATACACGTCGGGCTCACTGAGAGCGCGTGTAGATCCCCCACGCGTTTCACTGAAGCCAGAGCTATCAGGAACGCGTTTTTTAGCGAAAGGAACCTTGGTTCCACAGTCTCGAGCGGTTCAAAGGGATGAGCCTTCAGGGCCTCTAGGACCAAGGCCAGATCCCATATAGGAACCGATGGGGGCCGCGAGGGATTCATCCGTCTGGCTCCTCTGAGGAAACGGATGATGAGCTCGTTCCTTCCTAGCGTGCTACCTAGCGTCGTCTGAGCGAACGCTGCTATAGCCGCCACATACACTTTGAGCGTGGAAGGGGACCTGCCCAGTTCCAAAAGCTCTTGGAGGAAGGAGAGCACCCGCTGGACCCCACATTGCTGTGGGTCCAATCCCTTGGAAACACACCACTCAGTGAACACCGACCACTTAGAACTATATAACCGCCTCGTCGAGGGGGCTCTAGAGTGTGAAATCGTGTTCATAACCCCTTCGGGCAGGTCAACGGGTATCCGTTGGTCACCCATACATGCAGAGACCATCGCTCTGGATGGGGATGCCAAACTGACCCTCCTGCTTGAGAGAGGAGGTCTGCTCTCAGCGGAACTGGCCAGGGGGGTGAGTGCGACAGCTTCACCAGCTCTGGGTACCAAATCTGGTTCTCCCAGCGCGGCGCTATAAGGAGCACCGGGCAGCGCGTCTCCCTGATTTTCGCTATGACCTGGGGCAATAGGGAAATCGGCGGGAAAGCATACAGCGGGAGGCTGGGCCAAGGTTGGGACAGCGCATCCTCGCTTTTGGACAGAAACGTCGGGCAGCGGGCGTTCTCTTTTGTTGCAAAGAGGTCGAGCTCCGCTCTGCCGAATAGGCGCCATACCAGCTGGACTGTCTGGGGGTGCAGGGACCATTCTCCTGGGAGAATGAGGCCCCTGGACAGCTTGTCCGGGCCTACATTGAGGTGGCCCGGTACGTGCGCAGCTCTCAGCGAGCGCAGCGAGCTGTGTGCCCACACGAGCAGGCGTTCTGTCAGATTGCCCAGACGTCTGGACCTGACACCGCCCTGCCGGTTCACGTAGGACACCACTGTAGCATTGTCCGACCGGACTAACACGTGGTGTCCTCGTATAAGCGGGAGAAACTGCCTGAGCTATCTCTACCGCTATCATCTCCAAACAGTTTATGTGTAGGAGTTTTTCCTCGCTCGACCAGAGGCCCGAGGCTGATCTGCCCTCGAAAACGGCGCCCCAACCCGTGGTGGAGGCGTCCGTCGAGATGACCTTGCGGTGTGAGATGGCTCCCATCGTCACTCCCCTCTGGTACCAGTCGGCTACTAACCAGGGCTCTAGGGCTGACACGCAGCCCTGAGTCACTCTGATCCTGAAGCCTCCGGACGCCCAGGCTCTGTGAGGCACTCGGGCGTTTAACCAGCATTGCAGCAGGCGCATGCGCATTAAGCCCAGCTGGAGCACAGCTGCAGCTGAGGCCATACGTCCCAGCATCCTCTGAAAAAGCTTGAGAGGTGCGATTTTGCCCGGCCGGAAGTACGCAGCCATGCGCCGAACTTGGCGCGTGCGTTGGGGTGACAGGTGGGCTGACATTGCCACAGTGTCCAGATTCAAACCCAGAAATGAGGTTGATTGCGTGGGCACTAATGAGCTCTTGGTCCAATTGACCGTGAGCCCCAGGCTGTCCAGATGGCTGAGCAGCATTGCCCTGTGGGCGAGGAGCTCGGCCTCTGACTGCGCCAGGATGAGCCAATCGTCCAGATAGTTCAACACTCGCATCCCTCGATTTCTCAGAGGAGCGAGGGCCGCGTCCATGCACTTCGTAAATGTACAGGGTGCTAGTGACAGGCCGAACGGAAGGACGGTGTATTGATAAGCCTGGCCGTCGAAGGCGAATCGTAAGAATGGCCTGTAACGCGGCGTTATCTTGATTTGAAAATATGCATCTTTCAAATCTAGGGAGATTAGCCAGTCTCTCGGGCTAATATGCGCGAGGATCTGCTTGGTCGTGAGCATCTTGAACGATCTTCTCATAAGAGCTTTGTTCAGACGCCTCAGATCCAGAATCGGTCTGAGCGACCCATCCCTTTTTGGCACGAGAAAATACCGGCTGTAACAGCCTGACTCGCTCCTAGAATGGGGAACCGGTTCTATAGCCCCTTTGCACAGCAGCGTGGCTATCTCTGCTCCAAGTAGATGTGCTACTTCCTCGCTCACTCTCGTCTCTGTACGCGCACAGAAGCGCGGAGGGCGGCGAGCGAACTGCAGAGTGTAACCGTGCTTCACTGTTTTCAGCACCCATTCTGATACACCTGGAATGGCTTCCCACGCTCTCGCGTGTGCCACACGGGATAGAACGGCCTCCGGGCTCGAAAGGCCGCACTTCGCGGGTCTGACGGCCTGTATAGTAGGGGCGGGCGCAGTGCGCGCGCTCTCTGTGCTGTGGGCCAGCCGATCGCTCGCGATGGCTGGCCGCCCTACACACTGCATCTCTGCCGCTTCGAGCGGGGAGTGGCTTGTGTGTGGCCCTACACTCATCGCTCCGGCCACCCTGGGCGGAGAACAAATGGTGTGTGGCGCGGCGCGTGGCGCCTGAGGCATAATGTTCGCGAAAATGTGTGAGCGCGTTTGAGCGGGCACAACTCTTACGCGTGGAACATGACCGGTTAAGAGTGGCTGTGTGACAGCGCGTGTGGTGGTTAGTCGTGGACGCAAACAAGCGGACACGTGACCTAACTCTAGCACTCAAGCGGCCGGTGGCCGCTTTATGTGAGTGGGGGACACGGGGTTTATAGTGCTTGTGTGCAGGGGTGAACACAGAAAAGTGGGCACATTTACTGCATTTGAAACACATACGGCGTGAGCCGTGCAACCAGAAATAATGCAACCTTTGTGATTTCTCTGGTTCGCCGTAAAAACGGCGGTTATTGACAAGCGAGAAGGCATTTTTGGCGGCTCGTTGGCTGCGTGAAATCCATCTGCAGCAACCACAGTGGTGGGGGCTGACAGGAAAGAGAGTTTTGACGGTGGTCCGGCCGTGGCGGGACTTAACCGTCGCTTCTTGCCTCTGGCTAGGAGGACTTTGGAGGCTCGGGCTTCAGCGCGATCCTAGGCCGGGGGCCCCGAGGTGGAGGCGGCTTACCACGGCTGGAAGAGCACGATCTGGGGCGGCCGCTCGGTCTTCGCTGAGACGAAGGGGGCCGCGCTGGGCGCTGCGCGGAGCTCGGTGCTGGCTGGTCGCGAGGACGGCGAGCAACGGAGCTATTGTTAGCGCCGGGGCGTCGAGGCAGGAAGAGGTTCATGGCCTGCATCATTTTCTGCACTTCAGAGAAACGGTCGACGATCCCCTTGACCGCTGGTCCGAAAAGCCCATACGGAGAGAGCGGGGCGTTTAGGAAGGCCGCGCGCTCTGTTTCTCGCATGTCCGCGAGCGTGAGCCAGAGGTGGCGCTCAGCTAACGTGAGGGAGGTCATAGAGCGTCCGAGGGCCTGTGCTGCGGTCTTGGTGGCGCGAAGGGAGAGATCCGTCGCGCTTCGCAAATCCGTGATCAACTCAGCGTCACAGCTTTTCTCGTCCAGGTCGCGGAGGAGACTAGCTTGGAGGATTTGCAGCACGGCCATAGAGTGCAGAGCAGATGCAGCTTGACCGGAGGCAGCGAAAGCGCGGCCGATCAGCGATGACGTCACTCTGCAGGCCTTAGACGGGAGGGCAGCCTTTGAGCGCCAACCGGAAGGCGGGCAAAGGTGCGCTGCGACCGCCTCTTCCACCGGAGGGATAGCGTTGTAGCCTTTCTCAGCCGCGCCGTCAACTTGTGAGAGCGTCGAAGAAGCCTGAGACGAGACCCTCGCGGAGAATGGCGCGTTCCAGGACTTCGCGAGCTCCTCGTGAAGCTCTGGCAGAAAGGGTGCAGTCCTGGAGGTGAGCGCGCGGCGGCAACTGTTTAGGAAGCATCCGTCAAGTCGATTCGGCGCTGCCACCTTGGGCGGGGCCCATTCGAGGCCTAGCTGCTCGGCAGCCCGGGTGAGAAGGCGCAAAAGTTCGGCGTCCTCACCCGCTCGAGAGCGTCCGGAGCCCCGGACTGAAGAGGTCGCGGAAGACCAGTCCTCGCTGTCGGAAGCCATGATGGAGCAGCTGTCGGCGCGTTCCGCGGCCGCATCCGCCTCATCCCCGGAGGCGGCAACAGAAATGGCGGCCTGGGGTGGGGGCGGGGAAGGCGAGAGTGAAGCGGGCGGGAAGGGTTCCGGCGAGCTTCTCTCGGCGAACTCCGGAGTCCGCTGCGAGCGGCGCTTCTTTCTGCGCGGCTTAGCAGGGACTGGAGGGATGTCGTCATCGAACAGAACGAGTCGAGCCCGCAGGGTCGACATCGTCAGTTCCTCGCACTCCGGGCATCCGCCGGCGAGAAGTGCGGCGGCGGCGTGATCACGGCCCAGGCAGAGAGCGCAGATCACATGGCGGTCCCCGGAACTGAGCTGCGCGTGACACGAGCCGCAGGTGGAACGAGACATTTTGTATCAAACGCTCGGCTCTTTTAGAGAAAGTGTGACGCAGCGGCGACAACACTTGAGCGTAAAAGTATATGGGCTGCCGGATAGCAGAGCAGGCACGGATGGCTGAAGGTGGCGCGATGCTGCCGGCTTCCTCAGGCGCTGTCCTCTGCTTGCTCGTCTGCACGATCACGGCGGCGGGTTCCAGATCCAGCGATACGAAGGGCTTCGCTGAAGAAAAGAAAATCGAATATGCAGCCCGTGAGCCCTGCTTATATACACGTGGCCACGCCCCACCTGTAGGCAAATGTAGCCAGGTGGGCGCGAAGCGCCCTCATTGGTCGCCACGTCACGCGGGCTCACCGATAGGCTGCTGCAGTTACCAGCAGAGCAGCCAATAGTCACGCTGGAATAGCCTGCTATGGTCTGCCAGGCTGCCGCACTGCATTGACAATGTTACAAAATTAAGGATAATTTTGGGTTTTTCAGAAATCTCGAAGAAAGAATACTTTCCCGTAGCGTAAGGAACTTACGCAATACGAGAGAACCTCTCGTAAGAGAACTTGTGCATTAAAGAGAAAATTGAGTTTGCATTACAATGCATAAACTCATGCATCGAAGAGAAAGTGCTGTTGAATTACAATGGATTGAATGCATTGAAGATATACGTGCGTTTTGCATTGCAATGCATGCAAAACTCGTTGTGCATTGAAGAGATTAGTGCTTTTGCATTGCAATGCATACAAGAACTTGTGCATTAAAGAGAAAATTGCGTTTGCATTACAATGCATACAAGAACTTGTGCATTGAAGCGTTAAGTGCTTTACATTTATGCATTTGGCAGACGCTTTTATCCAAAGCGACTTACATTGCATTCAAGGTACACATTTTATATTTTAAAATGTGCATAGCGTAGTTAAGTGCTTTGGCATTGCATTGCATACAAGACCTCGTTTGCATTGAAGAGATTAGTGCTTTTGCATTGCAATGCATACATAACTTTTGTGCATGGAAGCGATAAATGCTGTTGCATTGCAATGTTTCCAAGAACTAGCTGCGCATTGAAGAGATTAGTGCTTTTGCATTGCAATGCATACAAGAACTTGTGCATTAAAGAGAAAATTGTGTTTGCATTACAATGCATACAATAACTTGTTGTGCATTGAAGAGATATGTGCGTTTTGCATTGCATACAAGAACTCGTTGTGCATTGAGAGACAAGTGCTTTTGCATTGCATTCAAGAAGTTGTTACGCATTGAAGAGATTAGTGTTGTTGCATTGCATTGCATATAGAACTCGTGCATTGAAGAGATTAGTGCTTTTGCATTGCATACAAGAACTCGTTGTGCATTGAGAGACAAGTGCTTTTGCATTGCATTACATTCAAGAAGTTGTTATGCATTGAAGAGATTGGTGTTGTTGCATTGCATTGCATATAGAACTCGTTGTGCATTGAAGATAAAATTGCTTTTGTATATATAGGAATATAATAATAAATAGGAACCTAAGAAGACGAGGAGGCATCACATCCAAGGAGCAAGAGGAGAGCATCATTGTATGGAGAAAATCCATAAGAAAGGAAGAGGAAATAGGCTCAAACTCAGTTAAGCAGGCTTAACATGGGTCGATAACGGATTAATTCAAATCAAATTTGGGGATTGATGATCAAATAGTAAAATAATAAAAAATTATTTTACCCACAAAAAACTTCAGGAAGTCACAGATTGTAGGTGTGGCATCAGGGAAAGAAAGCATAGTGGGGTTAAGTACATTACATTGTACATTGTGCTGAACAAAACCTTTGGGCTATGTGAATGCTTTAATATCAAATTAGAAAAATATTTTTCTCTTGCAGCCTTAACAGAGCGCTGGTAACTCCCCATGCAATCTTTCATGATATTTGGAGCCTATCTTTTTTTCCACTTTCTTTCGGCTTTCCTCCACTCCTGTCTAGCGGCACGAGTTTCCCTATCAAGCCAAGGTTGCGTTTGTAATTTGGGTTTCTTAATTTTAAATGGTTTTCTCTGGGTTAATTGCAGAGCCCAAATTCCAAGTATGGGTCAACATACTTGGCCACAGTTCACTTCAAAAACACAACTCTTTAACCTGGCTTACACATAACACATTATCAATTTCTATAATTAAAATCAAGTAAAATTATTGTCACAAAGCTCGAATCATTTCAAATTGGTTTCTTGAACATGACAATGAGTTCACTGTACTAAAATGGCCCCCACAGTCACCAGATCTCAACCCAATAGAGCATCTTTGGGACGTGGTGGAACGGGAGCTTCATGCCCTGGATGTGCATCCCACAAATCTCCATCAACTGCAAGATGCTATCCTATCAATATGGGCCAACATTTCTAAAGAATGCTTTCAGCACCTTGTTGAATCAATGCCACGTAGAATTAAGGCAGTTCTGAAGGCGAAAGGGGGTCAAACACAGTATTAGTATGGTGTTCCTAACAATCCTTTAGGTGAGTGTATAATGTGGTCTTTGTTACTTAAAGGGATTTAACAACTAAACCGGTTTCGGTTTCTTAGTTTTTTTTCCTCTTTTCTTGTGGATGATCCAGCCACTTCAATGATTTTCAAGTCTACAGGAGGATTTTATTCCTGTTCATACTTTCAGCATACTATACCAAAATCCCTGCAAAGTACAACATTTGACTAAATGATGACAGAATTTTCATTTTTGAGCGAACTATCCCTTTAATTTGTCAAACAAAAATGAAACAACGTAGCATGATAACACATGGTGAACAAATGCAAACAGGCATGTTCGACAGTAATAATGTACAAAAAAAATTACAAAAATGTACAAAACTTTGACAAAGACTGATTTTTATTTATTTATTGTTATAATAGTGATTTTATAACAGCTAAATATGTGAAAAGATGTTGCCTATATTAGAAATGGCAAATGAAACAATGCGTCCATCTAGTGGTTTTAGTTGAAATTTCATTTTATTTTAAAAGTGATGTTTTCCAGTAGATGGCAGCAATCTTCCACTAAACCAAGGCACAATTTGTTATCTCCAAATGTAAATCTTCTTTAAAGTGAATTTTACACAAACTGGTTTAAACAAACACATATATGAAATTATTGAGCTAAGGAAAAATAATAAATAAATAAAGCTGAACTGCTGCTTGAATTTTTGTGCCAGGAGTGGCATAAAGTTGCTTAACAGCAATGTGACCAACTGATGCCAAGAGCCATGAAATATTGATTTCATAAGTTAGTCTTGTGTTGTTTAAAAATGAATATAAACTTGTTTTCTTTGCAGTATTCAAAGTCTGAAAACATGGCATATGTTTTTTATTTTGCAATTATATTTTTTGTGTTACAGCTTCTATGCACAGAATGACTGTAAATACATCTTGTATGCTTGCACTGCTTCTATTGCTGCTTCTTTCATAACGTTGATCAAAAGGCTAAATCAAAAACTAACTTAGGATACGTTTTGTCATTGCACTGCTTACAAGTAATAACTTTCTCTAGCTGTGTAAGAATATACTTTCTAAACATCCTTTTCCGGTGTGCATTAAAGAGACTACCCACATGAAAAAATACTATAGTATATTTTAGTAAAATTACTCTAGTAAATACTATAGTGTTTTTTGAACTGTTCTGTCCTCACTAGATGTAACTTCTCTATCCAGCTAGACAGACAGTGAACAGGCGAGATGTTGGTTCATGGCTTTTAATCTTCCAATAGTTTGAATCAAATCTCGTTTAATTTTAACATTGTAAAAACTGTAAACAAACAGAAAATACAGCAATTAGATTGTACTCAACTTATATTCAAAGTGCAAAGTACATATTCAACTGAGCAGTATTTACTGCCAAAATAGGCATTCAAAGAAACATAAAATCCACACATTATGTACTAAACGTCACATTGTCATATGCATGTGGTAATTATATTTGTAAATTGTACAAGTTAAGTAATTGCTTGACATCACAAACTCCAAATTAGCCTAATAATCATAACAAAAGACCGCTAGCATATGGCGCTACCTAATGCTCATACTTTGCACTTTACATTTAGTTTTTAGCAACATTAATAATCTCTAGATTGATATATTTACTGTCAAACATCTTAAAACATCTTAAACCCCTACGGTGGCCGAGAAGTGCAAAACAAAATCACAATTACGAAAACAAAATAACAAATTCAAAAACAAAATAATAAATTATAAACACAATGGAAAGTCTAAAAGCAAATTAACAAGTTAGAAAACACAATAACAATTCCGGAAACAAAATAACATATCAGAAAATACGACAAATCTAAAAACAAAATAACAAATCAGAAAACACAACGACAAGTCGGACAAAACGGAAAAGGTAGGTATATGTGGCGAATGGAATACTGACCGCTGATTGGACGGGACATCTGTCAATCAAGTCATGCAGAGCGTAGCTATGGCTACAGTAGGCTGCGGTAGGAGAAAGTGGATTCGCGTGTGCATGTGTAAATATTAGAGATATGTAGTCTACGATCTTTTTTTTTTTTAATGATCTACAAAGCTGCAAGCTAAAATTATTTTGTCACTTACTTTGCAAAAAACAAACACAAACATTAGAAAGCAGTTACAATTTCCCAACATTCCAGGTCTCATAGCAAACTGACTCCGGAACGGATCCGCCCCGGAGGTATCACAAGCTCCGGAACGGATCCGCAAAACGGGTCCGGAACGGAGTCCACTTGCACAGCGCAGCGGATCCGGAACAGATAGGGATTGCGGATTCCAGACCAGATCCCGGGCAGATCCGCCCCGTATCCGCTGATAAAGCAGCTGATCCGCCGCGGCTCCGATCTGGACCCGTTTATAAAGGCCCGGGTATACTTCGGCCGTCCGCGTTCGTGCACCGCCCGCATGACGTAATTTTCGTCATTCGGAGGGCGTGCGGCCGGCCGCACACCCCGTCCGCGCGCAGCCCAAATTTCGAGACCGCGCGGATGGTCCGCGTGCAACAGCGCATGCGCCAGCAGTACAGAAGAGTCCACTAGGTGGCAATACGCACAGTATTGAGCACAGTGTTCAGCCGTCGAAGAAGAGTGTGCAAAGACCGGTTTAAAAACACCTTAGAAGCATATCCTTCTCCATCGTTTATGATTCTTCAGTATTTCTTCCAAACTTCTTGCAATGGTGGATGCACTACAGTTCTTCTCCGATCATGCCCAGCGAATGTCCCGTTGATAACAGGACTCAGTGCTGCCCCCCAATGTCTGGTAGAGCATAGGGAAAAAATTTACTGCGCATGCGTCGAACGCGATCATCCGCGCGCATCCGTTGTGTAGTATACTTTGAAAGACGCGCGGACAGGGCTGCGCGCGTGACGCGTCCGGGCGCGGTAAGTGAAGTATACCCGGGCCTTAAAGCAGCTGATCCTCCGCGGACCCGATCTGGACCCGTTCATTAAGTGGGTCATTCGGTCTGGATAGCTTTCAGATCCCTTATTCAAAACTAGTATTCTGGCAAAAACTAGCTACACGGAAATATTTAAAATATAATGGACCAACATTGATAGACTGGATTGCTTTATAAAAGCTTGAATATTTAATATCTGCTTTTATTAATATTAATAAAACATGATTAAATCATTCAAAACTTGAAAATCATAATTAATCCTATTTAGCCAGTAACAATAAAACTATAAAGCATAGGTCATTTATACAGACTATAAATGTAAAAACAAGTCTGTAATTACCTATTTTTATAGTTTTATTATTTGAGTACATTACAGTACAAATATATTTTTTTATTTAAGGAAAAAGAACACTTTTTTAAAAAATGTTGCTGAAGAAACAATTACTTTAAACAATTAATGCTTACATTTTTTAAGGTTGATGAATAAAAAATAAAAATACATAAAACATAATATATTTAAAACCTTGATTTTATTTTAACTGTTTTTAAATGAACATTTCAAAACACAGAAGTGAACAGTGAAACAC